>CM060945.1:170615604-171815604 GCA_030765085.1 Allium cepa | reverse complement strand
GTTTCAGCGATAGTTGGGCACAATCAAAACCGTACGGGCGCGTAGGGAAAATGGATTCCAACTAATGGCAAGGCACTGGGGTACCACCTGTCACAGTACCCGGTCCAGATCAGCGTACCGAGGAGCCACCCTAACTCCCCTGCAACACAAGACCGGAACCATCCCTTACTGGACAGTTTCGAGCAAGATCACCCCGCGGTTGGGATCAACAACCGCCCACTAAGCCGAAATAAAAAGGGACACCTAGACAGGGATGACCTCACCCTCCAGTAGGGGCTACCCACGAAGCCTTGCTGCATAAACCCCGATTTTCAGCCATTCCCATTTGATGAGGCTTGAGGCTAAGCGTTACCTTTTTAGAATATATCCCTTAGAATGCGCATCGTCCACCTGACGATGTTTACGAAAGCATTCATCCATTCAAGTCCGTCCCGGGTTCGAACGGAACCGAAGGCACTATTCCTGCTACATCCATTTTGGAAATATCCTCAGGATTAGTAGCGACTAGCCCTTGCACTTTACTGCTCCAACTTCGACTCCGCACTCTTGTTTTCCACACGAAAACGTACAAACCGGATCGAAGTGGTTTTCGAGAAATAAATCTCGATCCCGGTCTCTTCGAACCGATCAGCGCATTTGGCCAATATTGATAGTCGGTTATTTAACTATCAATTAATATTCACAAACATCCATCAAACAATAAATAATTTTCCAAACTATTTATTAATCCCAAAAATATCTTCATAAGATAAATTTCCACTTTTCAAACCCCTTTTGAAAACAGTTTCAAACTACCTTCCTTTCTCAGAATAAATTCCAAGTATTTTCTATTTCCACTGAAATCACCAAGCATAAAACTTTAGATTTTAAAATAATTTAAAACGCTTTACTTTTAAAAATACTTTAAAATAAGTTAAAAAAACTACTTTAATAATTTGTTAAAAATTCATACTATATGAATATTTGAAAATATAGTTACTTTAGAAATATAAAACTAGGTTTCCACTTTTAAACAAAATACTAGTTAACTTTAAATAATTATTACGATAATAGATTTGAAAAATATTTATTTTAGAGTTTAAAATATTAGAAATAATAAATTTTCTAAAATATGCTTTTTTTTAAAAACAATCTCAAAGCTCTTACTTATATTTAAAAATTACTTTGCAATCGTACTTGGCTATCCACGGAAATATACTTCTCTTCACGTCCCTTTTAAAAATAAATCACCATTTATTTTTAAACAAATTTTCCCATTTCTTTAATAAATTTCCACCTTGAATTTATTTTCCAAATATCCACTGATAAATTTCTTCACTTTTATAAACCCCGTTTATAAATTCCGAAGTCCCATCTCTCTTTTAATAATCTCAGTTTTACACACTTAAATCAATCTTCCAAATTGATTTCCAATTTGATCCATTTATTCCAATATCCATTAATTTCAGATTTATTTCTTAATTATGATTTAACATTCTTTTAACTGAAAATACCATTTTAGATTTCCCAAATTACTTCTTTATCCCCTTAAGTAAATTTTACTTTGAATTTTAAAATAATTCTTTATTCCTTTAATTTGATATCATTTAAAACTTACAATTCATTTACTTCTATTTATTAAAACTTTCTTTTCCCATACTCGGAATTATTTAATTTATTAGTATCTAAATATCACTTTCATACTTTTCAATTTATTCTTAATTCATTCAATTTTCTATAATTATTTTGCTTACAAATTTACTTCTTTTATTTTCTTCCAAAATCCAAGTTTATATATTTTTGGAATCTCATTATATCCAAATGTATTCAATCAAACCATAGCATTCAATACTCCAATATAATTCATCATAGAATATCAAATAATCACAGCAGAAAATATTAAATACTTTAAAATAAATGTTGAGGAATCATGTTGGATCCCTCCAACCTGTTTTCCCTGCATCCACGGATGTTAGCACAATACCAATTCCACTTCGAGGTGGAATATCGCGGTATATGGGATTTAAATAAAATATCATCCTCTATTATGCGGCGCATAGGGTCTCATCCGCTATAAAATGCGGGGAATCGGTCATTCCAATATATACATATTCCAATATATATATTGATATATATACTACTATATATATTATCATATCAAATCAATCCAATCATTCATCAAATATTTAAATTTAACTATTTAAATTTAAATAGCATCCAGATGAGTGAGATTAACTCACCTTTTGATTTTACTTTGCTGTCTGATCCAATTCCGACCATTTCCTTCATGATTTTAGACCTTGAATAAACATTTATACGATTTATTAATATTTGGATTAATCAAACAATTTTATTAACATTTTTAAATAACCAACCCGTCAATTATCCTTCCAAATAAGTTTAATTAACTAGTATCTTAATTTAGACCTGTAATTTAGATTTTCGAATAAATTTCCTATGGTAACTAATTTTCCTAGTAACCCAAAATAATTAGATGAGTTACTTAAACCGGTTATCACCAATACATTATTTCAAATGTAATTGTGATTTGAAACATGTATATTTTTTTTCTTCTGCCAGTAAAGAATATAAATATCTTAGCTATTCTTTCTTTCTGAATCCAAACAATTTAAAACTTCTGTAAAATCTTTTTATCGTATACATATATATATATATATATATATTACCAATATACATGTTCTATATACTACACTTTCTCAAGTTCATTACTGTTCAAACCTAGTTAGAATTCAAAATGAAATAAAGAAACGAATAGAGAACCCATACCCAGCCGTAGAACGAAACTCACGAACCCTGAACAGCATCACATGAACGCGACCTCCCCTGTCTGAAGACGAGTCACCACCTGTCACAAATCGCGAGCCCTAGCCGCAACCCAGTGGCGACATCGCCACCGACCCCACGAGCTCGCCTCCTGCCCTAGGTGTCACCGCAACCTGACAAGTTCGCCATGCCATCAAAAACCCTAATTCGCCTCGCGACCATCGCCTGCAGTGGACGCGGCACCTCACCTGGTTGCACGCGCTTCTGAGTCGAGCGAGATCTTATCGCGTGAACCCCCTATCTCTTCGTGCGCCTCGCGATCTCCTTCACGGTTTCGAACGCAAATCTCGAATTTCGCCATTGCTTCATGAAATATTTCGATTTATTTGAAGAAAATAAAAAAGGGAATGCTCGGCTGAAATGTTTTAAAGAAGAAGGTGGCTTGCAGAAGAATTTTGCAGATCTATAGAGTTTTTGAAATTAAAGCTAAAAGTTGTGACGTGAAATAATTTCGGCTGAGTGTTGATACAGCTTTGACTGACAATGAATATATTATACTTTCTTTTCAAATCGTTTCGAATAATTATCCCAAGACGTTTATATACCGTGCGCTCACACAATTACTCCGATCACTACGAAATTTGAAATCCCATAATAAAACAATATTACGGATCCAATGGAACTGATTTCGTCGAATTCCGAGACTGTGCCTCGTAAGGTTATTTTTAAATTCAATTTAAACGATATAAAATTTCAAAACTTAACAAAACGCTTTCAAATTCAATTTTAAAAGTTTTATCACCTTCAGTATTATTAATATGAATTTTACAAGCCTTCAAATTATTTTTATCCGGCTTAAAACTCCAGATTCAACATTTAGCTCAACTTCAAATTATTTAATTCAATAATTAAATTATCAAATAAATAGTGATACTTGAATTCAAGTTAAAATTACTCTATTGAATATTTAAAATCAATTAAATATTCCGATTTTAAATGCTTGAAAATTCCGGGTCGTCACAAGTTTGATGGAACGATAAACTTTTAGGTTCCTTTTCCTTCACATTCATGATTTTATATCAGTATATAAAAAACAAAACATAATTCCTTTATGATTAGAATATAAAACAAATAACTGCTAAATTTAGTATTTGTAACAACCACGACTAGTTATTAACAAATAGTAGGTAATAGACAAATAGTGAAACTTGAAGTTATTAACATTTTGTTAGTCGATCTTTTGTGATACTTAACAGACATGACATACTAATCACGTACGGTTGTTAGGTTCAAAATTCAAAACTCTTCACTTGGTTTAGTGAATTATCTATCATCCTGATTTTGCTAGCGGAGCGTTGAAAAACATCTAACTTAAAAGGAAATATATGAGAATTCTAATAAGTGGATGATGTATGATTTGGCATATTTATTTTCAAACTGATACACGCCTTCCCAAATTATACGTAATTAAGTTACATGCGACCTGACTAAAATTGTTAAATGCACGTTAGGTGGTATTTCTCCAAATTATTGCTACACAATATGATAATGATACATACCAAATGACAATGCATACATATTGATAACGTCAAAACTTCTAAGAATTGAACTTTTGATCATATGTATGTTCGGCCTCTTGATAATCAACGAAGATATTTATCCATCTAAATATTAATCTGATTTTGATTACTTTTCTTAAAAGAAAACCACTTAATTTTCACTTCTTGTACCACCGTTGCTTATTTTACCATTGTAGTCAATTGCGTATACTGTAAGACGTCAATCAATGCATGTAACACAGGGAATAAGCAACTTATGTAAGGTATCCAAGAACATTTACACATAGTATCATGTCAAAACTTGGTGTCATGACTGGTATACTAAATTAAACTAAAATAATTTTAATAATGATTCACTATATTAAACGAAAAGCATTTTTTGATTGATTTAGCTAGATATACGTTATAATTATGCAGCATAACTAAGTCAATATGGTTAAATATAAGGTATGATACAGATAAACTAGTGTGAATTTGCATATTCCAAATGCTTAAGCTTTTGGCTGGAAATTGGAATGGCTATAAATATCTACTAAAATAGAAGATTTGTCATATTTTCATTTTGTAGCCACAATACTTTAGGTTATAGAAACGGAATGATACATTACTGAAAATAAAAATCCAATAATCACGATAACAATAGTTTTTAGAGGCAGTCGTCATAAACAACAATCGAATACTCATACGAACCAAAAATAATATTTAAAAATGAACGATACTTGAAAAGAAAATATTTAGAATTACAATTAAAGCTCAAACTTGATGCCCTTTCTTTAAAGTTGCCCCAATGTCTATACCAAACGAAAAGGAAGAAAGTAATTAGAGTCCAGAGTTGCTGATTTACACATGTTTCCGCAATGTATTTCCAAATCACACAAATATTTGTATCACCCCTACCCAAGTTGTATTTAGGATCCATGACAATTAAATGATACGTTTGTTAGAATTAGTATAACTTTTACCATGTGAAAATTTTGCTTAATCTGTGAAAGATTTAAACTTGAAATGATAATTTATTGCAGTAAACAATTTTATCTAATACTTTCATATATCCTACTTAGATCCCAAGATAACCTGAATCCAATCATACATGTATGCTATATAAAAAAAAACACCGAATCTAACCTCAAAGCAAAACAAGCGTGTTAGCGTCAAAATTGGTCACTAACACCTTAGAATAGATTTGTGTAGAGAGATTAATAAAGATAGTAAATTAAAACAAAAGAATAGCACGATAGAAAATAAAAACAACTGCAAAAAACAAGAACATTAGAATTATAGTTGTTCAACGTAACTGCCTACATCCACTTTGAATATAATCTTTATTGTTTTTTCAATCACTTGAATACAAATACAATCTGCAAAGAATAACTTGAATTCAGTTTTGAATGGAAAAGAAATGAGTGCAAGAAATGGCAGAGTCTCCCCTTTGTTTTTCAAAAAAAGATTCCTTAAACAAAACCCCTATTCCTCTAATTATAGATGAAGTTAGTCTAGCTTCCTTGTCCAGGCCCATGACCAAGAGAGCTCGGTCCATAGTGTAACAACCCTGTATTTTGTGATTATTTTAATTGTATATTTTAATTATTTTAATTATTTTTTTATTTAAAAACTTATTTTACTTATTTGGAATGATTAAATTTTATTACTTTAAATATAAACTTTGATATGAATTATGATTCCAAAGCATGGCTATAAAGAATATTTTCCAAAAAAGTGAATTTTAGTCAATATGGTCAAACTTTGACTTTTATATTTAAAATTTGAAAGTTTGAAAATTTGAATTTTATCTTTTATTATGAAAGTAAATAAGATTTTAAGAACACTGCTTTTCGTTACGTTGAAATCTGATTTATAATGTGAAAGTTATACCTTTTAACTATTGTGTGAAATTGATGTATTTAACAAAATTGTTTATTTTAAATTTTATAAATAATATTTTATTGGGTCATGTAATGTTGTAAGTTATGTTTATGTGGGTAAAATATCATGCTATGTATATATTTTGCTTTTAAAACATTTTTAAGGTGTAATTGACATTTTCCAGTAAAAGTTTACAATTTCTAATTTCCTAGTTTCAAATAATTAAAGTAATTCTTTATTTATCTTTATATTTCTCTTAAGAACTTATTTATTCTCATCCCCACTTTATTTTGTTTCTCATTTATTTTATTTATTGGACTTTTATTTGTTTTAAAGTGAAATAGAAATTTTATAAGGCTAGTGATATTTATTTGTAATTTTCATGTCCAGTTTTCAATTTTTAAAACATTTCTTTAGTTCTTTTCTATCTTCTCTAAATTTTATTATTTATTTCACTTTGAGTATGTTTTAAAGATTATTTTATTTCAAAATTTTGCTTTAGAATATTGTTAAAATGAAGTAGCCAAAGCTTGTGATGATTTAATTGTAATTTTTGAACCCTGTTTTGAATTTTAAGCAATTTCTTTAATTATTTTCCTATTTTTCCTAAAACAAATTATTTATTTTATCTTCTTCACTTTATTTCAGTTTGTTTTTATTTTTTTACTGAGTTTTATTTTATTTATTTTTTATAAAAGATATTGGAAATATGAAGAGACAAAAAGCTTTAAAGATGGTGACTCTTCATTTGCTAGTCTTTTCGTCTGCTTGCCTTTTCCTTTTCCTTGAGTTTTGGCCGTATACCTCATTGTAGCCGTGAGTTCTCACTTCACTTTTCACGTGAGAAACTCATTCCTCATTTTTTTAGCACGGCTAGGAAAAATAATAGGTAATGACCTCTTTTCTTCCTCTCTTTCCTTCTTCTTTTTCACTGTTTTGCTTGATTTTGCCTTGGCTTCTCTTGCCTTGCTCGGCTTATACCCTTCACCATCACCATCGACCACCACACCAACTCCTTCCCATATCATCCATGACCTAACCCTCCTCCTCCTCTGACCATAGATGGCCGTGACCTCCCCTTGAAGCTAGCACCATAAAAACATTGCAAAACTCCACAAAACAATGCCTAGCCGAGCCCTACCTTCAACATACCTTCATTTTGACCACGACCACCACTTTTAGCCTCCACCACCAGCAAGTGCCATCACCAATAGCCTTGTTTCAGATCTGTCCAGACCTGTAGCAGCCTTTGACCGAGCCATAGACCCCTTTGGTCGAGCCTAGATGCATCCAACTCCATTTTGGCCTTGTCTATTTGCCTTCCTTGCTTTGTAACTCCAAACCACTTCCTATTCCTTTGTAGCCTTGCACTTATGGTCCAAACCTAATCCATCTTCACATGGAAACATGTAATGGCCGAACCTATATGCTTGTGTGGTCGAGCAAAGTTGAATTGTGGTCAAACAATTTGGAGTTAAAAGCTAGGTGATGTATTTGTTTAGCCATGTTTCCCTTTGTTTCAATTTAAACTTTGGTATTGTATTTATATTTATATATGATTTTGTTTTATGGTTATATACAAGATTAATATTGGATCTCTCCACTCAAATCAAGTCGTGTCATCGTGCCTTCTGGAATTCGTGTGTGTTGTTTGAATTGATAACTCCAGCATAAAGAGGTGAGTAAATCTCACATGACACTATATACTTATGCAATTGTGAAGCGGCAACATTTGAATGTGTAGAATTATAAATGATGCTATAACTGCTTGTGATTATTTATGTATGATGTTAGACCTGTTAAATTACATGTCATCTCATCTTTTACTGTTATATGTTGTTAACTGTTCGTTTATATCTATTTACCACACTGCAAGTTCCCTGTAGATTAGGTTCACTATGGGTTGAAATGATACATACCCGATATAATAGGGAAAAATCATTATGGGCTGAAATGATAGGCCTGAACGGTTTTTATTTATTTTATTATAACTTGGGACTGCGGTTTGAAATGACAGAACTCAGATTTTTTCTAAATTACGGATTGAAATGATATATATCTGTATCACTTGACCTAGGTTAGAAAACTATATACAGGCCCGTGGTTATTTTATAAAGTATTTTAGAATATTTTAAATATTTTTTTAAAAGTGAATAATTATGAAATTTTGATTTAAATTGGATTTTAACGTTTAAAAAAAATTGGATTTTTCTACAAGTTAAAAATGTAATTTAAGTGAATGGTAAAAGTGAAATTTTGAAATATAACTTAAATTTGGGAATTTGGACTTTGGCTTTTAAAATGACTTTAAATTATATAAATAAAATTTTAAGTGGTTTAAAAATGTAAATTTATGATAATTTGATTTAAATAGATTTTAAAGTGTTTTAAATAAAGGATTTATGATTTTTGCATAAGTGGAAAGTGTTAAATAAATAAATGGTTAAGTTGAATTATTGAAATATAACTTAAAGTCTGGAAATTCGGGTTTTTGGTTTAAAAAGGGAATTTTAAGTTATATAAATAAAATGGAAATTTAATTATATATATTTGAAAAATGGTAAATATGATGATTTGATTAAATTTTAATTTAAATGATTTAATAAAGTGTTATTGATTTTTTTTCTATGTATAAAAATGGTTAAATGAAGGAATGCTTAAAAAAAGTGTAATTTTAAAAATATAACTTGACTTGGAAATGTGTATTTGGTTTTTAATTAAAGGTTTAAGTTAATTAAATAGATTGGAAATTTAGTTTAATTTGGGAAACGATAATTTGAAAATGAAATTATTAATAAAGTGTCAAATGTAAAAATGGGAAATTTGTACATTTGAATTTGTTAAGTGAAATTTTTGAATTTTTTTTTTTGATTTTTCTGTAAAAAATTTGCTTTATAAAATCGTAAACATAAAGAGTATTTTAAGGAACATTTTTTGAGTGTTAAAATATGATTTCATAATGATTAAATGGTTTAAATTAAAATGTTTTCAAGTGTAACTTATAACAGCTTTTTTTCTAAATGCTGCGAAAGGCTGAAAATTTGAATGTTTATGGTTTTGACTTAGTAAACGAGCTCAGAATGACTTGAAAATTTGAAACTTGAATACTTGACTTGAAAGAATAATAACTTCACTTTTAAATAGTTTAAATGAATTAAGTAAATTGGAATATAAACTATTTAAAGGCAATTTGAATTGAAATAAATGAATATTATCTTTGAACTTTAAAGGGTGATTATGTTTGATATTTGTATTTGGATTCAAATAATGATTTGAAAATAATTAAAGTTTTGAAAGACATGATATTTTAATATTAAAATGATTTGAAAATAAAGTTTTGAAAGATATGATATTTTGATATTAAAATGATTTGAAAATAAAGTTTTGAAAGATATGATATTTTGATATTAAAATGATTCGGTAATAATGTTTTGAAAAGGTATGATATTTTGATATTACATGATTTAAAAATGAGGTTCTGAAAGATATGATATTTTGATATTAAAATGATTTGAAAATGAAGTTCTGAAAGACATGATATTTATGTATTAAAATGATTTGAAAGGAAGTTCTGAAAGGATATGATAATTTAATATATTGAAATGGTTAGAAATGACTTGATATTTATTTTGATAAATATTTGAATTTGAAAGATATGGTATGTTGATATATTGAAATGGTTTGGAAATGATTTAATCTTTATTTTGATAAAGATTTGGATTGAAATGATATTTTATTTTGAAGTATAAAATATTATTTTTAAGTTATAACCACGGGTTAAATAACGATTGGTTGGCAAAGAGACCAGGATCGGATATGAGCATACTCTCTGTCGATACCGAAAACCACTTTGACAACTGTGTACGCGGTGGAGATTTCAGAATGAAGTAGGATGGTGGCGACGTTCTTGAGGTATATTACGTGGACCCAACTCCCGTGAGTTGACATAAGGTGGCTAAAACAGGAGCGATCTCAGGCCAAAAGGGGTAGCTCCTTTGGTCGGACACATTTCTTCGATACCATTCTATTGCTTTTATGATTGTTTGGACGCCCCTCCGATTTTGGGAATGTGTTCCGAGGTGGGCATATGTGACTGCTGCGTTACCACCAGCCCATATGCGTAATTGGTATATCTATCCTGGCATTGCCTTGTGTGCCGTGTCACCTACCATACCAGCCTTTACTACGAGTTTGTTTTTCTCCCATAGCCCGTGTGGTATCCTCTGATAGTCTCCCGATCTGGAGATATCATGATATTGGATGTACTACTGGGACTATTATGTGTGAAGGGTGAATGGGTAAGCCCGGAACGCTATTTTAAAATAAGTTTATTTTACCGTAGACATTATTATAATAGCCCAATATTACTACATAGTAAATAGTTTAATGGATCCTTAAAGGATGGGCGGTCCCAGGCATCCTTTAAGTTACTTGTACTTTTACTACAGTTCACTTGAGTTGGTTTACATTGTATAAGTATGTATGTCCTGACTCGAGTGTTTGTTTTTTTATTTACGCTCGGGTCAGCCTGAGTATTCACGGATTGGGATTCCACTTTCTGGAGATTTGGAATCGCTAGAGATTATCTGCTTGTCTAGTTTTATCTATTTCACTTCCAATTATCCTATTGATCCCAGTATTGTATTCATTTTGTACTTGGTTATCATCTTGAGACTTCTTTTGTACTTTATTTCTTCTGTTGTATCTTATGTAACTCTGATATATTTACATAGTAGCTTCATGAACTACTATTTCTTTTACTTTCGCTGCACTATAATTACTCTGTGTCTGTGATCTGTGATTTTTATTTACTGTACATTCTGAGATTTGCCAAATTTTATTTACAACGCGGTATTTTGAGCAATTCAAGTCTGACATGTGCGGATGCGAATGGTTGAAAATACCAGGTTGTTACACATAGTTGACAAGTCAAGCAGATCGAACTAGGTATGTCGATCCTTCATGACCGATCCACCTATTGCCGAACCACTCATGCCAACCCGGGGTTATCTCGTAAATGGCTCAAAGAAAACTCTCAAGTGACGCGGAGTAGTTAGTAGTGTGACTCGAAGGGAAGAAATGCCGACCGCATCACTTTGTTGTAAACCTGATGACTTGCTAACTTCCTTGAGATGCACCGACCTCTGTTTTGCCGAACCATTGTGAACAAGCCTAAGTTGTCGATCCCAAACTCTTATGACCTAACATAAACAGCCAACAACCAGTACTCTCAACCAACCCACTTCGACTGAACAACTCTAGTCGATCCACGTATGCCAATCCACATATGTCGATTCACCTACGCCAACTGTATCGAGACCGATCCAAACGTAGTTTTCCATTACAGCTGACCTACCTTAATCGACCTATACTCCAATACTGATCCACTCCCAACCTTGATACCCCTTAAGCATGCCGATCTAGTGCCATATATACCGAACCACATAAATAGGCCGACTCAATCAAGTTACACCGTTCCCTTACACTTCCAATCCTTTCTTGGCTTAAGACCCATCTATGTCCATCCATAGCCTCTGCAACTATCACCTTGTTGCTGGGCCAAGCTGCCGGGTAATATTTGCTCCACAATGTGTGTTTTGTGAATCAACATGACGCGCTTTGAATCAGCGAGTGATCCCTATTTCCAGAGGCTGCCTCATTCAAAATGATAACTGACTATTGCTTTTTCATTGGCCTTCGACTAAGCTTTGCGTCGTCTGAACGTATTAGTTTAGCCTCAAAGAGATTCTTGAGATCCTGTTTTAACTTTTCAAAAGTTAAATGTATGCAACCTTTCAAAGGCTAAATCACAGTGGATTTTTCAAATCCACGCTTCTCCGCCTATCCGGCAGCATCCATCTCTTTATCACACTACTATCCTCAATTATCATTATATGTGTATGTATTCATATATATATATATACACATCTTATTTTATTATCATTTATATTTTTAGTTTATCATTATTACTACTTCTATTTTACAAGGGAGGGATTGACATACGAATGCCGACCCACTCGATCGGTTTACCTGGGCTGGGTCGGCCCGTCGACTTGCCGACCCACTTAAACATGGTTGCTGGGTCATTAGGAAGACGCCGGTTCATCTCCCTATTCTCCATATAAAAGCTTGCACCCCCATCTTCTTCTTCCCACTCTCACTTTATAACTTATCTCCTCCGACCTTGCTCGAAACCAAAAAATCTTCTCTCCACCGAACTGCCATTACTCTCCTTTCAACTATCTTCCCAAACGTTTTCCACCATCATTCTCGACTTCGAGCATTAGAAATCATGCGCCTCAACTCCAAACTATTTCATAGGTAAGGATCCAAGTTTTGTTTTAAACTCCTAGGTTATGCCTTCCTAAACTCGAACTAGGTCTGAGTCATGTAAGTATTCGATCCTTCGTGGCGAGGAGGAGAGGAGAAGCATAACGAGAATGAGAGCATAGTTAGGGATGGTGGAAAGTTTCCAACACTTGGCACTGACTCGAGTGGAGCTGTCATATGAGTTTTTAGGAAGGAAGGTCAGTGATTTGGAGGAGAAAAGAGCTTGGTGTTTGGTAAGAAAGAGGGGTTCGGTGCTTGAAGAGGAAAAGACACGGTCGGTAGCTTTTGTAGGCTGGCTCCTTAGGGAAGAGTCGGGTCGGTATATTCTAATAGTGGATGATCAACACAGGAGATTACAAGGTTGGGTCGGTATCTCGAGTGGAAGTTGGTCGGTAGATTCTAGCAGTAGAGTGGGTCGGTACTCTGAGAGGGAGTGGTTTGGTATATGATGCAGTGAGTCTAGGTCGGTGATTTGTAGGAGAGATTGAGTCGGTCGTCTTAGTGTAGAGGGCCGATCGGATCGGTTTCACGAGTTAGGCATAGGGTAAGTACTAAGTGTTGGGGTCGGCATTGGAAATCAGGATCATCTCAATTTGAACACCGCATACGTCATGACTATACACTTTTGTGCTTGAGCATAAAATAATGAACAATGACAAGGATCAAAATATGCAAGCCTATGGACTTAATTCGGACTAACAGATCCACAGCTTAAGTAATTATAAACGTGAATCTAGCCCAACTAATGAAAGTAACAGCTTTCACAATCCACGATGCCAATAATCGATTCTAAGACTTTTGCCACTGACCATATGATGAACTGCCGGAGACGGTCAGCGATGACAGTCTCCAGGACGATAACTCAAAATTTCATTATGTCACGCTTTTCTTTAAAATGTTAAGTTCTCTATACTCATGTTTGAATCGCCGCATTAGTTCACACACAACACGGGGGAATATATTACTGTTATGTCTAATATCGATTACCTTTCGAGTATAGTTTAAACAGGTATTTACTCATCCCAAGCGTCTTCCATAAATGTCTAAGAAATCAAGCTTCGCCACTATATTCGACAAGCCTGGACCAAGTCTATGGCAAGAGGTAGCAGAGACGTCAAGCCCGCCATTTGTTCCCATTCCAGACATTCCAGCCCTTCCTGCTGAGGCTATAGATCCGGCTCTCGATGTCGTAGATGAAGCTGTTATTTTGGATAACCCCATCGATTCACAAGCCTCGAAAATCGACGAGGCTGCTCTTCGTCGATTATGCTCCATTCATGAAATCCCCTTCGAAGATGTTTTAGTTCCATCAGGGCAAGATCGACCCCATCTGCCTCCAGCCTAGGGATGGCAATGCGGCGGGTCTAGGGTCCAAACCCGGTCGACCCGCCCCTGTTTTGGCCCGTCCAGACCCGCCCCATTGGGTCATTGAGGCGGGTAGACCCGTGACCCTTTCTTGAGTGCTCCGGGTCTAGGGTCGGGTCGGGGCTCAATTGACCCGCCCCAACCCGACCCGCACTACTAACATCTCGTGAAACTGCTTTATTACTATAATGATTTATTAATCTTATTAGATATAAGTGATTCTAGCATGGACATTAAAATGTTCTAACAAAAAATCTATATAAAAAATTAGATTATTAAGTTGCGTCATTGATAATTATACAATAACGTATGTATATATTTTCTGAATTGTTATTGTACACATCATTTTTACTAACTTTCCTTAGACACGTTGTTATTTGTATTTCATGTATTATTTGGTGATAACGAGTATAAAAAAATAAATATATGTAAGTTGGTACACAATTTTGAATCAATACATGAGACTCATCGAGTCTTGGGGCGGGTCGGGTCTACCCTGACCCGTACGGGTCCCGGGTACGGGGCAAAATTCCAGACCCGCACCAGGTCTACGGGGCGGTCTGAGGCGAGGTCTAAAAAATCCGAGACGGGTATGGGGCACTAAAAACTCGCCCCATTACCATTCCTACCCCAGCCGGATACAAGCATGCAACAAATCATGTGTTGGGCCGAAAGGGTGAGGGTTAAATATAAGGGATCGCTCCTACACAACTGCATCCTAATAACCACAATTGCATCCCAATATTCACGCATTCATACACGGTACTTATCTACTCTTCATGAGCATACTGTTCAGACCTCCAACCCCTGAGGATATCTGTTACATTTACCGCTTCAAGAGACGTGCTGATAGCCCAACTTGTATATACTCCTTGAACCGTACTCTAAATGCCAAGTTCTAATGGGTGCATGGAACAAGCTCTCCCAATTAAAGCAGGAGTGGTTCTATGTACGCTGTCCTCCTGGCTTTGCGATGAGATGGATGAAAGGGCTTTAGTTCCATTCTTGCCTCACCCTTCATTCTAGGACTTAAGACTCATCTTTCCTAAAGCTTGAACGTTTTTAATCCTTCCAAGTAATCGCCCACGGCCCGAAGGCACTAGATACTCCGAAGCAGTCTCGACCATCTGAGCTACCCAAGTAAAAGAGCAGGACATCAAATAGATAGTTATCGATGAGTTGCTCTCACTGTTCGAATTATTAGAAGAGGGTCGTAGGATTGGCCTTCTGAGTAACACCATGACCGCAATAACAACCACTGAAGCGAGTAGAGAACAAGTTGGTCCTTTAGTGCCCCCGTCCAAGGGGTTCACGACACTACCGAGGAAGGTTAGATTAAAGAAGGGGAGGTGCCAGCGGCGATTGACAAGAACATAAGCCCCGGACAAGCGCCAACAGTCGACGCTCCTGGTACCAACCAACCACCGCCTGCTTCAAGAAATAAAAAGAGTTTAGCGTACAAACTGAAAATGAGTAAAGTTAAGGGAACATCAAAGTTCATGATAACTTCTATCGAGAAAGGATCGTCTTCCCAAAAAATGGAAAGCTCGCTGAAGGGACTGTCCGACTTAACCATTCCCGATGATTTATTGAATTACAACTTCACTGATCCCGGTGCAATGGGGTTTAACTTGCCTGCGAGACGCGGTGAAGGCGTACAACTTCTTGATCAGGGAGAGAAAACTCCAACGAGTAAAGCGAAAACTACTGATCCGTTGGTAGGATGCACTAGGACACACATGAACACTTGCACTTCACCACACACTTGCATTCAATTTATCGTGTAACATCTACTAATTCGTTCTCATTTAACCTTACGTGCAGGTGAAATGGGTTTCTCACATGGTTTCAATCGTATCCGAGGGTCTTCCATCTTTCGCCACTTAGGTCGAGGTTCAACATCTAGTAAACGGTGAGATGGAGACGAAGGCGGAGATAGAAATAATCATTCTAGAGTGTCATCCTCATCCTCCAGAAGGAGAACCCATAAATACTCTTCACACCCAAGCCGACCTACAAATCCCCCGGTGCACGGCGGAGGTAAGCCTATTCATCAAAGCTCCCAACCCGATGTCCCTCGCGATCAACATTCTGGTTCTTCGAGCACCAAGCAGTCTCATGAACCTCGTAAGAAATGGCTGACTCCATCAAAATAGACTCCTCCAGCTCCCGCCCAGGATCCGTCCATGGTCATAAAATCAGCCGAGCTTAAGGTTACATTCCCAAAGATCTGTTTCGATGGGTTAAAGTTCCTTCCTACAATACACCCTATTCTTGGGAACTTAAAGCGAGATGCTCTCTCCTGCATCAATGATGTATATGTTCAGCATGATGCATTCGTACACTTAGTAGAGAAAGTTTCAGAGGTGTCGATCGAGAGCCAACATGAGATTGACCTCCTCAAGCTTGAAGCCATTCGTGATAAAGACATCATAAAAAGCTTGGACGAAGAGCTGCTCTCATACGAATCTCAATTCAACACCGCACAAAAGAGTGCCAATGAGACAACCGAGGCAGTCATCGCTTAGAGGCCAACCATAAAAAAGAATTAAACGAAGCACTTCAATGTAGAGGCACTCTAGCTCCGAAAAAAGATTCTCTCCAAAAGAGAAGGACATTCTGGCTCGCCGTGTCAAGGAGTTGGAGGAGCTGCTTTCTAAAGAGAAAAAGGAGAAAGTTGCAGCGCGGGAAGAATCACAAAAAAATTGTGATGAATTCGTCGAGACGAGGAACTTGAAAACAAAAATCGATGAGGAACTATCCAAGATTGAAGCACTAAAAGAGGCAGCTCTCGAGGAAGGCAAAAAAGCATCACTCATAAAGGTAGACTCTCGAATCGAGGAAGTGACCGAGGCTGGCAGGGAGGAGATCAAATGCTTATTTGACCCACTTATAGCCGAGTACATTGCAAGGGTCCTCATGCACCATGACTTATATTTCTTGGATGATGGTTATCCCAAATCACCAGCTGAAGCATGGGATACTCTGATAAAAATTAAGAAAGTGGAGTTGGATGTCGAAGAGATTGCTGAAGAGACTCTCATGAGGGAAGTGCTCCGAGGAATCGAGCCTTCAGACTTATCTGCGGTGAAATCCCTATTTAGAAGGGATTCTTCTATATCAAAGGAGAAAGAAGATATTACTGGCGTATCCAGCACTGAGCCCCAAGTTCCACCTCCCGTTCAATCGGCTAAGACTTCATCTCTTGAACCTCTCGAGCAGCATGCAGGTTATGACCCGGAGAAGCCCGGACTTGGCATTCACATCTTATTCCCAATCCCTAAGGGAGATACTCCAAGGACCACCAAAAGTCAATTGCAAGATGGTACGAAATTTCGCCTTCTAAAATTCAAGAATTCATTGCTTTTGATGGATAAAGGATGCATTCTAACATCTGCTTTTCATGAATTCATGCAGGTCACTCTGGTCCCGAACCGACTCCAAGGAGCGATGTCGTTACGGAGCGGGAAGAAAAAGAAGCTGAGGCACCTTATAACGGAGATACCTTGGTCCCGATGCTCAAGTAATTGAGGCGCTAAATGAGGATAAGCCCGAAGACCCTTCATCGGTCGAAGAACATGAGATGTAGAAATCACGAGCACTTCCGAGCACACTTCCAATTTTAGCATGAATGAGCAACTTGAGGAGGAGGAGAAAGAAAGAATCAAGGTAAAGACAGAACCCAAGGTGGTGGAGCTTGACGATCCCCTAAACATGCCATTGAAAGTAATTCTCCCTTATGGGACCATATCCTTGGAAGTTCCTCCTCCTCCGGATACCACGTCGCTAGGAAGAAATGGGTCCAGGAAAAGATGCTAAGCTGAGGAGACTTCGAAGAAGCCGAAAATCGAAAGAAAACCAAGGAAATAGCCGTCGTCTTTCCATATCTTGTTTAGCTTAAATAAGTTATCGTTTTCCTTTTCTTTTCTCTTTCTTTTGTCAGTAGTCATTATAACTAGAATTGGCCTCCGAACTTTTGGAGAAGTCGTAAGGAAATTTTTTGAGAAGTAAATGAAATTTTGTTCCTTTACATTTACAGATTTTCATCACATCACTTATAATTTAATCTGCAACTGAAATTCAAGGATTCGTGAGTCATTTAAACCCAGTCTGCTTTCGACGGACTTAGAGTTCTCCTGTCCACATCCAGGGACATAATAATTTTTCGAAATCGCTGACATTCTAGTCCCCGTTCAAGGGACTTAGAGAAATTTAATCCACACTTCGGGGACTTAAAGATTTTTTTTTTAATCTTTTATACTCCAGTCTACATTCTGGGGACTCAGAGTACTCTGATCCACTTAAGGGATTTAGGGATTTTGAAATTCGTTTATACTCTAGTCCGCGCTCTGGAGACTCAGAGTACTCTAACCCGCTTAAAGGATTTAGAGATTTTTGAAATCGTTTATACCCTAGTCCGCGCTATGGGGACTCAAAATACTCTAATCTGCACTCTAGACACTTAAGAGATTTTTGAAATCGTTTATACTTCAGTCCACACTCTGGGGACTCGGAGTACTCTAATGCATTTCATGGATTTAGAGATTTTAAATTCATTTATACTTTATTCTACGCTGTGAGGACTTAGAGTACTTAGAATTTATAGATTTTTGAAATCATTTATACTCAAGTCCGCGCTCTGGGGACTTAGAGTACTCTATTCCGCACTCTAGACACTTAGAGATCTTTGTAATCGTTTATACTCTAGTCCATGCTCAGGGGACTCAGAGTACTCTAATCCGCGCTTTGGGGACTAAGAGATTTTTGAAATTGTTTATACTCTAGTCCACGCTCAGGGGCTCAGAGTACTATAATCAACTTCAGGGATTTATAGATTTTTTTCGTTTATACTCTAGTCTACGCTCTAGGGACTCATAATACTCTAATCCACTTCAGGGACTTAGAGATTTTATGTTTATAGCTGGTCAACTTTGAGTTTTGTGTGTGCATTCATACGCCACACAGATTAATGAAAATCAATTTTTTCATGAAATTATAAAACGTGGAACACCACATTTCATAGAAAAATAGCTTCAAGATTTTATTGATTGTACAAAAAGGGACAAACTGAATTGCCTTATTACATGTCGGAAATAGAGAACAACAAAAGAAACATATACTGTAAACAATTGCTATCGAAATGTGAAAGAAATAAACTAAATATAATAATGGTGCAAATGCTCGCTATTCCATGCTCTGGCAAGTGCCACGCCATCAATAGTTGCTAGCTTTAAGGTTCCTTTTCCAAGCCACCATTCGATGACGTAGGGACCTTCCCATGTTAAATTCATATGTGACGGGACTGGAAAAACTCGCTTCAAAATAAGGTCGCCCACATTGAAGGTCTTGGTCGAACTTTTTCATTATAATACCGGACGATTGGGTGCCGATATGCTGCCGCCCTTAAATCAGCTTCTTCACGCTTCTCGTCGACAAAGTCCAACGACACCAGTAAAAGATATTGGTTCGTTCTAGGATCATAATAAGTCACCCAGTGGGAAGGAACTTCAAGTTTCATATGTATAACTACTTCACTGCCGTATGCCAAGGCGAAAGGAGTATGGCCAATCGCGGACTTGTGCATGGTTCTGTATGCCCAGAGTGTCGCTGGAAGCTCATCCACCCACTTGACTCTAGCCTTCTCCAAACATTTTTTCAAGATGGACTTGATTATCTTATTTACGGCTTCAACTTGCCCATTCGCTTTAGGGTGAGTGACTACTGCAAACCTTTTCTAAATGCAATACTTTCGCCAAAACTCTATGAATTCTCTACTCCCAAATTGGGTTCCATTGTCAATAATGATAGTCCATGGGAGACCAAAGCGGCATATAATGTTCTGCACAACAAAATAAATTACCTTTTTGGTGGTGATTGTAGATAATGGCTCCTCTTCTACCCATTTGAAGAAGTAATCGACCGCGACAATTGCGTATTTTGCACCATCTTTGGAGATTGTTAAGGAGATGATAATATCGATCCCCCATACCGCAAACAGCCATGGACTAACCATTTGCTTGAGTTCCGTCGACGGCGCTCTCCGGATCTTTGCGTACTTCTGACATTTGTCACATCTCCTTACATAGTCTGCGGCGTCCCAATTCATCGTAGGCCAATAATATCCATAACAGAGTACCATTTTGATTAGTGTCTGCCCCCTAGTATGGTCATTATCATGGACTTCTCTTAAAATTCATTTTACCTCGTCGTGGACGATGCTCCTAAGTAAGGGAATGGAGAATCCCTTCTGATACATCATTCCATCCTGCATAATATACTGTAAGGCCTTGCGAGCAACTTGCCGTCTCTCGTTCCTTCTCTTGGGCAAGGTCCCGGGTAACAAGTATTCTCTGAGCGGAGCCATCCACGACTCCCTTCCAGTTTCCGTCTCTGCCATAGATCAACATCCATCTCATTTATGCTTGGGGAGTATAGAGTTTCAATGGGAACCAAACCTATCTGATGTGCATCACCAGTGTTTGCAAATTTCGCCAAGGAATCTGCTTTCCCGTTCCGTTTGTGTGGGACATGCGAAATATCATAGTATTCGAGGTTCGCCAATAATTCTTAGATCCGAGTGAGGTATGGAGCAAGCCTCTGCCCCTTTGTCCGGTAGTTTCCTTGGACTTGGTACACAACCATTTGTGAGTCACAAAATATTTCAACCGATTTTACTCCAAGTTCTTTGGCAAGCTTCAATCCAGCGATTAACGCTTCATACTCGGCTTCGTTGTTCGTAGCGGAGAAATTAAGCTTCAAAGCATAACAAATCGATTGGTTCTAGGAGTTACAAGAACAATACCAGCCTCGGAACAATGGTCGTTGGATGCCTCATGGTATATAGCTTCCATCATACAGTGAGAATTGCATCATTTCCATTCGGTTCATCCTGCATAATGAACTCTATAATAAAATCCACCAACGCTTGTCCCTGGATAGCCCTCCGAGGCAGGTAAGTGATGTCGAACTGACAAATGTCAATATTCCATTTAAGTAACCTTCCAGAAGTCTCTGGTCGTTGGAGCACCTGCCGTAAAGATTGATCGGCATAGGTACTAACAGGATGTGGCTGGAAATATGGGCGGAGTTTGTGTGATGCGATTACCAAACAATAAGCTAGCTTCTCAATCTTGGGATAATTTCTCTCTGCCCCCGTTAAACACTTATTAACATAGTACACTGGCTTTTGTATCAGGTCCTCCTCAATTATCAAAGCCATGCTGATGGTGTGCTGGGATATAGTCAAGTAAACATACAAATCCTCAAGGTCTATAGGTTTCGACAGAATAAGGGGCCTCTCCAAGTGGCTCACCAGAGCTCGAAACGCATCTTCACAATTTGGTGTCTATTCTAAATTTCTTTTCCCTTTTCTTATCAAATCAAAGAAGGGAATACATTTGTCGGTTGATCAGGATATGAATCGAATCAATGCTTCGACCTTCCTATTCAGGCTCTGCACTTGCTTTATAGTTCTAGGTGCTCGTAAGTCCCTAATAGCTTGAATTTTTTCCAGATTCACTTCAATCCCTCGTGCATTGACTGTGAAGCCCAAAAAATTCCCCGATGCAATGCCAAAGGAGCGTTTTAGTGGATTGATTTTTATTCCATAAAATCTGAGTATATCAAACATCTCTGCTAAGTCCCGAATGTGGTCGTTTCATTGCCATGACTTAATGAGCATATCTTCCATGTAGACTTCCATCGTTCTACCAATCTAATCTTTAAACATCTGATACACTAGTCGTTGATAAGTTGCCTCTGCATTCTTCAATCCGAAAGGCATAACTACGTAATAGTACAGTCCAACATCTATGACAAAACTGGTGTGCTCCTAATCTGGGATGTGCATCGGGATTTGATTGCATCCCGAATACACATCCATAAATGGAAACAACTCGTGCTCTACTATCGAGACGACCAGCTGATTAATTCTGAACAATGGAAAACTATTCTTAGGGAATGCCTTGTTCAGATTCGGGTAATCAACACAGGTCCTCCACTTTCCACTTTCTTTCCTTACGGGGTTGGATATCCATTCAGGATAGAGGGCGTCATGGATGAATCCATTGGCTTTGAGTTTATTCACCTCCTCTTTTAGAGTAGCAGACCTCTCCAGGTCCATGCCTCTCCTCTTTTGTTTCACCGGTACATATTTTGGGTCAATATTCAACATATGACTTGCAATGGCGAGAGAAATCTCACACATATCAAAATGAGTCTAAGCAAATATATTAAGATTCGCTCGGAGGAAATCAATAAGATCCCTCATCATCGAGGGGTTGAGCTGCAATCCTATCTTCAGTACCCATGATAGGTCATCATGGCTGACCGTGATGTCAATCATCAGTTCAACTGGGATGCCTTGGCCTCCTTGGGTTCTTCATCGTCAACTCTCGGATTTATGTCTCTATGGATCTAACTGTGTTGCTCAAGCCAAGGCTCAAGCGTTACTTGTCAATCTTCAGCAACATGGATGCGGACAGATTTGTCCATGACTTTTACCTTCTCTCTTCGCTGGGCCTCTCTCAGCTCAGCTACATAACAAGCATGACCAGTAGCTTGATCGCCATGCACTACACCAATTCTATTGTTTGTCAAAAATTCCAAGGTCAAACACCACGGGGCCAAAGCTACCCTAAACTCTGTCAGGGCCGGTCGGCCCATAAAAAAATTATATGCGGAATCAACATCCAAAACAATGAAGGGTAGGATCTGTACCCTCCTACGTTCACCTTCTCTTAGCTCAGCTGGCAATTCAAAAAAACCCACTACATCAGTAGCTGCACTATTAAAGCCGTGAATTCGGGCTTTAGATGGTTTTAAATCCTTCGCCTCCATCTTCATCTGGTCATAAGCCTTCTTAAAGATAATATTGACAGAAGTCCAACATCAATCATTTTTCTCCTCACAAGTGCCCATCCAATCAAAGATGAGATAACAATTGGGTTAACAGTAGGAGCTTCTACATGATCGGCATCCCGACTTTTGAAAACAATGTCATTCGTCATCATCTGTGTTACTTTGCCGGAGTCCCGTCTTCTGTGTTCGAGTAGCATTCGAAGTCCGCATGCTTCAAGGAACTAGCATAGCATTTCATTTCTTGCCAACTCTTGTCTACAGGATGAGGCCCACTAGTTATCGTGTTTATGACCAGTTTTCCTTTGGTCCGAGTAGGTTCCTCAGGTCGGTGTAATGCTTGCCCGCGATTGGGGTCAGATGCCCATGTCCGCCTTCCTGTGGATTCTTAACAAATTGTTCAACTTCTTCTAGCGAATCAACTTTTCTATAGCGTCGTGGAGGTGCCTACATTCATAAGTATTGTGCCATAGGTCTCGTGAAACTGACAATATTTCTCGATCTATTTTTGTTCCTCAGTCAATTCCTTTGGGCGCGGCTTTCGGTACTGAAAAGTATTACAAGTTGATAGGTAAATATTATCCAAAGAGGTGTTCAGGGGTGTATACTCATTATAGGTCGGGATCCTTGGTTTTCACTTTTCTACTTTCCCTTTCCGTCCGAAATTTCCTACTCTAGTTCCTTTTGATTGCTTCGGCTTATTTTGAACATTGACTTAGACCTTACCTGAGCTCTCGCCAGATTGCTTCACCGCAATGTTTCTTTGCACCACTTCCTTACTGGGTCCTGGCACACTGCTCTTTCTTGGCCACCTGGCCTCTTCCTTTCTCATGAATTAGTTCGTCTTCGAATAAAAACGTTCTAGGGTAGTCGTTGGTTTGCTTGTCAGCCAGTCACCAAACTCAGATTCCGGATCCACTCCTCGCATTATGGCCATAAGGATGACATGGTCATTTGGATTACTAACTTTGGTGGCGGTAACATGGATCAATGACTCATCAAGAGCTTGAATTACACATGATAGCAACATCACGTCTTTTGGGAGAGCAGCATGGATCCTGAATTGCTCCACGAACTTCGTTGCTAGCTCATCAAATCTGGAGATTGACCATAGGAAAAGTTGCGTGAATCATATGGTGGCGATTCCAGACAGAGTTATTAGGAAGCACCTACACTTGGTCGCACCATTCTCCCTGGCTAAGTCCATCATCCACTCATATCTCATTATGTGTTGTCGATGGTCGATCTTCCCTTCGTAAGCGGGTACGGTAGGCAAGCTAAACTATCTGGGGTACTCAGCTTATAGAATGTTATCTATAAATAGAGTATAACTCCCCGATACGCTCCAATCGTCATTAGTCATGCCCTGATTCTTCCTCATCAGCTGTTTGACCATAGATGATAAATCTAGAGTTTGAATGTGTGTTGCCAGGTTGGTGTCCATCCTGCACGATTGCTCTGGTTGATGCCTCCTAGGTCGACGATTATCTAAGTGTGCATCCTGAGGACCCGCTTCATTACGATCCTGGTGAGGTGGTCGACCAGCTCCCATGTGTGTTTCAGATCCTAAGTTTCTCACTCCAGGTTAAGTGCGACTCCCCAGGTGTAGTTGAAGGGCCACGGTTCTAGTTAAGGAATCTGGATCATTTATGTTGATTTGTCCTTGATGACTCATCACCAATTACTCTGTTGCTCCAGTTTTTGCTAATTCAATCCTACGGCATTTATACCTAGGGTGTTCATCTGAAGAAGCGGAGTTGTCGGATGACGAGTAGGAAGTAGGGCTTCCTCCAGCGTTCTGACGCTGATGCTGAGCATTCTGGGTCATTAGGTTGACGTTTGCTTAAAACTGCTCGTTAAGCTGTCTTCTGCTTTCCACGAGCTCCCTCATCAGATCATTGAGCTATGCCCTAATTACAGGTTCTACTTGGTTTGGGATGGTGGCGGGTTCTGCACCTGCATTAGCTTGCTGATTGCTTGGTGCAACTTGCTGGACACTTGCGGTCTCATTAGCATTGGCGTTGTGGGTGGCAGATCTGTTGTGTGGCCTTGACATCTTAGAGTTATCCGTAGGAACTCTGAGTAGAATTTATGAACTCCTCAGAATAAACTTGGATCTTCTTTGAGGGATTTCCTCAATCCAATAGCAACAAAGTAGATTCTAACAGCCTGAGAATGAACCCTCTCAGTGAAAGCGCCAAAATGTTGGAACCAAAATTGGCCACTAACACCCTAGAATAGATTTGTGTAGAGATTAATGAAGATGGTAAATTAGAACAGAAGAACAGCATAGTAGAGAACAAAAACAAAAGCAAAAAAAAGAATACCAGAATTATAGTGGTTTGGCGTAACTGCCTACATCCACTTTGAATATAATCTTTATTGCTTTTTCAATCACTTGAATACAGATACAATCCGTAAAGAACAACTTGAATTCAATTTTGAATGGAAAAGAAATGAATACAAGAAATGTCAAAGTCTTCCCTTAGTTTTTCAAAAAAGATTCCTTAAACTAGACCACCGCCCCTCTATTTATAGATGAAGTTAGCCGGACTTCTCTGTCCAGGCCCACGACCAAGAGAGCTCGGCCCATAGTTGACAAGTCAAGTAGATCGAACTGGGTACACCGATCCTTCATGATCGATCCACCTATTGCCGACCCACTCAGGTCGACCCGAGGTTACCTCGTAGATGACTCGAAGTAAATTCTCAAGTGACTCAGAGCAGCTAGTAGCGTGACTCGAGTTGAAGAAATGCCAATCTCATCACTCTGTTGTAGACTTGATAACCTACTAACTTCCCTGAGATGCATTGACCTCTGTTTTGCCGAACCATTGTGATCGAGCCTAATTTGCCGATCCCAAGCTCTTACGACCTAACACAAATAGCCAACAACCAGTACTCTCAACCGATCCACTTTGGCTGAACAACTCTAGCTGATCCATGTATGTCGATCCACATATGCCGATCCACATACGCCGATCCACATACGTCGATCCACATACGCCGATCCACATATGCCGATCCACCTAGCCGACCGTATCAAGACCGATCCAAATGTAGTTTTCCATTACATATGACCTACTGATGCAGCGCACCAGGATAAGTCTCTCACCACAATCATCTTAGGTCGCTCACAATCCATCTTAGGTCGCTCACAAGCTATAAGCGACCTAACAAGACATAATGACCGACCTAACGAGTTAACGCTTCAAGAAGAGTTAAGTAACCTGCAGCGCGCCAGCGAGTTATGCGAGTTATGATCTAACACGTGTGAGCTAACTAGAGTTATGCGAGTTACAACCTAACACGGACGAGCTAACTATATGTTGCATTTGATAAGTCTCTCTCCAGCTCATTCACTTAGGTCGCATGAAGCTCATTTACTTAAGTCGCTTGAAGCTTAGGTCGCTACATTCCTTAGGTCGTAGGTCGGTAAGTCGCAACCTGAAGCCGATTGTCCTTATGCCGCTAGGTCGTCCAGATCTTACGCCGCATTCTTCTTTAGGTCGCTCATACCTTAGGTCGCATGATGCCGCATTACCTTGAGTCGCCGAGTCCTTAAGTCGCGTGGTGTTGTAATGTTAGGTCGCGTGACATAGTAACTTGTTAAGTCGCTTGATATTGTAACTGGTTATGTCGTAGGTCGTGTTTGTTGTTAGATCGCGTGAAGTTGTAACTTGTTGCTGTAAATTCTTAGGTCGTTGGTGCTTAAGTCGTAAGTCGTAAGTCGCGTGAGTTGTTAGGTCGAGTATTTTGTTATCTTGTGTGTCGCATGTATTGGCCTGTGTGTATTGTAATCTTCTATAAATACGGGTGTGTTGTCTTTGTAAAGTTGATTGATTTGAATAAAATTTTGTTTGTGTGCTTTGTGGCACTTTTGTTGAAGTTGAGTGTGATCTCCTTCATCTTCCATCATCGGATATTTGAGTGCACTCGAATCAATGAACTTGAAGCCGATTCACGGAATCTCGTGCGCGGGATCAACGTCGAAGAATCATAGATCTTCTAACGTGGACTCGTGCGCGATCAACGTGTTGAAGATAGCTAGAATCCGGTATCTCGAGAGATCAACGGATTTGGGCATTTATCTTGTTTTACTTGACACGAATCATTTCGTGAGGAAGAAATTGCATCAATTTGTATCAAACATTACTAGCACGTCAAAGTTTGTTAATCTGCTGCGTCACCTACCTCAACCGACCCATACCTACACTCAGTACCGATCCACTCCCAACCTTGATACCCCTTAAGCATGCTGATCCAGTGCCAAATATACCGAACCACATAAATAGGCCGACTCAATCAAATTACATCGATCGCTTACACTTTCAATCCTTTCTTGTCTTGAGTCCCATCTATGTCCGACCATAGCCTCTGCAACTATCGCCTTATAGCCGGACCAAGCGGCCGTGTAACAAAGTGAATATTTTTTATGCTGGCTGCTGCAGATGAATAGTCCAACAATTATTCAACCACCACCTCTGTTGTGGAACGATATCGTCATACTCGTCCCCACTTTTGCAAGTATCAATTAGAAATTAACTCAACAATTGAACCAACCTCAACACGTGCCTTAGGATTGAATACCGGCATCTACAACTACAACTATAGCATTATCCTCTCAACGCCAAAATATTAATTCTAAAAATATTATTATGGCAAATTCTATTCATACACCGTAGATTACCGAAAAATTAGCTAAAATCAGATACATCATTTTTTGCTAAAAATACACCGTATATGTTACGAAACTACAATCACTTTTCGAATAAAACAAAATACTTATCTCATTCATTAACTTTTCCCCTTTCATGCATTAATTAAACTATGGTTAATAGTTTTCCTAAATTCATTTTCATAAATTTCAAATTCAACTACCTTAAATGGAATTCAAATATGTTTAATTATTTATATATAGCAAATCAAATTAAATTTTAATAGTAAAATTTTAAACTATTCAAATTTTGATGTTAAATTTAAACTTGGATTAATTTAAGTAAGAGTTCAAGAAGAATTCAGTACTCTACGGACATAATAATTTCAGCAATTAATTTTAAAATTTAATTTTTTATATTTAATTTGCAGTGAAAAATGATAAGATTGACTACGAATGAATACAACTAAAAACTACATAGATAGAATTTGATACATAATTTAAATCTAATTCTACTGATGGCGTACCGAAACGTTAATTACTTATGAAGAGTGTGCTTGTTATATTATGGATCTATGATTTTTTAATAATGATTTTTATTTTTTTATTAAATAGGGGCATTTTTGTCTAGTATTTTATTAAAATTTATATGGTGTAAAAAAACAATTAATGGTGTATGAATAGAATTTGTCAAATAAATTTTGCTTCAAATTATTGTGCATGGATAAATTTTACTTTCTGTATGGAGTTAGTCCTTTTTTTTAAATATCTATTTAAACCTATGGGCACAACGTCGGCCCTTGGTAAAAGCTGGAGAAGCTAGCGCTTTAGGCCCAATTAGAGCTAGGGCAACAAATAAGGAACGTCATACACCATTTTTTTTTCTGTTCTGCAGATCAGCATTCTTCGGAGTTGATAGAAAAAAATTGAGGCGGCAGTTGACATCGGCAAACGAAGGAGCATGAAAAATGAGACCATCCAAAATTCGTCTATTTCAACTTCCTTCTACTTTAATTCGTGGTTTCCCAATTCAAAATCCTAATTCCCAAAAAGGTTATAATTTTATTTTTGTTTTAATTAAGTTGATTTCATGTTGCAACTTTCTATTATGACGATGTTAATATGATTTGAATGCTAAATTTCATTATAAATAAGGTTTTTGTACTTAGAAGTTTAGTTAATTTTTAAATCGGCCGATAAAAAATAAATTTTGCTTCAAATTATTGTGCATAGATAATTTTTACCTTTTAAATATATATATATATATATTTACCGGTTGATGACTTTGAAAAATTCATTATGTTCTATATTAAAAATATAATTTCAGATTCATCGCATGGTTATTGTGTCTTGTTAATTAACAATATAATTTTTTTAATATATTTCTATACTATTTAAAAGTGCACAATTAAAACTATCTATTGAATGAATGCGGTGGGTTATCAATTGAACAAAATATGATTCATGAAATTAAGCATAAAAACATTATTAATAGCTTTGCTATTCAAGAGTCTAGAAAAATATATATGCGTGAGTAGTTAAAATTAGTTTTGATGTATGACTTGAATTATTATCATTATGAAAAAAATCGGATCGTTATCTTAATAAGTTTTTTATTTGTTACTTAAAATTTATTTTCATTTGTGTCATTATAGTGTTCAAACTACATAAACAAGAATCTGAACATGTTGAAAGGTTAAAAGATTAGATGAACTCACTATGGTCTTTGTTAATAAGTGGCTTTAGGTACCTAACCCTTCTAGGACCGGGCTCTGATTATATATTATAATGTTGAATGCAACGCAAAATAAACCAAAGAAAAAAACATTAGTGGATTGCTTGAATAATGAAATTGTTGGTCACATATTAGGAAGACAGTATTTTTATATTTATATTTGATTTAAGTTTTAATCGAAGAGGTTTGGAATCTGCTAACGTTTTAGTCGTCATGCTGCATTCATGCAAACATCATTATGTAATCATTATCAATCCAGGTTCCGCATAGAATATTTCAGGTTAATTATTTTGTCGATAATTTCAATGACATATAATCTTCATTTCATGTTTCAAGAATTTGCTGACAATATCGTTGACAACTTGACAAAAACATACATGATATACTTACAGTTAATTAAGAACATAAAAGAACTTTTGTTAAACATGGTCTATTCTAGGTGCCATATATGACACTATTCTTTTATAATACGAGTACATACGCACGTCCAGATGGACCTGCATATAATCGCAATGTACATGCATTTATAGTTGCACCCGTGCAAGTAGATTTGGTAGCACCATAGTCAGCATAAATCGAATTTGAAGCAACGATCGGGAAGACATTGTCCAACAAATATTTTCCATTGTTGTTGTGCGAAATATTTGCCAGCCCTGTGATAAATATTTACTGGACGGTCAAATATTTGCCACTGCTACAACGGCATTTGCCACTGCTACAATTTCAAGTATTTGCCAGCACGACAAATATTCAGGACATTATTTGTCTGACAAATATTTTCCATTGTATCTGTGGTAAATATTTGCTATGCTGTCAAATATTTGCTATCGTAAAATTTATAAAAAAAAGTTCGTTAAATATATCGAATATGGATCTTAATAGAAAGATAATAAAATTTGTGATTTAATGGTGAAAACGAAATTGAAATTCAATACATCTGCTAAAAGATATCACATTTTAAATATTGTAAATTAACTTCTCATTATAGCATTTTTTACTTAAAAAATAAACTTTTGGTGGGTGAAAAAGACACGGGCAAAACTGGAACAATGAGGGGAAACTCATTAAAACAGAAGTTGTGTGTTTTTTTAAAAGAGGGAGGAACTCAACATATTTGTGATATTTTTTTGAGTTTAAATAGAATTAGACTTAATATAAAAAGATTCAGAAATAATTCATCATTTCGTTTTATTTTGTTTATAAAAAAAACTATGATAGCTTTTGGAGTAAAATATAAGAGTTTACGCTAGTATCTAACATTTTCATACATTAACCATCCATTTGTTCATTCAATATAGTGGTTGCTACATAATAGAAGTTGAAAAGGATCACATACATACCACCTTAATATAAAATATGAAATACAAATTAAGTTAGATTACGATGATCATAATAAATCCGCTATTTACTTTAATATTGAGCAAACACTTCATTTTCTATTGACTGGATTAATATTGAGAAATGCTTCATTTTCTATTGACTGGATTCAACAATCAAGAAAACAAAATGTAGATATAATTGGATCCTACCACTTTGACCAAGCACGTTTTTATTTCAATGGCATTCACTTATAGATCAAACCAAGTAAGAATACTCATGTATAACTGTAAATGAATGTGCCTAATAAAAGGACAACTCAAAACAGATAAGCAAGTATGTAAAATATGATGTAAAACATGGTTCGCATCATGGTGCTTGCATTACTATTTTGTAAAAAAAGCAAGTCCATGCTACCTTCGAAACAACAAAAAAACCAAAATAGTAATAAACAAACAAAAACATGATGAAATGAATTAAATAATAATAAACAAAACCAGCAAGTTTGGATATTACCACCTGTCAGCAAAAAACTAAAATAGTAATGCAAGCATCTTTCAGTAACTAAAATAGTAATGCAAGCATGTAAAATCATCACCTGTTAGTAGTAAACAAACTAAAACATGAACTTCATTTGAGTATAACAAATCATCATTACCAAGGTAAACTATAATTCAACCTTTAAAATTTCTTTGTACACCACCTGTTAGGATTCAAAAATTATAACATCCCAACGTGTAGTGATAGTCCACTTCCAATCAATGGCCCAAACCTTCTCCTCGTCTACAAAGAACTAATTCGAACACTCTGGAAAAACACCTAGTTTTGTTTGTTCGGTTCCTATCTCATTCAGATTAGTTCAGCATAGAATAGCCTCAATTTACTTTCAGAAGCAATTCAGATCAGATTGTCCAAATCAGTTGTCAATATTTGGTTGCTTTCCATTGCTCATCTTTCTTGGACATCCATGCCTCGAACTGCACTCATCGTCAGCTCGCTCAGCTTGTGCACTCATTTCAAGAAAAAGGAGGGAGAGATGAAAAAAGAAAAATAACATTCGATTAATAATACATCACATGCATGGAAATAGTTAGTAATCTAACAGATCATTAAAACCAACATTAAAAAATATCAGAAAAACCAACACAATTGCTGAAAGCATGAAAATATAGGAGAGATTATTTACAGTAGAACAGTAACAACTCATGTCTAACTTGAACAAAAAAATAAAAATGTTAAAAAATTGACATCCTAATAGAACATTACAGCAACAGATAACTTTATAACATTTCCATTTACAAACCCTCTTCTGAGAAATAAAGAAATTGCAAGACCAAACCAATAACACTCTCCTATATTTTTGATGTATGCTACTGGTAAGTTTTTCAAAGTATTAAATCAACGATGAAAACAATATCGATTCAAAAAAATTCTGTACAGACATAATATAACTACGAAACTATCCATGCACTGTGATTTATCCATTGTCTTTGTATGCCGGTATCCCTGATTGATTTCGGCGCTCACTCATACTCATGTATTGATCCAGTATGAGATGTAAGTTTTCATCTTAACTTTGGTTTAATCTAATCTTTCATTCTTCTTTATCAAAATTTTGAGAAGGTTAGTAGAAATCATTTCTCTATTTCATACCAGTTGCAGTACAGTTGAGTTTGCAGTGACCACCATATTCGACTTTCGTCTAAAACAAACGGTTGATACAAACTGACCGTTATCATTGCTTGTTTCTTGTCCAGTATTTGGATCGGTGTAGCCAAATTTGTGAGAGTTTATTGCCATTGGTAGAGTTCTGTAGTAAGCAAATACCTGAAGCCAAAGAGAACCACTTAGTGTGTGATTTTGAATATGTTTGTTTTCTGCCTCAAACATGTATTCAATTTTCTTTTTTTAAATAATAATAATAACAACTTCAAATATGAATCATGCGATGTCTAATTACACTTCACAACAGACAATTATAATTTTGTTCGCAAATTTTTTTTGTAATTATCTCCCAAGGCAAAGGCCAGGTTGATTCTGCATAAAGCCAAGCACAATAACTTTTATGTTTACCAAGCATAAGTACAACCTACTTATAATTAGCAAATGAATGCATTAAAAAGAAATATAATGCCAAAAATATGCTGTATTTTTATTTAAATAATGAACTGCACTTGTTTATCCTTTTCTAATAATTTACCTTTATATTACTATGACGGATGATTGATCAGATAGTTTTAACCTCAAGTCACCAACACTTGTATATGGCATTTTAGAAAAAAGAAAAGAAGCAAACACGTAGGGCATAAGATATAGTTGAAGAGCAATATCTATGCGCAACATGAAAAGATGACAAATAAAATAAAATAAAAACCGTAACAAATTAACTAATAACAGTCGGCAACTTTCTGGACCCAGCAATTATCATATTTATGGTTAATGTCGGGGATGAGCCACTGTCACCGAGACGGGCAAGCGTCCACCTCAGTATTTAGGACCCAAAATTTGGTTTTTTTTATTTTTTTCTTTATTTTTAATAAAAGTGAAAAAATAACGAAAAAACTGAGAGAAATGCTAAGGGTTCTTTGAAAGTTAAAGGGAAGAAGAAGATATACAAAGGTAGAATTGAATTAACTCTGGACCAGTAAGTTGCAAAAACATTGAACAAATTAAAGTTTGTACATGGAAACTAACTAAATTTAATTAGTCCCACATCACTTAAAACATCTAAATTGTTAGTGTATATAACCTAAGAGAGGAAATAGTTGGTTGTCATGTTGTTTGCAAGGCTTATAAAATTGTGATGGGGTGGGAAGGGTAGATTAAGTTAAGTTGATTGCTAGTAGTTGAAAAATGATATTTATGTTTTAGAATCTTTATTGATGTGAAGGACAATTTCGGAATTTCAAAAAGACACGGTTGAAACTAATTGATTGAATTCTCATTATTAATAGTAGAGATTTGTATCAAATGTGTCAAAATTACATATGTTTAGCATATGAATATTAAATTTTCAAATATGATTACCAGTGATGACTCTTTCAAGATGATCCTATCCGATAACTAATCAGTATGGATGGCTTTAACAATTAATCAGGTCCAGATAAATGCAATAAACGTATTATCATTATCATACATTACATTGCATTAGCATGTACCAGGCTTCTTTACAATATGACAATACAAATGAATTGACCGACGTAAAAGTGATTAGCCGATAGCAATTGCATAAAAGTTTCATTACAGGCTAGAATATAAAATCCTATAGTTTTTTAAACGATGATGGTTGATCATTTTTCTAGACAGCTAACTGGAGCAAATTACAAGAGTTTGGTTTGATCCAAGCAAACATTGAACTGAGTTAATTAACCTAGACTTAAATTACAAAATGATTAGATGTGATCATTATTTAGAGCACTTATTGATAGTTGTTCTAACAAATAACTTATTTCAAAATTCTCATTTAGAAACAAAAAATTAAGAACTATTTTTCAGTGAGTCTGACCGTTATCTTGGATTTAGTTTTTCAGGATGTGGTTAATTGCTAACCAAGAATGTGGTAAAAGGTTCCATTTGATTTTCTGCATTTTAAACATATTTCATGGGCACAACATCCAACATTATGATTTTTATGTTTCAAATAGTCAATACCCTAAGAGCTAAGATAACTCTTATTTCTTTAATAGTTGTTGCAAACATATTTTTACAACTGCAAAATTGATGTCCCACATATAGCTCAGTAATCTTATTATGCTAAAGAATAGAAAACTGAAGAATTTTTTTTATAATCAAAGATTTAGATAGTAACTGTGTAAATGTTTGAACAAAGATGAAGAAAATGATTTTATCTTTATTTCAGAAAGAAAATGTACAATACCATTTCTCTGTACAAAGTTAGTCTGCTATATATATAACAATTGTTTAACATAACGGGCTTTTGAAACAAATATAGCCCAGACCCTCAAGTTATAAGTTTGCTTTATATCTCTGCTGTTGGATTGAGATGCACGGTGAAGATTTATTCAGTGATGTATAACTTCATACGTCTGCTTATCTCCATTCATTTCCAATATTCCCCCTCAAACCCTATTGTGGCTAGGGTTTGCTGCGATAAGCTTAAAAATCTTCTTCTCCTATAATAACTTGCGAATATGATGAAATTTAGTTGTGAGATACACGAAGAAGGTGAAGATAAAGGAGAACATCACACAAGGACACAACTTTGGTTGATTATTGTTCGTAAATAACAATCAATCAGAGAGTCTAAAGCAGCTTCCTTCAATACATTATCTGATCTGAGATGAGATTTTGAAATTATCTTGAAAACGACGACATGGTTGTTCATATACTTTCAAGTGTGTGAACAGTCATTCAGATTTCTGATTTTGGCTATCTTTGAGACAAGTTGTAAGCTTCAGATGCAAAGTTAAGACCATTTTTGTGAAGTCGACATCATGGTTGTTCATATGCTCTCAAGCATGTGAACAGTTCATTTAGATTTATGAAATTGGCTATCTTTGGGACTAAGCTTCAGATTCAAATGCAAAGTTGAGATCTTTTTTGGTCGAGGATCTGGAAGTTGAAGAGATTTCGAGGCTTCTGCTCTCTTATCATACTTGGTGCCGGAATTTTCAATTTTCAGCTGATCTTGCTTTAATCGAAGAAATTTTTTTTTGACAAGGGTTTTGTCAAAATGTCTGCCCTTTGGTAAGCTGCAGGTACGTGACTAACATTTAAATTGCCTTTGATTACTTGTTCCCTGACGAAGTATAAATCTAACTCCATATGCTTTGTTCTGGAATGCAATACTGGATTTGCAGTGAGCGCTATTGTACTCATATTATCACACCAGATCATAGCTTTATTATGAGTTTTGACCTTTAATTCATGTAGTAGTGATTCTATCCACATGACTTCAGCTGTAACACTTGCTACACTTCTGAATTCAGCTTCGGTACTAGATCTAGAAATAGTTGTTTGTTTTTTTGAACACCATGATACAGGATTGTCACCTAAAAATACACAATAACCTATTGTGGATTTTTTTTCATTAATATATGTTGCCCAATCTGCATCTGCATATGCTATAATATTAATTGTATTGCTTGATTGTAATGTTAAACCATGATCCAAAGTGCCATTTAGATATCTCAAAAAAAAATTAACAGCTTTCCAATGCCCATCTAAAGGATTTTGCATGAATTGACTGGCCTTCTTAACACTATATGAAATTTCTGGCCTTGTGATGGTGGCATATTGTAAAGCTCCAACTATACTTCTGTACCCCTTGACATTTAATATAGGTTCTCCCTTATTCTTAGATAAATGTAAACTGCTCATCATAGGAGTTGGTAGAGCTTTTGCATTTTCCATATTTGCTCTCATAAGAATTTCAGTAATATATTTCTTTTGACTCAACTGAATTTTTGTAGCAGAAATCTTGTTGACTTGTATTCCCAGGAAATAATTGACATTGCCAAGATCTTTTATGGAAACTCTTTGTTCAGTTGATTTGTAACATAGTTGATTCCTTGCTCACTGTTTTCTGTAATTAAAAAATCATCAACGTAGAATAGAATGTAAGTAACATCATTATTGTAAAATTTAGTAAATACTGAGTTGTCTGATTTTGTGGGATTGTATCCCATTCTGGCCAGGGTTGATTTTAACTTGTCAAACCAAACCCTTGGAGCTTGCTTCAAACCATATATGGCTTTATTAAGTTTGCACACAAACTTTTCTTTTCCTTTTTTGAATCCAATTGGTTGCTCCATGTAAACTTCTTCCTGCAATTCACCATTGAGAAAAGCATTATTTACATCAAGTTGCTTTATGGTCCAGTTTCTATGTAAGACAATTGTAAATATAATTCTGATTGATGTAGGTTTCACAACAGGTGAAAATGTTTCATTAAAATCAAAGCCATTCTGTTGTGAAAACCCTTTTGCCACCAATCTTGCCTTATACTTAGAAATTGAACCATTAGAATTTTTCTTTAATCCAAATATCCATTTGCATCCAATAATATTTTTTTCACATGGTAATGGCACAAGATCCCATGTTCTGTTTCTTTGTAATGCTTTAAATTCTTCATTCATGGCACTTTTCCATTTTTCACATTGAATTGCTTGATGATAAGTACATGGTTCCTCATCTTCAATTGTTGCATTGTATATTTTTGGCTTGAATATTCCTTTCTTTGCTCTTGTGGTCATATGGTGACCAGTACTTTCTGGAATTATTTATGGAATAACTTATGTAGCACTTTGTTGACTAGTATTGTGACTTGAAGGATCTTGTTGATCAATAGGTAATTCTGAATTGCCTATTGGTTGACATTGATCAGAATGTATGCTAGTATGACTGCTGCTATGATGTAGGTCTTTAGAACTGCTTGCTTCATTGCTTTTCTGATTATCATCTGCTCTTGAATTGGATAAGAGTTGATGATGACAAGGCACATTTTGATTGCCTTCTATTGCAACTTGCTTCATCAATTCAGGTAATATAGAGACAACATTTTTTGTGTTGTATATTTTATGAGAAGTTTTCATATGTGTTTGACTAAAAGGAAAAGTTTGTTCATTAAATACAACATGTCTAGAAACAAACACTTTTCCATTGCTATCTATACATTTGTAACCTTTCATATTAGTAGCATAACCTAAGAAAGTACATGGGGAGGACCTGAAATTCAACTTATGTGAATTATATGGTCTTAAGTAAGGAAAACATAGACATCCAAAAACTTCAAGATTATCATAATTTGGTTTAACACCAGAAAGTACTTCTAGAGGACTTTTATACTTCAGAGTTTTTGTTGGTAATCTGTTTATTAGATAAACACTAGTAGCAAAAGCATCAGGCCAAAATTTTTGAGATAAAGAAGCTTGAGCAAGAAGTGTTAAACCAGTTTCTACAATATGTCTATGTTTTCTTTCAATTAAGCCATTTTGTTCAGAAGTATATGGACAAGTAATTCTATGATTGATTCCTTTTTTCTGAAAATATTGCTTCAAAGGATAAAATTCTGTTCCTCCATCAGTTTGAAAATTCTTAACTTGACAGTTAGTTTGATTTTCAACTAAATTAATAAATTGAACTACAACATTGTAAGTTTCTGACTTAGATTTTAAGAAGTATATCCGTACATATCTAGGAAAGGCGTCTATAAAAAAAATGTAATATCTGTAACCATAACCTATGGTTACAGATGTAGGACCCCATAAGTCTGTTGCAATCAACTCTAATGGTTTAGTATAAACTGTCTCAGAATTAGAAAAAACAAGTTTGTGACTCTTACCCATTTGACAGTGTGTACATACATAAGGCATAGAAAAGTTAGAGAATGAAATATTATTATTCTTCAACACTTTCTTTACAATATTTGCATGCCCCAGTCAGCTATGCCAAATATCAAAAATCTTACAATTATTTGCTTGAGTTAATTCAGAACTGTTACACCATTTATCTCTATATGCTTGACTCTCAGAATTGTCAACACTAAATTTGTATAGTCATCTACATTCTTTACCCTGCAAAAGAATTTCACTAGACTTAATGTCTTTGACTAGACAGTAAGTAGGAAAGAATTCAAAATATACTTGATTATCTTTAGCAAATTGTGACACACTAAGCAAGTTTTTTGTAATTAAAGGCACTCTCAATAGATTGTTGAGACATAATTTTCTTGCACCTTTAATACATGCACTGCCTGTGTGAGTAATGCTTATGGGCTTACCATTTCACATATGAATACATTGTTTACCTTTATATTCTTGGTTTCCAAGATTCAAATTCCTAAGATTATTTGTTACATGGTTAGTAGCACCAGAATCAGGAAACCAGCTTTGATCTTGAGAATCATTTGTACTGGTACTATTCTCTTTCCGACTGGATGAATCATGTTGAATGTTGATCATATTTGCACTTTGATAATTCTTTTGGTTGCTATTTTCTGACTGAGATGGAACATATTTTGCATCAAATCTAAAGTAGCATTTGTTAGCACTGTGCCCAAACTTTTCACATATTTGACATCTCAGTCTATTGTTATTGTTATTGTGAAATCTGCCACCTCTGCCTCTTGATCTGTTTGATGAACCACCTCTATTAGATGACCCACCTCTTTGACTTTTGTTGTTGTATGTTTTCTCTTGATTTTTTGAAGCATAGTTAACAGAAAATTCCTGAATAGATTTTTTTGTTCTATTCTTCCTTCACGAGATAATAGAATAGAACTAACATATTCAATAGACGGTGTTTTTTCTTGAGATGAAATTATTGCTACAACTGCTTCATAATCATCATCTAAACCTCTCAAAATAGAGAGTACCTGTTCAGCATCTGACAGTTTATGACCTGCTGCAGCTAATTGATTGCATGGTTAGATACTCTCTCATATTTAACCCATCTTTCCTCAAGTTCTGTAGCTGTCTTTTATAATAAAGAACTCTTGCTGCAGATCGAGTGTTGAATGTATGTTCTATTGAATGCCATATTTCATGAGATGTTTTACAACCTATGAGTTGAGGTAGAATGGTAGGACCAATAGAAGATAACAGCCAAGAACTAATAAGACTATCTTGCTTTTGATAGTTTGAGTAATCTTTATTGATTACAAGTTTTCCCTCATAATCTGTGACATATTTTGCTAGAGTAATAAGTGTTCCAAACACATATTCTTCAACATCATATCCTCTTATAGCTGTTTCAATTTGAAATTTCCACAACATATAATTTGATTCATCAAGAATAGTTGTTACTAACTGACTCTTTGGTTTGATTAATGACTTCAACAGATTATGTGAGTCAGACTGATGAGAAGTGGCTGTTCTTGAAGTATTGAGAGACTCTTGGACATCATTGACATTGTCTCCTGCTATATCAAGAATTTGTAGAACGAAACAATCAGATGATCAAATGAAGAATCTTGGTATTCTGAGATCAACAAATGGTGCAGCCAGAGAATTCTGATGATGAGAAAAAAAACTCTGAAGATGACCTCTAGGCGAGGCACTGCTGCAAAACAAACTGAACCAAGGCAGAAAAATCGCAAAATTTACAGTTCTTGATCAAGAACTGTAAAACACAATAGGTAAGAATTCGAAATCAACAGCTTCCTCGATGATGACACTGATCTGAGAGAAGCTAGGGTGCAACCACCATTAAATGATGACAATTTTCTGATAATGGTAAGGCAGGGCACTTCTTCTTTTGATTAATAGAAGCTAACAACCGTTAGGTTGGTTTTAAAACTCTGATACCATGTAAATGTTTGAACAAAGATGAAGAAAATGATTTTATCTTTATTTCAGAAAGAAAATGATACAATATCATTTCTCTGTACAAAGTTAGTCTGCTATATATATAACAATTGTTTAACATAATGGGCTTTTGAAACAAATATAGCCCAGACCCTCAAGTTATAAGTTTGCTTTATATCTCTGCTGTTAGATTGAGATGCACGGTGAAGATTTATTCAGCGATGTATAACTTCATACTTCTGCTTATCTCCATTCATTTCCAAGACTACTGATGAAGTACAAAAGTGCAAGACTAATTTATCATTCTACGTGGACGAACTTTACAGGTTAGCTAGTAGAAATCAATGTATTTGAGCATTTAGTCATCATAATGTAATTACCAGTTAAGAGGAAACAGTTTAGTCTTATATAATGCATTACCTTGTTAATCATAGCCTAAATCCATATACTGGAATGTTGCTTTTTCTCCACGGTTTATACTTCCATCCTCCTCAAAACTTCACGAACGGATGACCTTGTATTCTAAACCTTCACTCATTTCTGCACTATATCCCAAATAAACAGAAACAACCCAGTAGTTTTAGTCAATTCTTTAATACCAATCATCGCATCATCTCCGTCGCCATTATTGCGTTACGAAGAGGAACAAAAATAAAATAAAGATAAAGATAAGTTAAGGAACAATGATATACTGTACTGTATTATTCAATAAAATAGCAGCCTTTTGTAATAGGCCGTTACATAAAGAGAACAAAAGAAAGCTCCTATACTACAGGCATGATTTGCACAACAGTAGTGCCAAAACTACAAACTAGGATAACTACGATCTAGTACAATAAAAATGCATAATAAAATATATTATTCTAACACCCTTCCTAACCTGAATATGTGTCATACATTCAGTTTATAATTGCACACATCTATCTTTCAAAAATTACAATTTTTTATTGTCTCGTTGTCTCCTACGACGACTTCAATTACAAATTTGATTTTCTTTTTAGTTGGACATGCTCAACTGCTTCTTGATAATTGGATTATCACTCACAAACCATAACCAAACTCATATGGTTTCCAAAGTTGTCAGTTTGGGATTCAAATCGTAAATTGTAAAAATAAAAAATTAAATCAAATTGGGATTTAAATCGTAAATCGTAGGTCTAAATTTTTTATTTTAAGCATATATATGTTAGTTAAAAATTCATATCTATCTAATTTTTTTTATACATTTACCAAAAGTTAATTCTTATTCTTATTTATCTTACAGACTTCATCATCAAAAATGGGGATCACTTCAAAGTAGTTGTCGATCTGCGTAATGGTTTACATATTTTACTTACAAGAAGAAAGAAAGAGATTACAAGTAGAAAGAAAGAGCTGCACTTATTTGATTCATCTAATGTACTTATTTTTATGAATTTCATTTAACAACGAAAATATCAATATATAAATTTGTAAAGAAAACAAAGTGAGATATATTTTTTGATTTGAACTTCGTCATTGCTTTTACAATAAAATATCAATAAACATTACTTTGAAAGAAAGAAAACAAAATGAATACAATACAAAGTACAAAACAAATTTCTAGTCATCATCAGTTCCAATGTTGTCCTCTTCTATATCTTTTATTTCCATTTCTTCATTCTCATCGTCCATTAAGTAGCCATAATCATCTTTTTTCCCATCGTCTTCTTCATAAACTACAGCTTCCTTTCCTTTTCCTTTGTACTAAGTGTTCTTTGGATCACGCTTTCGATTTTTTTTTGGGAATCTTGGGCTTGCTTCTCCTTCTTTAGTTTTGAAACATTCATGTACATGCATCCAAGAAGTGTCGATTGGTAGAGTTGGATCTTCTTGCTCACATATCCATTCATCGTCGTTATCCATGTCAAATAGACATATTGGATCTTGCCCATCAACTACCTTTCTTTTTCCATGCTTAAATTCCAGTTGAAGAGTGTACTTTACAAAAACCAGTGCATTAAGCCTTTTTTTGGTTTAGGTGGTTTCTTCGTTTTGTGTGAATCTAATGTTTTGAAAAAGAAAGTTAGGATGATTTAACAAATACAACAAAAGAAACAATTTGTTATGTTTATATATGATCACATGTGCTCTAGTTACGCTCACAACCAGTCGAGCTGCATGTCAAGCTCAGAACTCTTACTACAAACCTTTGTAACTTAGGACATTCGCCACCATAGCTTCCCACCACAAAGTTGTTAACTCAAATAAATGCACAATCATTACATATATAAGTTTATATTTTATAGTAGTAATAAAAATAAACTTATGATATTTCATAAAACTCACCCGGTTGTTTAGTTTTACGACTATCAATTGCCATGTCTCTTCCAAACTCCCCTTTTTGCCGATGAATACATATCAAGTTGTCTATCTATTTTGGCTCTTTCTTTTTTGGTTAGGATCATTCTTTCTATAGTGTATAGTGTCGTACAATCTTTTTTCACCTTCAAATCAATTTTAAATTAATCACCCGGTTGCTTGATCCATGGCTTCATAAATATAACCCATTGCGGGTTTTGCATCACCAACTACTAATATGAGGACTTTAACTAAAGGAATTGTACTTTTCAAGCAATACTTTATTCCATTCCAAAAATCTTTTTTAGTCAAAATAAAATCTTGGATCTCCTTTCCCTCTTTTTTTTCTAGAAAATTGACAATCCTCCCATTCATTTGAGGTAAACATTTTTCTTATACCAACATGTTATTCTAACACACTTTCTAAAGTTAAGTATTGATTTGCAAACCTTGTAACTGCTGGTCTTGTTAAATCTCTACTTTTAGTATACTTTTGCATAAGATTTAAAAGCCAACTGTGTTTATAAATAAATTGTGTCACCTTTTTTGCACGTCCAACAGTCTTAACATGGGTAGGCAACTCTCCAATATCCATCAAAATAAGATCCGAGTAATGAGCTGCACAAGGTGGCCAAAATATTCGCCTTTTTTCATCATCAACATACTACCAGCTTTAACATAAGCTGCAACACTATCGGTAACAAATTGAACCACATTTTATTTCCCAACTTCTTCAACCACATCAATGAGTATTTCATAAATATTTTCAGCATTTTTTATAATTGAAGAGGTATTAAAGGATTTTAAGAATACGTTTCCCTTAGGACTATTTACCAAGAAAATTATGATGCTCCTATGTTTTTTATCAGTCCACCCGTCTGACAAAGTCGTACAACCCGTCTTTTTCTACTCTTCTTTGTATATTTCTAGCTTCTTATTAACATTTTCAACTTCCTTCATTAGAAAAGTATTCTGAACCTCATGATAGTTAGGAAGCTTTTAATTATTTCCATATACCTTCTTCCATAATGCTAAAAGAAGAGCTCTTGACTAAAAGCAAAGCATTTGCATAGAAAAAATGATAAATTTTCATGTAAACATCATCTCTATCTTCATTCTTCCATATGGCGTTCAATGTCTTTTGTTTTTTCGAACTTGCGCCAAGAAGAGATTTATTGTTATCTAGATCATCTGCTTCGTCGTCATTATCAAATGTGTTGCATTTATTCTTTTTCAACACGTTTTTGAATAACAGAGCTACGTGTTCTGAAACATTGGAACATGCTTTCACATTTGCTGAAGTTTGAGCAAGGTGGTGTTTCATTCTAAAATTCCACCAGATATTATTTTTGAGCAACAATTACAACGGTTGACACTTTTATCATATTCTTTCACATACTTGCAGTGATCTCAAGTGATATAGGACTCTTTAGGCATTTCTACAATAATAAATCAATGAATTTAATGCATTTGTTTCAATAATTTACAACAACTAAATAAAATAATTTACACATTATAAACTTTCTAATATCAGTCTATATTATTAAGGGAAGAAACACACTTTGTGTGCTTAATGTCCTAATCGCAAATCAGTTACAACATATTTTTCTCCAAAGGATATATCGAAGGTTTTACAACATGAACTATTATTATGGCATTTCTACCACTTCAAGAACAATAAGTCATAAGTACTGGTTGTGTCATTTAATTTACACATTTTTAACTATCAGGTGATGCTATGAATATTGTGCATATTAAAAGCAAAGTTAGTGAGCAATGAGCTGTATACCAATCAAAGCTTATTATTTCTTTGTAAACTCAAAATTTAACAGTCAACATTAAACATAACTTCGTCATTTATCATAGAGCAACAACAACTCAAACTCCACCAGTTGATTACAAAAAGATTATATAGAAACTCAATTTTCTTAACAGTTCATACAGTAACTCGATCATACAACAACTCGTAATTAGAGAAAAAAGATTATAAAAGAAGCGCTTACCTCCTTACCTTCAGTTGATTTGCATTAACCTTAGACTGCTGCTCTTCTGCAACTTTAGAGCCCTCTTCCTTCACTTCAATGTCTTCAAAGCCTCTTCCGAGTAAGTATTCCTTTGTTTCTGCTTTTTGAATTTGTTTTTTTACTTTGCTACTTCACTTCTTCTCCAATTTCACTGTTTAAATAGGAGAGAACACAGCCATGTTCATTGGTTTTGAACGATGAAGTTTCCACCTCTATGTTTCAGATTTTGCCATTTTAATTAGAAGCGACTTCTAGGGTTTCGGTTTTGGAAGGTGTGACGCGACAAATCAAAGATTCAATGATTTAGAAGGTGTGATTTGATTTGTGGAAAGATCATGCGATTTCGACGATTGGTGATCTTTTCATTGATTCAGATCGAAAGAAGTGCGATTTGATCTGAATCGCGATCTGCATCGTACGATCTAATGATTTTTGATAACACCGATGTTTCACCATAGGGACCCACTCGACCTCTGCATTTGAATCATTCCTTAATACTATGGTATCAGTCATCTCCCCAATAAGCTAAAGCTGCAGCTCTTCGTCCTATGCTTGTTGGATGACATGAAAGCAAACATGCCTCACTCATAGACCTAACATATACCTATTTACTAATAGAATTTCTGAAACAACTATTAAGCACATTACGATTTGTCCAACCCTACAACAACATTTTACATATTGTCTTTTACACCGTAAACAACATTGCTTTTAAGTATGAAAATCCGTTGGTTCATTGGGCAGTCATTGCCACATCTTCAACCTTCAATCTGATAATCATCCATTCGGCATAAGATCTCTTACATGGTGTAACGATCCGGAATTTTCGGTCTCGAAAATTCCAGATAGTTAGAGAAAAGAAGAAAAGAGATAGAAGAAGAAGAATAGAAACTCTAAAGCACAATCTCACATTCGCAGCGGATAAAATATAATATCAATAATATCAGTTTACAAAGAAAAACTGTACTTGTCAAATTACACTTCAATACATCAGAGTTACAACATACACAAACACTAGACAGATACAATCCACATGTCTCAGACAACTACAATATATCATAGCAGAATAGATTTCATACGTTTCTGTCATCCAGCTCGCCTCCTGAGCTCCAGAACGTTCTTACCTGAAATCTGTAATACGCGGTCTGACCCGAGCATTACATCAAAGTAACACCCGAGTCAGGCTGGAAACCAGCGTAAGTAAACCAATCTAACAAGAAAATTCAAATGCATAACCTATTTAGAACCCGAGGTACTTCACTACGAGTTCTTAACTTGTTACAGTCAAATACATCTTATATCTTAAGCATTATCACTCGGATTTAAATGACCAAATTTACTCCATTTATTCTATTCTAGTCTATTTATCCCAAAGTCAAATTCATATATAATTATTACAGATTACAAATCGAAGTGGTTTCGGGAACTTACTAATACCCGACTCTGGTCTCTTCGAACTCAATACCATCTTAACTCATGTTATTCAAGTGAATACAATTCAGTCTTAAATATATGATGTCACTTCCACACAACAATTTATCATAGATAATCACATTATCACTATTCAACCCAACGTCTCATATTACAAAAATTTCATATTTCATAGCATCACAATCACATACTCGGGATAATAGATAATCCAAGGCATTCAATATTATTCAATCATCTATAAGTAAGGTTAATTAGTCACACCATATCTAATTAATTTAAATAGATTTAATTAACTACCTCCATCACTCCACATCCTACTTACTTAACCATTAATTAATTTCAATCCAATAAATTAATTATCTCTTAACTATCCACCTTAATCAACCTTCTTTAATTAATTATTCTTAATTAATCATCCTTGGTTAGTTATTCCTTGATTACATTTAAGTTAGAAATTTAATTAACCTTTACGCACCCATATTGATTACATGGATCCTTAATTAATTACTCGAATTAGTTATTCTATAATCACTTATATTAATTAATTATCCTTAAATTAATCACTCTCATAAATTAACTAACCCACAATTAATTTCCTTAATTAATCAATCCTCTAATTAATTACTCTAAGTAATTAATCCTTAATTACTTCCAATTAACCTTTAATTTCTAATTAAATTATTTAACCCTCAACAGGTTAATCCTTTAATTACTTATATTGAGTAATTATGCTTAATTAATTAATCTCCAATTACCTATATTAATTAATTCCCAATTAATTAATTTATAACTCTAAATTTTAAATTAATTTACCCGTATTTAGTTAAGCCCCTGATTGATCTAAGATAATCATTAACTTAATTAATTTCTTAACTATCATACAAATCATTTTTTTATTTGAATGCCTTAAAATTAATTTATACTTAACATACAAAAATTTCTTTAGGCCCTTAATTGACTTAAGTTTAACATACTTATCTTAAAACATCTACTTAATTAAATCATTGTTAAATCACATTTGAGAAATACTTTGAAAATTTTATTCAAATAAACAATTTGAATCCAAAACATATTTACTTTATGAATTTTAATTCCTTGAAAAGCTAGATTAACACTTTACATTTGTTTAAACTTGATAGCATTCCTGTTTGATTTGATTCTTTCTAAATACCTTACTTTACATCAAGTCAAAATAACCCGAGGCAAAACTAAATGTCCCCGATCAGTTACTCAAGCAAACACAAGAATCTCCCACCCCCAAAATACTTCGAGAAAAACACAAAAAAACACACGAATAATTCCCGAGCTACAACCTTCTTCTCCCACCCAACAACCAGACTGATACCATCTAGCCTCGTACATGTGCACACATCGTCTAAGTTGCTCTGATCGTCGTGGCCGATGCCGGCAAGTGGGCGATGGTCCCCTTGCCTGATTCCGACCACCCAGAGCCTCTATTGGCTCATAAATCAAAATCGATCATTGGACACAAAATCGGAACTAAAACAAACTTCAAAATCCTCCTCGCCGATGGTGATCTTCACCACTAGAAAACCTGATATCCTGACACGAGCTTCGCTGCGAACTCAGACTTAAATTACCCCTAGACCGGACTAACCCGATGCTCCAACGTTAGCACTACAGCTCAATTCCACAGTTCAACCAAAACTTGAAACAAAACCCTACTCCGACGATCCTATGCTGCAACGTTGATTGTAAAATACAATGGCCATTTTTGCCGTGATCCCTGTCCTCCCAGCCTACTTCAGCTTCGACCCCGACCACCTAAGTTCCACCGATCACCCGAAATCAACTCAACAAGATTTTCCATTCATCCCTCAATCTCTCTCGAAATTCAACACTAAAAATCACGATTTATTTTCTAAAAATCATGGTTTACGATAATAAGTCAGATTATAAACATGAATCCATAAAATTTTAAAATTGAAAATTTGATATTCTCAAATTTTTACAGTAATTCATCTTTTGGGATAACACTATAATCAAATTCCATCTAAAAATATTTCTAGAACCTATCTCTTATTAATTCTAACAGATTTCCTTCATACATCAGAGTCTAAAATGAATTAAGGGAAGAGCAATCGATTTTTGTACCAATTTCAAACCTGTAGAACTAACAACAGAGCAATGCACACAATATTTTCATGCATATGTACATGCATTCCTATTTAATGATCATGCAAACATTTCTCACATTTTATTTTAAGTAATCTATGCATGCATCTATAATTAAACATATTTAAAACTCTTTTAAATATATAGTTTACTCATCTGTTATGATGTTGAACAGAGAACAAATTCCCAGTTTTTTTAAAGGTGGTAACAACACTCTACTACATGCTTTTTGATTTGTACTGGAAATTTAATTGCTTTGTTTGAATTGATCTTGGATCTACTTGCTTTGATCCTGCTCAAGCTATTGAGGTTTGAGATGATTTTTGAATTGTTTGATACAGGCTTGATAGAAGAGGTTTACAGGCTTGAGGATAAAATAGTTTACAGGGTTTTGTAGATTTTTACAGAGTTTAGTTTTGAACTTGAGCTTGAAAAAAAATGTTTTTAGGTTTTGAATCTGGTTTGAATATCAATAGCTTTGAGTTACAGGCTTTGATTCTTTCTGGTTGAAGATAGCTTACAGGTTTATGTTTTGAACTTGAAAAGATAAGAAAAAGAATAGGAGAAAGAAGATGGTTGTTTATATAGTTTTAAATTGTGATTACTTAAAATTAAAGAAAAATAAAAATAAAAGAATGACACTTTGCCCAAATTGTCAACATTTGTCAAATAGCATTAGCAATTATCTTACACATGTTATCCATATGTTTCATAATTAAACACTTCTATTTATTCATCATCATTTTTTTTAAATGATTTTAAAGGCTTTTGAAATAAATTTCCTAATTAATTAATACATTCCTTAACTGATAAATGCTTTTCTTTATATAAATAAAACTTTTAAAAATGAAAACCAATCATATTTTAAATAAAACATATATAATATATTTAATCCATTTTTAAATGTAAATATACAACTATTTAATAATTACTTCTTAATTTATATAAATTCTTTTAAAGAAAAACAAATCTTATTTTAAATAAAAACTTATTCATATATTTTATATCCAAAATATTTTTAAGATATATATCCTTTAAATCCAAATTTTAAATCCAAATTTTTAATTCAACTTAAACATATACATATTAATTTAAACAAACATATTATTAAATTTGGAAATATTAAATTCTAACTTTAAAGTCAACCTAAATAAATATATAAACATACATTTAAACAACTCTTATTAAATTGAAAATGATTAGCCTATTAGAATTAAATTTATAAAATAACACAAATTAAATAATTATTCTATTTAAAATCAATCTATAATTCAGTATTTCTATTAATTAACCCAATTATTATATCAATTACAGATGTTTAGAAATCCGGGTTATCGCATTCCTCCCCCCTTGAATCTTTTCGTCCTCGAAAAGGAACGAAGCCAAAATTTATTAAAATGCTAAATCAGAAAAATTTTCTTTGATTATTATTAAAACACTTGAAAATCTATATAATATTATCAAAAGAGTTTTATAAAATTACTTTTATAACTCGATGTTTCCACAAGTCCACCTCATTCTCACATAAATTCGGTCATACGTTGATCAGGCGTAAGACTGAAAATCTATAAGTGCTTGGCAGACCCGTTTTCAACATCCAGTGAAAATACTTTGAAATTTTTTTTTATTGAAAACCTTATGAAAATATAGAAAACATTTTGAAAATAGAGGAAATGCCTTTGGTGAGAATGCTTTGGAACTCATCACCCCCATCCACGGTCGCAGTTAACCCGATGGTTACGTTGCCTTCCCGGCAAAATCCACAGATAACTATAGGCACTCCGCGCCCCTCTATTACACCATGGAACCCGCTACATATCGCTGCTACAACCGGGGGTATGTTGCTGTCACAACAAAAACCCATATAACTGTAGGCCTAAGCGCCCTCGAATTTTGCTGCCAAAAGAATGAAACTTCTCCACTCCACTTGACCATAGATCGCAGTCTACCGATGTTACGTTGCATTTCCAGCAAAATCAAGCGCAGACCTTTGACACTCACCTCCACACGATTTCCGCTATGGTCCATAGTAGATCGCAACGACATCGAGTGTAACGACCCAGAATTTTTAGAAATTAAAATTTGAATATTTAATTAATTTTAAATATTAATAAGTGAATTTATAAGTCAAATAAATTTTTATTTGAATTATTGGATTTAATTGAATAATTAAATCGATAATTTAATATGTTAAATAATGGAAATAATTAAATATTGAGTTAAATATGATTGAAAATAATTTGGAAAATTTTATTTAATCATACTGGAGTTATAGAAATATTTTAGAACTTTTAAAATTGAATTAACAGTTAATCTGTGAAAATTGAATATTTTAATATTTAATAATCGACTGTAAAATAGTCAATTTTTGAACAGTCTCAGAATTGAACGAAACCAGTTTCATTGGATCCGTAATAGTTAGTTATTACCGGATTTCAATTTTCGTGTCAATCGGAGCTATCGTTTGATCGTGGCAGCTCGAAACGCATCGATTTATTTTTAATTTAAATTTGGCGAGTCAAATTAGCCATTTTTCAAAAAGTCTCGGATTTCGACGAAACCAGTTTCATCGGATCCGTAATGTGATATTATTGTAAGGTTTCAAATTTCAAGTCAATTGGATTTACCGTTTGTCCGGTACGAATTAAAACGCCTAGAAATCGGTTTAAATCGGTTTAATTTAAATTGAGCGTTTTCAGCCATAACTCGCACATACTTCCGAATTAGCTTCCGAAACCTGTTCCATTGTGTCCGGCACGCGGGGTAAACCCTAGGTACGCCGGTTACGGCGTCTAAATCGGAGTTCGGAATTCCCGGGATGAATAGTGTTTATGCTAGCTTTTTCTATAAATACACCTCTCTCCTCTTCACAAATTAAAAATTAAAAAAAAAACCTAAAACCCTAAATTAAAACTGCAGCCGCCACCTATAGATGGATGGCCAGAAATGAGTGATCTTCTCCTCTCAATCTCTCTCTATCTACAATGAATTAGCTAATGTGTTCAACATGAAAGTTGTTGAGAATCTCGAGAGCTTGAAATCCATACGGATATGATCTTGGTTGGAGTCGCGGAGAGGGAGAAAAGGGGCCGTGATGACCATCAGGTCGACACGCAAAACGAGACGCATCTTAGGGCCGAGTGCGTGCGGTCATGGGCTAGGGGTAGAGGAAGTCGAGAGCTTCGAGTTGGTGGTTGTGTGATCGAGTTTCGTTGTGTATGGATGTTGAAAAATCAAACCCTAGTTCTAATGTTTGGGTTCGGCCTTGGATTTGTGCCCTGGAGATGCAAACGTGATTTGGGAAGATGATAAAGCACGGCCCAGATTTGCTCAAGTTCGATCCAAGGGCTGGTGTGAGTTTGGGTTTAAAATATAAAAGTTATTGTTGAAATTTAGTTATAAAATCGTGTACGAACTTCATAAATTCGTAACTTTTTCATACGAGGTCGAAAAAATGCAAACTCAGTTGCGTTGGAATCGTATGGACGAGCACTACGCGATGGAGTTAGTTTGGAGTCGTTTGGAGTTAGTGAGAATTTCGGGTAAAATTAAACGCTCGTTTAATTTTATTCGAAATAAAAGCTAAAACGGAAATTAAAACCAAGGTGAGAACTTCTCACTCAATCGAATCAGTTTCGATTTTATTTTAAATAGTTAGATTTAAAATATTTGAATGCATGTTTGAATGATGATTGATATCTATTGATTGTTAAAATAGACATTATACGCCGTTAGTAAGCGGATGTTATTTATTAAAAACATATACCGCGAATATTTCATAAACAGTGAAATTGGTATTATATATAATATCAATATATATATATTGGCATATGTATATATTGCAGTTGTTGATTTCCCGCATTTTTTGTTTAGCGGATGAGACCCTATTACGCCGTTAGTAAGCGGATAATATTTAATAAGAACATATACCGCGATAATTTCGTACTGGAGCGAAATTGGTATTGTGCTAATGTTTTTGGATGCAGGAAACAGGTTGGAGGGATCCAACTGGATTCCTCAACAGTATTTATTTTATTTCAGATATTTTGATATTTGATGGATTATCATATCGATATATGATATCGTTGTGGTCGTGATTGACTATTTGATGTGTAGCATCATTGGACCAGATTTTGGGATTTTAAAATGGTTTTAAAGTGATTTTTGAAAATATACTATATTTTTGGAATTGATCCATTGTAAATAAATAAACGTTATAATTTTTAAAGTTATAAAATTATGGTTTTTGTGAAATATAGTTAAAAGCTGGTTTTTGAGAAATATGAACCAATGATTTTATAAAATAGTTTAAACTGGATTTTTGAGTTTATTATTAAAAGTTTGAATATAAGATTTATAAAATTTGATTATTTTATAAATCAAGAGAACGGTGAAATTTTTAAAGGAATTTAAAGACGTTTAAAAGAATAATATAAATTAATTTATATTAAGAGATTTATAAATGGATATTTATAAATTGAATTATGGACATTATAAAACGAGTTTTTATAAGTGTTTGAATGTAGTGAAAATGAATTTCCTAAATGAATGAAATTTATGAAATTATAAACTGTGAAGTTATAAATGAAATTTTATAAGCAATAGGTTTATAAAATTTATAAAGTTACCGAAAGAATGAATTTTGGATAAATAAACAATCTTATAAGTTAAGATTAATAATTTGGGAAGTTAAATGAACGATTTTGTAAAATAATCGTTTTATAAGTAATTAACTTATAATATGAACTTGTAGTTTATAATTGAGTTATAAACTGGAATAGGTTAATAAAGGAATTTATAAAAAGGAAGTTTTTATAAATAAATAGAAATGGAATTTATAAACGTTGTTTTATAAATCCGCAAACGACTTATTTTGATAAGTTAATTGTTATAACTTATAAATGGAGTTATATTCACGTTTTAGACAGTGAATAATCCTTTAAGTTAAAGTGAATAGAAATGATGAAGTTTATTAACGTAGTTTATTCACGTTTTTGAACAGTGAATAACACGTTAAAGAAATGTTTTGAATGTGATATTTTAAATAGAATTAAAATGATCTAACGATGTTTTAAATATGTTGAGATTCGAAACTATAGATTTCAACATTTATTGTTGAAATAGACGTTTTCAAGAAATAAAAGGAAATAGTGGATTATAACACTGTTGTTATATTAAATGATTTCCGAAAGGAAATATTTTGAATAGTATTGGGATTTATATATCTATTTTAAATTCGAATCCCTATACTAGTGATTTTGGGTTGTTGTAACGATGTTTTACGCAACATTCGTTTTGGCCCAAATAAATATGTTTAAGTGAATGATTTCCTTAAAAAAATGAAATATATACTTAATTCGATTTAAGTATATGGAATATTTTCTAAGTGTTGAAAATAAAAGATTGTGAATTACTTATTTATAAATAAGTATGGAAATGTTTTCCAATATGCAGTGAATATTTAGAATTTATCTTTTTGAAGATAAATTGAAAATGAATAATTGAAATCGTATATGCATGAATATTTTGAATATAAATTCATTATGGAATTTACAAATGAAAAGTAGAATTTGTTTGAAAATAAATATTGATTTATTTTTGAAGTGTGAAAATTATATATCTTGTAAAGATATTTTGGAAAATAAATAATTTGGAAAATTATTTGGAATCTGGTGATGTGTGCATATCCATTGATAGTTCAATAACCGACCATCAATATTTCCCTTTGAATGGGTATATGATGTGATTTGTTTGAATGTGAATGCTACACTTATTTTTGAATAAGCGCTCACTATTCGGGTTAACCGGGAAAGGACCATGGGGTCGTATAACCCATTCCGAATATGTGATACGTCGTTATGAATTGCATTTGAAGATCGGTGTTGAAGACCGAGTATTTGTGAAAGCGATAGGATGACCCATCGATTGTCTCTGCACTGGGTAGCTCCTGGTATAGAGATTCCTTAAGTGATGGGAAATTCGATCGGGATTGTGAATACCCGTATTGCAAGGGCTTCGTAAGAAGTGCCTTCGGTTTTGTTCGATCCCGGAACAGACTTGTATGGATTGTATGCCTGACATTACAAGTTGAGATATAAAGCCGATTTCTTTCAAATATATTTCTGTTGGTGGCGGAGAATTTATTCTTTGCTTAACACCCTTCTTTGAGACGTACGAGCTCAAAGGTTATATAGTTGAAGTTATCAGCGATATATTCCCAGTTTGGTAATGTGACATGCTGAGTGATGCTGAAATGATCATTGTGTTGATTATTGTGATAGGATCATTTATTTGATCGTCTATCTTAGTGATCATTGTGTTGATCATTTGTTGACCCAAAGCATGGCTTTTGTATAAAGTATGTTTTTGTGGACGTGAATTCGTCGAGCCTCACACCCCGTGAATGGTCAAAACAGGAAAGAAGCAGCAAGGTTATGAGGGGTAGCACCCTTTAGGATGTGTCCATTTCCTTCTGGAAAAGGGTGGTATCATGGTATGGAGCCCAGATACTTACTCATGTTGAAAACACTTTATGATTGTGTGAATTGATTACGAGCGCTCGGTGAAAAGGTCCCAAAGGACCGGGGGATGGCATATTCGGTCAGTTGTTACTCAGTTAGGAGTAACCCGGCCTTGTGTTGGTAGAGATCCGGTTTGGTTCTCGGGGATGTCCATCCAGAGGCATTCTCATGTGGCAATGGGAAGTTCCTTGGCCTGACCATTTGTTGGAAATCCAATTCCCAATACGAAATTTGTACGGTATTAGTTGTAGAACCTGCCATTCACTTATGGTGGTCACCACTGTTTGGATGGTAGCTATAGTAGGCATAGTTCGAAATGTCTATGTTGGCTAAGATTTATATTCTACTTTCGAAATGAATTTTTCCTACACTATACACTAATAATAATATCAAATGTTATTTTAATTGCGTATCAAGCATCTTTGACTATCATAAGGAGAAATCTCCTCCGATTCTGCGTTTGCATGTGTGTGTGTGCGGGAGGCCTTATGGTAGTCTCATTTTTAAAAGCATTGCGAATTGATTAAAAATATTCCTCTATTTTGATTTTAAAGATAAATAAACTGTTTTGAGTTCTCACACCAGTCACATGACTGACTTGGAGTTTATTGTTTTCCTTCCTAAACTCTGGGTGCCCACCAATTTCCACACGGGCAGTTAAGAGTTAGGTTTATCAGGATATTCTGGATATTCTGGAGTTGCTGGAGGCAAGCTGGATGGCATGGCGTATTACTAGTTTATATAGTATTTCTTTTTCCGCTGCACTGTTTGTTGTTGTATGATGTTGTACACTCTGATGATATGATGTAATGAAATGAAATGTAATGTAATAACTGATATAGTTCTTTGTTTAAAGGTTATTCATTTATTATTATATGTTGTTCCACTGCGAATTGTGAGATTCTGTTGTTGTTCTTTCTGTTCTTTTTGTGTCTTCTGTCCCGTTCTGTTCTATTTTCAAATTCTCTTTTTTCTATTTTTAAATTTTTCTATCTTCTGTTTTTTCTAATTCTCTGTTTTCTAAAAATTGTCTATCTTCTTTTCCCTCTATTTTTCTTTTTCTTTCTTCTTTTTCTCTCTTCTTTCTTTTCTTTTCTTTTTAAAACCCATAACTATTCGGTTTTTCGGCAACGAAAATCCGTGACGTTACATTTGGTATCAGAGCTGATGGTTAAGCGACAACCATGGTTCTGTTGGGTATTATTCATTAGAGATAGAGTCAGCAGTACTCTAGAATGAAGTTGAGTGTAATAATAGCTATGAGAGCGTATTTGTTAGTGAATATAAAAATTGTTTTATATTGTGATGATTGGTTTGTTGAGTGGTATATGAACTTTCGTCAGCGTGGTCCGCAAGACTATGCCGAAGGGGTTTCTAAACACTTGAATAGAACAATTCGGCACAATATTGATTTTAAATTGGGTGAATGGAATAATTTTGCCTTGAATATATTTTATATATAAAGGAATAATTTTCAGAATTATTAAAGTGTATATAAGTTGATTGTTAGGTTGTTTGAATAATCTAAATTAAAGAATAATTGTATAAGCAAAAGAATTATAAGAATTTAAATTATAATTAAAGTGTTTACAATTGTGAAATAAACTTATATAAATTAGAAGTGAAACTTTATGAATATATTTATGAATATGAGTTGTAAGTAAAAATGAATTCAAAGTTAAATGAAATTTACTTTAGAATTGGAATCTGAATTTATTTATAAATGGGAATTTAAGTTAAGTAAAAACAGGTGATGTTTGTAAAATGAAATGTGAACTTAAGTTATGTAAATGAAATTCAACTGTTGTAAATGAATTGGAAATTGAATTGAATGAATGGCTTGAATGATTAATCAATTAAATATGAATTAAATTGGATATGGAATAATTAATGAAAGTGTTAATTCATTAAAATCTAATTTTATTGGAAGTTGAATAAAATTGAATGAAAATCAATTTAATAAAACCAATTGGAAAGTAAAGATGTTAAACCAAAATGAATGTAAGTGAAGCAAAGGAATTTGGTTGAAATTAATATACATTGATTGTTATATGATTGTTAGTTGATTGTATATAATTCATTAAGTGTTAATGAAATTGGAAGCTATGTAATTGAATTCAAATTTGGAGTAAATAAATTTGAATGGAATTGAATGTGAATTAGATTTAAATTAGTAAATGATAACTAATTAAATTGAGAATGAATGTTGATAAAAAAATCCAATGTAAATAAATCAAATGTGATTTAAATTGAAAACCAATTCATTAAATATGAATGAGAATATGAATGAATATTATTAGTTATGAATGATAATTGGTTGATGGTTGAATATATGTTGTTTTACTACATGTGCTATGTGACATATATAGTTGTTATGGAGATATATGTTGTATATTGAGATTATTTACATATATGCATGATTCTCATGTTGTTTGTTGAGTGTTTAGTAGGTGCGGATCGCGTTTGCTTCGCATTTGGAGTTCGCTTTAGCGCTATATTAGCCGTATATGCTTGCTAATAAAATATAAGGTACATATCTCGGATTAAATATCGTACTTTTACATTTTTTTCCCTGCGGGATGCCTCATTACTTGATGAGATGTATATTTGTGATATATATACTGTCATTTTTTTTTGGATCGAGCCGCGCAAAGGAGACTATGGCGAATTTTTCCAAAAATTTAAGGCGTTAGAAAATTTTTGAGAAAATTGGAAAATTTTGAAAACTTTAACTTTGATTTTGGAGTTGAAAGTTAAACAATAGGTAGTTGTTTTTGAAAAGATAACTAAGTATGATTTGAAAACTTAGTAAAGTATGGTAAGAAGTTTAATTATAAATTTTGGGAAAGTTAATAGATTCTATAACTTTTCTTACTTGTAATTTCGAGGACGAAATTCTTTTAAGGGGGAAAGATTGTAACGACCCAGAATTTTTAGAAATTAAAATTTGAATATTTAATTAATTTTAAATATTAATAAGTGAATTTATAAGTCAAATAAATTTTTATTTGAATTATTGGATTTAATTGAATAATTAAATCGATAATTTAATATGTTAAATAATGGAAATAATTAAATATTGAGTTAAATATGATTGAAAATAATTTGGAAAATTTTATTTAATCATACTGGAGTTATAGAAATATTTTAGAACTTTTAAAATCGAATTAACAGTTAATCTGTGAAAATTGAATATTTTAATATTTAATAATCGACTGTAAAATAGTCAATTTTTGAACAGTCTCAGAATTGAACGAAACCAGTTTCATTGGATCCGTAATAGTTAGTTATTACCGGATTTCAATTTTCGTGTCAATCGGAGCTATCGTTTGATCGTGGCAGCTCGAAACGCATCGATTTATTTTTAATTTAAATTTGGCGAGTCAAATTAGCCATTTTTCAAAAAGTCTCGGATTTCGACGAAACCAGTTTCATCGGATCCGTAATGTGATATTATTGTAAGGTTTCAAATTTCAAGTCAATTGGATTTACCGTTTGTCCGGTACGAATTAAAACGCCTAGAAATCGGTTTAAATCGGTTTAATTTAAATTGAGCATTTTCAGCCATAACTCGCACATACTTCCGAATTAGCTTCCGAAACCTATTCCATTGTGTCCGGAACGCGGGGTAAACCCTAGGTACGCTGGTTACGTCGTCTAAATCGGAGTTCGGAATTCCCGGGATGAATAGTGTTTACGCTAGCTTTTTCTATAAATACACCTCTCTCCTCTTCACAAATTAAAAAAAAAAAAAAACCTAAAACCCTAAATTAAAACTGCAGCCGCCACCTATAGATGGATGGCCAGAAATGAGTGATCTTCTCCTCTCAATCTCTCTCTATCTACAATGAATTAGCTAATGTGTTCAACATGAAAGTTGTTGAGAATCTCGAGAGCTTGAAATCCATACGGATATGATCTTGGTTGGAGTCGCGGAGAGGGAGAAAAGGGGCCGTGATGACCATCAGGTCGGCACGCAAAACGAGACGCATCTTAGGGCCGAGTGCGTGCGGTCATGGGCTAGGGGTAGAGGAAGTCGAGAGCTTCGAGTTGGTGGTTGTGTGATCGAGTTTCGTTGTGTATGGATGTTGAAAAATCAAACCCTAGTTCTAATGTTTGGGTTCGGCCTTGGATTTGTGTCCTGGAGATGCAAACGTGATTTGGGAAGATGATAAAGCACGGCCCAGATTTGCTCAAGTTGGATCCAAGGGCTGGTGTGAGTTTGGGTTTAAAATATAAAAGTTATTGTTGAAATTTAGTTATAAAATCGTGTACGAACTTCATAAATTCGTAACTTTTTCATACGAGGTCGAAAAAATGCAAACTCAGTTGCGTTGGAATCGTATGGACGAGCACTACGCGATGGAGTTGGTTTGGAGTCGTTTGGAGTTAGTGAGAATTTCGGGTAAAATTAAACGCTCGTTTAATTTTATTCGAAATAAAAGCTAAAACGGAAATTAAAACCAAGGTGAGAACTTCTCACTCAATCGAATCAGTTTCGATTTTATTTTAAATAGTTAGATTTAAAATATTTGAATGCATGTTTGAATGATGATTGATATCTATTGATTGTTAAAATAGACATTATACGCCGTTAGTAAGCGGATGTTATTTATTAAAAACATATACCGCGAATATTTCATAAACAGTGAAATTGGTATTATATATAATATCAATATATATATATTGGCATATGTATATATTGCAGTTGTTGATTTCCCGCATTTTTTGTTTAGCGGATGAGACCCTATTACGCCGTTAGTAAGCGGATAATATTTAATAAGAACATATACCGCGATAATTTCGTACTGGAGCGAAATTGGTATTGTGCTAATGTTTTTGGATGCAGGAAACAGGTTGGAGGGATCCAACTGGATTCCTCAACAGTATTTATTTTATTTCAGATATTTTGATATTTGATGGATTATCATATCGATATATGATATCGTTGTGGTCGTGATTGACTATTTGATGTGTAGCATCATTGGACCAGATTTTGGGATTTTAAAATGGTTTTAAAGTGATTTTTGAAAATATACTATATTTTTGGAATTGATCCATTGTAAATAAATAAACGTTATAATTTTTAAAGTTATAAAATTATGGTTTTTGTGAAATATAGTTAAAAGCTGGTTTTTGAGAAATATGAACCAATGATTTTATAAAATAGTTTAAACTGGATTTTTGAGTTTATTATTAAAAGTTTGAATATAAGATTTATAAAATTTGATTATTTTATAAATCAAGAGAACGGTGAAATTTTTAAAGGAATTTAAAGACGTTTAAAAGAATAATATAAATTAATTTATATTAAGAGATTTATAAATGGATATTTATATATTGAATTATGGACATTATAAAACGAGTTTTTATAAGTGTTTGAATGTAGTGAAAATGAATTTCCTAAATGAATGAAATTTATGAAATTATAAACTGTGAAGTTATAAATGAAATTTTATAAGCAATAGGTTTATAAAATTTATAAAGTTACCGAAAGAATGAATTTTGGATAAATAAACAATCTTATAAGTTAAGATTAATAATTTGGGAAGTTAAATGAACGATTTTGTAAAATAATCGTTTTATAAGTAATTAACTTATAATATGAACTTGTAGTTTATAATTGAGTTATAAACTGGAATAGGTTAATAAAGGAATTTATAAAAAGGAAGTTTTTATAAATAAATAGAAATGGAATTTATAAACGTTGTTTTATAAATCCGCAAACGACTTATTTTGATAAGTTAATTGTTATAACTTATAAATGGAGTTATATTCACGTTTTAGACAGTGAATAATCCTTTAAGTTAAAGTGAATAGAAATGATGAAGTTTGTTAACGTAGTTTATTCACGTTTTTGAACAGTGAATAACACGTTAAAGAAATGTTTTGAATGTGATATTTTAAATAGAATTAAAATGATCTAACGATGTTTTAAATATTTTGAGATTCGAAACCATAGATTTCAACATTTATTGTTGAAATAGACGTTTTCAAGAAATAAAAGGAAATAGTGGATTATAACACTGTTGTTATATTAAATGATTTCCGAAAGGAAATATTTTGAATAGTATTGGGATTTATATATCTATTTTAAATTCGAATCCCTATACTAGTGATTTTGGGTTGTTGTAACGATGTTTTACGCAACATTCGTTTTGGCCCAAATAAATATGTTTAAGTGAATGATTTCCTTAAAAAAATGAAATATATACTTAATTCGATTTAAGTATATGGAATATTTTCTAAGTGTTGAAAATAAAAGATTGTGAATTACTTATTTATAAATAAGTATGGAAATGTTTTCCAATATGCAGTGAATATTTAGAATTTATCTTTTTGAAGATAAATTGAAAATGAATAATTGAAATCGTATATGCATGAATATTTTGGAATATAAATTCATTATGGAATTTACAAATGAAAAGTAGAATTTGTTTGAAAATAAATATTGATTTATTTTTGAAGTGTGAAAATTATATATCTTGTAAAGATATTTTGGAAAATAAATAATTTGGAAAATTATTTGGAATCTGGTGATGTGTGCATATCCATTGATAGTTCAATAACCGACTATCAATATTTCCCTTTGAATGGGTATATGATGTGATTTGTTTGAATGTGAATGCTACACTTATTTTTGAATAAGCGCTCACTATTCGGGTTAACCGGGAAAGGACCATGGGGTCGTATAACCCATTCCGAATATGTGATACGTCGTTATGAATTGCATTTGAAGATCGGTGTTGAAGACCGAGTATTTGTGAAAGCGATAGGATGACCCATCGATTGTCTCTGCACTGGGTAGCTCCTGGTATAGAGATTCCTTAAGTGATGGGAAATTCGATCGGGATTGTGAATACCCGTATTGCAAGGGCTTCGTAAGAAGTGCCTTCGGTTTTGTTCGATCCTGGAACAGACTTGTATGGATTGTATGCCTGACATTACAAGTTGAGATATAAAGCCGATTTCTTTCAAATATATTTCTGTTGGTGGCGGAGAATTTATTCTTTGCTTAACACCCTTCTTTGAGACGTACGAGCTCAAAGGTTATATAGTTGAAGTTATCAGCGATATATTCCCAGTTTGGTAATGTGACATGCTGAGTGATGCTGAAATGATCATTGTGTTGATTATTGTGATAGGATCATTTATTTGATCGTCTATCTTAGTGATCATTGTGTTGATCATTTGTTGACCCAAAGCATGGCTTTTGTATAAAGTATGTTTTTGTGGACGTGAATTCGTCGAGCCTCACACCCCGTGAATGGTCAAAACAGGAAAGAAGCAGCAAGGTTATGAGGGGTAGCACCCTTTAGGATGTGTCCATTTCCTTCTGGAAAAGGGTGGTATCATGGTATGGAGCCCAGATACTTACTCATGTTGAAAACACTTTATGATTGTGTGAATTGATTACGAGCGCTCGGTGAAAAGGTCCCAAAGGACCGGGGGATGGCATATTCGGTCAGTTGTTACTCAGTTAGGAGTAACCCGGCCTTGTGTTGGTAGAGATCCGGTTTGGTTCTCGGGGATGTCCATCCAGAGGCATTCTCATGTGGCAATGGGAAGTTCCTTGGCCTGACCATTTGTTGGAAATCCAATTCCCAATACGAAATTTGTACGGTATTAGTTGTAGAACCTGCCATTCACTTATGGTGGTCACCACTGTTTGGATGGTAGCTATAGTAGGCATAGTTCGAAATGTCTATGTTGGCTAAGATTTATATTCTACTTTCGAAATGAATTTTTCCTACACTATACACTAATAATAATATCAAATGTTATTTTAATTGCGTATCAAGCATCTTTGACTATCATAAGGAGAAATCTCCTCCGATTCTGCGTTTGCATGTGTGTGTGTGCGGGAGGCCTTATGGTAGTCTCATTTTTAAAAGCATTGCGAATTGATTAAAAATATTCCTCTATTTTGATTTTAAAGATAAATAAACTGTTTTGAGTTCTCACACCAGTCACATGACTGACTTGGAGTTTATTGTTTTCCTTCCTAAACTCTGGGTGCCCACCAATTTCCACACGGGCAGTTAAGAGTTAGGTTTATCAGGATATTCTGGATATTCTGGAGTTGCTGGAGGCAAGCTGGATGGCATGGCGTATTACTAGTTTATATAGTATTTCTTTTTCCGCTGCACTGTTTGTTGTTGTATGATGTTGTACACTCTGATGATATGATGTAATGAAATGAAATGTAATGTAATAACTGATATAGTTCTTTGTTTAAAGGTTATTCATTTATTATTATATGTTGTTCCACTGCGAATTGTGAGATTCTGTTGTTGTTCTTTCTGTTCTTTTTGTGTCTTCTGTCCCGTTCTGTTCTATTTTCAAATTCTCTTTTTTCTATTTTTAAATTTTTCTATCTTCTGTTTTTTCTAATTCTCTGTTTTCTAAAAATTGTCTATCTTCTTTTCCCTCTATTTTTCTTTTTCTTTCTTCTTTTTCTCTCTTCTTTCTTTTCTTTTCTTTTTAAAACCCATAACTATTCGGTTTTTCGGCAACGAAAATCCGTGACGTTACATCGAGTTACATTGTCGTCACAACATAACCCAAATGCCTCTGTAGGCATCAGCGCCCTCGACTTTCTCTACCCAATAATCCTCAGGAACTAGTTTGTCCGGACTTCTCACAGTATCAACTTTAGAGCCTCCCCCCTTTGAGGCTCAAGGCAGTACCAACCTATGGCACTCCTGAGAAGTTCATTTCAAGGGATCGTCTTTTTCTCCAAAGCCATTTTTAAAACACTTTATACTATACACATATAGTATCTTCCAAATCATACATCTAGTATGAATCCCATATAAATCTCCTTTTCATAGAGTCGATTATCCCAAAAACCGATAATTCTCAAACTAGGCTTTTCAAATTCCAAAATTGATTTTTCTCCAAAAATCAAAAGCCTTTCCAAATCCATAGGTTCCGAAAACCTTTTCTCAAAATCATTCTCATAAGATCCTTTACATACATATATATATATATATATAACTTTAAAAATCTTTGGATCACTTCAAACTTGTGTAAATTCCCTTTTATACTTCAACAACTTTCAAAACCCTTTTCTTCTGGCAAAAGATTCAACAAGGGAAGTTTTATCATATATATATAACAAAAATACATAACTTTGTTTATTCCAAATCAAATATTCAAATTTGATTACTCTTTTATAAAGATATTAACCATAATACTTTCATTTCAAAACCATTTTATAATTCTTATCCACAAATTTCAATATCAATATCATTCAAACCTGTACGATGTACTTATATCATCTGTACGCTATATTAATCTAATTGCTTACTCGATCACACAGTTTCACTTCTGAACTAGTATCATCCACCCGACTTTCTAATGCGGACTCAGATCTGGTTTCTTGACCATAAATCGTTATTCTCCTTACATAGCCATAACTATGACAGAGAATATCCAGAGTCAATCAACAATCTATATCCAGGTTCACCGTCGAAAATCGAGTGAAAAATCCTAACCCGGATCGATATACTATCTCAAAATTATGTGCTCGAATCCGAATCAAATCACTATGCGAATAGAATAATAAACGTACATCCTATGTATTTATCTTCATTGATTATTAGCCAAATCAATCTCCTTTTCTATCCACATTCCCTTAGGTTCTTATTCATTCATTCACTATTGCCTCAATCCCCATTTGGATTATTACCTCAATTCTTATCTCAAATGGATATTTAATCATAAACAGTTTGAACTCTGTCCAACTTAAATTCAGAAAATAGGTTGAAAAGTTTTAAAATAGATAAGTAGTTGAAAAATAATTAATAGTTTTGTAAAATAGTTAAGTAGTTGCAGAATAGTTATAAATTAGTCAAATGGTTATAAAATTGTTATATAATTTGCAAAATAGTTGTAAAATAGTAATTAGTTATAAAGTAGTTGAAAAACAATAATTAGTTTATAAAACATTTATAAAATAGTTAAATAGTTTCAAAAATAATTATAAAACAAGTATAAAATAGTTTGGGGTTTAAAAAAAAGATTGACATAAATAACGTGGAAAATAAGTTTATATTAAAATAATTTATATTGAAAATAGTCCAGAGCCAAACTATTCAATTCCCAACCTCCATTCTCATCAATTCAATTTAAATTTCCACTTCCATTTAAATTGATTCAATTTCAATAACTTCAATTTCCCTTGAAATTGATTTAACCCCAATTCAAGTTGAATTAACCTTAATTCTTTCCAAATTCAAATCAAATTCCATTTGAATTTAAAACTATCTAACTTTAATCACGAATCCAAATTATTCAAATCAATTTCAACTTGAAATAATTTCAAATTCAATCTCACTTTAAATCATCTCGAATTATATAAATTCGAGTTAAATTTTCAAATGTTGGTTTAACCTCTTAAACCAAATTAACCTTATTTAAAGTTTTTAAATAATTTAATTTTGAGTCCAAATTTCACATATTGAAATTTAAATTACAATTTACTTCTTCATAAACTTATTCCTAAGTTCAAATCTTTGTCCAAACCCTTTTTAAACAACTCATTCTTTGAAATTCAATTTATTTCCAAATTTAAATTTTGAAACCAATCCTTAACAATTTGAATTCCCAAGTTCCTTTAAACATCCAAAACTTAAGTTCAAAGTGACTTCACTTTCACAAGTTTACATTTTATCTTCAAAATTCAATTTATTACCCCGTTCATCTCAATAATGGATGTATTACCACAATCCATTTCTTCATTCATTTAAACAAATCCAATTCACAGTTTAAATCTTATTAATAACAATGGAATGATATCATCCAAATTATTTAAAACATCCATCCATTTCCAATTTCCAGATCTCAAACTCATTTTGAGATCATCCAAACTCCCAATTCAAATTAATCATTTAACTTCCCAAGTTATATCTCAATTTCATTTTGAAATTTCCAGATCAGGTGGTTCATTCCAACTTATTTAACTTCTTCCAAGTTAAATTCAATTAATCCCGTTAACCTTACTCAAGTTTGAATTCTCCATTTGAAATTTCAAAATTCTTTCCCACTTATAAGCTCAAAATTTATGTCACTTTGGGTTTTTCACATCACATTCCAAGTAAAAATTTAAAACTCATCACTTAGAGTTTATTTAAAATCATCTTTGATATTATGTATATCCCTCATATACATATTTATTTCTTGGCCTACCAAGCCAAATTTTAAAATTTAAACCACCCTTTATTTTAATTCAAAACAAATTCTTTTAGAGTTTCAAACATCTTCCTATTTTAAAATAAGACTACATTCAAAATAGTCTGAATAATATTATTTATTTTAACATTTTGAAAACAATTTCAAATGTTCCTACACTTAGGATTCAAAACTTCACAATTTAAAACCCACTTTAATTTATAAGTTACACTTAAAAGTTTTCTTCCCTAAACTTTTTCATTTAGCTTTATCAATTTTTGCTAGAAAACAACATCCCATTATTAAACACAATAATCATTCCATATTCTGGTTTAAATCCATTTTTAGTTTGTCTTGTTAAATTCTTATTCAATTCCATTAACTAACAACCAATTATCTTCATATATAATAATTGGAAAATTATTTGCTTTATGTATAAAATATAAGCTTTTATAAAAATCATTCGTTAAAACCATTTTTAAAAACTTTATATAAGAAAATAACAAGTGCGCTTTCACACACACATACATATATATACACACACACTCAACTCATTTTAGGGTACCACTAACCATATCCTTAATGAGTAAACCTACCAGAGCCAAGGTTCACGCTTAACCTTCAGCTCTGATACCAAATGTAACGACCTGGAATTTTTGATCCCGAAAATTCCAGATAGTTAGAGAAAAGAAGAAAAGCGATAGAAGAAGAAGAACAGAAACTTCAAAGCACAATCTTACATTCATAGCAGATAAAACATAATATCAATAATATCAGTTTACAAAGGAAAACTGTACTTGTCAAATTACACTTTAATACAACAGAGTTACAACACACACAAACACTGGACAGATACAATCCACATGTCGCACACAACAACAATATATCACAGCGGAATACACTCCATACGTTCTTGCCATCCAGCTCACCTCCTGAGCTCTAGAACGTCCTTACTTAAAACCTACAATACTATGTATGACCCGAGCATTACATCAAGGTAACACCCGGGTTAGGCTGGAAACCAGCGTGAGTAAGGCAATCTAACAAGAAAATTCAAATGCATAACCTATTTAAAACTCGAGGTAACTCGTACTTCACTATGAGTTCTTAACTTGTTACAGTCAAATACATCTTATATCTTAAGCACTATCACTCAGATTTAAATGACCAAATTTACTCCATTTATTCTTTTCCAACCTATTTATCCCAAAATCAAATTCATATAGAATTATTACAGATTACAAATCGAAGTGGTTTCGGGTATTTACTAATACCTGAATCCGGTCTCTTCGAACTCAATACCATCTTAACTCATGTTATTCAAGTGAATACAATTCAATCTTAAATATATGATGTCACTTCCACACAGCAATGTATCATAAATAATCAAATTATCACTGTTCAACCCAACATCTCATATTACAAAAATTTCATATTTCATAGCATCACAATCACATACTAGGGATAACAGATAATCCAAGGCATTCGATACTATTCAATCATCTATAAGAAAGATTAATTAGTCACACCATTTCTAATTAATTTAAATCGATTTAATTAACTACCTCCATCACTGCACATCCTGCTTACTTAACCATTAATTAATTTCAATCTAATAAATTAATTATCTCTTTATTATCCACCTTAATCAACCTTCTTTAATTAATTATTCTTAGTTAATCATCCTTGGTTAATTATTCCTTGATTACATTTAATTAATTACCAAATTAATTAACCTTTACCCACCTATATTAATTACATGGACCCTTAATTAATTACTCGAATTAATTATTCTATAATCACTTATATTGATTAATTATCCTTAAATTAACCACTCTCATAATTAACTAACCCTCAATTAATTTCCTTAATCAATTACTCTAAGTAATTAATCCTTAATTTCCTTAATTAATTACTCTGAGTAATTAACCACTGAAGCATTCTTGACTGCGGGGCATATTATTAATCAAATTTCATACTCAATCATAGATGGAAATATTCCAGATGAGAAGTGGAGAGGTAAAGCCGTGTACCTTGATTATTTTCGTATTTTTGGTTGTCCTATGTATGTTCACCATACAAGTGATGATACATTGGAGGCTAGAGCATATAAGGACATCCTCTTGGGATACATAGATAGTGTCAAAGGGTATCATATTTGGTATCCTGTTTGATAGGAAGGTTGTTCATTGCAGACATGTTACTTTTGATCAGTTAGCAATGTTTAACCCTAAGAAAAACTTACCTACCACATCTGATGTTTCTGATGGGCCTAAGGTGATGAAAGTGGTTTCTATGTTACAGCCAATTAGTAGAGTTGTCGATGATTTTGAGAGTGAGATAGATGCAGTTGATGTGACATCACAGAGTAGTCCATAGGTGTCTTCTAGTAGTGTTGGTAATGTGTAAGAGACTAAAGGAACTTTAGTTCAAGATGAAGCTGAAAGGAATTTAGATGAAGTTGTACCTACTCGAGCCAGTCGTAGCACTATTAGACCGCCTAAGAAGTATGGTGATTGGCAGTACGCAAACTTTAGCCTTAATGATCAATTTGATTATGCCCTACATGTGGTTCATGAGGAGCCGTTTGACCTTGATAAGCTTTGAAGTCATGTGACAGTCATGTGACATAACTACCAAAATAAAGCTCATCGTTTACATCAATCATCATTGTCTTCTGATTCAGATTCGGTTTTATATTCTACGTTATTTTTCTTCGAGAGTTCATACTCTCGAATGCTTCTACGAAAACATTTGATTCATCATTCAGAGGTCCAAAATCTGTACGATCTTCTGTAATTATTATTTTATTGTTTTGCTCAAGATCTGCCTAGTAAGCTTGTTCGTTTGGAATATTCTTCCCATAAAACATAAATATGGTCTTTCTTTTAAAAACTGCCGACCAATCAACTTTATCTCTTTTTAGAGACGGATATGTTCGTCTGGAATATTCTTTTCATCGAATGTAATTTTTTTTCTTTAAAACGTTATATGTTTCTACTCCTTCATTCCACAGTGTTTTTAACTCCTCAATCAATGGTTGTAAATAATATCGATTCCTTGTGTCGAATTGTTGACAACGGTAAGAAACATATATTGGGTTTTCATACACATCCACGGAGGTAAATTATAAGGTGTGATGAGAATGGGCCAAGATGAATATTCAGAATCAAATTGAAAAATTGGTGAAAAACCATCCGTAAATAATCCAAGTCCAACATTACGACTATCCGCTGCAAAATTAGGATAAGTTTTGTCGAAATGCTTCCTTGCTTCTTCATTGGCTGGATGTGCCAACATATCATCTTCCTCCATTCTCACACTACGTCATCTCATATGAGATGTAGTTAAAGAAGATGCCTATAATATTTGAAGTATAGGAGTGATGGTTAAGTAATGCATACGCTTGTACGGAACTTCCTTTTCCTTCTTTCTTCTTGGTTTGTAACTTTCCTGATTACATATTTTACAATTCCTAAGATTTATGTCTTCTTTCCAAAATAACATGCAGCACTTAAACATGTATCTATTTTCTAATAAGGTAAACCAAAAGCCGACATAAGTTTTTTAACTTCATAGTGATTTCACACATTAAATTATCAGACGGTATATGACTTTTTGCAGCTTGTATAACGACTGTAAATTCGACTTCGGCGATGTTGCATTTTGACTTCATCACAATGTATTCTACAGTTACTGATAGTTGAGTGCCGCTTTTACAACCATCCCAAAGAGGTTTCTTAGCAGCATCTAGTAAATCATAAAAAAATTTGCTTCAATATTTGGTTCTTCAACATTTTCACCGTTGATGTGATATCACAGAGTAGTCCACAGGTACCTACTAGTAGTGCTGGTGATGTGTATGAGACTACAGGAACTTCAGTTCAAGATGAAGCTGAAAGGAGTTTAGGAAAAGTTATACCTATTCGAGCCAGTCGTAGAACTATTAAACCGCTTAAGAAGTATAGTGATTGGCAGTATGCAAACCTTAGCCTTAGTGATCAGTTTGATTATACCCTACATGTGGTTCATACGGAGCCGCTTGACTTTGATGAAGCTTTAAATTCATGTGACAGTTCGAAGTAGATGTGCACTATGGAAGAGGAGCTAGATTCTTTGAAGAAGAACAAGGCTTGGGATTTAGTATCTCCTCCTCAAGAAAGCCGAGTCATAGGTTGCAAATAGATGTTCAAGGTGAAGGATGATGGAGGATACAAGGCTAGACTTGTTGCTAAATGATTTTCATACAAGAAGGGATTGGAGTATGATGAGATTTTCTCTCCTGTAGTGAGACACACCTCCATCCGTATTTTGCTTGCTATAGTTGCCGCTCATGACTTGAAGTTGGAGCAACTTGATGTGAAGACCAGTTTCTTGCATGGAGACTTGGATTAGACCATTTACATGAAGCAGTATGTCGTAGATGGAAAAGAGAATTGGGTTTGCAAGCTAAAGAAGTCATTGTGCGGACTTAAGCAGTCGTTTAAACAGGGGTACAAGATGTTTGATTTTTTTGGCTTTCACTTTGTTTTGATCGTAGCATCAAAGACGTTTATTTGTACTTCAAACATTTGAAGAATGGTTATTGGATGTATTTACTCTTGTATGTGGATGATATGTTGATTGCTTCCAAGAATAAAGCTGAAATTGATAGTTTGAAGTTGAAGCTTAAGGCGAAATTCGATATGAAAGGCCGTGTAGAAGCAAGAAAAATTTTGGGTATGTAAATTCAAAGGGATAGACCCTTGGACTTTTGAGGCTAGCTGAAAATGAATTATTCTGAAAGTACTTTCTCGGTTTAGCATGGAAGGAGTAAAGGTAATTAGCACACTCATGCCTTTGTACATACAGCTTTCTAGTAGAAGCTCTCCGATCTCAGAGAAGGACAAGGCTTATATGGAGAAGATTCCTTATGCAAGTACGGTTTGTTCCTAAGACAATCTTGAGGGATTTTTCTCCAACATTGTCCGCACCACCAACAATATCTGCAGTAACTGTTATTCTATCCAATTTCATTAAAACCATATGTCAAAACTTGCTCAGGATAATCAAAACGAAGATTGCACCTCCAACCGTTGCTACCAAACGCAAGATCTCAATCTCCCGATCAACTCTTTGATCCAATTTTTGATCATTACCTGCTCTTTGATTTTAGATTCTGATCTTCTACACGCTCAAGTACGATTACTCTCCACCTTTGTATTCACAAATTGCATATGCGACTATGTTGCATGCAGCCAAAGACACCACCACACTTTGCATCTTCCTACATCTCAATATAAGCTCAATTTCAAAGCCACCGTTAGTTCTAACATGGCCCCACGGACGATAACCTTTTGTGGAGATTATCGCCACCGAAAGATTACACCCAAGATTGGGAAACTTGTGTGATCACTAAGGCTCCAATACCACTTGGGTTAAGAATAGAAACAAAAAATAAAAATAAAGATAAGTTAAGAAACAAAGATATACTCTACTATATTATTCAATAAACTAGCAGCCTTTTATAATCGGCTGTTACATATCCAGAACTAATATGCATTATTTTTTACAATCAAACTTTCCATATTGTTAAGCACACGGCTCAGTTTGAGAAGATTAGTGTATGCAGCTCTATACCATTCTACCAGTAGAGTGTCTGTCTAAAATATTGCATATAATAGCTATATAGTCTACAAAGATACATTAAAATGCAAATCATGTAAGCATCAAATTCAATCAAAGGTTAATGCATGAGATAAAATAATCTCTCATCTACAACTCCGTTTTGATCATATGCTGGTTAACCTTTTTGATTTGTAAATTCTTCTGTATTAGATTGAGTTAGCGGTAGGTGGTGGAAGCTGCAGAGCTATTATATTTCACAAACTTAACTTTTCTTCATGTTTTATGGAGAAATACATGGAGTCTGTTGACATTATTTTGATACCAACGTACATGTATGATTTTGATATTCATCAAAATTATAGATTTTAGACTACTACTGCTACAAATCCTTCGACAGGACCCAACAAAAAATCATTGGCAACAAACACAGGCTATAGCAATAGAAAAACCTAAAATTAGCATTCAACATGAGATGATAAATTTCATATTTCTGTAAACAACGTTCATCTGTTAATAAGTAAGCAAAGAAACATCTAAATAAAATTATGCAAATCGCAGTACCGATCGTTGGTTGACCTTGGATCTGTGCATAAAAACTGAGCGAAATAGAGCCTAGGCTGAATTGATTAAAAAACAAATTAAAGCGGCGAGAAACAATTACCTGAATCGATAAAATCAACGGAAAAGGAATAAACGGCAGCGTTCATTAATCCATGTTCGAAATATGATGGTGCCGAAGAACGGCAGAGGGGAAAAAAATGAAGATGTAGGGTATCGATCCCCGTACCTCTCGCATGCTAAGCGAGTGCTCTACCATCTGAGCTAAAACCCCACATATCGAAATTATATAGTAGTATGTAGAAATTATAAATATTACGGGTGATGTTGATGAGTCAAATGAGAAGAGGTGGAAGATGTGATGGAGGTGAAGAATTGTAAACGCCAGGTTGGTTCAGTTAGCCATGCATTCGAAGCAGGAAAGGTTTACGAATCAGATTCGATGAAGAGGAAGGACTCGGCTTATGAGAAGAAGAAGAGGATGGTTAACCTTTTGAGTTCTAAATTCCTTTTGTATTAGATTCAGTTGGCAGTAGGAGGTGGACACTGCAGAACTATATAGATTTCACAAACTTAACTTTTCTTCATGTTTTATGGAGAAATATATGGAGGCTGTTGACATGGCTTTGATACCAACACACATGTATGCTTTTTATATTCATCAAAATTACAGATTTTACACTACTGCTACAAATCATTGGCAGCAAACAAAGAGCGTAGCAACAGAAAGACCTAAATTTAGCAGTCGATATGAAATAATAAAGAATCAATTTCTTCGAACAACTTCAAGTAATAATCAGTGACCAACATTAAGATCCAAATGTAATATACAATCGCAGTATTGATCATTATTTAACCCTAGATCCATACAGAAGAATGGAGTAATCAAATCTGAATAAATCAGAAAACAAATTAAAGCGACGAGAAACAATACCTGGATCGGTAAAATCAACGGTCGGGAGAGGAGACAGGAGAGCAAAAGAAATAAACGGCAGCGTTCATAAATCTTTGTGCAAAATATTATGGCGTCGAAGAAAGGCAGAAGTAAAAATGGATGGAGATGCGGGGTATCGATCCCCGTACCTCTCGCATGCTAAGCGAGCGCTCTACCATCTGAGCTACATCCCCACATATCGTAATTATATAGTAATATGTAGAAATTATAAATATTACGGGTGATGTTGATGAGTCAAATCAGAAGAGGTGTAAGATGTGATGGAGGTGAAGAATTGTAAACGCCAGGTTGGTTCAGTTAGCCATGCATTCGAAGCAGGAAACGTTTACGAATCAGATTCGATGAAGAGGAAGGACTCGGCTTATGAGAAGAAGAAGAGGACGGGTAAACCTTTTGAGTTCTAAATTCCTTTTGTATTAGATTCAGTTGGCAGTAGGAGGTGGACACTGCAGAACTATATAGATTTCACAAACTTAACTTTTCTTCATGTTTTATGGAGAAATATATGGAGGCTGTTGACATGGCTTTGATACCAACACACATGTATGCTTTTTATATTCATCAATATTACAGATTTTTACCTACTGGTATAAATCATTGGCAGCAAACAAAGAGCGTAGCAACAGAAAGACCTAAATTTAGCAGTCAATATGAAATAATAAAGAATCAATTTCTTCGAACAACTTCAAGTCATAATCAGTAACCAACATTATGATCCAAATGTAATATACAATCGCAGTAATGATCATTATTTAGCCCTAGATCCATACAGAAGAATGGAGTAATCAAATCTGAACAAATCAGAAAACAAATTAAAGCGACGAGAAACAATACCTGGATCGGTAAAATCAACGGTCGAGAGAGGAGACAGGAGAGCAAAAGAAATAAACGGCAGCGTTCACTAATCTTTATGCAAAATATTATGGCACCGAAGAAAGGCAGAAGTAAAAATGGATGGAGATGCGGGGTATCGATCCCCATACCTCTCGCATGCTAAGCGAGTGCTCCACCATCTGAGCTACATCCCCACATATCGTAATTATATAGTAATATGTAGAAATTATAAATATTACGGGTGATGTTGATGAGTCAAATGAGAAGAGGTGGAAGATGTGATGGAGGTGAAGAATTGTAAACGCCAGGTTGGTTCAGTTAGCCATGCATTCGAAGCTGGAAACATTTACGAATCAGATTCGATGAAGAGGAAGGACTCGACTTATGAGAAGAAGAAGAGGACGGGTTAACCTTTTGAGTTCTAAATTCCTTTTGTATTAGATTCAGTTGGCAGTAGGAGGTGGACACTGCAGAACTATATAGATTTCACAAACTTAACTTTTCTTCATGTTTTATGGAGAAATATATGGAGGCTGTTGACATGGCTTTGATACCAACACACATGTATGCATTTTATATTCATCAAAATTATAGATTTTACACTACTGGTACAAATCATTGGCAGCAAACAAAGAGCGTAGCAACAGAAAGACCTAAATTTAGTAGTCAATATGAAATAATAAAGAATCAATTTCTTCGAACAACTTCAAGTAATAATCAGTAACCAACATTAAGATCCAAATGTAATATACAATCGCAGTAATGATCATTATTTAACCCTAGATCCATACAGAAGAATGGAGTAATCAAATCTGAATAAATCAGAAAACAAATTAAAGCAACGAGAAACAATACCTGGATCGGTAAAATCAACGGTCGGGAGAGGAGACAGGGGAGCAAAAGAAATAAACGGCAGCGTTCATTAATCTTTGTGCAAAATATTATGGCGCCGAAGAAAGGCAGAAGTAAAAATGGATGGAGATGCGGGGTATCGATCCCCATACCTCTCGCATGCTAAGCGAGCGCTCTACCATCTGAGCTACATCCCCACATAGCGTAATTATATAGTAATATGTAAAAATTATAAATATTACGGGTGATGCTGATGAGTCAAATGAGAAGAGGTTGAAGATGTGATGGAGGTGAAGAATTGTAAACGCCAGGTTGGTTCAGTTAGCCATGCATTCGAAGTAGGAAACGTTTACGAATCAGATTCGATGAAGAGGAAGGACTCGGCTTATGAGAAGAAGAAGAGGACGGGTTAACCTTTTGAGTTCTAAATTCCTTTTATATTAGATTCAGTTGGCAGTAGGAGGTGGGCACTGCAGAACTATATAGATTTCACAAACTTAACTTTTCTTCATGTTTTATGGAGAAATATATGAAGGCTGTTGACATGGCTTTGATACCAACACACATGTATGCTTTTTATATTCATCAAAATTACAGATTTTACACTACTGCTACAAATCATTGGCAGCAAACAAAGAGCGTAGCAACAGAAAGACCTAAATTTAGCAGTCAATATGAAATAATAAAGAATCAATTTCTTCGAACAAATTTAAGTAATAATCAGTAACCAACATTAAGATCCAAATGCAATATAAAATCGCAGCAATGATCATTATTTAATCCTAGATCCATACAGAAGAATGGAGTAATCAAATCTGAATAAATCAGAAAAAAAATTATAGCGACGAGAAACAATACCTGGATCGGTAAAATCAACGGTCGGGAGAGGAGATAGGAGAGCAAAAGAAATAAACGGCAGCGTTCATTAATCTTTGTGCAAAATATTATGGCGCCGAAGAAAGGCAGAAGTAAAAATGGATGGAGATGCGGGGTATCGATCCCCGTACCTCTCGCATGCTAAGCGAGCGCTCTACCATCTGAGCTACATCCCCACATATCGTAATTATATAGTAAAATGTAGAAATTATAAATATTATGGGTGATGTGGATGAGTCAAATGAGAAGAGGTGGAAGATGTGATGGAGGTGAAGAATTGTAAACGCCAGGTTGGTTCAGTTAGCCATGCATTCGAAGCAGGAAACGTTTACGAATCAGATTCGATGAAGAGGAAGGACTCGGCTTATGAGAAGAAGAAGAGGATGGGTTAACCTTTTGAGTTCTAAATTCCTTTTGTATTAGATTCAGTTGGCAGTAGGAGGTGGACACTGCAGAACTATATAGATTTCACAAACTTAACTTTTCTTCATGTTTTATGGAGAAATATATGGAGGCTGTTGACATGGCTTTGATACCAACACACATGTACGCTTTTTATATTCATAAAAATTACAGATTTTACACTACTGGTACAAATCATTGGCAGCAAACAAAGAGCATAGCAACAGAAAGACCTAAATTTAGCAGTCAATTTGAAATAATAAAGAATCAATTTCTTCGAACAAATTCAAGTAATAATCAGTAACCAACATTAAGATCCAAATGTAATATACAATCGCAGTATTGATCATTATTTAACCCTACATCCATACAGAAGAATGGAGTAATCAAATCTGAATAAATTAGAAAACAGATTAAAGCGACAAGAAACAATACCTGGATCAGTAAAATCAACGGTCGGGAGAGGAGACAAGAGAGCAAAAGAAATAAATGGCAGCGTTCATTAATCTTTGTGCAAAATATTATGGCGCCGATCAAAGGCAGAAGTAAAAATGGATGGAGATGCGGGGTATCGATCCCCATACCTCTCGCATGCAAAGCGAGCTCTCTACCATCTAAGTTACATCCCCACATATCGTAATTATATAGTAATATGTAGAAATTATAAATATTACGGGTGATGTTGATGAGTCAAATGAGAAGAGGTGGAAGATGTGATGGAGGTGAAGAATTGTAAACGCCAGGTTGGTTCGGTTAGCCATGCATTCGAAGCTGGAAACATTTACGAATCAGATTCGATGAAGAGGAAGGACTCGACTTATGAGAAGAAGAAGAGGACGGGTTAACCTTTTGAGTTCTAAATTCCTTTTGTATTAGATTCAGTTGGCAGTAGGAGGTGGACACTGCAGAACTATATAGATTTCACAAACTTAACTTTTCTTCATGTTTTATGGAGAAATATATGGAGGCTGTTGACATGGCTTTGATACCAACACACATGTATGCTTTTTATATTCATCAAAATTACAGATTTTACACTACTGCTACAAATCATTGGCAGCAAACAAAGAGTGTAGCAACAGAAAGACCTAAATTTAGCAGTCAATATGAAATAATAAAGAATCAATTTCTTCGAACAACTTCAAGTAATAATCAGTATCCAACATTAAGATCCAAATGTAATATACAATCCCAGTAATGATCATTATTTAACCCTACATCCATACAGAAGAATGGAGTAATCAAATCTGAATAAATCAGAAAACAAATTAAAGCGACGAAAAACAATACCTGGATCGGTAAAATCAACGGTCGGGAGAGGAGACAGGAGAGCAAAAGAAATAAACGGCAGCGTTCGTTAATCTTTATGCAAAATATTATGGCGCCGAAGAAAGGCAGAAGTAAAAATGGATGGAGATGCGGGGTATCGATCCCTGTACCTCTCGCATGCTAAGCGAGCGCTCTACCATCTGAGCTACATCCCCACATATCGTAATTATATAGTAATATGTAGAAATTATAAATATTACGGGTGATGTCGATGAGTCAAATGAGAAGAGGTGGAAGATGTGATGGAGGTGTGGAATTGTAAACGCCAGGTTGGTTCAGTTAGCCATGCATTCGAAGCAGGAAACGTTTACGAATCAGATTCGATAAAGAGGAAGGACTCGGCTTATGAGAAGAAGAAGAGGACGGGTTAACCTTTTGATTTCTAAATTCCTTTTGTATTAGATTCAGTTGGCAGTAGGAGGTGGACACTGCAGAACTATATAGATTTCACAAACTTAACTTTTCTTCATGTTTTATGGAGAAATATATGGAGGCTGTTAACATGGCTTTGATACCAACACACATGTATGCTTTTTATATTCATCAAAATTATAGATTTTACACTACTGCTACAAATCATTGGCAGCAAACAAAGAGCGTAGCAACAGAAAGACCTAAATTTAGCAGTCAATATGAAATAATAAAGAATCAATTTCTTCAAACAACTTTAAGTAATAATCAGTAACCAACATTAAGATCCAAATGTAATATACAATCGCAGTAATGATCATTATTTGACCCTTGATCCATACAGAAGAATGGAGTAATCAAATCTGAATAAATCAGAAAACAAATTAAAGCGACGAGAAACAATACCTGGATCGGTAAAATCAACGGTCGGGAGAGGAGACAGGAGAGCAAAAGAAATAAACGGCAGCGTTCATTAATCTTTGTACAAAATATTATGGCGCCGAAGAAAGGCAGAAGTAAAAATGGTGGAAATGCGGGGTATCGATCCCCGTACCTCTCGCATGCTAAGCGATCGCTCTACCATCTGAGCTACATCCCTACATATCGTAATTATATAGTAATATGTAGAAATTATAAATATTACGGGTGATGTTAATGAGTCAAATGAGAAGAGGTGGATGATGTGATGGAGGTGAAGAATTGTAAACGCCAGGTTGGTTCAGTTAGCTATGCATTCGAAGCAGGAAACGTATACGATTCAGATTCGATGAAGAGGAAGAACTCGGCTTATGAGAAGAAGAAGAGGACGGGTTAACCTTTTGAGTTCTAAATTCCTTTTGTATTAGATTCAGTTGGCAGTAGGAGGTGGACACTGCAGAACTATATAGATTTCACAAACTTAACTTTTCTTCATGTTTTATGGAGAAATATGTGGAGGCTGTTGACATGGCTTTGATACCAACACACATGTATGCTTTTTATATTCATCAAAATTACAGATTTTACACTACTGCTACAAATCATTGGCAGCAAACAAAGAGTGTAGCAACAGAAAGACCTAAATTTAGCAGTCAATATGAAATAATAAAGAATCAATTTCTTCGAACAACTTCAAGTAATAATCAGTATCCAACATTAAGATCCAAATGTAATATACAATCGCAGTAATGATCATTATTTAACCCTACATCCATACAGAAGAATGGAGTAATCAAATCTGAATAAATCAGAAAACAAATTAAAGCGACGAGAAACAATACCTGGATCGGTAAAATCAACGGTCAGGAGAGGAGACAGGAGAGCAAAAGAAGTAAACGGCAGCGTTCGTTAATCTTTATGCAAAATATTATGGCGTCGAAGAAAGGCAGAAGTAAAAATGGATGGAGATGCGGGGTATCGATCCCCGTACCTCTCGCATGCTAAGCGAGCGCTCTACCATCTGAGCTACATCCCCACATATCTTAATTATATAGTAATATGTAGAAATTATAAATATTACGGGTGAAGTCGATGAGTCAAATGAGAAGAGGTGGAAGATGTGATGGAGGTGTGGAATTGTAAACGCCAGGTTGGTTCAGTTAGCCATGCATTCGAAGCAGGAAACGTTTACGAATCAGATTCGATAAAGAGGAAGGACTCGGCTTATGAGAAGAAGAAGAGGACGGGTTAACCTTTTGATTTCTAAATTCCTTTTGTATTAGATTCAGTTGGCAGTAGGAGGTGGACACTGCAGAACTATATAGATTTCACAAACTTAACTTTTCTTCATGTTTTATGGAGAAATATATGGAGGCTGTTGACATGGCTTTGATACCAACACACATGTATGCTTTTTATATTCATCAAAATTACAGATTTTACACTACTGCTACAAATCATTGGCAGCAAACAAAGAGCGTAGCAACAGAAAGACCTAAATTTAGCAGTCAATATGAAATAATAAAGAATCAATTTCTTCAAACAACTTTAAGTAATAATCAGTAACCAACATTAAGATCCAAATGTAATATACAATCGCAGTAATGATCATTATTTGACCCTTGATCCATACAGAAGAATGGAGTAATCAAATCTGAATAAATCAGAAAACAAATTAAAGCGACGAGAAACAATACCTGGATCGGTAAAATCAACGGTCGGGAGAGGAGACAGGAGAGCAAAAGAAATAAACGGCAGCGTTCATTAATCTTTGTACAAAATATTATGGCGCCGAAGAAAGGCAGAAGTAAAAATGGATGGAGATGCGGGGTATCGATCCCCATACCTCTCGCATGCTAAGCGAGCGCTCTACCATCTGAGCTACATCCCCACATAGCGTAATTATATAGTAATATGTAAAAATTATAAATATCACGGGTGATGTTGATGAGTCAAATGAGAAGAGGTTGAAGATGTGATGGAGGTGAAGAATTGTAAACGCCAGGTTGGTTCAGTTAGCCATGCATTCGAAGCAGGAAACGTTTACGAATCAGATTCGATGAAGAGGAAGGACTCGGCTTATGAGAAGAAGAAGAGGACGGGTTAACCTTTTGAGTTCTAAATTCCTTGTATATTAGATTCAGTTGGCAGTAGGAGGTGGGCACTGCAGAACTATATAGATTTCACAAACTTAACTTTTCTTCATGTTTTATGGAGAAATATATGAAGGCTGTTGACATGGCTTTGATACCAACACACATGTATGCTTTCTATATTCATCAAAATTACAGATTTTACACTACTGCTACAAATCATTGGCAGCAAACAAAGAGCGTAGCAACAGAAAGACCTAAATTTAGCAGTCAATATGAAATAATAAAGAATCAATTTCTTCGAACAAATTTAAGTAATAATCAGTAACCAACATTAAGATCCAAATGCAATATAAAATCGCAGTAATGATCATTATTTAATCCTAGATCCATACAGAAGAATGGAGTAATCAAATCTGAATAAATCAGAAAAAAAATTAAAGCGACGAGAAACAATACCTGGATCGGTAAAATCAACGGTCGGGAGAGGAGACAGGAGAGAAAAAGAAATAAACGGCAGCGTTCATTAATCTTTGTGCAAAATATTATGGCGCCGAAGAAAGGCAGAAGTAAAAATGGATGGAGATGCGGGGTATCGATCCCCGTACCTCTCGCATGCTAAGCAAGCGCTCTACCATCTGAGCTACATCCCCACATATCGTAATTATATAGTAAAATGTAGAAATTATAAATATTACGGGTGAAGTCGATGAGTCAAATGAGAAGAGGTGGAAGATGTGATGGAGGTGTGGAATTGTAAACGCCAGGTTGGTTCAGTTAGCCATGCATTCGAAGCAGGAAACGTTTACGAATCAGATTCGATGAAGAGGAAGGACTCGGCTTATGAGAAGAAGAAGAGGATGGGTTAACCTTTTGAGTTCTAAATTCCTTTTGTATTAGATTCAGTTGGCAGTAGGAGGTGGACACTGCATAACTATATAGATTTCACAAACTTAACTTTTCTTCATGTTTTATGGAGAAATATATGGAGGCTGTTGACATGGCTTTGATACCAACACACATGTACGCTTTTTATATTCATAAAAATTACAGATTTTACACTACTGGTACAAATCATTGGCAGCAAACAAAGAGCGTAGCAACAGAAAGACCTAAATTTAGCAGTCAATATGAAATAATAAAGAATCAATTTCTTCGAACAAATTCAAGTAATAATCAGTAACCAACATTAAGATCCAAATGTAATATACAATCGCAGTATTGATCATTATTTAACCCTACATCCATACAGAAGAATGGAGTAATCAAATCTGAATAAATTAGAAAACAGATTAAAGCGACAAGAAACAATACCTGGATTAGTAAAATCAACGGTCGGGAGAGGAGACAGGAGAGCAAAAGAAATAATTGGCAGCGTTCATTAATCTTTGTGCAAAATATTATGGCGCCGATGAAAGGCAGAAGTAAAAATGGATGGAGATGCGGGGTATCGATCCCCATACCTCTCGCATGCAACGCGAGCTCTCTACCATCTAAGTTACATCCCCACATATCGTAATTATATAGTAATATGTAGAAATTATAAATATTACGGGTGATGTTGATGAGTCAAATGAGAAGAGGTGGAAGATGTGATGGAGGTGAAGAATTGTAAACGCCAGGTTGGTTCAGTTAGCCATGCATTCGAAGCAGAAACGTTTACGAATCAGATTCGATGAAGAGGAAGGACTCGACTTATGAGAAGAAGAAGAGGACGGGTTAACCTTTTGAGTTCTAAATTCCTTTTGTATTAGATTCAGTTGGCAGTAAGAGGTGGACACTGCAGAACTATATAGATTTCACAAACTTAACTTTTCTTTATGTTTTATGGAGAAATATATGGAGGCTGTTGACATGGCTTTGAAACCAACACACATGTATGCTTTTTATATTCATCAAAATTACAGATTTTACACTACTGCTATAAATCATTGGCAGCAAACAAAGAGCGTAGCAAAAGAAAGACCTAAATTTAGCAGTCAATATGAAATAATAAAGAATCAATTTCTTCGAACAACTTCAAGTAATAATCAGTAACCAGCATTAATATCCAAATGTAATATACAATCGCATTAATGATCATTATTTAACCCTAGATCCATACAGAAGAATGGAGTAATCAAATCTGAATAAATCAGAAAACAAATTAAAGCGACGAGAAACAATACCTGGATCGGTAAAATCAACGGTCGGGAGAGGAGACAGGAGAGCAAAAGAAATAAACGGCAGCGTTCATTAATCTTTGTGCAAAATATTATGGCGCCGAAGAAAGGCAGAAGTAAAAATGGATGGAGATGCAGGGTATCGATCCCCATACCTCTCGCATGCTAAGCGAGCGCTCTACCATCTGAGCTACGTCCCCACATATCGTAATTATATAGTAATATGTAGAAATTATAAATATTATTGGTGATGTTGATGAGTCAAATGAGAAGAGGTGGAAGATGTGATGGAGGTGAAGATTTGTAAACGCCAGGTTGGTTCAGTTAGCCATGCATTCGAAGCAGGAAACGTTTACGAATTAGATTCGATGAAGAGGAAGGACTCGCCTTATGAGAATAAGAAGAGGACGGGTTAACCTTTTGAGTTCTAAATTCCTTTTGTATTAGATTTAGTTGGCAGTAGGAGGTGGACAATGCAGAACTATATAGATTTCACAAACTTAACTTTTCTTCATGTGTTATGGAGAAATATATGGAGGCTGTTGACATGGCTTTGATACCAACACACATGTATGCTTTTTATATTCATCAAAATTACAGATTTTACACTACTGGTACAAATCATTGGAAGCAAATAAAGAGCGTAGCAACAGAAGGACCTAAATTTAGCAGTCAATATGAAATAATAAAGAATCAATTTCTTCGAACAACTTCAAGTAATAATCAGTAACCAACATTAAGATCCAAATGTAATATACAATCGCAGTAATGATCATTATTTAACCCTAGATCCATACAGAAGAATGGAGTAATCAAATCTGAATAAATCGGAAAACAAATTAAATCGACGAGAAACAATACCTGGATCGGTAAAATCAACGGTCGGGAGAGGAGACAGGAGAGCAAAAGATATAAACGGCAGCGTTCATTAATCTTTGTGCAAAATATTATGGCGCTGAAGAAAGGCAGAAGTAAAAATGGATGGAGATGCGGGGTATCGATCCCCATACCTCTTGCATGCTAAGCGAGCGCTCTACAATCTGAGCTACATCCCTACATATCGTAATTATATAGTAATATGTAGAAATTATAAATATTACGAGTGATGTTAATGAGTCAAATGAGAAGAGGTGGATGATGTGATGGAGGTGAAGAATTGTAAACGCCAGGTTGGTTCAATTAGCCATGCATTCGAAGCAGGAAACGTATACGAATCAGATTCGATGAAGAGGAAGGACTCGGCTAATGAGAAGAAAAAGAGGACGGGTTAACCTTTTGAGTTCTAAATTCCTTTTGTATTAGATTCAGTTGGCAGTAGGAGGTGGACACTGCAGAACTATATAGATTTCACAAACTTAACTTTTCTTCATGTTTTATGGAGAAATATATGGAGGCTGTTGACATGGCTTTGATACCAACACACATGTATGCTTTTTATATTCAACAAAATTACAGATTTTACACTACTGCTACAAATCATTGGCAGCAAACAAAGAGTGTAGCAACAGAAAGACCTAAATTTAGCAGTCAATATGAAATAATAAAGAATCAATTTCTTCGAACAACTTCAAGTAATAATCAGTATCCAACATTAAGATCCAAATGTAATATACAATCGCAGTAATGATCATTATTTAACCCTACATCCATACAGAAGAATGGAGTAATCAAATCTGAATAAATCAGAAAACAAATTAAAGCGACGAGAAACAATACCTGGATCGGTAAAATCAACGGTCAGGAGAGGAGACAGGAGAGCAAAAGAAATAAACGGCAGCGTTCGTTAATCTTTATGCAAAATATTATGGCGCCGAAGAAAGGCAGAAGTAAAAATGGATGGAGATGCGGGGTATCGATCCCCGTACCTCTCGCATGCAAAGCGAGCGCTCTACCATCTGAGCTACATCCCCACATATCGTAATTATATAGTAATATGTAGAAATTATAAATATTACGGGTGATGTCGATGAGTCAAATGAGAAGAGGTGGAAGATGTGATGGAGGTGTGGAATTGTAAACGCCAGGTTGGTTACGTTAGCCATGCATTTGAAGCAGGAAACGTTTACGAATCAGATTCGATAAAGAGGAAGGACTCGGCTTATGAGAAGAAGAAGAGGACGGGTTAACCTTTTGATTTCTAAATTCCTTTTGTATTAGATTCAGTTGGCAGTAGGAGGTGGACACTGCATAACTATATAGATTTCACAAACTTAACTTTTCTTCATGTTTTATGGAGAAATATATGGAGGCTGTTAACATGGCTTTGATACCAACACACATGTATGCTTTTTATATTCATCAAAATTACAGATTTTACACTACTGCTACAAATCATTGGCAGCAAACAAAGAGCGTAGCAACAGAAAGACCTAAATTTAGCAGTCAATATGAAATAATAAAGAATCAATTTCTTCAAACAACTTTAAGTAATAATCAGTAACCAACATTATGATCCAAATGTATATACAATCGCAGTAATGATCATTATTTGACCCTTGATCCATACGGAAGAATGGAGTAATCAAATCTGAATAAATCAGAAAACAAATTAAAGCGACGAGAAACAATACCTGGATCGGTAAAATCAACGGTTGGGAGAGGAGACAGGAGAACAAAAGAAATAAACGGCAGCGTTCATTAATCTTTGTACAAAATATTATGGCGCCGAAGAAAGGCAGAAGTAAAAATGGTGGAGATGCGGGGTATCGATCCCCGTACCTCTCGCATGCTAAGCGAGCGCTCTACCATCTGAGCTACATCCCCACATATCGTAATTATATAGTAATATGTAGAAATTATAAATATTACGGGTGATGTTAATGAGTCAAATGAGAAGAGGTGGATGATGTGATGGAGGTGAAGAATTGTAAACGCCAGGTTGGTTCAGTTAGCCATGCATTCGAAGCAGGAAACGTATACGAATCAGATTCGATGAAGAGGAAGGACTCGGCTTATGAGAAGAAGAAGAGGACGGGTTAACCTTTTGAGTTCTAAATTCCTTTTGTATTAGATTCAGTTGGCAGTAGGAGGTGGACACTGCAGAACTATATAGATTTCACAAACTTAACTTTTCTTCATGTTTTATGGAGAAATATATGGAGGCTGTTGACATGGCTTTGATACCAACACACATGTATGCTTTTTATATTCATCAAAATTACAGATTTTACACTACTGCTACAAATCATTGGCAGCAAACAAAGAGTGTAGCAACAGAAAGACCTAAATTTAGCAGTCAATATGAAATAATAAAGAATCAATTTCTTCGAACAACTTCAAGTAATAATCAGTATCCAACATTAAGATCCAAATGTAATATACAATCGCAGTAATGATCATTATTTAACCCTACATCCATACAGAAGAATGGAGTAATCAAATCTGAATAAATCAGAAAACAAATTAAAGCGACGAGAAACAATACCTGGATCGGTAAAATCAACGGTCAGGAGAGGAGACAGGAGAGCAAAAGAAATAAACGGCAGCGTTCGTTAATCTTTATGCAAAATATTATGGCGTCGAAGAAAGGCAGAAGTAAAAATGGATGGAGATGCGGGGTATCGATCCCCGTACCTCTCGCATGCTAAGCGAGCGCTCTACCATCTGAGCTACATCCCCACATATCGTAATTATATAGTAATATGTAGAAATTATAAATATTACGGGTGAAGTCGATGAGTCAAATGAGAAGAGGTGGAAGATGTGATGGAGGTGTGGAATTGTAAACGCCAGGTTGGTTCAGTTAGCCATGCATTCGAAGCAGGAAACGTTTACGAATCAGATTCGATAAAGAGGAAGGACTCGGCTTATGAGAAGAAGACGAGGACGGGTTAACCTTTTGATTTCTAAATTCCTTTTGTATTAGATTCAGTTGGCAGTAGGAGGTGGACACTGCAGAACTATATAGATTTCACAAACTTAACTTTTCTTCATGTTTTATGGAGAAATATATAGAGGCTGTTGACATGGCTTTGATACCAACACACATGTATGCTTTTTATATTCATCAAAATTACAGATTTTACACTACTGCTACAAATCATTGGCAGCAAACAAAGAGCGTAGCAACAGAAAGACCTAAATTTAGCAGTCAATATGAAATAATAAAGAATCAATTTCTTCAAACAACTTTAAGTAATAATCAGTAACCAACATTAAGATCCAAATGTAATATACAATCGCAGTAATGATCATTATTTGACCCTTGATCCATACAGAAGAATGGAGTAATCAAATCTGAATAAATCAGAAAACAAATTAAAGCGACGAGAAACAATACCTGGATCGGTAAAATCAACGGTCGGGAGAGGAGACAGGAGAGCAAAAGAAATAAACGGCAGCGTTCATTAATCTTTGTACAAAATATTATGGCGCCGAAGAAAGGCAGAAGTAAAAATGGATGGAGATGCGGGGTATCGATCCCCATACCTCTCGCATGCTAAGCGAGCGCTCTACCATCTGAGCTACATCCCCACATAGCGTAATTATATAGTAATATGTAAAAATTATAAATATTACGGGTGATGTTGATGAGTCAAATGAGAAGAGGTTGAAGATGTGATGGAGGTGAAGAATTGTAAACGCCAGGTTGGTTCAGTTAGCCATGCATTCGAAGCAGGAAACGTTTACGAATCAGATTCGATGAAGAGGAAGGACTCGGCTTATGAGAAGAAGAAGAGGACGGGTTAACCTTTTGAGTTCTAAATTCCTTTTATATTAGATTCAGTTGGCAGTAGGAGGTGGGCACTGCAGAACTATATAGATTTCACAAACTTAACTTTTCTTCATGTTTTATGGAGAAATATATGAAGGCTGTTGACATGGCTTTGATACCAACACACATGTATGCTTTTTATATTCATCAAAATTACAGATTTTACACTACTGCTACAAATCATTGGCAGCAAACAAAGAGCGTAGCAACAGAAAGACCTAAATTTAGCAGTCAGTATGAAATAATAAAGAATCAATTTCTTCGAACAAATTTAAGTAATAATCAGTAACCAACATTAAGATCCAAATGCAATATAAAATCGCAGTAATGATCATTATTTAATCCTAGATCCATACAGAAGAATGGAGTAATCAAATCTGAATAAATCAGAAAAAAAATTAAAGCGACGAGAAACAATACCTGGATCGGTAAAATCAACGGTCGGGAGAGGAGACAGGAGAGCAAAAGAAATAAACGGCAGCGTTCATTAATCTTTGTGCAAAATATTATGGCGCCGAAGAAAGGCAGAAGTAAAAATGGATGGAGATGCGGGGTATCGATCCCCGTACCTCTCGCATGCTAAGCGAGCGCTCTACCATCTGAGCTACATCCCCACATATCGTAATTATATAGTAAAATGTAGAAATTATAAATATTATGGGTGATGTTGATGAGTCAAATGAGAAGAGGTGGAAGATGTGATGGAGGTGAAGAATTGTAAACGCCAGGTTGGTTCAGTTAGCCATGCATTCGAAGCAGGAAACGTTTACGAATCAGATTCGATGAAGAGGAAGGACTCGGCTTATGAGAAGAAGAAGAGGATGGGTTAACCTTTTGAGTTCTAAATTCCTTTTGTATTAGATTCAGTTGGCAGTAGGAGGTGGACACTGCAGAACTATATAGATTTCACAAACTTAACTTTTCTTCATGTTTTATGGAGAAATATATGGAGGCTGTTGACATGGCTTTGATACCAACACACATGTACGCTTTTAATATTCATAAAAATTACAGATTTTACACTACTGGTACAAATCATTGGCAGCAAACAAAGAGCGTAGCAACAGAAAGACCTAAATTTAGCAGTCAATATGAAATAATAAAGAATCAATTTCTTCGAACAAATTCAAGTAATAATCAGTAACCAACATTAAGATCCAAATGTAATATACAATCGCAGTATTGATCATTATTTAACCCTACATCCATACAGAAGAATGGAGTAATCAAATCTGAATAAATTAGAAAACAGATTAAAGCGACAAGAAACAATACCTGGATCAGTAAAATCAACGGCGGGAGAGGAGACAGGAGAGCAAAAGAAATAAATGGCAGCGTTCATTAATCTTTGTGCAAAATATTATGGCGCCGATGAAAGGCAGAAGTAAAAATGGATGGAGATGCGGGGTATCGATCCCCATACCTCTCGCATGCAAAGCGAGCTCTCTACCATCTAAGTTACATCCCCACATATCGTAATTATATAGTAATATGTAGAAATTATAAATATTACGGGTGATGTTGATGAGTCAAATGAGAAGAGGTGGAAGATGTGATGGAGGTGAAGAATTGTAAACGCCAGGTTGGTTCAGTTAGCCATGCATTCGAAGCAGGAAACGTTTACGAATCAGATTCGATGAAGAGGAAGGACTCGGCTTATGAGAAGAAGAAGAGGATGGGTTAACCTTTTGAGTTCTAAATTCCTTTTGTATTAGATTCAGTTGGCAGTAAGAGGTGGACACTTCAGAACTATATAGATTTCACAAACTTAACTTTTCTTTATGTTTTATGGAGAAATATATGGAGGCTGTTGACATGGCTTTGAAACCAACACACATGTATGCTTTTTATATTCATCAAAATTACAGATTTTACACTACTGCTATAAATCATTGGCAGCAAACAAAGAGCGTAGCAAAAGAAAGACCTAAATTTAGCAGTCAATATGAAATAATAAAGAATCAATTTCTTCGAACAACTTCAAGTAATAATCAGTAACCAGCATTAATATCCAAATGTAATATACAATCGCATTAATGATCATTATTTAACCCTAGATCCATACAGAAGAATGGAGTAATCAAATCTGAATAAATCAGAAAACAAATTAAAGCGACGAGAAACAATACCTGGATCGGTAAAATCAACGGTCGGGAGAGGAGACAGGAGAGCAAAAGAAATAAACGGCAGCGTTCATTAATCTTTGTGCAAAATATTATGGCGCCGAAGAAAGGCAGAAGTAAAAATGGATGGAGATGCGGGGTATCGATCCCCGTACCTCTCGCATGCTAAGCGAGCGCTCTACCATCTGAGCTACGTCCCCACATATCGTAATTATATAGTAATATGTAGAAATTATAAATATTACGGGTGATGTTGATGAGTCAAATGAGAAGTGGTGGAAGATGTGATGGAGGTGAAGATTTGTAAACGCCAGGTTGGTTCAGTTAGCCATGCATTCGAAGCAGGAAACGTTTACGAATTAGATTCGATGAAGAGGAAGGACTCGGCTTATGAGAAGAAGAAGAGGACGGGTTAACCTTTTGAGTTCTAAATTCCTTTTGTATTAGATTCAGTTGGCAGTAGGAGGTGGACACTGCAGAACTATATAGATTTCACAAACTTAACTTTTCTTCATGTGTTATGGAGAAATATATGGAGGCTGTTGACATGGCTTTGATACCAACACACATGTATGCTTTTTATATTCATCAAAATTACAGATTTTACACTACTGGTACAAATCATTGGAAGCAAATAAAGAGCGTAGCAACAGAAGGACCTAAATTTAGCAGTCAATATGAAATAATAAAGAATCAATTTCTTCGAACAACTTCAAGTAATAATCAGTAACCAACATTAAGATCGAAATGTAATATACAATCGCAGTAATGATCATTATTTAACCCTAGATCCATACAGAAGAATGGAGTAATCAAATCTGAATAAATCAGAAAACAAATTAAATCGACGAGAAACAATACCTGGATCGGTAAAATCAACGGTCGGGAGAGGAGACAGGAGAGCAAAAGATATAAACGGCAGCGTTCATTAATCTTTGTGCAAAATATTATGGCGCTGAAGAAAGGCAGAAGTAAAAATGGATGGAGATGCGGGGTATCGATCCCCATACCTCTTGCATGCTAAGCGAGCGCTCTACAATCTGAGCTACATCCCTACATATCGTAATTATATAGTAATATGTAGAAATTATAAATATTACGAGTGATGTTAATGAGTCAAATGAGAAGAGGTGGATGATGTGATGGAGGTAAAGAATTGTAAACGCCAGGTTGGTTCAGTTAGCCATGCATTCGAAGCAGGAAACGTATACGAATCAGATTCGATGAAGAGGAAGGACTCGGCTTATGAGAAGAAGAAGAGGACGGGTTAACCTTTTGAGTTCTAAATTCCTTTTGTATTAGATTCAGTTGGCAGTAGGAGGTGGACACTGCAGAACTATATAGATTTCACAAACTTAACTTTTCTTCATGTTTTATGGAGAAATATATGGAGGCTGTTGACATGGCTTTGATACCAACACACATGTATGCTTTTTATATTCATCAAAATTATAGATTTTACACTACTGCTGCAAATCATTGGCAGCAAACAAAGAGTGTAGCAACAGAAAGACCTAAATTTAGCAGTCAATATGAAATAATAAAGAATCAATTTCTTCGAACAACTTCAAGTAATAATCAGTATCCAACATTAAGATCCAAATGTAATATACAATCGCAGTAATGATCATTATTTAACCCTACATCCATACAGAAGAATGGAGTAATCAAATCTGAATAAATCAAAAAACAAATTAAAGCGACGAGAAACAATACCTGGATCGGTAAAATCAACGGTCAGGAGAGGAGACAGGAGAGCAAAAGAAATAAACGGCAGCGTTCGTTAATCTTTATGCAAAATATTATGGCGTCGAAGAAAGGCAGAAGTAAAAATGGATGGAGATGCGGGGTATCGATCCCCGTACCTCTCGCATGCTAAGCGAGCGCTCTACCATCTGAGCTACATCCCCACATATCGTAATTATATAGTAATATGTAGAAATTATAAATATTACGGGTGAAGTCGATGAGTCAAATGTGAAGAGGTGGAAGATGTGATGGAGGTGTGGAATTGTAAACGCCAGGTTGGTTCAGTTAGCCATGCATTCGAAGCAGGAAACGTTTACGAATCAGATTCGATAAAGAGGAAGGACTCGGCTTATGAGAAGAAGAAGAGGACGGGTTAACCTTTTGATTTCTAAATTCCTTTTGTATTAGATTCAGTTGGCAGTAGGAGGTGGACACTGCAGAACTATATAGATTTCACAAACTTAACTTTTCTTTATGTTTTATGGAGAAATATATGGAGGCTGTTAACATGGCTTTGATACCAACACACATGTATGCTTTTTATATTCATCAAAATTACAGATTTTACACTACTGCTACAAATCATTGGCAGCAAACAAAGAGCGTAGCAACAGAAAGACCTAAATTTAGCAGTCAATATGAAATAATAAAGAATCAATTTCTTCAAACAACTTTAAGTAATAATCAGTAACCAACATTAAGATCCAAATGTAATATACAATCGCAGTAATGATCATTATTTGACCCTTGATCCATACGGAAGAATGGAGTAATCAAATCTGAATAAATCAGAAAACAAATTAAAGCGACGAGAAACAATACCTGGATCGGTAAAATCAACGGTCGGGAGAGGAGACAGGAGAGCAAAAGAAATAAACGGCAGCGTTCATTAATCTTTGTACAAAATATTATGGCGCCGAAGAAAGGCAGAAGTAAAAATGGTGGAGATGCGGGGTATCGATCCCCGTACCTCTCGCATGCTAAGCGAGCGCTCTACCATCTGAGCTACATCCCCACATATCGTAATTATATAGTAATATGTAGAAATTATAAATATTACGGGTGATGTTAATGAGTCAAATGAGAAGAGGTGGATGATGTGATGGAGGTGAAGAATTGTAAATGCCAGTTTGGTTCAGTTAGCCATGCATTCGAAGCAGGAAACGTATACGAATCAGATTTGATGAAGAGGAAGGACTCGGCTTATGAGAAGAAGAAGAGGACGGGTTAACCTTTTGAGTTCTAAATTCCTTTTGTATTAGATTCAGTTGGCAGCAGGAGGTGGACACTGCAGAACTATATAGATTTCACAAACTTAACTTTTCTTCATGTTTTATGGAGAAATATATGGAGGCTGTTGACATGGCTTTGATACCAACACACATGTATGCTTTTTATATTCATCAAAATTATAGATTTTACACTACTGCTACAAATCATTGGCAGCAAACAAAGAGTGTAGCAACAGAAAGACCTAAATTTAGCAGTCAATATGAAATAATAAAGAATCAATTTCTTCGAACAACTTCAAGTAATAATCAGTATCCAACATTAAGATCCAAATGTCATATACAATCGCAGTAATGATCATTATTTAACCCTACATCCATACAGAAGAATGGAGTAATCAAATCTGAATAAATCAGAAAACAAATTAAAGCGACGAGAAACAATACCTGGATCGGTAAAATCAACGGTCAGGAGAGGAGACAGGAGAGCAAAAGAAATAAACGGCAGCGTTCGTTAATCTTTATGCAAAATATTATGGCGCCGAAGAAAGGCAGAAGTAAAAATGGATGGAGATGCGGGGTATCAATCCCCGTACCTCTCGCATGCTAAGCGAGCGCTCTACCATCTGAGCTACATCCCCACATATCGTAATTATATAGTAATATGTAGAAATTATAAATATTACGGGTGATGTCGATGAGTCAAATGAGAAGAGGTGGAAGATGTGATGGAGGTGTGGAATTGTAAACGCCAGGTTGGTTAAGTTAGCCATGCATTTGAAGCAGGAAACGTTTACGAATCAGATTCGATAAAGAGGAAGGACTCGGCTTATGAGAAGAAGAAGAGGACGGGTTAACCTTTTGATTTCTAAATTCCTTTTGTATTAGATTCAGTTGGCAGTAGGAGGTGGACACTGCAGAACTATATAGATTTCACAAACTTAACTTTTCTTTATGTTTTATGGAGAAATATATGGAGGCTGTTAACATGGCTTTGATACCAACACACATGTATGCTTTTTATATTCATCAAAATTACAGATTTTACACTACTGCTACAAATCATTGGCAGCAAACAAAGAGCGTAGCAACAGAAAGACCTAAATTTAGCAGTCAATATGAAATAATAAAGAATCAATTTCTTCAAACAACATTAAGTAATAATCAGTAACCAACATTAAGATCCAAATGTAATATACAATCGCAGTAATGATCATTATTTGACCCTTGATCCATACGGAAGAATGGAGTAATCAAATCTGAATAAATCAGAAAACAAATTAAAGCGACGAGAAACAATACCTGGATCGGTAAAATCAACGGTCGGGAGAGGAGACAGGAGAGCAAAAGAAATAAACGGCAGCGTTCATTAATCTTTGTACAAAATATTATGGCGCCGAAGAAAGGCAGAAGTAAAAATGGTGGAGATGGGGGGTATCGATCCCCGTACCTCTCGCATGCTAAGCGAGCGCTCTACCATCTGAGCTACATCCCCACATATCGTAATTATATAGTAATATGTAGAAATTATAAATATTACGGGTGATGTTAATGAGTCAAATGAGAAGAGGTGGATGATGTGATGGAGGTGAAGAATTGTAAACGCCAGGTTGGTTCAGTTAGCCATGCATTCGAAGCAGGAAACGTATACGAATCAGATTTGATGAAGAGGAAGGACTCGGCTTATGAGAAGAAGAAGAGGACGGGTTAACCTTTTGAGTTCTAAATTCCTTTTGTATTAGATTCAGTTGGCAGTAGGAGGTGGACACTGCAGAACTATATAGATTTCACAAACTTAACTTTTCTTCATGTTTTATGGAGAAATATATGGAGGCTGTTGACATGGCTTTGATACCAACACACATGTATGCTTTTTATATTCATCAAAATTATAGATTTTACACTACTGCTACAAATCATTGGCAGCAAACAAAGAGTGTAGCAACAGAAAGACCTAAATTTAGCAGTCAATATGAAATAATAAAGAATCAATTTCTTCGAACAACTTCAAGTAATAATCAGTATCCAACATTAAGATCCAAATGTAATATACAATCGCAGTAATGATCATTATTTAACCCTACATCCATACAGAAGAATGGAGTAATCAAATCTGAATAAATCAAAAAACAAATTAAAGCGACGAGAAACAATACCTGGATCGGTAAAATCAACGGTCAGGAGAGGAGACAGGAGAGCAAAAGAAATAAACGGCAGTGTTCGTTAATCTTTATGCAAAATATTATGGCGTCGAAGAAAGGCAGAAGTAAAAATGGATGGAGATGCGGGGTATCGATCCCCGTACCTCTCGCATGCTAAGCGAGCGCTCTACCATCTGAGCTACATCCCCACATATCGTAATTATATAGTAATATGTAGAAATTATAAATATTACGGGTGAAGTCGATGAGTCAAATGTGAAGAGGTGGAAGATGTGATGGAGGTGTGGAATTGTAAACGCCAGGTTGGTTCAGTTAGCCATGCATTCGAAGCAGGAAACGTTTACGAATCAGATTCGATAAAGAGGAAGGACTCGGCTTATGAGAAGAAGAAGAGGATGGGTTAACCTTTTGATTTCTAAATTCCTTTTGTATTAGATTCAGTTGGCAGTAGGAGGTGGACACTGCAGAACTATATAGATTTCACAAACTTAACTTTTCTTCATGTTTTATGGAGAAATATATGGAGGCTGTTGACATGGCTTTGATACCAACACACATGTATGCTTTTTATATTCATCAAAATTACAGATTTTACACTACTGCTACAAATCATTGGCAGCAAACAAAGAGCGTAGCAACAGAAAGACCTAAATTTAGCAGTCAATATGAAATAATAAAGAATCAATTTCTTCAAACAACTTTAAGTTATAATCAGTAACCAACATTAAGATCCAAATGTAATATACAATCGCAGTAATGATCATTATTTGACCCTTGATCCATGCAGAAGAATGGAGTAATCAAATCTGAATAAATCAGAAAACAAATTAAAGCGACGAGAAATAATACCTGGATCGGTAAAATCAACGGTCGGGAGAGGAGACAGGAGAGCAAAAGAAATAAACGGCAGCGTTCATTAATCTTTGTACAAAATATTATGGCGCCGAAGAAAGGCAGAAGTAAAAATGGTGGAGATGCGGGGTATCGATCCCCGTACCTCTCGCATGCTAAGCGAGCGCTCTACCATCTGAGCTACATCCCCACATATCGTAATTATATAGTAATATGTAGAAATTATAAATATTATGGGTGATGTTGATGAGCCAAATGAGAAGAGGTGGAAGATGTGATGGAGGTGAAGAATTGTAAACACCAGGTTGGTTCAGTTAGCCATGCATTCGAAGCAGGAAACGTTTACGAATCAGATTCGATGAAGAGGAAGGACTCGGCTTTTGAGAAGAAGAAGAGGACGGGTTAACCTTTTGAGTTCTAAATTCCTTTTGCATTAGATTCAGTTGGCAGTAGGAGGTGGACACTGCAGAACTATATAGATTTCACAAACTTAACTTTTCTTCATGTTTTATGGAGAAATATATGGAGGCTGTTGACATGGCTTTGATACCAACACACATGTATGCTTTTTATATTCATCAAAATTACAGATTTTACACTACTGGTACAAATCATTAGCAGCAAACAAAGAGCGTAGCAACAGAAAGACCTAAATTTAGCAGTCAATATGAAATAATAAAGAATCAATTTCTTTGAACAAATTCAAGTAATAATCAGTAACCAACATTAAGATCCAAATGTAATATACAATCGCAGTATTGATCATTATTTAACCCTACATCCATACAGAAGAATGGAGTGATCAAATCTGAATAAATTAGAAAACAAATTAAAGCGACGAGAAAAAGTACCTGGATCAGCAAAATCAACGGTCGGGAGAGGAGACAGGAGAGCAAAAGAAATAAACGGCAGCGTTCATTAATCTTTGTGCAAAATATTATGGCGCCGAAGAAAGGCGGAAGTAAAAATGGATGGAGTTGCGAGGTATCGATCCCCATACCTCTCGCATGCTAAGCGAGCTCTCTACCATCTGAGTTACATCCCCACATATCGTAATTATATAGTAATATGTAGAAATTATATATATTACGGGTGATGTTGATGAGTCAAATGAGAAGAGGTGGAGGATGTGATGGAGGTGAAGAATTGTAAACGCCAGGTTGGTTCAGTTAGCCATGCATTCGAAGCAGGAAACGTTTACGAATCAGATTCGATAAAGAGGAAGGACTCGGCTTATGAGAAGAAGAAGAGGACGGGTTAACCTTTTGATTTCTAAATTCCATTTGTATTAGATTCAGTTGGCAGTAGGAGCTGGACACTGCAGAACTATATAGATTTCACGAACTTAACTTTTCTTCATGTTTTATGGAGAAATAGATGGAGGCTGTTGACATGGCTTTGATACCAACACACATGTATGCTTTTTATATTCATCAAAATTACAGATTTTACACTACTGCTACAAATCATTGGCAGCAAACAAAGAGCGTAGCAATAGAAAGACCTAAATTTAGCAGTCAATATGAAATAATAAAGAATCAATTTCTTCGAACAATTTTAAGTAATAATCAGTAACCAACATTAAGATCCAAATGTAATATACAATCGCAGTAATGATCATTATTTGACCCTTGATCCATACAGAAGAATGGAGTAATCAAATCTGAATAAATCAGAAAACAAATTAAAGCGACGAGAAACAATACCTGGATCGGTAAAATCAACGGTCGGGAGAGGAGACAGGAGAGCAAAAGAAATAAACGACAGCGTTCATTAATCTTTGTGCAAAATATTATGGCGCCGAAGAAAGGCAGAAGTAAAAATGGTGGAGATGCGGGGTATCGATCCCCATACCTCTCGCATGCTAAGCGAGCGCTCTACCATCTGAGCTACATCCCCACATATCGTAATTATATAGTAATATGTAGAAATTATAAATATTATGGGTGATGTTGATGAGTCAAATGAGAAGAGGTGGAAGACTACTGGCATTATTTGTGTTAAGGGCTATATAGGTAACCCTTTAACGCTATTTAAAAATAAGTTTATTTTACTAATAGACACTATTATAATAGCGAAATATACTACATAGTAAATAGTTTAACGGATCCTTAGGAGATGTGAATCTCGAGCATCTCTTGAGTTACTGCACTCATATTTACTTCAGTTAATTTAACTTACATAAGATCTTTTAGTTTTGACTCGAGTGTTTTGTCTTTTCAATTCGCTCGGGTCTGTCCGAGCGTTTCAGGATTTCGAAGACTTTAGCTTTGGAAGACGAAGACGACGATTTCTATTATTATTATTATTAGTCCGCTATACTCATACTGTTCCGCTACATTGTTATTGGAATGTGTAACTCTGATAAATGTTGTAAGTATAATCGAATAATTTGTAAAACAGCTTTATAAACTGTATATTTAATTATTATATTTTATCCTTCCACTGTGAGATTCTATTTTGTTTTATTTCTTTCTTGTTTTTCCGATTTACCCCTTAACAATCCGCCCCTTCGTATGGTTTGAATTGGCACGTGTGTCGATTTAAGGCGTGCGAAAAGGCGGGATGTTACAGTGTGGTATCAGAGCTTTGGTTTAGCGATATACCTTAGCTTTGTGGGGTCTGAATCTTTGTTAATAGGGTAGTGATACTCTATGGGATTCGCTGAGCGTATATATGAGAGAGCGTATTTGTTAGTGTTATAAAAAGGTTTTAATATTGTGTTAATCTGTTCCGTTTCGTATTTATAAATTCTGGTTGGTGCATGGGAGGCTGTGACGTCAATAGGGATTTCTAAACACTTAATAGGACAGACCGACATAATATTTGTTTTAATATAGGTGAATGAAATAATTTTTCCTATTATATTTTCTATATATATAAAATAATTTTTTATAAAGATTTTATTGGTTTTAATATATTGGTTGTCAGGTAATGAAATTTATAAATAATAGTTGGAATAAGATTTAAATAAATTAATAAATGAAAATTTGGAAATTTTAGAACTTAAGTTCCGGGGTTTTGAAAAATTTCTTTCAAATGATTTTGGAATATAGTAATAATAGTATAAGAAGTATTTTCTGATATAAGTATTTCAATATAATTGGGAAAGAAATGTTTTAAAAGAAATTTTGGAAAGATAAAGTTGTACTCTCCTCTCTGTCGCTGGAAAATAATTTCGGTGATGACGGCCGCATCATCGACATTCATTTTCGAGTTTCGAAGCGGGAAGACCACTGTAGTAGTTTTACTATAGATTTATTTTGATAAACAATTATAAATTATAAATTGTTTTAAATATAATTGGATATGTAAAGTGCAAGCATATGTTTATCTGTTATTTTAAAATGACTTTTGAATAAAACCCGGTATTTAATTGTTAAGTTTCCATTAATTAATAGTTTCAATTACTGTAGTGAACTGGAACGTAGGTAATTAATAAATTGAAACCTCTAAAGGAAATAAGAGATTTAATGCTAAGTGTATAAATGGAAATTTAAAAGAAATTGAAATGTGTAACATATAAAACAAGGATATTATCATTGAACATTACATTTATTAAAAGAAATAGGAATAAACTTGTATAACTTTTAATTATATCCTTATAAACGTATATAACTTACCAAATATTAAAAGTTGAAATGTTAATAAGAAACTGTAATAGATATTATACAAGTAATGAACTTGAGATAATGAAAATATTCATTGAAATTCTTTAATAAATAAGAATTAGATGTTGTGGTGGTTGTAAACTTAAGTATATTTGAGATGATACTAAATAAAAATAACGAAAAGCAAGTATTGTGAACAAGTAATCATAAACTTAAGTAAATAGATTGAAGTTGCTTCTAAATAGAATAAGAATAAAAGATGAAAGAAAAAAAATGATTAAAGACTTAAGTCAATAAATCTACCTGCTAAGAAATTTGAATCGTATATGGAAAAAAAAGCGAATGTAATGCAATGAATAGAATTTGGCATTTTATAGATAGAAGAAAATAAATTGGTAAGTAATGAATAGAAATAGATAAAAATAAATAATGAATGAAAAGGAGAAATCAAACAACTAATGTATGTATGAATTAATAAGGATAAACTAAATTTGTGTGAAATTGTTGTTGTGTTTTGGGTTTTTGGTTGTTTGGGTAAGGACACTATAAAATTGTTTGGATGAATAAATAATCTATTTTGTTTCATTTAAGACTGTTGAGTAAAGGATGCACTTGATAGTTTATTTTCCATTCTGTACAATTTAAAGTGTCTAAACTTGAACAACTATTTGTTGTGTTTGATATGAATGATTGTTTTTATGGTCGTATGCCTTATTGCAGGTGTTTGATGTTGTATTGATTTTTGTTTGTTGATGGTTGTTTGTATTGAATTGGATGTTTGTGGTTGAAACCATTTTTAATATTTTATTTTATATAATCGTAACTTTAATTGGATTATATAAGTGAAGTGCAGGTTATGAAAGCAATTATTACTGCAGTTGGTTCCGTAATATAAGCATAAATTGCCCGACCAATAGGTACGTTTTCGGATTTTGTTTTTATAGCACTATTATATTGTTTTCCCATGTTGGGATATATATTAGTTTGGAAAATATGTTATATATCGTTATTTTTGATATTATATTTTCTCCCGAGCCTCTTCGTACAAAGGAGACTCTGCCGAAATTTTCTGTAAAATTGTATACTTAGGAAATTTTTGAAACGATTTCCAAACTTTATAAATTTGAGTATAAAAAGATTTAATGGTTATAAATTGATATATTTTATCTAAATTAACTAATTTTGTAAATTTAATTGTTTATAAATTTAATATTTTAAGTAAGATATATTGATTTCCTTATTCCTTCTTTTTCCCTTCTTTTTTCTTTTCGGGGACGAAAAGTATTGAGTGGGGGAGAGTGTAACGACTCGTAAATTTTGATAAATAAATTGGTTAGTTTAATTTAATTTTTGAAACTAAATTTCAAAAAAAAGAAAAAAAAGAAAAAAAATGTGAATTAATTTAATGAATTGATAATATTAAATAGTAAGTTGTATCAAATCAATGCTCTGTAGTAATTGAAATATTATTTGGGAATGAAAACTTATAAAAGTAAGCATTTAATTATCCAATGCAATAATTTATTTATTAAAAGCAACTGCACATAAATATAGGCAATAAAGTTAGTCAAAGCTCAATTTGTATAATTTGAATGAAATGGGTTAATATAAATGTTATATAAGGCTATAAATCAAATGGAAGAAAACGAGCGTAGAATTTGAATTAATTTATGAAATAAAATAAATTGAATATATAACATAAACTTAAGTGTAAATTTTAAGGGTATGATAACAAGTATTATAAATTACCTAATTAAGTGGTCAATGAATTTATTAGAAATAAAGTTCATTTAAATGTTAAGTAATTATAATGTTGATATTGATAATAAACGTTACAGTAATTGATTGTAATAATATGGGATAAACTGAAATTTGATAAAATTAAAGTTAATAAGAAATATGATGGGTGTTATGCAAGAATGAATAAAAAGTTTGAAACCAAATAAATTTATGGAAAACTTTTAATAGTAGTCAATGTATATATTAGGCAATTGACAATTTATGGATTTGTTAAGATTACAAAGTTATAATTGAGTGTAGATAGGGACATTTGGAAATTAATTAAAGTAAGAAAGAAATGTAAATGATATACCTTGGTTACAAAATTTATTTACGGAAGTGACGAAGATATGAATTAATTAATGTACGAATTATTTTATAATGGGACAAAATGTAAATTAATGTAATAAATATAATGCAGGTTGATAAGTATTCATAATGGTTGTGTTGATGTTAAACGTTACTTTAATGATTGTAATATAGAATAACGTAAGTGGAAATGGAAATTAATAGAAACGTAAAATTATTGTAAGGTGGTAAATTTGAGAAGTGGGAATTTATTTCAAAGGTTATATTAATTAAGGAAATAATACATATTAAATTACAATTTGATTTAATCAATGCAAATTAAGTAATTATAATAAATTGTAGTTGGTAATTAAGGATGAATCTGAGTAAAATTTGGCATTGGAGAAAATTATAAAATTTCACCAGTTCATCTAATTTATTTAATTAAATCTAAATCAATGGCAACATTGTTGTTAATAATAGTTGTAAGTGAATTTTAATATTAAAGGGTAACAATTATTTAGATTAACCATTTCTTTAGTATGGTGCATAAAATTTGGAAATCAAATTTGAAATTTAAGAAAAATTAGTAGTACGTTACTGGGAAATAAATGTAACAAATAAGTTAATGAAATGTATTATGATTCGATGTTATTTATTCCCATAAAATGTCTATTTATTGAATAGCTAGATTTCTAAATCAATAAATGAATTTATTGAGGTTTCAATTTATAACTAATAACATTTAATGTGGAATCAATTACAATTAATTGACTTAAATTATGCGGTTAGGGTAGATTTGATTTGTCATTGAAGATGGTTAATTCATAAGATGTAATTTATGATAAGCCTATATACTTTATGAAGTTTGTTTGATTTAAAGATTTGGAAGCAAGATTTATTATTTGGATTGAAGTGTAAAATTCAATAAATTGAATTTATTGCAAATAAATGAAATTCAACATTTATTATTACGTTAATTAAAACTAGATGTAATGGGAGGATATTGTTATAATAGGTTTTGAATCAAATATTGATTTCATCAGGGGTAATAAAGAAAGTACGTTGAATACAAGAATGGAAATAAAGATTTACAAATTTTGAGATTCGAACTATAATAATTGGATTTAATTGCAATAAAATGAAACTTAATATTTAAATATTGTGTAAATATAAATTAGATTAAATTTGAAGATTTTTGCGTAATAGAGTATGAATCCAATGGTAGTCTCATCTATTGGATACTTATAGATTGAATAATTGAATGAAAGTCAACTAAAGAGAATTATTGCAAATTTAATTTATAATTTGTGAATATAATGAAATTTAAATTTAACGATGAAATGAATAAATTTGTTAACTCTAAATTGACATATAGATTTGGTTTAATTAGCGTGAATGATTAAGAAAATAAAAGTGTTAAAGATTGTCGATTTCAGAATTTAAATAGGAAATTTGATTTAATTAATTTATTTTAATTTATTTAATTAATATAAAAATAGCCATTTTGGCCACTGACTCGGATTTCGACGAAACAAGTTTCATCGGATCCGTATCGGTAAATTATTATAGGGTTTCAAGTTTCATAGCGATCGCACTTGTCGTTTGATCGTATGAACGCGAAACGCCTTGAAATCGATTTAATTGAAATCAATCGAAATCAATTTGAAAATATTGATTTCAGCATAACTTCTTCATACGATGGAATTTGGACGTGAAACTTTTTCCATCGCCTTCGGAATATTTAAATTATCAATTTTGATATATGGTTTGATCCAATTTCGTTTCGAAGTCAGAACGGGCTTTTTGGGCCAATTTTCGTTTAGCATGTTATAATTCGGATCCATCTGTCTATTCCATCTTTATCTATAAATACCTTACCAAACCCTAGCCTCCGCCTACTCTCGTTTGTCTGCGCGTAAAATTTCATCAACTCCTCATCTTCTTCCAATGGCTGCAAACCTTAGATCCAATTTCAAATTCACAAATCAAATCCAAAGCCTAAAATTCAAAGTCCTCGGAAAAATTTGAAAAAAATATATGTTGGAGCTCTCGAAGTACGTAATCTCCTGGTATAATTCGTTTTTCGATTCGAATCACCATTTGTCCATAAGTTCAAGGTGAACCTCGGCCGTCGATAGGCCATTTACTCGATCAACGGTAGATCTTCAGCGATGGCTCGATCGGAAAGTGTTGTTGCGAAGGGGGCGTCGAGCAGCACGCATCGGTACGGATAAGGTATCGAGATGGTCGTTGGATTGGCCGCAAATTTGTGAGGAATGGCCGAATTTCGCCTCGGCCTGTGTGCAGTAGGTGGCGACGCGATTTGCGAGGATGGGGCGCCAGAGGACGTGTCGGCGACGCGTGGTTGAGGGTGGCGTTGGATCTGGGTTTCGGTGCCTTTGGCAGTGGCGATTTGCGTTGATAGGGCACGGCTGGCCTTCGTTTGCACGATCGAAGTCCTGTAGGGTTCTGGAATTATTTTTTTGACGTGGCAAGGAATTTGAGGCAAGTTATTTGTAAGTTTTAAAAATTTAATTTTGTTTTCAAACAATTTAACCGCTATAACTCTTGCATACGAACTCCGTTTCACACGTGATTTTTTTTGTTAGGATCGTAATAAAATTCCAGACGTTTTGACGGTGGTTTGGATGGATTTGAAGACATTTCAAATTTTGGGTTTAAATCGGATGTAAATTCGTTTTAAATTCAAAAGGTGAGTGTTTTAACCCACTCATGACTTCTAAAATTTCGTATGTTTGTTAAATTGATATGTGATGTGGTTTAAAAATTTATTTTAGCTATTTGGCATATGTTTCATCATTATCTCAGTTAATTTGCATTCATTAATTTACTTGTTATTTAATTCATTTTTGCATATAAACTGCCAGTAAAATTGTAGTTAAATTTATTTATTGCATTTAAAACAGCTAGTTAAATTTGTTATTTATTTATTGCATATAAACTATAGTTAAACAGTTATTTAATTCATTATTGAAAAATTAACTGTCAGTAATTAACTATTATTTATTGATGTGATTGTTTGAATTGGATGATAAATTGATAAATGTTTGATGATTGATATGATGGATGAATGGATGCTGTATTTATATTGTATAAACTGCAAGTTATTATGCATTTTCATTTCATTCGGGATTGCGGTTTGAAATGATATACAACCGCATTTTTATTTTTAAATTGCGGATTGAAATGATAAATATCCGTATCATTTGACCATAGGATAGAAAATTATATACAGGCACCGCGGTATATATAAAATTATTTTCGAAATGATTTTCTATGGTTTTGGAAAGAATACGGTTTAATAAATATTAAATTTTGATATATGTATATATAGAAAAAAAAATCTTTAATTTAGCTATGTATAAATTTGTTTCGAATGTTAAAATAAGCTAAATAATGAAGTTGATTTCGGTTATATAATATGTTTAAGAATATATTTGAAATTCTATTGTATATATAGTTTATAATAACTCAAATAAAAGTAAGGTTGAAGATAAATGTGAATATGATTTAAATTAAAGTATTTAAGAATTATCTTCAGAAAATTTGTTTTGAAATGTAAATAAATTAAGATTTAAAGGATATGATTTTATAACTTGATTTTGATTTGAGAATTTAAATGAACATCCAATTGATTTAAAGAATATTATCAAGTTAATTTAATTAAAAAGAATATCCTGTTATTGAAGTTTAAGGGTTCTACTTAAATAATATCTGTTCTATTAAGTATACATTTCAAAGTTTTAAACAATAGGAATTGGATCTGATATATATTAAATTTTCAAAGAATCCATTTTGAAATAGTGGAATATTTAAAGAGTGAAATATATGAACTATAAAAATTTAAGTTTGAAATACAGAATATTTAAGCTGTGAAAAATATGGGAATTAAAATAGTTTATTTGGAGGTTCAAATTGATATTGGGAATTTATTGTGAAATTTGAAGAAGTTATTTATTTTATAAAGTAATATAGTATCTGAACCATTAAGTATTAAAAATTATGTTTCAAAGTTATGGTTTCAAGGTATATATATTTGAAAATATTATGATTTTGGAAAGGGATATTTATAAAATAAAAATGATATCATATTGATTTGGGTTTAAAAATATAAATGATATCGTATTTATATGGTTTGAAAGAGATATTATATTCTAGTTTTAAAGTATAAATTATTTTGAAATAACCGCGGTGTTATAATAACGCTTGGTTTTTGAAGAGACCGGGATCAGAAGCTGTCATACTCTCTGCCAACTCCGAAAACCACTTTAACAACCATGTACGTGGTGGAGATTCCAGAATGAAGTAGGATGGCGGCGGCGTTTCCTTTGAGGTAAATACGTGGACCCGACTCCCGTGAGTTGGCATAAGGTGGCTAAAACAGGAGCGATTCTCGGGCCAAGGGGGTTAGCGCCCTTTATCGGATACTCCTCTTCGATATTATACTCTGACTTTTGGATTTGATTCAGTGGCCACTTTTGATCTTTGATTTTAGGGGGGAATTTGTTCGAGGTGGGCGGTAGCTGCGGCTACGCGTTACCACCAGCCCGGATGCGTAATTGGTATATCTACCCTGGAATTGCCTAGTTATGCCGTGTCACCTACCCTATCGCGCCTTGTACGAGTTTCTATTTGTGTCGTACCTATGGAGTATCCTCTGGTAGCCTCCCGGTCAGGAGGTATTACGGTACTGTATAGACTATTGGCATTATTTGTGATAAGGGCTGTATGGGTAACCCCTTAACGCTATTTAAAAGTAAGTTTATTTTACTAATAGACACTATTATAATAGCGAAATATACTACATAGTAAATAGTTTAACGGATCCTTAGGAGATGTGAATCCCGAGCATCTCTTGAGGTACTGCACTCATATTTACTTTTGTTAATTTAACTTATATAAGATCTTTTAGTTCTGACGAGTGTTTTGTCTTTTCAATTCGTTCGGGTCAGTCCGAGCGTTTCAGGATTACGAAGACTTTAGCTTTGGAAGACGAAGACGAAGATTTCTATTATTATTATTATTATTATTATTAGTCTGCTATACTCATATTGTTCCGCTGCATTGTTATTGGTATGTGTAACTCTGATAAATGTTGTAAGTATAATCGAATAATTTGTAAAACATCTTTATAAACTATATTTTTGATTATTATATTTTATCCTTCCACTGTGAGATTCTATTTTGTTTTATTTCTTTCTAGTTTTTCTGAATTACCCCATAACAATCCGCCCCTTCATATGGTTTGAATTGGCACGTGTGTCGATTTAAGGCATGCGAAAAGGCGGATGTTACAGTACACCCGCTTGATTTGGACGGGCTCCAAGCACACCAACTCGGATTTCCAAATTACTAAGCATACCCAGCTGATATAAAAAAGCTATAAGCACATCCAAGCAAAATACAACTAGAGTTTGATGGTTTTTCCAAAGACAATTTCCTAATCTTTGGTTACAATGGATCCTATAGGCTCTTGAACAACACTTTGATCTTTGATTGCGAGAGAGAGTTGATTAAAATCAGAGCGTAAATAGTAGAGAATCAATACAATGAATACTGAATTGTTCTAGTTGAAATTGAGACAATTTGAATAAATTTTTCACTAGAAATTTTTGCAGAATAAGAGGAGAGAAGATAATAAGAAAGTGGTTATTAAAAAATTCTTTTGAAACTCCCTGCATATATAGAATAAACAGACATGTCCATTCACAAAGAGCTACGACGAATAGACACTTCATTTTCAAATTTTTAATTTCAAATTTGCACCATGTATGTCGACATACTACATATGGATATATATATATATATCGACATATCCGGTTGGAATTTGAAAATTCTTTTATTTTCAAATGTTTTGAAAATCTTAGGCCTTGTTTGTTTTCATTTTTCATTTTTGTTTTTAAGTTTTTAAACCTCATTTTCGGCTTTTCATTTTAAGTGTTCTTAATATTTTCGAAAATGTATTTGGTTCTAGAGTTTTGAAAAATAGTTTTCAAACTAAAAATCATAAATTCCATTCCAAAACAAAAATGCCAATTTCAAATTTAATTAGAATTTGATCACTAAATATAGAAATGAGATAAGATAATTAAAGAGACTAAAAAAATGTCATGAATCTAGAAAAATCATAAATTGACATAGATAATAAAATGATAATGACTACTAGTATGTGAACCATATTAAAATGAGACTAACTCATGTCATACTATAAATTAATCATATCTAAAATCAAAATCATTACAAAATAGATAAGATATACCAATTGCATCAGTACAGAATGAGAGAAAAAGGTTTTGATGTATCTGATAGGCAAGTAGTTTTTGCTTTGTTTAAGTAGCTCTTCTTCCTCATGTTAGGCCTTCTCTTTTCTAACACAGACATAACTACTACAAACTACTACAGACCTAGAATAACGTCTACACCAACCTCAAAAAGAAAATATACTAACCAAAATACACCATTTAAGACAGTCCAAACTATAAACTGAAGCAAAAAGTACAAAATGAACCTGATTTTATACCAGGACCACCACTAAACTAACCAGCCACATATTATCTTTCAAAGTCTTCAGTATCTTCATTCACTTCAGCAACTCTCCTTTTATAAGCCACTCTACAACCCAACCAAGCTAAATACTACAACCGAACCTACAAATTTAATCAGATTTAACATTTGTCGATAACAACTAATAGACATGCCCTCCAAATTAAAAAGATTTTTTGAAATAATAAGAAATAATCGTACATTCAAATGCAATACATTAAACAAACTTCCATGTGTTTTTATTTAAAAATAATTGTGGAATTGAGTAAATATGGACAACCGGGGTTAATTAGACATTTACAAATTTTTACCTCCTTTGCAGAGAAGGGATATACGATCCAAAAGTCATAACCTACATCGTTAAATTTATTATCATTAGCAAAGAAAGTTCCTATTAAGAAAGGATTAAAAAAAGATAAATTTCATACTTAACTATCTAGGTTTATGGATGAGTTGTTATGTAATCATACCACATTTGATAGCAATTTGATCCTTGATATATCTCATTTGAGTTGTTTGACTAACATCAAATTATATGATTTCTTGATTTTGATTTGCCTCTAATGCATGTTCAAATACCATATTCTCAGATGAATATTGTGTGAAAAGAGCATCCAAAGCATGTTCTTGTTGAATAAAGTTATGTAATGTGCAACAGGCAATAGGAATTTGTCTTTGCCTACGTAGTGGATAATTGGCCATTAGTTTTAAAAGTGGAAATCTTTCTTTTAAAACACCAATACCATGCTTGATTATATTTCGAAACGATGAATGCTTCTAATTGAACAAATCTTCATTTCCACGTATTCTTCCTCGTCCGTTATAATCACGTAAATGATATGTACGTCCTCGATTTGGAGCCAGAAATCCAGGCATGTTTGGGTATCCAGCATCAACAAGGTAATATTGATCTATAAAATAGTGGCTATGTATTATATAAATATTATAAAGACAAGTATTATGTAACTATTTATCAAATAATATTTGATGGTGATATTTATACAATAAAATATACCTCCTCTTGGCTTTGGGAAATTATTTCCGGTTCTTGTAACTGCATCGATGAATACTCGAGAATCGTTAGCAGCGCCTTCCCATCCAGCGTATACAAATACGAATTTCATTTCAAAATCATATGCGAATATGACATTTTGTGTTATATTGATTTTCCTTCCACGAAAAGATGTTTGCCTGGATGCGGGCACCCATGCAGTAACATGTGTTCCCTCTATTGCACCAATACAATCCTACAATAAATAATACTACAATATTATTTGTGTTTATTATTTGATAAATATAAAAGTTGTGCTAAAAAATGACCTTAAAGTAGGGATACTTGTTTACAAGACTTTCATGTATGACATCTCGATTCGTTGGATGTATTATATCCGTGCCCAAAGAATAAACAACTCGTAAAACTCTTCTGAACCTTTTTGAAATAGTATGGTGTGAATCCTGAAAACGATCGACAATAATACTATATCTTGTTATGTGTCCTATTATCATTAGAAACATTGCCACACCCTCTTTCACGCTTACTTTTCTTCCATCATTTAAAAGTCCATTCCCTTTTAGAACATCACAAAAATTCAAGAATGCATGCTTTTGCATTCGAAAAATTTGATGACATATAGAAGGATCTCCATTCAATACATCAAGTAAGAACATCCTTCCTATAAGCGTTGATGTTCTACAAGGTGTTCTATTCATGATACTCCTTTGGTTAGCAACAAAGTAATTAATCATTAACATATCACCAAACTTTTCATCACAGTAGTCCATAAATATAAAATCATCATCAGAACTAGAGTCATCATCGGATTCATAAGAAATGATACTAGATCCAGTAGACATTACTCTGCATAAAACTTATATTAACTATATATCATTAAAAATATTGCTATGCTTATAATAGTAATGAACAAAAGAGAAATTCCTCTTATTGTTGGTTTAACTTAAACAAAATTTATTTAACGAACAAGAAAACATAAATTGTTGTGCTAACAACCTATAGTGGAATTGCATAAAATTTTAAGGGAGAAAAATCAGTTAAAAGTATACCACAATTTGTTGAAATTTGGCTTCAAAGATTTTCTGTCTATCTTCTTCCTAAGTAACGGTTTAAGAACTTTAGTTATAAACATACACACCATATGTTAAAAAATGTGCTTGCTGATAAAAGAAAGAAGAAAAAATTTCATACTCTAAGAGTTTGTACGTCAGGCGAAGGATGAGCAAGAACAAACACGCGACCGAAAAGGATAACAACAAGTTCTTTACCCAGGCTTTTCCAAGGTACCTATATTGAACATAAAATTGTGGCAGTCTAAATGATATGCAGTATATATGACATAAAATATGAGTGTATTACACTAAGATTAGTGGGAAGTTGGACCTACGGCTGCATAAAATACACCCTTAAAATTGAATAATGGACAACAAATTTGATGCTGTATAAAACCTTCATTATATATTGTAGGATGCTGTAAATTGTGTTGCCATGGTACCATCAGGACAAATTTTTGACAGGTAAACTCCATTTCTAGCATAATTGAAATCCAACCAAACAATTTGCCTCGGTTTTGAACTTAATCAATTGGCCAAAGTATTTATTATTAAAATATTGTAACTGAGTTATCCTTTTCTATTGGTAAATTTATTAGTAAAGCTATATCAGAGGGGTGGATAACAAAATTATTATACGTACAAGAACCATCTTAAGTAACTTTCAACCAGTTATCAATCAATTGCTGAAATTGATATAGCAAGATATTGTCAAAGATAGCTGATCCTAGCAGCTTGGATGCAATAGATCCCAAAACAAGTAACTTCTACAATCTGTAGTTTAAATAGTGAGTTGCATTTGGCATGCACATTACATTATTGGATTTTAAGACCAATTCATTAAATTCTAGATTATTTATTGCATTTGCACAGCAGCACGAATAAATTTGCATTGCATTTGAATAAATTTATGTACATCATAAACAAACATACATGACAAATAGCCTATCAAGCAATTAGTGTACATGCTTGGAAAAACCATGGTCAAATAAAGCAATCGATATGATCTAACAAAACAAAGCAATTAGTATAACAAACTAATTAGTCTGCAAATAGAAAAGCATTGCAACCTGTTATCCCGCCTTTTGGCAAAGCCATGATACCAAAAGATCGATCGAAAACAAAAGACAGTTCGTCTTAAAGATTGGTTATACTTTGCTTCACTATGGATATCGCTGAATTTTGTTCGAGCCCGGATCAGGCTACAGTTGATAGGACATGACAAGCAAGATCATGTGAACCAGCATTCTAAATTTCAAGTCAATCCGAGTTTCGTATGCTGAAGTTATGATGGATATAAGTTGAAGAGAAAAGCTCCGGTTTCGTATCGATCATCAAGCTCCATTTCGTATCGATCGGTTTCGTATCGATCCAGCGGTTTCACATCCATTGAGGTGCCGTAGTTCGCATCGATCAAGTTCGGATCCATCGAAGTGCCTCGGTTCGACTCGATCTCATTCGAGTCCATCGGCTCCTCCTTGTTCGAATCCACTAGCATATCCCTACTTCGCATCCATCGGCAGATAACCTACTTCGTATCGGTCAACTCCCATGAGTTCGTATCGATCAGGATTGGCCATGTTCAAATCCATCAAGTTCGTATCGATGGACTTCGTACCCATCAACAGATGATGCGTTTCGTAACGATCGACCAATGTCTTCTTCGCACCCATCATAGAAGCATACCTTCGAATCCATCAAGATGCCTTGATTCGTCTCTATCCAGATACCCTGCTTCGTATCCATTGAGGAAGCCACTCTTCGAATCCATCTGGACAGAGTAATTCGTATCCATCGAGTAAACAAGCCAAGATGACGTGTCATCCCTCGATACGAACAAGCCGAGATATATGGAGTCGACGCGGTCAACTCGGAACAAAGACCGTATCGAGACGAAGATTGCGCTCCACGTCATCACGAAGACGCGTGCCACCATCGATTCAAAGAGATGGATTCGAACCAAATAGCCACTCCAGAATACTCATTTCATATTGACTATATTTCCCAATCCACTGATCCAAATGCAATGAAATTTTCAAAGGAGGTTTCTACATGCCAAGGAGTGCTCACACCAAATTTTAGCTCGATTGGACATCATCTTGATTGATACGAAATGATTTCGTATCGATCACATATCGACTTGAAACATTTTGAGATTGGTCGCGTGGGCCCACTCACGTGCCAGAAAAAGTCTTCCGAGATTTGAGAGAAGTCTCAGCCTCCTACGCCTATAAATAGAGCCCCAGAGCCTATAGAAAAAGGATCTTTTGACTCTGAAGCGCTCTGACTCTGCCGGATTGAGATCTCCATCATCCTACACCATACTTTTGCTGCTGAATTCGAATTTCCAGTTGTAACTTGTTGTTGATTGCTGTAACAACTTGTAATCATTGAAAGAGAATCAATAAAACTGCAAAAAACTTCACAATGGACGTAGGCAACACGCGAAACCACTATAAATCGCTTGTCTACGCATTTACTTTATTGTTATTTGGAGTTTTTGTTAGATAATCCTCATTTTCAATTTACATTCTTCATTATTATCTCTTCAAAGACCCCCGAAGAGTGTTGTGACCAATTTTGGTGCAAACACTTTGGTGCTTTCACTGAGAAAACCCAGATTTTCTCCTGCTCTCTGGATCTGTCGTCGATACCGGATTGAATAAATCTAAGAGAGAGATCCAGATCATCTAATCCAAGTTCCTTCCCTTCTATTCAGATTTTCATAAAGTCTAGGAAAGGAATTCAACCTTCAAGATGGTTAGCACAAGGACCACCTCTAATGCTGTCAACCAAGAGGAACATGATAGACAGAACCCTGCGCCATTACCTCCCTCTAGCCAAGATGTTACCGGACACTCGGAACCATCAGGTCCGGTTACCCGACAAGAGTTTCAGCAGTTGCTCCAAGAGCTGGCCCAGAGTCGGCAACCACTAACAGAACAGCTACGCGCTAACGCCGAGCTGACCAATCAGCTGAATCGCCAGAAGCAAAGGAGATCTAGGAGAGACCATGCTTCTCACTCCTCCAACGAAAGCTCTTCATCTTCTGATTGTCATCATCGATCTCCACGACCCCGGCTAGATGGGAGTCACATACAAGCTGCTGGAAATCAACCGACAATGACTATTGGACAACTGAGAGTTGGTCCATCAGCCAGTCTCCAAACCAGGCCCTCCTCCCGATGAGGTGCCATTCCTCACTGCACCATAGAAACCATGCCACGAATGCCGCGGATGAACCAAGGGTCGATGCCCCAAGTCAGTCAAACCCGGACAGTCGTCAGCATGGGCGTACCCTTGAACCGTACGTCCCAGAGGACTACGAGCCAAGAAGGCAAGATTTGGACCGTCGACAGCATCCGGTCCAACTCTAGGATGTGGGATTCAATCACATTCTGGCACGAGCTGCACAGAACATACAAATGTCGGATCTTCCGACCATGATATGTCAGATGATCCGCGAGAGCCAAGGTCTCACAAACGACGACTGGGGAATCTCTCGAAGTCACACTCCTTTTACGGACGACATTCTTACTACTGAACCCCCACGGCGATTCAGGATGCCAACTCTACACATGTACGAGGGAAACTCCGACCCCAACCAACATATTCTGAAATATGAATGGTCGATGAGCGCTGCCAGAGCTGACGATGCAGTAAAGTGTCGTAGTTTCCCCATATCCATGGGGCCATCTGGTTCACTCGACTGCCAACTCGATCCATTTCCTCCTTTGACCAGTTGGCCACAAAATTTGTTGAGCAATTCCGCATGAACATCAAAAGACCGAAAGACGTCAATACTCTGTCTAGCGTCACCCAAGCTCCTGGAGAGACGCTCATACACTACTTAGAGAGATTTCAAATTGCATGTGTGGAAATCAGCAATCTGAACGATAACTCCATCCTTATGGCATTGACCCCGATTCTGAGTTTGGCAACTGGTTGGCTGGAAAACCACCTACATCATAGGACCGTTTCCACGCCAAGGCAGCTCAAGTCCTGAGAAGAGAAGATGCGAAACAGTCTAGGAAGCAGACTGATGCAGGGCCGAGCATGGAAGGGATCAAAAGCAATGTCGCAATCAAACAGTCTGGTGAGAGCTCCGGAAAAGTTCAGCTGAACCTTAAAAACAAACAAGCTCAACGGAGAGAGAGCGTGAATCAAGCTAGAAAACGAGATCAAAATCATGGCCCACAGCGCAAGAATCCCATGTTTGACAGTTACACTCCTTTGAATACATCACTGGAGAACTTGTATTTACAAACCTGTAATACAATTCAATACAAAAAACCTACTCCAAAACCGCGTCAGAGAGGCAAATCCAGACGGGAAAATTTCGCAGGTTCCATGACAGTTACGGGCACAATACAAACGAGTGTCGTCACTTATAAGATCTCGTAGAAAAATTGATCAGAGAAAGGAAGCTGGAACAGTTTGTGCGGGCACCACAGCCTGGAGAAGCGGGCCCATCAAATCAAAATAATGAACCCAATCGACCGAGACAGGAGGACTCTACATGTCCCCGCAGGAGATTGGTGATAAACGCCGTCAGTGGTGGACCCACTTTGTCAGGAGCCTGGAACGACGAGGATCTTCGTCACTGTTACACATGACAGGCTCTATCTGGTCTATGAATACTTTGCAATTTCCTTTACATTCTGAAGTTTGAATTTGTAATAAGGCACTGACTTTGCCATGTTTCTTCCATTCCAGCAATAAATTACTATCTCTTCAAGCTAGAGCTGTGATTCACCGAATGCGACATTCAACAATGACGATGCACGAAGAGCTAAGTTCTATCGTACAATGGAATTTATTCGAATAGCGAGTGACTGTGATACGACCGGCCACTCACTAAGTGAAACCTCAGCTCGGGGGTAAGCCATCACATCAAAGGCTAATTTGGACCGACACACGACAGTCCTACAACCAACTCCAAATTCCCAGAGTGCGAATTGGAGTATAAACATCAACTCTGGGTTTCCAGAGTGCGAACCGGAGTATAAATCCATCGTTCCCAGAATATGAACGGACTCCAAGTTCATAGAGTGCGAATTGGAGTATAAACATCAAATCCATCGTTCCCAGAGTGTGAACGGACTCCAAGTTCCCAGAGTGCGAATTGGAGTATAAACGTCAAATCCATCGTTCCCAGAGTGTGAACGGACTCCAAGTTCCCAGAGTGCGAATTGGAGTATAAACATCAATTCCAGGTTCCCGGAGTGCGAACCGACACATCAATGCTAACTCCAAATTCCCAAAGTGCGAATTGGAGTATAAACATCAAATCCATCGTTCCCAGAGTATGAACGGACTCCAAATTCCCAGAGCGTAAATTGGAGTATAAACATCAAATCCATCATTCCCAGAGTGTGAACGGACTCCAAGTTCCCAGAGTGCGAATTGGAGTACAAACATTAAATCCATCGTTCCCAGAGTGTGAACGGACACCAAGTTCCCAGAGTGCGAATTGGAGTATAAACATTAAATCCATCGTTCCTAGAGTGTGAACGGACTCCAAGTTCCCAGAATGTGAATTGGAGTATAAACATCAAATCCATCGTTCTCAGAGCGTGAACGGACTCCAAGTCCCCAGAGTGCGAATTGGAGTATAAACGTCAAATCCATCGTTCCTAGAGTGTGAACGAACTCCAAGTTTCCAGAGTGCGAATTGGAGTATAAACATCAATTCCAAGTTCCCGGAGTGCGAACCGACGCATCAATGCTAACTCCAAATTCCCAGAGCGTGAATTAGAGTATAAACATCAATTCCAAGTTCCCGAAGTGCGAACCCAAACAAACATCGATAATTCTCAAATTCCCAGAGTGCAAGCCAGATTATCGATCACAGATTATCCTAAGTCCCCGGAGTATGGACATGTGCTCAAGATTTGCAATAGGTGCAATCGACCACCGAAATACAAATGTTGTTCCCTAGAACAGGGGAAAAAAACTTAAGTGTTAATCACTAACCAAAGCAATACAATGTCCAAAATTCAACTCATTCATCAATCACGGCATGTGACCAAGATTTTCAAGCTTGGCAAATAAAACGAACTCTACTTGACGGTAAAAACACCACAAGTACACTGGACTGAAAGCCAAACACTGCAAATACTTAAGCACAAAGGAAATGAGAATTGAAACAAAGAAACTTTATTCTATTTCAACTAACTGTATGTGAAGATTCATGTACAAGTTATTCCAAAAAGTTCCTACTAGCAGGGGGCCAAGCCTGCATCTATACATAGCCTACGAAAAAAATAAAAGTGACTTCCTAACTGCCAAAAATGCGCCAGAGGAGGATTATCTACGTTTTCTTCTTCGGTTTTCTCTTCAACGCGGAACCACCGGATCCACTAACAGTCTTCCGCTTCGATCCCGTACCCTTTGGCGGATCTTCCTCTGAAAAAGGCATGATATCGATATACTCCTCCGAACTTGAACTTAAAGGAATATTCTCTTCTGGAGGGGTCGGGTCTACCACCGGAGGCGGAATGGGCGCGCTGGTTCCGACAAGCGTGTCCCCAGAATATATCACCGCAAGAGGAGTGGGGCCAACCGCCGTCGTAACACACTCAGAATTACCACCATGTGCTGCCGCTTCCATCTCTGCATTAATTTGAGCCAGTATCTCGGCCTCACAAGCAGCGCGAGATTCACGATAGGCAGCGGTGGACTGTGACGATACAATAGAAACAGGTGGGAACGCGCCAAGAAAAAATGGCATGTCAACAAAAGGGTCACTATTCTGGCTCAAGATTTCATTCATCATCTGTTCGTCGAAAGTAATTGAACCCCCCGTGTCATCTCGGTCGGCGTGCCTGTCGTCGTGGTGATCGCTTCAGTAATAATGGCCTCATGTTCTTGATGTGACTCTTGGACTGTAGGAGGCGCTGACGGTGTAACTTTGCTCACTGGACAAGAACGAAAAGAAGTTGTCAGAACACGCTTTAATACAAATACTTCAGTTCAGACACAAAGTAGATTTGTGCAGAGTACCTTCCTCAACTTGACTTGTGGCTGACTGAACAGCTTCAGAAGAATGCTCCCTTATGGGAGATAAGCGTGGCTGCTCAGGGTCATAGCCTGGGACAAACTGCGGCTCAGTCGCTGGCGTCGGCTCCGATCCAGATGAAGTAATCATCTCTGAACTTGTAGCTGGGTGCGCGACGCCAGACCCCTCACCAACTTCCAAGTGTTGGGTACCCAGTCTCTCTCTAGCATGAGAGATCATGAAATCGTGGAGAAACTTCTTCTCATCATCAGTCAATATACGATTCTCCAACTCAAACTCATCAAAAGCTTCGCCTGGCTGTGCTATTTTCTCTTCTTCAACTAATAAATTCCAGGTATTGAATAAGTGTGTCGGATAATCGTCAAGCCACGTCAAATTTCTATGCCTCGGCACGTTAGCATTATAAGTAATGAGAAGTTCTTTTATCTCTGTCTCTAGCTTGATCTCTGCTTGATGAACTTTCTCATTGACTTCGGCTTCCATCTCGCGGACCTTCTCCAAGGCCGCATCTCTTTCTCTCTAAAATTCCACCGCCTGATCACAAGCTTCCTGTGCAGAAACGTTAGCGGTGTCCCTCTCCTTCATAATCTCTAAAACTTTGGCCTTCAGCTCATTTAGCTCTTTCAAGGCCGCATCCCGCTCGGCAGTTACGATGGTGTTTCGGTGGCCCATGTCCTCCACCGTAGCATAATGCTTACGCTTTATCCTATCCATTGCTGCCTGAGCTACATCAGCTTTTCTAAGAGCTTCAATCTCTGATTTTCGAGAGGACTCGGCCTCACTTCCGAGCGCCTGAATAATTTGGTCCTTTTGACCAAGTTCCTTTTCCAACTTCTCAACCGTGGCCGCTCGGTCAAAGGCCACCTTTGACGCTTTCTTCGCAGTTTTTGACCATTCTTGATACTGGAAGAATACGTCTGAGAGATAATCATGCATCAGCAACTGACGCTGGTATCCTTTTTAGATGCGGAGGGAAGACAAAACCATCGAATCAAATTTCAGAAAAATCTTTCTTCAAATGAGCAAGCCTGACTGCTCCTTCCCCCGAAGGCTCCGTCAACGTCTGCTCTGTTGTTGGGGGGGCGCGATCTCCGTTCTATGATGAGTATCAGACCTCGATGATTGGGAAGACGGCTTGTGCCGTGAAGTTTCTTGAGGCCTTTTGAAACATGAACCAGAGGCGGTGCGGGAGCTCTAGGAGGTGGCGTGCGAGATCGAGACCGACGCCTATAATCTTTGTCTCTGTCAGAGCGCTCATGACTCGAGCGCCCATGGTCATAGTCTCTATCTCCTTCTCTCATATATGATTCATAATTTGAAGAAGACTTGCGTTTGTTATGAAGACTGCCAAGCATCGAAACTCTAACAGACATGGTATATGCGAAGCAAAAACATAAAACGAAGTTAGTAATCTCTCACAGTGAGCGTACTACACTCAAAAATCGTGTAGTGCCGTGAAGTGTGAATGTAGGTGCAACCCCCCGACCAACCAGATGTGTCAACCGCACTATTGGGCAGACGCTCGCTTAAAACTAAGGCTTCTGAGGGTTCGTCCAATCCGACATCATGCTGCAAGGACACATCATCCGAAATTGGAAGATCGACGAGCCCTTCATAAAGATTCTCAGTTTTTAAGGGAGACATCTCCGAAATACTGATTCCGGAGGCGGGTCGGGCCGTGACAACCGATTTCCATCTTCCCTCTTTAGATGGCTTAACAACGGCTACCTTGCCTTTTCTTTTCTCTCCGATATCTTGGGCTACATCTGCAGATTCGTCCAATGGTTCTTCGTCGGTGTGAGTTCGTTCAGAGTCAGCCTCCTCGATTATGACAACTTTAGGTTTTCTTCGTTTAACTCGTTCTTTCGAGGCAGTCCTTAAGACACCGTCCAACATTATACTTTGTCTTCGTTCAATCAGCCCAAGAATCCTAAGATTCCTATCTGTCAATAGCAACTCAATATTCCTCTCTTCACTTGGGATTTCTTGAAAAACACGAACTATCTCCTTGAAATGTTAACCATCGGGTCGCTGGATTATGGCTGAAAAAGAGAAAGAGATGTGAGTTCGACTTCATCTACATCAATTTTATCAACTACCTGAAAAGATAGCAATACTCACGTCTAAATAGCCATCGCCTAGCAAACCCTGGGGGCATCTAACATAAAATTATTCCGTCCTGAAGTAGCTCAATCTAGTCTAAGCCCCCGTGATCATTTGGCAATTTCTTACCGCCTCCAGGAATGTGAAAGATGGACTATCAGCCCGACTCTTGAAGTTAAACAAGTATCTGATCTCAATCGGGAGTGGCGGGATAGAGATATTCCATAAATGCAATGAACAAGCTATTAAGTGACGCATATCCGTTTGGATGTAGCTGAGATGGGGCGATCCCAAAAAACAACAATACTTCTCTTATATATTGGTTAAACGGATGGAGTGTCCCAGCTGCGCACGCGTGGCGATTGAATGCGGTATATCCCTCCGGTGGATTGTGCGGTCTAACATTTGGCCCCGGCAGTAATATGTCATCCATCGACAAACCATGCCTTAAGCATATTCTTCCTAGCATATCTTCCAAAATGTTGGACGGAACAGAGTCTGATGGATTACTAATGAAGGATGCGTCATGTAACAACCCATATATTTGGACCATTTAAATTGACAATAATCCATACATGTCAACTTAAATAATACAAAACACGAATCATTATGGGATTATAAATACATAAATGTAAATGAGAATCAATACAACAACACAGACACAGAACAGTCACAGAGTAATGCAGCGGAAAATACATCGTCACAATAGCAGTTCATGAAGCTACTACATGAAGTACAACAATGTCTTAACATAAAGTGACTAAAAGGAAATACATAAATGTCCAACAGACTAGGACATCAATACAGGAATAGAAATAGACTGGTAAAGATAACTGCTAAGCCTTCAGCATCTTCAACCAACCTTGATCAGCAACTGGATAGCTTCAGACTGACCCGAGCATATATAAAAGGGAAACACTCGAGTTAGGACTCAAAATCTTATACAGAATAATCAAGTGCAGGGAATAAAGTCCATAACTCAAAGATGAATAAAATAACGTCTCTAAGGATCCGATAAACTATCTATATATACAATAGAATACAATATGTAGATAATGTCTAACCAGCAAAATACGATGTTAAAATAGCGTTAAGGCGTTACCATAATTCCTCTTAACACATTTTATAATGTCATAGTCTATACAGCACCGTAAACCCCACTGTAAACTAGTGGTTATCTGAGGGTACCCCATAGGTATAACACAAAGCAAAACGTAGTGGTCGCGAATAGGATAATCAGTATGACAAGGTACATGAGGCGATACCAACTAGGATACTAGTAGTTGCGTGATCTGGACTGATGTTGAGCATAGCAGCTACTACCTCAACACCACGAAGCAACACTCCCAAATCAAGGGGTGCACCCAAATCGAATCACAAAAGTAATAGATATTGTATCGAAGAAGCGTGTCCGCTAGAGGTGGCGAACATCAATGGCCCGCGCGGCTCCTGTTTTAGTCATGTCAGGGGTCATCCAATATCGTTCTCTTTCTTCAGTCAACGCGTTCACCAAACCATCCACTTCATTCTGGATCAACACTCCGCGTATAATAGTTATTAAAGTGGTTTTCGGTATCGACAGAGAGTATGTCCATACCCGATCCCGGTCTCTTTAATAACTACGTATTTATTACCCGATGATCGGTTAATTTAACGTTTAAACAAATCAAAGTCCAAAAGTCAAGGTGCAAATTTGACCTCCAAAATTTGACATTTCACGATTCAATTTATTTCGGATATTTAAAACATATTTCCAAATGCAATCTTTAGTTCAAACATTTGAGTTAACGATAAAATTAAGTATTCAAGTTCAATCTAAGAAGCTATAAATGTCGCTTATTAAATTTAGTTCATAATCAATGAATTCAATTTAATGGTAAATTTAGTTTGAATCATTAAATCGAATTCTATTCATTTCACTTCATGTTTACATCCGCTGTTATCATAAATTCGATTAAATCCATTTCATTAACTAAATTCCTTTTTATCAAAACTTCATTTGATTTATTTACCAATTCAATTAAATTTCTATTTAAAGAAATCCATTTCCATCTATTTGGTTCACTGATCAACATATCACTAATAAGTTATTTCCGAGTTACAAATCAACTCAATCCACATTCCGTTTAAAATGTCGTGATTTGATTAATTCATTAAATTTAAAATCATTTAAATTTTAAATTATCACTCAATTAAATCCATAAAACTTTAGTTAGTTTTGTATTCCCCTTAAGTTAAAATTTTCTTAATCTCAAATCAAACTTATAACAAGTTCCAAATCTATTTAATTAAAACCGAGTTTAAAGCTAAATCTAACAAATCTAATAAATTTTTAAGTTATTAAATTCTAGAACCTACTTGTTTCTAAATCCTATTTCAATTAAATTTGCCAATTCATTTTATTCAATTAAATAGGTTTATTCATTCGTTTCAACTGAATCCATTAATTTATCTCAATTTAAATCCCTTAAGTTCGTTACTTAATTTCCAAACAAATCGTTAAGTTTATTCCTTAATTTAAAATATATTTCAATTTCGAAATTGATTTTTGTTGACCAATCGGGTTTCTTATTTTTAATTATCTATCCTAGGCCAAGTTGTTTAATTGGGTATTTATCATTACAACCCAATATCATTCAATATAAAACAAAGCATAGCAAAGGGAACTTGCAGTGTGATAACTAGGATGGTGTCAAAGTAAATAAACAAGCAATAGCAACCATACATAACAATTCAACAATTTATTAAATAATCCCGAAATAATCGTATTAACTTACATTTGTTATTTATGTAAATTAATATAATTATTCCTAGAATCCACACTATCATTTCATGCAGATAAAAGATTATTACATTATGGTTTCACTTGGTGTCTATTATCATTTACTACATCAATCATACATTCAATGGTTCAAAGTGAGGTTAACGCTATTTCTACGCGTCGATTTATTTAACATTTAAAGGGGTCAAATTCAACATATATAATCCATTTTAAATTGTTAACTATCCTATATCAAATAAAATTTCATATTAAATTTTACTTATATTAACAACCAAATTCAACATCACATAGCATATTTAGTGTCACAACTATTTGTCGTAAACTAACAATATTCAAATTTAACATGCATAGCGATTTACAGTTTTATTTCAACAATTTAACAATCAACAATTTAATATCCAAATTAATATTAACAACAATTATCACTTGATTATCATAGCATAATAGATTGAGTCGTCAATGAAATATTCACCTTGCGTGGTTAAAGATTGGACGACGAAGCACGAAAACGAATAGATAAGATAGACACTAACCGGCATGATGCAAAACGAACACAACTGCAAATAAAATAAAAGATTATCCAACCATGGTTTAATACAAAGTATATATATCGATGGTATATATATAAACCATACCAAAATAATGAAGCTAGATAGATTCAAACAAGCCGGATGAAGCCTAGGACTGAGATCCCGGATCAGCAGTTGCTGGAACAACCCAATCAAATAAACGTGAGCCCATAGATTACAACCTATCACTGCTATATAAATTAACGTATTATATACATATATATTAATATATACTGAAACTATAAACCGAAACTATATAAAAGTGGACACTTATATATATATTAATGTAAACATGGTTATAACAGGACTGCTTTTATATATTTTTTTCAACTAAAATCTGTAGCTTATCAACGACATGTATACAAACCAACTGCTTTATAGGAACTAATATATATATATATATATACACACACGAATTGTACTGTTTCCATATAATAAAATCAAAGCTTCTTTATACTTTGCAAACTAATACACTGTATATATAAAATCTTTATATAAACTTCATACTGTATATAACAAAACAAAACAAAACAGAGATATAGAAACTTTATGTTAAACTTTGTAAACAACATATAAAACTAAACTAACATCAAAACCAAAGCTATATAAACTATATACGTAATCAACCGTAGAAACTATAGAAACACTCTAAATACATATATATGTATTTAAACGTATTTATAGCAACAAAAACAGCAACGTCGAAGATGAGCTGGGTGCTACGGGAATCTGGGAGGGTGGTGGGGAGAGGGCTGAGCAGTGGACTCGGGTGGAGCAGTGGTGGACGTTGGTGGAGCAGTGGAGGCGGGCGCTGGGGATGGGAGGCGACGGTGAGCGAACAGTGTGGATGCGGGCGATGGGGCTGGAACGCGGAAGCGGGCTATGGGCGATGTGGCGGCTGGAGCAATGGCAATGGATGTGGCGCAAGCAGGGGCGGAGGCCGGCGTGGAGCGTGGGGCGGGAGGTCGTGTGTATGGAGGAGCACATTGTAGTGGGTCTCGACAATGGTGTGGACACGGCAATGGTGTGGGGAGGTGGCAGCAGTACGGGCTGTACGTGGGTGGACGCGGGATGTGTCAGTGGGTTCGGGGACGGAGGCTATTGGTTGGTGGTGCGGCGACCGTGCAGGTGGGTGGGCAGTGGAGCGGAGAAGGCAGGTCAGGTGGAGGGAATGGGGTCTTATTTTACTGGCAGTGGGTTAAATAAAATAAAATAAAAAAATATAAGTATGGAAAATAGAAGAAGAGGGAGCAGAGAGATGAAGCTACGTACCAGAATAATTTTAGAGAATGCGAACGAAAGAACTGAGTAATTAATGAAAGCAGAGCAATAAATGAAGGCAGATATATACAGAGGGGTTTTAGAGTCCTAAGGTCAAGGCAATGATGTCTTCGGTAAACGTGATGGCTATTGGATTTCTGAATGGTCAAAGGCTCCTAGAATTCTGAACGTTGGAAAGTTGGGTACCGGTTTGTGCTGCGTAACGGACCAGTTTGTACTCCGTTAGCCAATTATAATTTGCAACGCCGAACTCCGATTGACACAAATAAATATACCGTTTTGATCAGCGCAACGAAGCGGACACAACGGTATGAAGACATTGACGATTTGACACTGTTTGCGAAGTGGTAAATCTTATTGAACCATTTGAACGAGCGAACAGTTTAACTAGTAATTAAAAGCAAAATTTGACGAAACGAAATGCGCCGTCATGTACAGATATTTTTCTTATGCAACATTATGAAAAATATTTGAGTTCGGACAATAGGAAATTTACACATAAAATTTGAACTAATATGTAAATGCGACGAATGAAATTTACTTCAATATTTTTCAACGAAATTTGGCATACGCCTATGTCTATCTAGACGCATTCCAAATGTGAAGTTTGAATAGCAACGGAATTTGTTTGTGAAAATTAGAATTTCTACACTAAATAAATGACTTTTAAAATTTTAAACTGGGTCTGAATTTCAAGGTCGTTACATTCTCCCCCACTCAAAACTTTTCATCCCTGAAAAGGAACAAGTAAAGAGTAGAAGAATAGATAGAAGAGACACGATGGATATGTAATAGATTATGGAATAGAATATAGAATAGAATGGAGTTTACCTTCAACAAACAATTCTGGATTAGAATCCCGAATACTCTCCTCAGTTTCCCAAGTACAATCACGATCATCAGGACTCCATTGGACTTTGACTAGGCTAACAGATTTTCTTCTAAGCTGCTTCGTATCCCTATCAATAATACGAAATGGTCTCCTCTCTATAGTCAAATCTGGCTCAATATCAACCTCATCTAACTGAGCAATAGGAATGGTCATGGATGGATCATGTACAACCTTCCGAAGATGTGAAAATGGAATACGTTGTGCACGCCCTCGAACTTCTCCGGCAGTGCGACTCTGTAAGCTAGTGTACCAATTCTCTCAGTGATAGTGAATGGTCCAACAAATCTAGGAGCGAGCTTCCCTCTACGACCAAATAGAATAACATTCTTCAAAGGTGATACTTTAAGAAATACCTCATCCCCAACCTGAAATTTTAAATCTCTTCTACGCCTATCTGCATAGCTCTTCTGCCTATCCTGTGCGGTTTTCATCTTCCTTCCGATCTCATTAACCTTCTCGGATGCTTCCATAATCATATCTGGGCCAAGAACTAATCGATCACCAGGCTCAATCCAACAAGCTGGCGATTTGCATGGCCGTCCATATAAAGCTTCGAACAGTGCCATATCGATACTTGCCTGGTTATAAAGATAGTTAAATCTCAATTCGATTTTTACTTATTCAAATTGAAATTTTTTTTTGATTACCTGATAACTGTTATTATAAGTGAATTCAACCAAATGGAGATGGTCTTCCCAAGATCCACCGAAATCAATAATGCAATCTCGGAGCAGATCTTCCAAAATCTGATTTACCCTCTCAGTTTGGCCATCTGTTTGAGGATGATAAGCTGTGCTCAGATTCAGTTTAGTGCCCAAGACATCCTGAAATGCCTTCCATAATTTACTAGTGAATAAAGGATCTCTATCGCATACAATACTGGATGCAACTCCATGAATTCTTACAATCTCTCTCATATAAATCTCGATCAAACTCGAAGCAGTACGAGTGGTCTTAACAGGAATAAAGTGAGCAGATTTGGTCAACCTATCAACAATCACCAATATACTCTCGTTACCCTTTCTGGTCCTCGGTAATCCGTCAATGAAGTCCATAGAAATCCGATCCCATTTCCAACACGGAATCTCTAGGGGTTGAAGTAAACCTGTTGTCTTCCGGTGATCGGCCTTGACTTGCTGGCAAGTGGTGCATCTACTGACATATACAGAAATATCTCTCTTCATCCCACTCCACCAATATAAACGCTTCATATTTCGATACATCTTGGTGACACCAGGATGAAATGAAAGTGATGACTGATGATTCTCTCTAAGCACTTCTTGTCTCAATCCATCAACATTAGGAACACAAATACGGTTGTCAATCCTCGGAACTCCATTACTATCTATCTGTGCTCCCACTTTACTGTTAGCGTTTCCAACTCTACCAAGAACTAACTCCTTCAGGCGATAGAGCAAGGTGTCCTTATATTGCTTAGCTTTGATGTGATCCATAAGAGATGGGGAGATAACAAGCTGAAATAGCATGCCTTCTACAAGATTACAACATGACAATGCTTTGCTACGGCTCAAAGCATCAGCTACAACATTTGCTTTCCCCGGAGTATAATTTATGTCGAGATCATATGCAGCTAAGAATTCGAGCCATCGGACTTGTCTCTGGTTCAAATCCTTCTGAGAGAAGATATACCTCAAGGACTTATGATCTGTGAATAATTCAAATTTTATTCCTAAAAGGTGATGCCTCTATAGTTTCAAAGCAAATACAACTGCAAGAAGCTCTAAATCATGGGTTGCATAGTTTACTTCATGGGTCTTCAACTGACGACCAGCATAAGCAACAACCTTGCCATTCTGCATCAAGACAGCGCCTAAACCTTCTCGACAAGCATCGGTATAGACAGTTAATCCTTCACTCCCGTCAATTACTACAAGAACTGGGGATGAAGTTAACTTACATTTAAACTCATTAAAAGCTGATTCACACTTCTCCCTCCAAATAAACTTGACATCCTTTCGAGTTAAAGCAGTAAGTGAGGCAGAAATCCGGGCAAAGTGCTCAATAAATCTACGATAATAACCGGCTAGGCCCAAGAAGCTACGGATATCAGTAGGAGTTTTGGGAGCCTCCCAATCCTGTAGATAAATTTTCGAATTAGAAAGGAATAAGATGGATCAAATAGAAATAACGAATAGGATAGAACTTACATTGATTACGGCGATCTTAGCTGGATCGACCAAAATCCCATTTTCAGAAACAATATGGCCAAGGAGTCGTACTTCGTCTCGCCAGAAGTGGCGTTTCAAGAACTTGGCTTTAAGCTGATGATTTTGAAGAGTTTCCAGAACATAAGCAAGATGTGTCTCATGCTCTTTCTCATCTTTGGAGAAGACGAGAATATCATCAATGAAGACAAGAACAAACTTGTTAAGGACATCACGGAAGACCCGATTCATCAAGTCGACGAAATAAGCAGGGGCGTTGGTCAACCCGAACGGCATAACCAACCATTCATAGAATCTGTTCTCGGTACGAAAAGCTGTCTTATGAATGCTATCTTCTGCTACTCTTAGTTGGTGGAACCCAGTGGCTATATCAAGTTGTGAGAAGACTTTAGCTCCATGGAGCTGATCGAATAAATCATTTATGCGAGGCATCGGATAGCGATTTTTGAGAGTGCGTTTGTTTAGTTCTCTGAAATCAACACACGTGCGAAGAGATCCATCTGATTTGGTGACAAATTCAACCGCGGCGCCCCATTCAGAACAACTTCTCCTAATCAAACTCTTAGCAAGCAGATCATCAATTTGAGTTTTTAGTTCAACTTTTTCCTTAGGAGCCATCCTTCTGTGAGGGAGAACTACAGGAGTAGCTCCAGGAATAAGGTCAATGCGGAAATAAATTTCTCGTTTAGGCGGTAGTGAGTTGACCTCTCCAAATACATCGGGAAATTGCTGAACAATAGGAGTGGTACTAAGATCATCCGTGTGAGCATCAAGAGACAATATGAAGCTTTCGGCATATCCCTGAGGTGATTTGCATTCAATGACAAGCGGTAGACCCTTGTCATTGACTAGAGAAATAGATCGAGCTTTGCAAGAAATAACAGCATCGAATTTTCTTAACCAATCAGCACCCAACAAAATGTCAAATGCTACGAAGCCAAGCACATAAAAATCCCAAGTGAATCGATATCTTCCATACAAAAGCACAACCTCTTTACAAATTCTACTGAGGTTGGCTAGTCCTCCAATAGGGTTGGAGACACATAAGGAATAAGTAGCAAGAGTAGGTTCTAATTTGAGCTTATTACAAAGATCAATAGATATGAAGCTATGAGAAGCTCCAGTATCGAATAATACCCTAACAGGTAAATCATGTAATGAAAAAGCACTTCGTAAGGCACCTCGATCATCCTGAGCAGGTGGTGGAAGTGGTGCAGGAGTGGTGATAGCATATACTCCAGATGGTGTGCCTTTCTTCCGCAATGGGCAGTCTTTCTTGAAGTGACCTTGCTGGAGGCAGACATGGCATAAATCACTCCTCATCTGAGAAGGTGGTGGAATAGCAGCTCCAGTAGATGGACAGCTATTTGCATAATGACCCTTCTTATCGCATTTGAAGCAAGTGATATTAGCAAGGTCGATTGGGCTTTTCTGGGCATATCCTAATCCTGTAGTCTTTTGCCAAGCTTTCTTTTGTTGATCGAAGCTCATCTTCCTCTTTCCGAGCTGGCTAGAAGAGGACTGAGTAGGAGTGGCCTTGGCAGTGGGTCCCCGTGGCTTTGCCTCATATCTAAGAGCATAATCAACAAGCCCTGTGAAGGTGCAGTGAGTGTGGCCAGTAAGCAAGTCATAATACTCTTGTCTAGCCCCCAAAATGAACTTCTCATTCTTTAGAAGTGGTGTATCGATCAAGCCCGGTCCGAACTTGGAGAGTTCGTTGAATTTCCTCTCGTACTCATAAAAAGTCATACTGCCTTTCTTAAGATCCATAAAAGCTCTATAAATTTGGGTTTTCCCAGCAGCGGCCATCCATTGTGCCGAGAAAGTATCCCTAATCAAAAGATAGACTGGATGAATAACATTACAAAGATTGATAGAAGAATTTAGACTACGAAATCCCAATAAATTTATACCTAAACTGGGCCCAAGTGATGGTGTTCTCCTCAATACGAGAAGTAACAGATTCCCACCAATCTTGTGCGGCATCCCGAAGTTGCCAAGCAGCAAGCTGACGCTTCTGAGCATCAGTGATTTCCAATCCAGAAAATATCTTCTCTAAGCCTTTGAGCCATTACTGGGCTTCAATAATGCCCTCGGATCCGAAAAACTTAATAACCCCTAGCTGGGTATACTCTTTACTAAGAGTGGTGAATCTGACTGGAGCTGGGGCGGCAGGTGCAGCCTGGGCAAGGACATGGCCTCTTCCTCCCCTATTGTTTCTTCCGGTACTCATTCTGAAATATCGAAAGAGATTTAGAACCAAGGATAGAAAAAATCATAAAGCTTAAAGAAAAATATAATTAACGAATCAAAAGAAGTTTGAATTAAAAGGATCTGGATATTGAATCGATTCTCCTCATTCTAGGGTATTGCTACCCTATCTCTAATGAGTTTATATAACCCCAAACTAAGGTTTTTAGGGAAACCAAAGCTCTGATACCAATTGTAACAACCCATATATTTGGACCATTTAAATTGACAATAATCCACACATGTCAACTTAAATAATACAAAACACGAATCATTATGGGATTATAAACACATAAATGTAAATGAGAATCAGTACAACAACACAGACACAGAACAGTCACAGAATAATGCAGCAGAAAATACATCGTCACAATAGCATTTCATGAAGCTACTACATGAAGTACAACAATGTCTTAACATAAAGTGACTAAAAGGAAATACATAAATGTCCAACAGACTAGGACATCAATAAAGGAATAGAAATAGACTGATAAAGATAAATGCTAAGCCTTCAGCATCTTTAACCAACTTTGATCAGCAACTGCATGGCTTCAGACTGACCCGAGCATATACAAAAGGGAAACACTCGAGTCAGGACTCAAAATTTTATACAGAATAATCAAGTGCGAGGAATAAAGTCCATACCTCAAAGATGAATAAAATAACATCTCTAAGGATCCGATAAATTATCTATATATACAATAGAATACGATATGTAGATAATGTCTAATAAGTAAAATACGATATTAAAATAGCGTTAAGGCGTTACCATAATTCCCCTTAACACATTTTATAATGTCATAGTCTATGCAGCACCGTAAACCCCACCGTAAACTAGTGGTTATCAGAGGGTACCCCATAGGGATAACACACAAAAAACGTAGTGGTCGCGAATAGGATAATCAGTATGACAAGGTACATGAGGCGATACCAACTAGGATACTAATAGTTGCGTGATCCGGACTGATGTTGAGTATAGCAGCTACTACCTCAACACCGCGAAGCAACACTCCCAAATCAAGGGGTGCACCCAAATCGAATCACAAAAGTAATAGATATGGTATCGAAGAAGCGTGTCCGCTAGAGGTGGCGAACCTCAATAGCCCGGCGCAGCTCCTATTTTAGTCATGTCAGAGGTCATCCAATATCGTTCTCTTTCTTCAGTCAACGCGTTCACCAAATCATTCACTTCATTCTGGATCAACACTCCGTGTATAATAGTTATTAAAGTGGTTTTTGGTATGGACAGGGAGTATGTCCATACCCGATCCCGATCTCTTTAATAACTACGTATTTATTACCCGGTGGTCGATTAAATTAACGTTTAAACAAATCAAAGTGCAAAAGTCAAGGTGCAAATTTGACCTCCAAAATTTGACATTTCACGATTCAATTTATTTCGGATATTTAAAACATATTTCCAAATGCAATCTTTAGTTCAAACATTTGAATTAACGATAAAATTAAGTATTCAAGTTCAATCTAATAAGGTCTAAATGTTGCTTATTAAATTTAGTTCATAATCAATGAATTCAATTTAATGGTAAATTTAGTTTGAATCATTAAATCGAATTCTATTCATTTCGCTTCATGTTTACATCTGCTATTATCATAAATTCGATTAAATACATTTCATTAACTAAATTCCTTTTTATCAAAATTTCATTTGATTTATTTACCAATTCAATTAAATTTCTATTTAAAGAAATCCATTTCCATCTATTTGGTTCACTGATCTACATATCACTAATAAGTTATTTCCGAGTTACAAATCAACTCAATCCACATTCCGTTTAAAATGTCGTGATTTGATTAATTCATTAAATTTAAAATCATTTAAATTTTAAATTATCACTCAATTAAATCCATAAAACTTTAGTTAGTTTTGTATTCCCCTTAAGTCAAAATTTTCTTAATCTCAAATCAAACTTATAACAAGTTCCAAATCTATTTAATTAAAACCGAGTTTAAAGATAAATCTAACAAATATAATAAATTTTTAAGTTATTAAATTCTAGAACTTACTTGTTTCTAAATCCTATTTCAATTAAATTTGCCAATTCATTTTATTCAATTAAATAGGTTTATTCATTCGTTTCAATTGAATCCATTAATTTATTTCAATTTAAATCCCTTAAGTTCGTTACTTAATTTCCAAACAAATCGTTAAGTTCATTCCTTAATTTAAAATATATTTCAATTTCGAAATTGATTTTTGTTGACCAATCGGGTTTCTTATTTTTAATTATCTATCCTAGGCCAAGTTGTTTAATTGGGTATTTATCATTTCAACCCAATATCATTCAATATAAAACAAAGCATAGCAAAGGGAACTTGCAGTGTGATAACTGGGATGGTGTCAAAGTAAATAAACAAGCAATAGCAACCATACATAACAATTCAACAATTTATTCAATAATCCCGAAATAATCGTATTAACTTACATTTGTTATTTATGTAAATTAATATAATTATTCCTAGAATCCACACTATCATTTCATGTAGATTAAAGATTATTACATTATGGTTTCACTTGGTGTCTATTATCAATTTACTACATCAACCATACATTCAATGGTTCAAAGTGAGGTTAACGCTATTTCTACGCATCGATTTATTTAACATTTAAAGGGGTCAAATTCAACATATATAATCCATTTTAAATTGTTAACTATCCTATATCAAATTAAATTTCATATTAAATTTTACTTATATTAACAACCAAATTCAACATCACATAACACATTTAGTGTCACAACTATTTGTCGTAAACTTACAATATTCAAATTTAACGTGCATAGCGATTTACATTTTTATTTCAACAATTTTAACAATCAAAAATTTAATATCCAAATTAATATTAACAACAATTATCACTTGATTATCATAGCATAATAGATTGAGTCGTGAATGAAATATTCACCTTGTTTGGTTAGAGATTGGACGACGAAGCACGAAGACGAATAGATAAGATAGATACTAACCGACACGACACAAAACGAACACAAATGCAGATCAAATAAAAGATTATCCAACCATGGTTTAATACAAAGTATATATATCGATGGTATATATATAAACCATACCAAAATAACGAAGCTAGATAGATTCAAACAAGCCGGATGAAGCCTAGGACTGAGATCCTGGATCAGCAGTTGCTGGAACAACCCAATCAAATAAACGTGAGCCCATAGATTACAACCTATCACTGCTATATAAATTAACATATTGTATACATATATATTAATATATATACTGAAACTATAAACCGAAACTATATAAAAGTGGACACTTATATATATATTAATGTAAACATGGTTATAACAGAACTGCTTTTATATTTTTTTTTCAACTAAAATCTGTAGCTTATCAACTACGTATATACAAACCAACTGCTTTATAGGAACTAATATATATATGAACTGTACTGTTTCCATATAATAAAATCAAAGCTTCTTTATACTTTGTAAACTAATACACTGTATATATAAAATCTTTATATAAACTTCATACTGTATATAACAAAATAAAACAAAACAGAGATATAGAAACTTTATGTTAAACTTTATAAACAACATATAAAACTAAACTAACATCAAAACCGAAGCTATATAAACTATATGCGTGATCAGCTGTAGAAACTATAGAAACACTCTAGATACATATATATGTATTTAAACGTATTTATAGCAACAAAAACAGCAACGTCGAAGACGAGATGGGTGCTACTGGAATCTGGGAGGGCGGTGGGGAGAGGGCTGAGCAGTGGACTCGGGTGGAGCAGTGGTGGACGTTGGTGGAGCAGTGGAGGCGGACGTTGGGGATGGGAGGCGACGACGAACGAACGGTGTGGATGCGGGCGATGGGGCTGGAACGCGGAGGCGGGCTATGGGCGACGTGGCGGCTGGAGCAATGGCAGTGGGTGTGGCGCAGGCAGGGGCGGAGGCTGGCGTGGCGCGTGGGGTGGGAGGTCGTGTGTATGGAGGAGCACACTGTAGTGGGTCTCGGCAATGGTGTGCGGAGGTGGCAGCAGTACGGGCTGTACGTGGGTGGACGCGGGCTGTGTCAGTGGGTTCGGGGTCGGATGCTAGTGGTTGGTGGTGCGGCGACCGCGCAGGTGGGTGGGCAGTGGACGCGGAGGAGGCGGGTCAGGTGGAGGGAATGGGGTCTTGTTTTACTGGCAGTGGGTAAAATAAAATAAAAAATATAAGTATGGAAAATAGAAGAAGATGGAGCAGAGAGATGAAGCTACGTACCATAATAATTTTAGAGAATGCGAACGAAAGAACTGAGTAATTAATGAAAGCAAAGCAATAAATGAAGGAAGATATACACAGAGGGGTTTTAGAGTCCCAAGGTCAAGGCAATGATGTCTTCGGTAAACGTGATGGCTATTGGATTTCTGAATGGTCAAAGGCTCCTAGAATTCTGAACGTTGCAAAGTTGGGTACCAGTTTGTGCTGCGTAACGGACCAGTTTGTACTCTGTTAGCCAATTATAATTTGCAATGCCGAACTCCGATTGATACAAATAAATATGCCGTTTTGATCAGCGCAACGAGGCGGACACAACGGTATGAAGATATTGATGGTTTGACACTGTTTGCGAAGTGGTAAATCTTATTGAACCATTTGCTCGAGCGAACAATTTAACTAGCAATTAAAAGCGAAATTTGATGTAACGAAATGCGCCGTCATGTACAGAATATTTTTCTTATGCAACATTGTGAAAAATATTTGAGTTCGGACAATAGGAAATCTACACATAAAATTTGAACTAATATGTAAATGCGACGAACGAAATTTTCTTCAATATTTTTCAACGAAATTTGGCGTACGCCTCTGTCTATCTAGACGCATTCCAAATGTGAAGTTTGAATAGCAACGGAATTTGTTTGTGAAAATTCGAATTTCTACACTAAATAAACGATTTTTAAAATTTTAAACTGGGTCTGAATTTCAGGGTCGTTACACGTCAGGTAACTCGTCCGGAGCTGGACCGATAACTTCATTCTCAATCTCCGATACTTCAAGCATGGAAGGGCCTGAACTCTGAGTTTCTTGCGGCTGCGAACTTGAAGTTTCCATAACTAGCTAACTCACGAGAAATCATCGTTTGATGCTAAAGAGCCCGTACATTCCTCGGTGTAAAGTGCATGAATGTGTCATGCAGTGTTGTGCATTACTTGAGCAAATTCTACAGAATAAACTGAAATGTATGAATGACAAAACTCTGAAAATCAGACCGAAATGACCGTCATCACTGACCGTCACAACCGTGCCATCTAGACGCAAGCGGTCGATCCAAGTTAAAGTTCGTTATATTTTTGTTAAGTTACAGTTGCATCAGCGAGCTTCGAAAGGTAGTCCAATATGCAGTTCTACTGTCAAGTTCAGTCATGTAAGGCAGAAGCTCGTAGGAGTCAAGTATTCTAATGCACAAAAGTTCTCTAAATTTGTCTAATTTCAACTTGGAATCGGTCGCCGCAGTTCAAATTCATATCGAGTCAGAGATATATCATCCACCATGTTCGAATCGATACATTCGTATCGATCAGGTTTGACTCGATACGTTTCGTATCGATCCATTTCGAAATGATACGTTTCGTATCGATCGAGGGCACGCTATTTCGCATCGATCTGAGAACACTGGCTTCGCATCGATCGCCGCCCTCGTATTCGTATCGATACGATATCATATAATCTGGATCGATTCGAAAACTCCTATTACAGATCGACACGAAACGAAGGCAGAGTCGTTCCTCCGCAACCCCTTCTTCTCCAAAAAGGCCTCAACTCCATGGCCGCGCTCCATCCCCAATCTTGCTCTCACTCGTCCAGATCTCAAATTCATCGAAACCAGTCGTAAAAGCAAGAAGGCTGGTTGTAATTTCGAGATTCATCGTTCTGAGCATGATTCTATCCATTAATTACCTGATTTTAATGTTTAAATTTGAAGGATTGAAGGACTGAATCGATTCGAAGGCTAAAACAGTTCTTTCTCTTGGACTCTCTATCGATACGAAAGCAAAAAGCAGCAGTAAATGTAAAAAGTGAAAAATGGCTAAGTCCTAGCTATTTATATGAAGCCTAGAAGAAACTGGGTCGATTCGCCTCCCAGTCCAGTTAACCGGTCGCAACCGGTCAAACTGCGAAATCGAATCGAACGCCCTGTTCGAATCCACCGAACCAAGAATTTCTATCGATTCGAAATGGATAGTAAACTCATCGATACGAACAGCAAATTCGTATCCATCAAAACTCATCGATACGAACATCAAATTGTATCCATCAAAACTCATCGATACGAACAGTAATTTCGTATCCATCAAAAATCATTGATACGAATGGATATTTCGTATTCATCAAGACTTATCGATACGAACGGTCATTTCATATCCATCAATTAGACCCGCACCGATATGAAAAACTACTTTTCAACATTTTACATCGATTCAGGAGAGGACCGATACAAGAGGATAGTCAAAAACAACCATCAAGCGTTGTTTCAACTCGAATTTCAAATCGGTTCAGGAGAGAATCGATACGAAATCCTATAACAAACTAACTGACAACGACTCATGAACACACAACGTTAATGAGAGTCAAATTAACATATGTGCATATATGTCGGACTAATATTCGATATTAAACATTCACAGGGATCGAATACTCATCTCATTACGATTACAACAACAGACAGCTAAGCACTATTATACAGCAATCAGTTATATCAACGCAAGGTTACAGCAATACAGAATACAACTTTCAATGAAAGAGAGCAATGATTGTTAAGAGAGAAATGCAGCTTTTCAAAGCACGTCATGTTTCCACAAGACGTACTTTGGGGGGAAAATGTTATCCGCCTTTTGGCAAAGCCATGATGCCGAAAGATCAATCGAAAACAAAATGCAGTTCGTCTCAAAGATTGATTATACTTTGCTTCACTATGGATATCGCTGAATTATGTCCGAGCCCGGATCAGGCTACAGTTGATAGGACATGAAAAGAAAGACCATGAGAACCAGCATTCCAAATTTCAAGTCAATCCAAGTTCGTATGCTCAAGTTAAGATGGATATAAGTTGAAGGGAAAAGCTCCGGTTTCGTATCGATCATCAAGCTCCATTTCGTGTTGATCAGTTTCGTATCGATCCAGCGGTTTCGTATCCATCAAGGTGCCGCATTTCGCATCCATCAAGTTCGAATCCATCGAAGTGCCTCGGTTCGACTCGATCTCATTCGAGTCCATCGGCTCCTCCTTATTCGAATCCATTGGCATATCCTTACTTCGCATCCATCGGTAGATAACCTACTTCGTATCGGTTAACTCCCATGAGTTCGTATCGATCAAGATTGGCCATGTTCGAATCCATCGATTTCATATCGATGCACTTCGTATCCATTAACAGATGATGTGTTTCGTAACGATCGGCCAATGTCTTCTTCGCATCCATCATAGAAGCATCCCTTCGAATCCATCAAGATGCCTTGATACGACTCTATCCAGATACCCTGCTTCATATCCATTGAGTAAGCCACTCTTCAAATCCATCTAGGCAGAGTAATTCGTATCCATCGAGTAAACAAGCCAAGGTGACGTGTCATCCCTCGATACAAACAAGCCGAGATATATGGAGTCGACGCGGTCAACTCGAAACAAAGACCGGATCGAGGCGAAGTTTGCGCTCCACGTCATCACGAAGACGCGTGCCACCATCGATTCGAAATAATCGATTCGAAGAGATGGATTCGAACCAAACAGCCACTCGAGAATACTCAATTCATATCGACTATATTTCCCAATTCACTGATCCAAATGCAATGAAATTTTCAGAGGAGGTTTCCTACATGCTAAGGAGTGTTCATACTAAATTTCAGCTCGATTGGGCATCATCTTGATCGATACGAAATGATTTCGTATCGATCACAAATTGACTTGAAACTTTCTAAGATTGGTCGCGTGGGCCCACTCACGTGCCAGAAAAAGTCTTCCGAGATTTGAGCGAAGTCTCAGCCTCCTACGTCTATAAATAGAGCCCCAGAGCCTACAGAAAAAGGATTTTTTGACTCTGAAGCGCCCAGACTCTGCCGGATTGAGATCTCCATCATTCTACACCATATTTTTGCTGCTGAATTCGAATTTCCAGTTGTAACTTGCTGTTGATTGTTGTAACAACTTGTAATCATTGAAAGAGAATCAATAAAACTGCAAAAAACTTCACAGTGGACGTAGGCAACACGCCGAACCACTATAAATCGCTTGTCTACGCATTTACTTTATTGTTATTTGAAGTTTTTGTTAGATAATCCTCATTTTCAATTTACATTCTTCATTATTATCTCTTCAAAGACTCCCGAAGAGTGTTGTGGCCAATTTTGGTGCGAACACAACCAGTCCAACCAAGACAAGCAACATAATAAAATCAAGTAACTAATAAAGTCAAGCAAAAGTTGAATTCCTAGCTAAAATTAAGCAAAACACAACCTACAATAAAGATACTACAGCACACAAGCTAATAAAATTATTCTAGAAGTTCTAAAATTGGTAGTCTTCTACATTCCGGCATCATAACAAATTGCATCCTAAAATCTGGATCTTTGAAAGCCTTCGTTGTCTTCATATAGACCTTATTAGAAACACCGTCAATACCATTTAATATATTCATACACACCAAATTGGAATATGGATCCGATACGTCGTTTGACTATCATTTGTGTTGGGCGATTTTCCTTCAACTTTTGTAGTTTTTCCTTTTAACCATCGCACTCTTAGTTCGGCTTCTTCATTGTGCATTTCAATTGAAAAAGACCACTTTTCCATACATGGCGCAAGCTTTTCAACATTACTGGCTTTATATTTTTTGCATCGTCGTTCATTTGTTGACATGTCATCACTTGAACAAGTACTTATTTGCTCATCATCATTTACCATATGAATATGCACACCTTTGTTTAGAAAATTCTCTTCTAATTGTCTTTCATCATCTGAATTGGAAGGAAGTTTAGTTGAAGCATTACTTAAACCTCCAGTAGCCATAGTTCCACCGAAAATCTCTCCCAAAAGTTCATAATTCCTGCAACCATCTTTCCTAAATATCTTAAACTCGGTCTTATTGATCTATAATACTTTAACAAATATTAGTTCGATATGCACTTATATTCATAAATTATATTTTCAAATGCATACCGTATAGAAATGTTGCCAAACTTCTTCTACGGCGTTAACCTTGTTGGTATTTGGGTCTCATGTAACGCCAGTATGTCGTAATTGTTGCGAAAACAGACGATGTATAATATGCAAGCGGTTCCACTTTCCCTTTAATCTCTTCATCCCATAATCGGATTTTGTTGCTTTAATCATCTCCTAATTAATTTTTCCTCATTGGTCTTTAGTGAAAGTCGAGCATTGCAATTTTCCCGCTTTTACGTATTCATAGAGTATTCCAATGAATGTGTGTTCATTCTCATATGACCATGACATTGGTTCATTTGCCTTACCATGACCTTCCATATTCTATATAAATAATTAAATAAAGATAAATGTTTTAGGCAGCCATGGTTAAAGTTTGAACTACAAAAAATATATTTGGATTGGGAGTTCACCTAAATTTAATCTACTTTGGAATTTGAAACCATCGTATAGATATTAAGCATATCTTGATTGAAAATTTTAATTCACGAGTGCAGATGAATTTAAACCATTTGACGTTATGATTTTAGTAATATCAAATATATAGAATTGTTCAATAGCCTATTGTTTAAGTATCCCAAATATATAATATTACAACTGATTTTTTCTTTGTTAGTAGTTGTTAGAATATAACTGTTTAACAATATAAAAACATGCTAACATTTCATGTATTCTCCACCACCAATATATTTCAGATAAGGATTGTAAACAAAGTGACATGTATACCAGTATGATAAATTATTTTACCTTAAGCTTAGTTTGACATGTTATTCATATATTTATATCCAAGTGAATTCACAAACATGCATGCTTATTTTGCTCATTTGACGTTACTATTGACATGAATAAGTCAAAGGCAATTCATTTTCTAGATCCAAAATATTTTTATGCATTTGGTCTAATTACTTATTTTCAATACATAAACAAAGATAAGTGATGTCCTTCATCTTTGAATTATCTATATTCCTATATTGTTGCAGGTCATTGTAGCTTGCTGGTCATTCCTATATTCCCATATTCATATTATCAAGTCCATATTCTCGTGTATTAATTAAATAAAATTAAACAGTAATGAGAAGTTGATTGGATATAATAACCTGTTCCACATGAAAAAAATGTAGAGATGGGTATCACACGTGCATATAACTATAGAACTAACTAGAATCAACAGTAATATCATTTTGCTTGATTGTAACCTGCAACCACTTTAAAAGTAAAACTTAACTAAAGGTAGATATTTAAAAAGTAATCAAGCAGTTTGAAAGTAGTAGTAGTAACAGCTAAAAAAAATAGAGGTTCACAACAATACTTACTCTAAATATCCATCGCCTTATTATTTCTTTTTTCAAATAAGAAGTGATCAAATAAGAAGTGGCTTACTAAAAGATGAAATCCAACAAGAAGCCATGCCCTTTCTTTTCAATTGCAGCGATCAAATTAGGCAGAAGTGCTGATTTTTATTCTTTATTTATTTTTCATTATATTTTTGTTTCAAAATAATAGATGAATGCAAGATATTATTCAAAATACTACACAACTTGGCATGGAACCCTTCTTGTTGCAATTTGCTGTATCAAATATAGGACTGCCATTGCCATTGTTTCTAGATGTATATTGATAAGTGGTGCTGCTTGTATCATTGTATCTTGCAGGTCCGTGACATAAAAGACTTGTATGAATTGTCTGTATTCCTATATTGTTGTTTACAGACTATAATGGATAATAAGCAATTATACTGTGTACTAAAAACGCAGAATGATGAGGTGGGTGAGAAAAACAATTATTTGCAGAACCCGTTGTGGCTATTGTGATGTTATGGGCTGGACATTCAATTTTGATACACAAAGGAAAGGCAATTAAAATACCTCTATCAAATATAGTAATGCATGGAAATACAAAGTAGGATAAGATAACGGAAGAAGAATGAGTAGTTCGTACATTATAAATCCCTTGCATCGATTTCTAACAAACTCAAAACAGTGAAATCTAAACTCAAAAAATGGAACAAAGAGAACCAGAATTCCCAAAACAATGTGGACACATTAGGAAAAGAATTAGATAGAACTGATTACCCACCCAAATAATGAACAGACTACTTAGTTGTATACACAGCAAGTTGGTAGATAAACAAGTGCGCTAAATAGCCAAGCGACAAAAATCAATATGTGATTACAAGCAAAACCCTAATTAACAAAAATAAATCATACGAATCATCAAAGTATTCACATTTAACCAAGATATTATTAGCTTGAAGAACAAGATAAGCAAGAAACAAAAGTGAAATTACCCGATTATTGATGATTTCGGGATAAATTTGATGAAGATGATAGAATCGCTCAGATGGAAATTACTGGATATCCTGGCCGTAGAAAAAAGATAGAGTTTCGTGTCTGTTTGTTTTGTGTTTGGATTTTGAATTCGCAGCGTTCTCATTTTGGGCCAAAAACTGAGAAAACAAGAAAAAACATTTTTCAATTCTATGTGTTAAGTCCATTATGAAAAAATGGTTACTTTTAAAAATGAATTTTACAAAATGATATAGCAAACGGGTTTTCGTCATTTTTCAAAATTGAAAATTGAAAATTGAAAATTGAAAATACTCCGAAAATGGGTAACCAAACAGGTCCTTATGTTTTGTAAAATATTATGATACTCTGTAAAATTATTTAAACATAATTTATAAATATTTTAAACTTTGAAAAAACTTTTATAAATATTTATAAATATATTTTGATTCTTAAAAAAAGGATAAAAAATGGAAAATAAAGATCAACGATTGCTACTAGGGACTTTAATAATATTTTATGACTTTATATACTATACTATAGTCTTGAGATCTTCATGTTTTGATCTTTATACTCATGAGTCTTCATGTTCATTCTTTGAGTCTTTATACTGCACAACCTTCGATTCACTATAATATCATGCACTATATACTATATAACATGGCAAAACATTAGTATCCATATTTTATATGAATGTATTTTTGTTTTCAAGGTTGTTATCAACGAAATCAATAATTGAGGTATTTTGATCATGTCCATTCTTTGAGTCTTTATACTGTACAACCTTCGATTCATTATATAGCTTGCACAATATGCTATTGACAAAACATTAGTATCCATATTTTATATGAATGTATTTTTGTTATTAAGGTTGTTATCATCAAAATCAATGATTGAACCATTAACTCAATAGTCATTTTGTTCAGGTAAAATTGAGTTATTTAATATTATTATTTTTATTTCAAATTTTAACTGTATTTTAATTAATGTACAGGTGATTCTAGAACTAAACAATCTGGTACCACCAATTTAGTTAAAATGGTTTGATCATCGTTATAAAGAAGCAGAACAATGGGAAGGCATATTCCTTAGCATAAGACTAGCATGGGAAGAAGCGAAAAGGAAATGATAATATATTGCAAAAAGAATTTAGTATTAGCAGTTGAAAATTAGTATTATGCTTTGATTTTTGATGACTTGTTGTTTGTAAGCAAACGATTTGAATTATATGAAATTCATATCAATTTGTATGCGTTTTCTTAATGTTTACAAAGCAATGGAAGTAATTTGGTATGGAAATACAGCAGAAGCATTTGTATGTAACGTGGTTGGTAAAGGAGCATCGTCCAATGTTAGCATTGATTAACAAAGTAAACGTCTACAAAGAACGTGGTTTTTATCACAGCCATGCATATAAACGAGGATATTAAACTAAAGTCGTCCGTTATAGGGCGAAGCTAACCCGAGAGTTTTGTCATCTCCCCAGCTATGAACGGACGTGGGTAACAAAATTTCAATGTATAAAATGAACGCCGTTGTTGGCCTTTTTACTTCAATAACATTGTTCCTGCTAACGTTGAAAATGAGATTCCCACACGCATGAATGCTGTGGCTGCTGTAAAAATTCAACTGTGCAAACACACAATTGCCAACACATTCAAACGCATGAATTTGAATGCAGACACAATAAGTTAAACTGTTTGAATGCAAACTAATTTGAATGCAACAGAATTCAAGCAACCCTACTCTTGCAAGCAACAAAATACAAGCAGCTATACTTTTGCACAACAATTTTGCAAGCAACAATAATTTTGCATAACAATTCAAATACTGAACAAGTACAAGAGTGGCCAAACTATTTGCATGCAACTAATTGTACGCAAGAATTGCAAGAAAACACATAAATAATGTATACAAAGAATGCAAACACAATGATGGGTTCAACAACAAAATAATTTTCATAATAATATTCATACTAATTTGTTCAACAACATAATTCGACCACATACAAATACAAATACTAAACAATAATTTCCACAACAAAATACCACAAGTACTAGAACAAGAATTTGCACAACAAACTAATCATCTTTTTTAACGAAAGAAGCACAAATCTTTCTTGCTTTGCTTATGGCTTTGCAGATTCTATCGAGATAAGTCAAACGCGAACTCTTCGACTTCGGCGAAGCTAAGCTAATTCCTTCACTGAGCACATCATCAAGTTCTTCATAACTCTACAATATGAACTAAAAAAATATTAGCACCAGAAAAAGAAAGTCTAATCATATGAATGAAAATTATATTTGACTATCACTGTATATAAATGATTGTAGGAAGGTCGAATACTAGGTCGAATAATTTATTCATTAACTGGATGGACCCTTAACACAGTATGGGGGAAATACCAATCAAAATAATCACCAATCACCGTTTGATTAGATTCACATAGAGAAATAGAAAGATACTTCGCATTAACAACATAACGCCCCACCCCGAGATATATCGTCAGCATCTCGATACTCAAGAGTGAATACAGAAACTTTGAAATCATTGTTAACATTCCAAAATGATAGAAGTAATAAACTAATCATATTAGGATGCCTAAATAAATATAGGATCCTATAACAACCAAAAGGATCGGATTTAACATCAATTAAGTCAATCCATCTCAAATCAAATAGATCTTAATTTAGTGAGTAATATACTACTCATTCCGTATACTTTCTACAAACTCATAAAGAACTTATAGGATGAAGTAGTAGCGCCTCATGAGTCTTTTGGCTTTTTTTTGAATAATAGGATGTGGAATATTTTGAACCCTGCCAAATTGCTTCGTCACACAAGTAGGATGACAGGGTAATTTAGGCATAATAGACAACTCGAATACCAAGCAATTTGAGGAAATGGATGAAAATATCTTGCATACATGTAAGGATAAGAAATTACCTAAAATAATGCAAAAACAAATGACGATGTTATAATAACTTTTCAGGAATAAACTAATTTTTTGATTCAAACTTAGTAACGTATCTCATGCTCTTGGTGAAGTCTCACTGCAAATTTTTGTTGATGGATGCGAACAAATAAAATGCTTATATATCCATTATGCTAACAATCCTAGACAACCTACAACTTGTTTCATGTAACGACCCAAAATTTGACCACTTTAAAATATATTATTTAAAGTGATTTCAAATATAAAATTGATAAGTTTATATGCTTCAAATAATATTAGATAGGATTATATGTTTGTGATATGAATGATAACTTGGTTTGACAATGATAAGAGAAATGGTTAGTAAGCAATCCATACAAATGTGCGTATGGAAATTATTAACCTCTTAATGATTTCAAAATATCTAAAAAAGATTGAAAATGATATAATAACAATATAACATTATAAAATGAAATCAAATGAAAAATGAGTTTATAATGATGAAAATATTGTTTTAAATGGGTTAAAATAGTTTAAATATGGTTTAAAACAAATTTGAAGTGTTTCAGACAAGTTTCGAAGCAATTTACAAAATTGGTCAAAATCGATTTCTCACGTAGCGGTAGTTCATAAATTTCGACCCTTAACTTCAAATTAATATAGATAATGATTTATAAGTCAAATTTCATCAAAATAAATATTATTTGTTCCACAATGATAATAATTTTCCAATAAAGAAAAATAATCAAGTTTTCATTAAGTAGATTTTGAAATATTTCCAAACAATTTTCTAAACATCGCGGTTTTGCAGTTCGGAATCCAAAATGGATTTCTTTATAAATAATACTTTTAAATAATTAAAAATATAAAATAAATTTGATAAATCTATTAAAATGGTTTAAAAAAGATTTAGAACGGAAAATACGAATTTTCAAATATTAAAAAGTTTTTTAAATCAAATAAGCTTACATAGCACTTTCCGCAGCACTTTTATACTTCGAATTCTATAACCTTTTGAGTATGAGTTTTAACTTAACGATTTTTCCTAGAATCAGTCATGAATGTTTTTAAAAATAAAATCAAGAGTTTAAAAGATAATTTAGAATCTTATAATGAGTTCCAAAATAAAGCTAATAACTGAGTACGCGAAAAAGACTAGTACATTTGTCCCGCCTGTGAGATCTGGAAAGATAAAACAAGATATTTAACTTAGGATAGAAATGGATCAACCAGTGCCTTGAACTTACCTGGCCTATATTGTCTCTTCTTAGGTGAAGGGTGGAACAGATCGAAAGGAAAGTCTGGATGCTTTAAAAGATCATATTTAAGTTTTTCGAAAATAAAAGAAAAGAAACAAATTCTTAGAATGTTAGTTAACTACTTAACATCTTTTATTCGATGATTGGTACAAAGGAACCAGGATCGGATTTGGGTGATTCTTATCCAAAGAACCCGGATCAGATTTGGGTGATTCTTATCAAAAAAATCACTTTATACTAATTTTTGAAACTCTATATGAACTTAACATCTTTTTATCGATGATTGGTACGAAGGAACCGGGATCGAATTTGGATGATTCATAACCGAAGAACAGGGATTGGATTTGGGTGATTCCTATCCTAAAATCCATTCAAACTAATTTTCGAAATAAAACATATTGAAGACAAAGATCATTGAAGGCGAAGATCTTCATGATGTAAGATTACTTGCCATTAGTACCTGGAGGTGAAATTTACCATATCTAAGGCGACAGTAGTGCTCTATTATGAAAATCTTCGATTTGTATGAATTGAAGTTAAGAAAGAAATTTTTGATTAAGATTTAATAAATAATTTAAGAATATTTTTCCTATGTTAAAAGTTATAACTTGAATATAAGAAATCTTTGATTAAGATTAAAAGAATGATTTGAAAAGGTTTTCTTAAGTAAAAGAGAAAATGATTTAGAATTATTCCAGGATTTAAGTAAGGCTTAAATAAACCAAATGATTTAATAAACGAGGCTTAATGATTCCATATTCTCTTGAAAAGAAAATGGAACAAATTGAAAAGAACATATCTAAAAAGATATTTCATTTAAATAAAAGATGAAGTAATTGATTGATGATTGATATCCACATACGAACGTAACATCTTTTACAGCGATGATTGGCTTCGAAGGAACTAGAGTCGGATTTGGATGATTCCTATCCGAAAACCACTTCGAACCAATGTATACGTTCTAAAGTAAATACATGTTGAAGATGATGATTATTGAAGATCGTGGATCTTCATATCATGAGGACTTCTTGTTGATATGCTCTGGGTCGCTCCCATTATAGAGTTATTTATAGCAGTAGCCTCCTCGTTGTGGAGATTTTTTTCAGATTGCAATGGCTTCTCGCCTAGTAATGGCTGAGGAAAGTGCCTACGATTTTGTACAGTCCCAGAACGAACTTATATGGACGAACGTCTGACATTGCATTTCTGAGACACAACATTTGACTTTTACAAATGTACATCTTCATTGTGGCGTAGAAGGCAACTTCTCTTAGCTTAACCCCTTCTCTGAGACATAAGAGCTCAGAGGTTGTATGCTTCTGGGAGTCAAATAGTGATCAAAGGAATGACAGTGTGGCATTCAAAGTGGAATCTGTTATGATCAAAGCATGGCTTTGAAGAAATTGTGCTTAGCCTTACTAGCCTCACATCTTGGAAGACGATATGGGATATTATGTGGTCTGACAGACACAAATTCAGAACAAGTGAGTATATATGCATTTATTGCCCCGTTTTGACAAAGTGTTTAGCTTGAAAAAATCAGGGAACTGTTGGTTATCAGTGGTAGTATAGCAAGTACAATTCCAAGTGACTAGGTTAAGAAAGGCTATTAAGGCACCACGAGAACTATATTTGTTATGCTTGGATCGAAGAAATGGCCCCTAGTTCTCTATGTTGGAAATCTAATCCCAATACGAGATTTACGGTTTTGGTTGTATTTCCAAAATAGTTGTAATGACTTGCAAACATTTCTGCTACCCTTTCTTATATACTGTATTATGTTCGATATATTCCGTTGCCCAGTTCGGATATATTACCTTAGACTTAGTTCGGGTATTGGTACCTTATTTGAAGAAGTTATTTGAAAAGTGTTTTTCAAAGGAATGTCATTAAAAATAATATCAAATGAATTTTGGTATAAAAATGTTTTTGGGTTACCATAAGGTAAAAACCCGTCCGTATTTTTGTATGGGCGTGGTCTTATGAGATACCCTTCTTTTCAAAAAAGTTGATAGTATCATCATGATCTATGCATTTAAAATTTCGAGTATCTCATGCTGGTTTATCAAACCTGATCCTGGTATTTTAAATACTCGGGTCAGATCCGAGTAGTTTAAGGTTGAGTTAAAGACGGTTGGAGTTTCCAGAGGAAAGCTGGAGATCTTTATATCGTATGAACGTATTCTATTATCCGCTTTGCTTGATTATGTTCAGCATGATAGGGGGTTCTCGCTTTGTAAAGAATGATGAAGCTTAGACTCTTACCCTATATGTCCCCAGTGTGAAAGGGTTGGTTGATAGTCGAGAGGCTTGTCATAAATGCAGATCCGAGGTATCACACGTAGTCACCTCCATATTGAAATGCAGGAGTGACCCCATGTTGAAAAGCAGAAAAGTAGCGGGATGGTTGAAAAGCCTACCGGGGCAGGTATGGAAAATCAGTTCATTATATTTGCTATTGGAGCTGAAGGTTAAGCGAGAACCTTGGTTTTGTTGGGGGTAAAAATTCAATAGAGATAGGGTTAGTAACATCCTAGAATGAGTTTGAGTGTATGATATATGAATGCATACTTGTTTGTGACTAATAAACTGTTTTGTGTTGATTTATTTGTTGAGTGATTTATGGATTCTGATCGATACGTCTGATCATCGTTATCAATAAGAGTTCCTAAACATTTAAACAAGAGAGGGTGGATTAGTTTTAATAAATTCTGATTTATCAACGCTCCCGATCTATTGGATGTCTATGTATCTATTTAAAGACTGGGTGATTGATATCTTATGGAATGGGGATAACTCTAATAGCCGCAATAAATGTTTAGTTAATTAGGAAACGGTGTGTAAATCTAAAATAGATGGTGGTTTAGAAGTCATTAATTTTCATAATATGAATATGTCCTTAATACGTGAATGGTTATGGAAGATTAAGGATATAAACGATAAAGCTACTTGGAAAGAGATCATTTCTAAATATTACTATAATGGTAGTAGCAATTTATATCAAATTACCTCTCCAGTCATACGTAAACTTTCTTATTTTTGGAAATATGTTTTAAAATGCCATGAGATTTTTTATCTAGGTATTAATATAATAGTTCATTCTGGTAATTGTACTTCTTTCTGGCATGATCGGTGCATTTTCGCTTTACCACTTTGGATAGAGTTCAAAGAGCTTTATGAAATATGTAATTTTAAGTATGCTTTAATCATTGAAGTTTTTCTCTAGAAGATGATCCTCCTTGGAAGTTTAGTTTTAATAGTATTTTAGTAGGTTCAACCATTAGGCAGCTTTCATTGTTTTATGCTAGATTAAATTTTTTACAGTATTGATAATGATAATGATATTATTAGTTGAGAATGGGACAAGAGTAAGAAATATACTTCTAATTCATTTTATAGATTTATTAATTTTCGGATACAATCAACAATTCTTTTAAATTTATTTGGAAATCTAATGCACCTCCTAAATCTAAAATTCACATGTGGTTAATATTGCATGGAAAACTAAACACTATAGAATTATTAAAGAGAAAAAATTATCACAATAATAATAATTGTTTTTTTGTAATCTGTATTTTGAAGACATTAAACTTATATACTATGATTGTATGGATATTTATTTCATTCTAAATAATACTCTTAAAAATTTTAACTTTAATATGAACACAAAAATTTTAGATTGTGAATTCTATTAGAATACTTTTAGATTTAAATATAAAAAGAATATTAGATTCTTACTTGACATTTTATTCACTACTACTTGTTGGTATATATGGTTTGAAAGAAATCGGAGAATTTTTAATAGTAATAATAATCACCTTAATAAATTAATTTTTATAATTTCTTCATTTTATTCAATTGGATATCGAATCCTAAATATAAATTTGCTAAAAATAACCTATTTAAAGAGTATCTTAATAAGGTTAGTTATAATATGAATTTATTTAAGCACAATAACAATAACTTTAAAATCAATAATTGTAGTACTAATATTTATTCAAAATTAAATGATTATTATATAGTGTATCATAATTCACTTTCGATTAAAGGTCCATAAAAACATTTTAAGATTTGTTTTAAATTCTGAATTAGTCATTGTCTGTACTATATTATTGATCTTTTAGTTCTTTAATATTGTGATCTATTGGCATTTCTTAACTAGCGCTTATATTTGTTTTTTAGTATTTCTTCTCTCTTTTCTTTACGTTATTCAGTTTGTCTTTCTTAAGTATTTTTACTCCTATCTTAGAAACACATATAAATGTATATAATTTTTAATTAACACGTTTATGTGTATCATTCTAAATATTTATTAGTTGTTCTACAGATACAAATATAGGCGATAAGGTGGTAGATAGGGTGTTAGGTTTTCTTTGCAGGTTCTCAGGACTACAGTTTGCAGAATCCCAGATTGTAGAAAGGCTCATTTTTCAGCTCATCTTCAGCATCATCATGGTGGCATATTTTTAGGGAGATTCGTTTTTCAGCTAGTCGCTACTTTTACCATGTCTTCAGGGTGGAGTCTTCCTTTCAGCATCACTAGTAGTTCCTCCTCAGAGTAGTCACATCCTCTTTTTTCCGAGCCAGTGGCATGGAGCTACTATATTAGAGAGTGTTAGCTTCTTGTATTTTTTGGCTTCGTGTTTTCCTTATATTTTTATATACTCCTAACACCTTATTATTGGGCAGTAGCCATGCCAGAGCTTGATAATAGGGTGTAATGGACCGTGGTTTTGCCGGAGCTCATTATAGAGGTACTTTAGTTATTATCTTTTGATACCTATTTTTTGACTTGTTACCCGCCAAGCATGTTGGCAGCACCTTGTTTTGAGTTATATATATAGTTATATATATAGTTATATGTGTGCTCTCCTCTATTACTAGAGGATCACACATTTTTCTCAAAACAAAGTACAAATACCTTGTGAATTAAGTTTCACGATTTGACTATAAGGCATATGATAATAATATTTCTTTAAGGAATGAACATATAAGATAAAAATGTAATAGAAAATGATTGTGTAAAAAAATGATAAATATAAAAGGAATAAGAATTTAAATTCGAGTAAAAAAATTATGGAAATTTAAATGAAGTAAATTAATATAAGATAAATTTATAAAATGAATTTGTAAAATAGGTTTTATAAAGTAATCTCTAAAGGATTCTGAAAATGGCATTCTTTCGAATAAAAATATGTATTATGATAACTAATTCGATTGGCTCAAAAATAAACTAAAAATGGGCAAGAGATGTGTACGGATGGTAAACGCTTCTCTTAAGTATTATTCTTCTTGTTAAGAAGATATATGATACTATTGGTAGCACCATGTTCCTTGGATTGTTTTGGAGTTCCTCGATCTATATAATTTTCTTAAGTTATAGAGATAATGTGAATCATTAAATGATAAATTTTATAGTAATCTTTGTAAAAGTGTTTAAACTAAAGATAAATTAGAATCGCTAATTGCTAAAATAAATCAAAATTTTCGACGATTTTGGACAGTTGAAATTTTCTGAATCATACTTAACTTGTAGGTAAGAAATTTATGAAAACTTTTGGTAAATGATTTGGAATTATTCCAGGATGCCTTATTTGAACAAGTTTATTTGAAAAGTGTTTTTCAAAGGAATGTCACTAAAAATAATATCAAGTGAATTTTGGTATAAAAATGATTTTTGGGTTATCATCAGGTAAAAACCCGTTCGTAATTATGTGTGGGCATGGTCTTATGAGATACCTTTCTTTTCAAAAGTTTTGATAGCATCGTCATGATCTATGCATTTAAAATTTCGAGTATCTCACGTTGGTTTATCAAGCCTGATCCTGGGTATTTTTAATACTTGGATCAGATCCGAGTAGTTTCAGGTTGAGTTGAAGACGGTTGGAGTTTCCAGAGGAGAGCTGGAGATCTTCATATCATATGGATGAATTCTATTATCCGCTTTGCTTGATTATGTTCAGCATGATAGGGGGTTCTCGCTTTATGAACAGTGACGAAGATTAGACACTTAACCCTACACGTCCCTAGTGTGAAAGGGTTGGTTGATAGTCGAGAGGCTTGCCATAAAAGAAGATCCGAGGTACCACATGTAGTCACGTCGATGTTGAAAAGCAGGAGTGACCCCATATTGAAAAGCAAAAGGTAGTGGGATGGTTGAAAAGCCTACCAGGGCAGGTATGGAAAACTGGATCGTAACATTTGGTATCAGAGTTGAAGGTTAAGCGAGAACCTTGGTTTTGTTGGGGTAAAGACTCATTAGAAATATGGTTAGTAACATCCTAGAATGAGTCTGAGTGCATGATATATGTGTGCCTATTTGTAAGTGACTAATAAATTATTTTGTGTTGATTTATTTGTTGAGGATGTATGAATTCTGATCGATACGCCTGATCACCGTTATCGATGAGGATTCCTAAACATTTAAAAAATACGAACCGACACATTTATTTTGAAAATTTTTGTAAATGAAATAATTTTGCCGAGGATAATATTTTGAATATAAAGTATATATTTTGAAAAGTGGTATAGTTAGAAATCAAGATTAGTGAAATTGAAATATGAACATCTTATGATTAGAATTTCAAAGTTTGACTATAAGATATTTCATAAAGATAATCGATAAGTAAGAAATCGGATAAGGTAATAAAGATCTTTAATACTTATTCCAAAATAATAAATTAAGAAATGACAATGTTAAGTTACTATCATAAATTGATCAATGTTTGATTTAAAAGTTTAAGTACAAATACCTTGTGAATTAAGTTTCACGATTTGACTATATGGTATTTGATGATAATATTTGTTTGAGGATCGAACATATAAGATAAAAATGTAATAGAAAATGATTGTGTAAAAAAGGACAAATATAAAAGGAACGAGAATTTAAATTTGATTAAAAGAATTGTGGAAATTTAAATGAAGTTAATTAATATAAGACAAATTCATAAAATGAATTTATAAAATAGGTTTTATAAAGTAATTTCTAAAGGATTTTGAAAATGGTATTATTTCAAATAAAAAGAGGTATTTTATAATAACTAATTCGAATGGCTCGAAAATAAACTAAAAATGGACAAAAGATGTGTTTGGATGGTAAACACTTCTCTTAAGTATTATTGTTCTTGTTAAGAGGATATATGATACTATTGGTAGTACCCTATTCCTTGGATTATTTTGGAGTTCCTCGATCTATATAATTTTCTTAGGTTATGGAGATAATTTGACTCATTAACTGATAAACTATCTAGTAATCTTCATAAAAGTTTTTAAACTAAAGATAATTTGGGATCGCTAATTGCTAAAATAAAGCGGAATTTCCGACGATTTTGGACAGTCGAAAATTTCCGAATCATAGCTAACTAAGAGCTAAGAAATTTATGAAATTTTTTGGTAAATTGTTTGGAATTATTCTAGGATAACTTATTTGAACAAGTTTATTTGAAAAGTGGTTTTCAAAGGAATGTCATTAAAAATAATATCAAGTGAATTTTGGTATAAAAATGGTTTCTGGGTTATCATAAGGTAAAAACTCATCTGTATTTATGTGTGGACGTGGTCTTATGAGATACCCTTCTTTTCAAAAGTTTTGATAGCATCGTCATGATCTATGCATTTAAAATTTCGAGTATCTCACGCGGTTTATCAAGTCTGATCCGGGTATTTTTAATACTCGGGTCAGATCCGAGTAGTTTCAGGTTGAGTTGAGATGGTTGGAGTTTCCAAAGGAGAGCTGGAGATCTTCATCATCTTATGGATATATTCTATTATCCGCTTTTCTTGATTATGTTCAGCATGATAGGGGGTTCTCACTTTATAAAACAGGTACGAAGCTTAGACTCTTACCCCTACATGTCCCAAGTGTGAAAGGGTTGGTTGATAGTCGAGAGGCTTGTTATAAAAGTTGATCCGAGGTACCACATGTAGTCACCTCCATATTGAAAAGCAAGAGTGACCCTATATTGAAAATCATAAGGGTAGCGGGATAGTTGAAAAGCCTACCTGGGTGGGTACGGAAAATCGGTTCATTACATTCGGTATCAGAGCCGAAGGTTAAGCGAGAACCTTAGCTTTGTTGGGGTAAAAACTTATCGGAGATAGGGTTAGTAACATCCTAGAATGAGTATGAGTGTATGATATATGCGTGTGTATTTGTTGCTGATTAATATAAAAAATTGTGTTGAATTATCCATTGAGTGATTTATGGATTCTGATCGATAAGCCTGATCACCATTATCGATGAGGGTTCTTAAACATTTAAATAAGACGAACCAACACATTTATTTTGAAAAAATTTGTAAATGAAATAATTTTACCGAGGATAATATTTTGAATATAAAGTATGTATTTTGAAAAGTTGTATAGTTAGAAATCAATATTAGTGAAATTGAAATATGAACATCTTATGATTAGAATTTCACGGTTTGACTATAAGATGTTTCATAAAGATAATCGATAAGTAAGGAATCTGATAAGGTAATTAAGACCATTAATACTTATTCCAAAATAATAAATTAACCTTTAAATTGTTTCCATAGTTTATTCTTAATACAATAACTTTCTTTACACTTTATTAAATTTTTATTAAACTCCTTAGAATATCTATATTTATAAAATCGAAAAATTTCCATATACCATTTTTAACAACTTCTTTTATCAAAAATTTCATAAAGAACTTACTACTAAAAGAAGAATACAATAAAGATTGTTACACCTATTATTCATTTTGTAATTTAATTAACTTTGCTTTTATTTATTATTTGTTATTTTATTTATTTATTTTATTACCATTATGCTTCGCGATTACGGGAGATTGAAAACTCTTAACAACATCAGAGTAAGATCTACGGCAACAGGTTGAGTGATTTTAGGAGAATAAAATTTAGGTAGGTAATCTATGGCGAGAGGAGTAGTGCAACTATTGAGCTGCTGATGATTTGAGTAGATGAAACTACAATTATAGATTTACATAGGGTTAGGGTATATTAGGGTGGTTGCCGTTTTCATTGAATACGGTCTATCTCTCCTCTCTCTTTCTATTTCTCTTTCTTTTTCCTCCATTGAATATGGATTTTCTCCCACTTTCTCTTTCTCTTTCTTTTTCCTCCATTGAATTTGGCTTCTACGAGGAACATACTAGGGGATATAACCTTATACAGAAAGCTTCTCGGTAGGGGTGGCCTATCCATCTATATAAAAGACTCCAAGGAATACATAAAAAAATGCGACCACTATAACACCCTCTCCTTTGACCTTATATCCGATGCTCGAACCGACGTCGACAACCCAAAAGCCGAAAGGATAAGTCATCGGGGGTTGAGATAAAGTATACATATACAACTATTGATAGATATCAGATATAGTTCTGACTAACACTGACTATCTACTTTTGGAGCCTTACAGCGATTAGTAAATACCGTAATCATATCACCGCAACACATCTACAATGTCGAATACATATGTTTAATTAATACATATACAACCCAACCCAAAAACAGTCAAATCCAGGTCACAATACTTATGTACACCATATACACAATTTATGAATACATCACTAATCCTGATACCACCTAAGCTCCAAACTCCATCAATCTGGATATATATATATATATATATATATATATGTATGTATGTATGTATATATATATATAAGGAAAGATATGAGAGGGTTGGACATAAGTCTGATGAGTGAGTCACACTCTACTCTACATATACTACAAAAATAATACTATAACATTATATGAGTCTATTTCTTGATCGCTACATGTCTTGTCACCATGTTATACCTAATTATCATATGCATCTAGTTATATCGTATCACATCTGTGTGGATTCAATTCTATAGACTCGTCTCATGTGCTACATGGTTGCCTATTGCCCACCTCTACGTCAATCGCATATAGGACTCATGCCCTGGACTAGCCTCATGCCCTATAGGGTTGCATGTTGTCCTCATACTAACTAAATAGATTCGTGCCCTGGACTACCCTCATTCCCTATGGGTTCCCTTAGCATCCACCTCCACTCATTGGTCCACCGTAGCGCTACCGGAGAGCAATCCAATGCCTAGACCACCTACATGTGTCACAGATCCGCATCCATATCCATATACATCTCCTGGGGTCATCTGCTTGTGCCTCGGTCTCATTCATGTTCACATCCATTGCCATATCAAATTTCTATACCATAACAACACATATAATCACTACAAATAGCAACCAAACATCACATACATTCATTCATTCGAAACATCATTGTTTGCTTTGTCACTAACCATCATTTTCCTTCCAGAATACAAGAGAAACAATACTTGAATGTTCGATATTTGTTTGTACCAAAATTGAACACAGCACTCTATGGACGTATTTGAAGAGACTAAAATGAAGAATGTAAATGTAAAAGGAGGCTAATCTAACAAACACGCCAAAACAGACCAACAGAAATGTAAGAACACGGGAATTTATAGTGGTTCGACATTGTAACCTACGTCCACATTGAAAAGTTTGTTGTTTTATTGATGTCTACTAACAGATTACGACATAGAATACTCAAATACTCAAGTTACAATGGGTTTTCGGTAGAGTATCAGCGTAGCATAATTAAAAGTCCATTTTCTGGAGGCATAGGGCTGCTGTTTATAGGTGTAGTCTGGAAATATCTGACTTAGATCTCGGAATACCTGTTCTCTCACGTGGGTGGGCCCACTTGATTGATCCAAGGTCATTTGGGATCGATTCTTGATCGATCCCTACTCTATTTGTATCGATCAAAAATAGCTCTTTTTGGGCTGAGATCATAGACATTCTTGAGGTGGTAAGCAAGCTCCTGTGAAAATTTGGTGGCATTTGAGCTTATAGATCTTGATTTATGATCGATCCAACTTTGATTTTGCATATTGCTGGAATGTACATATCGATCAATTCGTACTGATAGTTGTTCGTATCGATGTTATGCGTGTTCGATTAGGGTGACGTGGAGCGATAGTCTAGGAGCGATCAACTTTTCATGCCGAGCGACTGTTTCCTTTTCTTGACCATGTTTCTTCCTATCGTTCCAATGTAACTTCATTCGTATCATTCACTTGAAGCCGCTTTGTATCGATAACTTCCATCCTAGTTCGTATCGATGCGAACTTATGCTCATCGTACCGATTAAAGATGCTGATTTCATATCAATGTAACTTGACTCTTTTTGTATAGATCATTGCACGAGCTCTTTGTATCGATCATTCGGTGGTATGTTTCGCACTGATTGTTTGCCAATCAATACTAACTGTGTGAATGGGAGGATCGATACGAAGTGTGTATGAACGAGATTGATATGAAACGACGACTACCCATGGATACGAATAATGCTGACACCGATGGATACGGAGGATGTTGGCCTATGATGGATACGAACACTATGGATCCGAATGAGGTTAATTTTCTTGATTTTGATCAATCCATATCTTTGGGATACGAACTCCGATTGAACTGAAATTTGAACGTTGGCTTTCATAGCTTCGTCCGTCATACCATGTTAATTGTAGCTTGATCCGGACTTAAACAAAATTGGTCAATATCCATAGTGACCTGTGTATAACCAATCTTCGAAACAGATTGTCTCTGGTTTCTAGTCAAGTTCTTGGTGTCACGGCCTTGCCAAAAAGTGGGATAACACTACTTATTTATATAGGCCCTACTGGGTCCTGTTTCAACCTGTGCGCGGAATAGGCTACGTTACCTCAATTTCACCCATTGGTGGACCGATGTACTCAGCATTTGGCAGTTTTAAGGTTTCAAAAATTTGATGTTTTCCTCATCATTTTTGCATCTAGCTACCACCGCTCCACCTCTGGTCGCCTGAGAACGTCCTTGGTATCTTTCCTTACATTCCTAAGCCCGGTTTGATCATTTACTGCACCAATTTTAACATATAATCATCAAGTTTTTATATTTTTAATAAAACCTAGTTTCTAAGTGCTTTTTATTAGCCAAATTCCTCCAAAATCCCCGTCAAATCCAAATTTAAGTGTTTGTTGATGTTAAACTACATTATAATAGCCAACAAATCACAGATATAGGATTATAACTGTATTAGATAACACGATGAATCACTCATCAAAACTCCAAATTTGCTCCTACCTTTGATGTTCTTCCATTTCTCGGCGACTAACCATCGTTTTTTGTCCCAAATTTTTTTCAATTATTTCTCTCGTCCATACAAGTCATTGTGATGGGCTGATCATCTAATTCCGTTAAGAGATGAAGAAGATATGTCATTTTGAAGTTGGACGTTGAATGGTGAAAATGACTTACGAGATTTACTCCATTACCCCTTGCTGACCGGCCTGCTGTGCTTTTATACTCAGTATTTCACCTCCCAATCACTTCAAATTTTTAGTTCTCTTCGATAGATTTGCAACGCCGCTCGTTTTGTGAATTTTTGTTGATTTTTGAGAGATATTAAGGTTTGATCTTTGGTTGGTTAAGAGGAGGAAGAAGAAGCGGTCGATTGGTTTATCTAAAAATGGAATGTGCAATTTACTTTTTAATTTAAGGAGACTAATTTTTCCACTAAAATCCAAATTTGAACCTCCCATTTTTGCATCCATTCGACCTGATACCTTCCGTCTATAATTTCTTCATACAAACTCCAAACGAGGCAAACCAATATACTGCAAATAAAAAAATGAGACGATTGCAATGGCAGTGGTTTCGTCATTGAATTTGAAAGTAAAAAATTAACCTTTTCGCCCCTTTCTTTTTTAAATTAATTTTAGTATATTCAATTATTTCCACATTACTATATTATTAATATTTAATTAAATATTTTGCCAATTTTTTGGGGTATTACAACTGCTACCAAAGGTTTGCTAAAATTTCCGAATCTTCCTCTAATCTTCTAACTTTAACGTCCTCCTCGTGGTCATTCGAGACATGGGTACCAACTTGATCGAGAGCTCCCAATGCGAAATTAGGATACCACTTTCGTATTGGGCCTGCCCATAGTGGAAGCTATTGGATGAATTCTAGAAATTTCCCTTATTAGATCTATTTGGGCCTATGAAGTTTAAATCATTTAGAACATTTCTAAATATTACTTAAGTAAAATCTTTTATTTTATTTAAATTTATAAGTTATATAGTTTTATTTAATTTTCACACACACACATGCGTGTGTGTGTGTATATATGTATGTATGTATGTTTTTGTGTGTGTATCATATACATATGCATGCGCACATGTGTAACATATCCACTCATGCAAGGTATAACATAGCCATGTATAAATGTTGGGACTTGCATCGCAACAGACATATTAGCTCATCCAATATGCAAGTACATGTTTTCTAAATATATGTATGTATATAGGTTATTATTTTATATAAATATTATAAAGGTATATGTGTGTGTGTGTATTAGTTTAAACAATTATATATGTGTGTGCATAATATATTTAAAATATATGACTAAATATTTGTGTATATGTCATCTTATAAATAATATATTAATATTATGTACGTACATAATATTATAATATATTCATTTTAAATATGTAAATTATTTTTAATATTAAAATATATATATTTATATTTCATAAGCCGTGAATAATATATGTATGTAAATATATATAATAAAATAATTATATATATGCACACACAAAAATATATTTATAATATATAAATATATTAAAATAATTAAATTATTCAAAAGAACTTTTTTATTTCCAGGTTGCTCACGGACCAATTAATTTTTTTTAATTTTTTTCAATTTAAAATTCAATTTAATTAAATATTCATTCAAAATTAATAAAAATAAATTTCACCTTTTTTTCAAATTCTAAAATTGTATAAAATTCTAATTGATATTTTATGGTTTACAGAAATTTTCCAGATTTTTTCTCGGCTTCAAATTATTTTTAATAATTAATATATTTTCAATCATTTTAAATAATTAAATTTCAAAAATAGGAAAATTATTATATTCTAAGAGCTGATTCTGATATAATTTTGTAAAATCTAAAAGATAATTTTCATAACAATTTCGAATTAATTTAATTTATTAATGAAATAAATTGATTTAAATAATATTAAATAATAATAAAATATTACAAAGAATTATGTTTTCTTCCAAAATAATATTGCTATAATAAATTATAAATAAAATTATATTACTAATTTTAGTCATGATATAATGTTTCAAGTAATTATAAACTATAAATATGTAATTAAACAATATATATATATATATATGTATTATATGTGATAAAATATAAAATTATATTATTATTCATATGGCTATACTAACTTGACATATACAACAACAACAGCAGAGCCATTAAACCCAAACAAATTGGGGTCAGCTAGAGATGGAACCCGGAATTAAATGACAAAAGTAATTTAAAGGTTATAACAATAACAATAGGAATGATAAAATTAAGTCAAATAGGTAGATTAATAATAATAGTAACTAAGTAAAATAAAGATAGAAATACATATGTATGTGTGTAAAATAATAATAATAGTGATAATAATGATAATAATATTAAAATAATAATAATAACAATAATAATAAAAAATAATGATAACAGTACAAATAGTAATAATGGTGCTGATAGAATCATTGATCAAAGACCAAACGCTACGTCTTGGGCTGTTTTCCCCTAATCCTATAATCTAAAACTAATAAGACTCATAGCTCAGGGTTTTGGTACGTGGATCGCTAACTTCCACGCGCTCCTATCTGTTACCAGCTCTTCGGCTATATTCCAACCCTTCAAGTTCCTTTTAACAACTTCTTCCCATGTCAACTTTGGTCGACCTTTTTTTTTTAGAAACAAAACGGCCTATGATTCCGACATGCACAGGTGCCTCGGGCGGCCTCCGTTGGAGATGTCCAAACCATCTTAAGCGATGTTGAATTAGTTTCTCCTCAATTGGTGCTACTCCAAGTTTTTCACATATATCATCATTTCTAATTCGGTCTCTTCTTCTATGACCGCAACTACATCGCAGCATACGCATCTCTGCTACGCTTATCTTCTGTACATGTTGGTTTTTAGTAGGCCAACATTCTGCACCGTACAACATCGCAGGCATAATATCCGTTCTATAGAACTTTCCTTTAAGATTCTGTGGGACTTTCTTGTCATAGAGAATGTCAGATGCTTGTCGCCACTTCACCCATCCCGCTCGAATTCGAAAAATAACATCTTCATCAATCTCACCCTTACACTGTAACATTGATCCTAGATATCGAAAGGATTCCTTTTCATGAACTATTTGTTCGGCCAGAATAACATCTCCATCCTCTGACCTGACACTGCTGAACTCGCACTTCATATACTATGTTTTAGTTCTACTAAGCCTAAATCCCCTAGATTCTAAAGTCTGTTCCACAGCGCGACTTGTCTATCAACCCCCAATCCTACTATCACAATTAGCACAATATAATCTGCAAATAGCATACACCAAGGAATCTCCCATTGTATACTCTTCTTAACCTCATCCATCAATAGAGCAAAAATATGGAGGCTCAACGCTAACCCTTGATGTAATTCTACATTAATGGGGAAGTCATTGGTTACACCATCGCATGCTCTGACACTAGTCACAACATCATCGTACATATCCTTGATAAGGGTAATGTACTTTGTTGGGACTCTTTTTTTCCAGAGCCTACCACATCACCTTTCGTGGTACTTTGTCATAAGCTTTCTCCAAATCGATAAAAACCATGTGTAAATTCCTTCTTTCGCTCCTTAAGCCTCTCCATAAATTGTCTTATCAAGAAAATAGCCTCGTGGTCGACCTCCCGGGCATGAAACCAAATTTGTGCAACTTTTTATATCTTCTTTATTCTTAAAAATTGAAACTAATATGCTTCTCCTCCACTCATCTGGCATCTTGTTTGATTTGAATGTATTATTGAACAACTTAGTTAGCCAGTCTATCGCTGTATCTCCAAGGCATCTCCACACCTCAATGGGGATGCCATCAGGCCCCAATGCCTTGCCTACTTTCATCCATTTTAGCGCCTCCTTTACCTCGAATTCTTGAATTCTTTGAACAAAATGCCTACTGTTGTCATCAAAAGAGTCGTCTAGCTCGATCAAAGTGCGATCACCTTCTTCATTAAATAGCTTGTCGAAGTAATCTCTTTACTAACTTAATATATATGATGAAAAAATATTTAAGCGTAAATATATACATGCATACAACCAAATAAATTTTGTGACAACATTGCTCGCATATTAGAATTGTCGCCTAATAAACAATATAATATACATATACATATATGATAAAAAATTATAATAATAATTATTAGTTATAAAAAACCATACTTTAATTCCAAAGCCTTGAAGTACACTATGATAAATTCTCCCATTGAAACTTTTTTCGATTAAGCAGATTGTTAGTCCTTGAACTGTTGACCTTCAGCTTTTGGATAGTAATCATATTTTACTAGATTTGAGCTTGTAGTGATGGAGGGATTAAGGATGATTTTTGGCCAACAAACTATGGTGGAGGAGATAGCAAAAGATTCTAATCAAATTAGTTTAGATATGCTTATATGGTGGATAGAAAGGAGAATAAAGTGGATCTCATCTCATACTAATTCTCCCTCAATCTAAACCTATCTAACTCAAAATGAGCTGCTCCTACCTATTGTTTGCAGCCAAAACAAATAAGCCCTATGATGGGCCTCAAATCCATTTTAAGCCCGTATAAAAATATCACGCAATTTAATCCATTTAATCACTTGTCGATATTGTATATCGACTGATATTTTATAACTACTATAAATATATTTTGAATATTTATTTTTTAAATCATAATCAAATTTTATAATTAATACTTCATAAATATTAATCAATTTATAACAATTATAAACTAAGTAAATCATTTGATCAAAGGAGAATTCATCATTTCGGTTGTATGACTCGTCAGATGTAAATTTAGTTAGCGAACTATTCGAATATTAATGTTCACACCTTACTTAGCAGGTGGTGTGACATTTTGGCCAAATTTATCGCTTACTTGGTTTCGGTAAAATCCACTTCCACTTTAGCCAGTTGTGACTTTTATTTACACCAATTCTCTTCGTCAAAATTATATCATTTTGGACTTTTGGAATTGGCGATGGTCAAAATTCCAATATTGTCCATATTCAACTTTATAGTCCAAACACAAAGTGTATCAACTTAATTTTTTAGTAATAATTGATCCGCGATAATATTAGTAATTTATTTAACTAAGAGAGAATTTGGAATTTGTTCGATGAATTAGTTTGTGAAATTATTTTATAAAGGAATTCAAATTATGGAAATAACATTTTACAAATGGTAATGTAATTGAAATAGGATATTAGTTGAAAGAAGAAATGATTGTTATAGGAATTTGCATTTATATAAAGTAAAAGAATTTAGTTATAAAACTCAAGTAAAGTATTTTTTATATGGGTATATATTCACTTATTTTATTTTTTTGATACAGGCCCAAATAACTCAAACCCAATTACTATTCTAGAATTTCTTTCTTTTTCATCTTCCTTGGATATTTACATATATGCCTCATTGCGATGTAATAGGAATCCCTTGTACAATATTTATTTTTTGATTCCTCACTTCAAAATTCAAGAACAAAACATATAAATTAAAATAAAATATCAATCTTGGCTTTCTCTCCTCCCTATGTGCGTTCAGTGAGTGATTTTACTATATATGTCCTAATCTCATATATTATATTTTTATACATATGTTATTTGTACTGTGTTTTGGTTGGAAAACTTGCGTGCATGGGTTGAAAGGTGTGCGCATGTATTTGTAAAGAATTTCATGCGTGAGTACCAGAGCTATCATTTCTCACCATTGCATGTGTTCTTGCTATTTATATATCCTCCTATTTCTATGCATTATAATTTGCATGCTTTTATACCTGAGTCCGTTAACATGCCTGTGAAGATGAGTTTGTACGCAATGTATGAAATAGATGTGTTTATTTATACGAGCATGCTGGCACGTGCTACGCATGTGGTGATGACATATGATTCACGTATGAATTGTTTTTGTAACATCCCGCCTTTTCGCACGATTTAAATCGACACAGGTGCCAATTCATACATACGAAAGGGCGGATTGTTATGGGGTAAATACGAAAAACAAGAAAGAAATAAAAAGAAAACCGAATCTCACAACGGAAGGATAAAATATAATAATAAAATAAAATAATAAAATATACAGTTCATAAAACTGTTTACAAAACATTTGATTCTTCTTTATACAATTAAATATCAGAGTTCACATACCAATGAAATCAATGCAGCGGAATACAGTGTAGTGGAACCATATAATATATAATAATAATAGTAATGAAATCTTCGTCTTCTTCCTCCAGAAATAAAGTCTTCAAATCCTGAAACGCTCGGACTAACCCGAGCGAATTGAAAAGACAAAGCACTCGAGTCAGAACTAAAAGATGTTATGTAAGTTAAATCAACAAAAATAAATATGAGTGCAGTAACTCAAGAGATGCTCGGGATTTACATCTCCTAAGGATCCGTTAAACTATTTATTATGTAGTATATTGCGCTATTATGATAGTGTCTAATTGTAAAATAAACTTACTTTTAAATAGCATTAAGGCTTTACATTTTCCACCTTAACACGTAATAGTCCCAGTAGTCCATCCAATATCATAGTCCCTCCTGATCGGGAAGCCACCAGAGGATACCACACGGGCTACGGGAGAAATCCAAACTCGTACAAGGCACGATAGGGTAAGTGACACGGCACAACTAGGCAATGCCAGGATTGATATACCAATTACGCTTCCGGGTCAATGGTAACGCGTAGCGCGCAGCTACCGTCCACCTCGAGCCACACCTCCAAATCAAAGAAATCAAAAGTGGCCACCGAATAAATCCAAGGGTCAAAATATAATATCGAAGGGATGTGTCTGATCAAAGGTGCTACATTATTGACCCGTCAATCGCTCCTGTTTTAGCCACCTTATGCCAACTCACGGGAGTTGGGTCCACGTATTTACCTTACATGAAACGCCGCCACCATCCTACTTCATTCTGGAATCTCCACCGTGTACACGGTTGTTAAAGTGGTTTTCGAAGTTGGCAGAGAGTATGACAACTTCCGATCCCGGTCTCTTCAACAACCAAACGTTATTATAACACCGCGGTCATTTAAAAATTAATTATACTTTCAAAAACCAGAATATAATTATCCATTTTTAAAACCCATAAATACGATATCATTTCCTTTTAAAAACCCAAATAAATATGATATCATTTTATTTCAAATATATTTCTTTTCCAAAATAATGCCACTTTAAAGTTTATAATACCTCGAAACCAAATAATTGAATTTTAACTTTCAACATAATACTTCGAAATCCATAGTTTTAAAACCATAACTTACAAACTTAAATGGTATGGATATTCAACAGTATATAAAATAAAACAGTTGAATTTAAAATTTCTTTAAAAGTAAATAATTTCCGCACCTTCATATTTTTTTTCATTTTAAATTCAATCTAAACCCATAACTTTTAGATTCACTTTCAGTTTAAATAAAACACTTCGATTTCAATGTTTCAAAACTTCGAGAATTTAATAAATTTCAAAACTAAGGTTGAAAATTTCAAAACAACAATTTATTTTCCTATTATTTAGTTTGAAAGGTTTATATGATAAATCCATAACCATTTAAAATAAACTAAATTTATTAACACTAAAATTTCCTTTCATTTATTTATACTATAATTATTTATTAAATCCAGTTATAAATATCATACCTTTAAAATTTCCAATTTTAATAAGTTTTCATCAACTTATGGAGTTAAATTTTCAAATAAGCTCAATTCCAATTAAATCTTCAGTTTATCTTTCAATTTTAATTTATTTGAATCATTTATAACTCTATATATATACAAGAACTTAAACTCATACTAAATCGTATAATATAAATTATCAAATGCCATTTTTCAACTTATTCATTTTATTTAACAGATTTATACCTAGCTTAAATTCAACGATTTAACTATGTATGTATATATAAAATATATTTATATCGTGTCTAAATTTAATATTTATCGAACCGTATCACATCCAAACAAAAAAAAATCAAAATCGTTTTAAAATAATTTTATATCTATACCGCGGTGCCTGTATAAAATTTTCTACCCTATGGTCAACTGATACGGATATTTATCATTCCAATCCGCAATTTAAAAATAAAATGCGGTTGTATATCATTTCAAACCGCAATCCCGAATGAAATGAAAATGCATGATAACTTGCAGTTTATATAAGATAGAACAAATCATCCATTCATCCAATATCCATCATCAACCAATTTACTTCAATCATCATTAATTTATATCAATCATCGTCAATTTAAACAAACATCATATAGAGCATATAAATATAACAGGAAATAAATGACAGTTACTTACTAACAGTTTATATTCAAAATAAATTTATAACTGTTTAACTAGAAGTTTTATGCAAATAAATAAATTTTAACTGTCAAATTTATATGCAATACTAAAATTAATTAACAGTTAAATTAAATAAATGCGATTTAACAGAGATAATGAATAAAACATGCCAAACAGTAATAAATAAATTTCTACTCATATCTAAAATCAATTTAACAAACATAAGAAATTTTAGAAGTTGTGAGTGGGTTAAAACACTCAACTTTAGGATTTAAATCGAATTTAAATCCGATTTGAACCCAAAATTTTCGACGGTCTCAGAATTCGTTCAAACCAGCATCAACAGATTCGGAATTTTATTACGATGCTAACAAAAAATCGCATGAGAATCGGATATCATATGCGAGAGTTATTCGTATTTGAATACGTGGAAATAGAAATTAAAATTAAAAATTAAACAAACAACTCACCCCCCAAAAAGCAAAACCACGTGGACACGTACTCTCCCTGCCTCCTTTCGTTCGAACGCAAATAGACAGAAACCTTACCCGAGCCGCCGTGAATTCCACCAACTTTCGATGCTTCCTCATGCGACTGCACCAAGATCAGGTGGCGCCGTTGGAATCTTCTCCCTGAGCCGCCCCTACTGCATAGCCGCGGCCACGCATTGTCCCCAGATGACGCAGCGCCGCCGCCGTTTTCTCCTGCAAATCGTGGCGAATCGAAACGCCTTGGACCAAAACGAACCGTACCGATCTACTCTCCTCATCTCCCTCTCTGATGTGGTGCCTTCCGATCGAACCATCTCTGACGATCCACCGTCGAAAAGCAAGCCCTAGTTTCGACGGCCGAGACTAAACTAGCCAATTCCAGCCACATCGTAACCCAAATCGAAAGACGGATTTCAGATCTGAGTTACGCTTTTCGAAGCTTCAACATATATTTTTTTGAGATTTTTCTGAGGACTTTGAATTTTGACTTTTGATTTGATTTTTTTGAAATTTAACATGGATCTAGGGCTTCTATCCATTGGAAGAATAGAAGAAAGTGATGAAATGAACGCACAAACAAATGAGAATAGACCGAGGTAGGGTTTATAACTGGGTTTATATAGGTAGGTTAGAAGTAGAGTAGATGGATCCGATAAACAAACGTGCTACCGCTAATGTGGCCCAAAAAGCCCGTTCTGACCCCGGAACGAAATTGGGTAAACCCATATAACGAAATAGGTAATTTAAAATATTCTGAACGCGATGGAAAAAGTTTCACGTCCAAATTCCATCGTATGAAGAAGTTATGCTGAAATCAATATTTTCAAATTGATTTCATTTTATCGATTTCAAGGCGTTTCGCGTTCGTACGATCAAACGACAAGTCCGATCGCTACGAAACTTGAAAACCTACAATAATTCACCGATACGGATCCGATGAAACTGGTTTCGTCGAAATACGAGTCAGTGGCCAAAATGGCTATTTTTATACTAATTAAATAAATTTAAAAATTATTATTAAATCAACTTTCAAATTTTAAAATTTTAAAACTCACAAATTTTATCACCATATATATTCTCACTTATTTACAATGACTTAAACAAATCTTTATGTAAATTTAGAGTTGATAAATCTATCAATTTCAGTGCCAAAACTTCTATTTCATTATATTCAAAATTATAAATTAAGTTCCCAAAAATTTCTATTAAGTTAAATAATCAATGATTATTCCATCTATAAATTTTAAGTAGATGGATTCAAATGTTGGGTTCAAAAACTATTATTTTAATATTCTTGAATTTCAGTTAAATCTCTATTAACGTAGTACTTTAAACGTTAAATTTCATTTATTTTGCAATACTTCAATTAACTTAATAAATATTGCTTTCTATACTTAAATCTATATTAACAAAATGTTAGATTTGGATCGATAGAAATCGATTTACCAAAATTTGCGTACACATTACGTAAATAAACAACTATATAAATTTTCCACCTATTAGCTCTTAATTTTATTCTTAAGTTTGTTACCTATCAATTTTGATTATACTTCCATCTATAATGCAAATCCAATCTCCTCTAACTGCATAAATTGGGGCAATTTATTGCAATTGATTTCCCATTAAACTTCATAAATTATCAAATTGAAACCTAAATAAAACGTTTATTTATTATAAAAATCTTGTTGTTTAATTGAATTGACCATTCACGGATGTAATTTACCTTGATCTCCAATTATTACTTAAATACATCACAAAACGTTAAATCTATATTTATTACAATTTGTTACCAAAATTACTTTAACGAAATCAATTACGCCCTTTAAAAATTTCTATTCATTCATTAATTGCTAATTGTTATTCGATTTAAACCCATTCATTTGATTTCCCTATTATGCATCAATTATAAACCCATCATCTTAAAGGTGATGTCAACATTTTATACTATAAATTTACCCTTTTATATTCCAATATAAATAAATGCTCACATACAAATTAAGATTCTAAATCCAATTAATTATTCCATTTAATCCATTAATTTATTAACTTTAATTATTGCAATTCATTGTCTAACATAAATTTGAATCTATTTCCAAATTTTCACGTTTCAATTAATTAACACCTTACAATAGTTTACAAATAAAAAGGGGATTGTACTAAATAAATATTTATTGTCCTGCATTACTTTATTACCTCCATTTACATTCAATCTTCATAAATAAATAATTTATTTCATTGATGAATTCAATACTTGCCTTTATTTACTTAATTTAACCTTATATCCAAATGCACAAATTTTCACTATTCCAATTAATTGAAATGTAAAATTAAATTTGTAAATTTTTAATTACCCTTGATACATCAAATTTCAATATTTGCTTTCATATAAATTAATAAGACTTCTATTTCTTTCTAAATTTAAATTAAAATCTTATTAATTTAATTCATTTTAAACATCGAATTTATACGGGTCGTTACACTCTCCCCCACTCAAAACTTTTCGTCTCCGAAAAGGAAAAGAAAGGAAAAGAAGAATTCAATAACAATACATCTTATTCAAAATATTTAACTTATAAACAATAATTTACTAAATTTATTACCTTAAATAAAATATACCCGTTTTATAATCATTATATCCTTTTATACTTAAATTACTAAAGTTTGGAAAAACATTTCCAAAATATTTCTAAGTTCAAAATTTTACGAAAAATATTGGTAGAGTCTCCTTTGTACGGAGAGGCTCGGGAGAAAATATAATATTAAATATAACAATTATATTACATATATTATCCAAAATATTATATCCCAACACGGGAAAATATATAAAATAGCGCTATAAACCGTAATCTGAAACGTACCTATTTGTCGGGAAATTTACGCTTAATTTATGAAACCAAAAGCAGTAGCAATTTCTTCCATAACCTGCATTTCACTTATAAAATCTAAAAGGGTTACAACTTATATAAAGTGAAATATTTAAGTGCTTTCAATTACTAATAGCAAATCAATACAACAACCATCAATTTTAACAAACAGCATACACAACAAATACAAAACAACCATTCAATCAAACAACAAATAGTTGTTCGGGTTTCAAAACTTTTAAATTATACGGAATGAAGAATAAACTACTAGCGTATCATTTACTCAACAGTCTTAGATAAATCTAAATAGTTTATTCACACATCCATACAAATCTAAAGTATCCTTACCCCAACAACCATAACCAAACAACACAATTCAAATCAACTTTACTTATTATTAATTTTATTTCATACCTTAGTTGTTTAATTTCTCTTTTATTCATACCACATAAATTTTCCTTTTTATAATTTACATTTATCTCTAACAACTTTTAAATTTTATTTACTCATTCAATGTTTGTTTCATTTATTTTCACTTATTACTTCCAATTTTTCATTTCCATTAACTCAGGTCATGCCGGTTCTTTTTATTTCATTATAAGTATTCATTTATTTATTGCATGCCCTCATTTATTTACATTTGTTTATACATAGTATTCATGTCTCATTTAATTTCTTAGCCTTTCCATTTTATTAACTTAAGTTGATAATCATCTATTTGAATTACTTACCTTTAATTATACTCACTTATAGTAAAACTTTAATTATAACCTAAGTTTATAACATTAAATTCCCATTTAACATCGATTTCATTGAATACTCTCATTATTTCAAAATTTCTATTTGTATAATATTCTATTACAATCTCTTATTAAACATTTCAACTTTTAATATTTGGTAAGTTATATATATGTTATTTAAGGAATGTATTGAAAGTTATACAAGTTTTCTCATTTCTTTTAATTAATCCATTGTTCAATAAGTTTTTACCTTTTCCTTATAAGTTACAATTTCAATTTACCTTGTGTTCCTTTCATTTATTTAATGCTTACATTCCATTGTTTTTAATTATAGTAACAGTTTGATTACCCTTACATTTACAACTTTATAACATCAATTCTTATAAATGAAGAATTTCATTAATTCATTTACTGAGGTTTACAAACACTTGTTTACATTACTTATCTTCCTATTATATTAAATTTTTACTTTAGTTAAAGGTTCCAATTATTAATTACTAACCTTTCATTTCACTACAATAATTGAAACAATTTATTAATGGAAATTTAAGAATTTAATACCGGGTTAAATTTCAAATTAATTTAAAATAATAGATAAATATATTCTTACAACTTATATATCTCTAATTATATTTAAAACAATTCAAAATTTATGTATTTTTCAAAAATGAATCCGCAGTAAAACTACTACAGTGGCCTTCCCCCTTCGAAACTCGAAAATGAAAGTCGATGATGCGGCTGCCATCACCGAAATTATTTTCCAACGACAGTGAGGAAAGTACAAGACTTATTTCTTTCCAGAATTTCTTTAAAATCATACTTTCAAATTTTATTGAAATATTTATATCATAAAATATTTCTAAATACTATTAATAAATTTCAAAATCCTTTGAAAGAATATTTTTTTCAAAATCCCGGACTTAAGTTCTATAATTTCCAAATTTCATTGATTTTATTTTCAATCTTATTTTACCTATTATTTTTAAATTTTATTCCTAACACCCAATATATTTCAACCAAATATAATCTTTATAAAATTTATTTTATATATCTAGAAAATATAATAGGCAAAATTATTTCATTCACCCATATTAAAACAAATATTATGTCGGTCTGTCATATTAAGTGTTTAGAAATCTCTATTAATGTCACAGCGTCCCATGCATCAACCGGGATTTATAAATACAAAACGGAACAGATTAACATAATATTAAAACCCTTTTATAACACTAACAAATACACTCTCTCATATATATACACTCAGCGACTCCCATAGGGTGTTACTACCATATTAGTAAAGAGTCAAAGCCCACAAAGCTAAGGTTTATCGTTAAACCAAAGCTCCGATACCAGATGTAACATCCTGCCTTTTCGCACGATTTAAATGGACACACGTGCCAATTCATACATACGGAAGGGCGGATTGTTATGGGGTAAATACGAAAAACAAGAAAGAAATAAAAAGAAAACCGAATCTCACAGCGGAAGGATAAAATATAATAATAAAATATACAGTTCATAAAACTGTTTACAAAACATTCGATTCTTCTTTATACAATTAAATATCAGAGTTCACATACCAATGAAATCAATGCAGCGGAATACAGTATAGTGGAACCATATAATATATAATAATAATAGTAATGAAATCTTCGTCTTCTTCCTCCAGAAATAAAGTCTTCAAATCCTGAAACGCTCGGACTGACCCAAGCGAATTGAAAAGACAAAACACTCGAGTCAGAACTAAAAGATCTTATGTAAGTTAAATCAACAAAAATAAATATGAGTGCAGTAACTCAAGAGATGCTCGGGATTTACATCTCCTAAGGATCCGTTGAACTATTTACTATGTAGTATATTGCGCTATTATGATAGTGTCTAATTGTAAATAAACTTACTTTTAAATAGCATTAAGGCTTTAATTTTCCACCTTAACACGTAATAGTCCCAGTAGTCCATCCAATATCATAGTCCCTCCTGATTGGGAAGCCACCAGAGGATACCACACGGGCTGCGGGAGAAATCCAAACTCGTACAAGACGCGATATGGTAAGTGACACGGCACAACTAGGCAATGCCAGGATAGATATACCAATTACGCATCCGGGTCGGTGGTAACGCGTAGCGCACATCTACCGCCCATCTCGAGCCACACCCCCAAATCAAAGAAATCAAAAGTGGCCACCGAATAAATCCAAGAGTCAAAGTATAATATCGAGGGGATGTGTCCGATCAAAGGTGCTACCTTATTAACCCGTCAATCGCTCCTGTTTTAGCCACCTTATGCCAACTCACGGGAGTTGGGTCCATGTATTTACCTTACATGAAACGCCGTCACCATCTTACTTCATTCTGGAATCTCCACCGCATACACGGTTGTTAAAGTGGTTTTCGGAGTTGGCAGAGAGTATGACAACTTCTGATCCCGGTCTCTTCAACAACCAAACGTTATTATAACACCGCGGTCATTTAAAAATTAATTATACTTTCAAAAACCAGAATCTAATTATCCATTTTTAAAACTCATAAATACGATATCATTTCCTTTTAAAAACCCAAATAAATATGATATCATTTTATTTCAAATATATTTCTTTTCCAAAATAATGCCACTTTAAAATTTATAATACCTAGAAACCAAATAATTGAATTTTAACTTTCAACATAATACTTCGAAATCCATAGTTTTAAAACCATAACTTTCAAACTTAAATGGTTTGGATATTCAACAGTATATAAAATAAAACAGTTGAATTTAAAATTTGTTTAAAAGCAAATAATTTCCGCACCTTCACATTTTTTTTCATTTTAAATTCAATCTAAACCCATAACTTTTAGATTCACTTTCAGTTTGAATAAAACACTTCGATTTCAATATTTCAAAACTTCGAGAATTTAATAAATTTCAAAACTAAGGTTGAAAATTTCAAAACAACAATTTATTTTCCTATTATTTAGTTTGAAAGGTTTATACGATAAATCCATAACCATTTAAAATAAACTAAATTTATTAACACTAAAATTTTCTTTCATTTATTTATACTAGAATTATTTATTAAATCCAGTTATAAATACCATACCTTTAAAATTTCCAATTTTAATAAGTTTTCATCAACTTATGGAGTTAAATTTTCAAATAAGCTCAATTCCAATTAAATCTCCAGTTTATCTTTCAATCTTAATTTATTTGAATCATTTATAACTATATATATATACAAGAACTTAAACTCATACTAAATCGTATAATATAAATTATCAAATGCCATTTTTCAACTTATTCATTTTATTTAACAGATTTATACCTAGCTTAAATTCAACGATTTAACTATGTATGTATATATAAAATATATTTATATCGTATCCAAATTTAATATTTATCGAACCGTATCATATCCAAACCAAAAAAAATCAAAATCATTTTAAAATCATTTTATATATATACCGCGGTGCCTGTATAAAATTTTCTACCCTATGGTTAACTGATACGGATATTTATTATTCCAATCCGCAATTTAAAAATAAAATGCGGTTGTATATCATTTCAAACCGCAATCCCGAATGAAATGAAAATGCATGATAACTTGCAGTTTATATAAGATAGAACAAATCATCCATTCATCCAATATCCATCATCAACCAATTTATTTCAATCATCATTAATTTATATCAATCATCGTCAATTTAAACAAACATCATATAGAGCATATAAATATAACAGGAAATAAATGACAGTTACTTACTAACAGTTTATATTCAAAATAAACTCTATAACTGTTTAACTAGAAGTTTTATGCAAATAAATAAATTTTAACTGTCAAATTTATATGCAATACTAAAATTAATTACAGTTAAATTAAATAAATGCGATTTAACAGAGATAATGAATAAAACATGCCAAACAGTAATAAATAAATTTCTACTCATATCTAAAATCAATTTAACAAACATAAGAAATTTTAGAAGTTGTGAGTGGGTTAAAACACTCACCTTTTGGATTTAAATCGAATTTAAATCCGATTTAAACTCGAAATTTTCGACGGTCTCAGAATTCGTTCAAACCAACATCAACAGATCCGGAATTTCATTACGATCCTAACAAAAAAAATCGCGTGAGAATCGGATATCGTATGCGAGAGTTATTCGTATTTGAATATGTGGAAATAGAAATTAAAATTAAAAATTAAACAAACAACTCACCCCCCAAAAAGCAAAACCACGTGGACACGTACTCTCCCTGCCTCCTTTCGTTCGAACGCAAATAGACAGAAACCCTATCCAAGCCGCTGTGAATTCCACCAATTTTCGATGCTTCCTCATGCGACTACACCAAGATCAGGTGGCGCCGTTGGAATCTCCTCCCTGAGCCGCCCCTACTGCATAGCCGCGGCCACGCATGGTCCCCAGATGACGCAGCGCCGCCGCCGTTTTCCCCTGCAAATCGTGGCGAATCGAAACGCCTTAGACCAAAACGAAACGTACTGATCTTCTCTCCTCATCTCCCTCTCTGATGCGGTGCCTTCCGATCGAACCATCTCTGACGATCCACCGTCGAAAAGCAAGCCCTGGTTTCGACGGCCGAGACTAAACTAGCCAATTCCAGCCACATCATAACCCAAATCGAAAGACGGATTTCAGATCTGAGTTACGCTTTTCGAAGCTTCAACATATATTTTATTGAGATTTTTCTGAGGACTTTGAATTTTGACTTTTGATTTGATTTTTTTGAAATTTAACATGGATCTAGGGTTTCTAGCCATTGGAAGAATAGAAGGAAGTGATGAAATGAACGCACAAATAAATGAGAATAGACGGAGGTAGGGTTTATAACTGAGTTTATATTGGTAGGTTAGAAATAGAGTAGATGGATCCGATAAACAAACGTGCTACCGCTAACGTGGCCCAAAAAGCCCGTTCTGACCCCGGAACGAAATTGGTTAAATCCATATATCGAAATAGGTAATTTAAAATATTCTGAACGCGATGGAAAAAGTTTCACATCCAAATTCCATCGTATGAAGAAGTTATGCTGAAATCAATATTTTCAAATTGATTTCAAATTGATTTCAATTTATCGATTTCAAGGCGTTTCGCGTTCGTACGATCAAACGACAAGTCCGATCGCTATGAACTTGAAAACCTACAATAATTCACCGATACGGATCCGATGAAACTGGTTTCGTCGAAATCCGAGTCAGTGGCCAAAATGGCTATTTTTATATTAATTAAATAAATTTAAAAATTATTATTAAATCAACTTTCAAATTTTAAAATTTTAAAAATCACAAATTTTATCACCATATATATTCTCACTTATTTACAATGACTTAAACAAATCTTTATGTAAATTTAGAGTTGATAAATCTATCAATTGCAGTGCCAAAACTTCTATTTCATTATATTCAAAATTATAAATTAAGTTCCCAAAAATTTCTATTATGTTAAATAATCAATGATTATTCCATCTATAAATTTTAAGTAAATGGATTCAAATGTTGGGTTCAGAAACTATTATTTTAATATTCTTGAATTTCAGTTAAATCTCTATAAACGTAATACTTTAAACGTTAAATTTCATTTATTTTGCAATACTTCAATTAAATTAATAAATATTGCTTTCTATACTTAAATCTATAATAACAAAACGTTAGATTTGGTTCGATAGAAATCGATTTACCAAAATTTGCGTACACATTACGTAAATAAACAATTATATAAATTTGCCACCTATTAGCTTTTAATTTTATTCCTAAGTTTGTTACCTATCAATTTCGATTATACTTCCATCTATAATGCAAATCCAATCTCCTCTAACTGCATAAATTAGGGCAAATTTATTGCAATTGATTTCCCATTAAACTTCATAAATTATCAAATTGAAACCTAAATAAAACGTTTATTTATTATAAAAATCTTGTTGTTTAATTGAATTGACCATTCACGGATATAATTTACCTTGATCTCCAATTATTACTTAAATACATCACAAAACGTTAAATCTATATTCATTACAATTTCTTACCAAAATTACTTTAACGAAATCAATTACGCCCTTTAAAAATTTCTATTCATTCATTAATTGCTAATTGTTATTCAATTTAAACTCATTCGTTTGATTTCTCTATTATGCATCAATTATAAACCCATCATCTTAAAGGTGATGTCAACATTTTATATTATAAATTTACCCTTTTATATTCCAATATAAATAAATGCTCACATACAAATTAAGATTCTAAATCCAATTAATTATTCCATTTAATCTATTGATTTATTAACTTTAATTATTGCAATTCATTGTCTAACATAAATTTGAATCTATTTCCAAATTTTCACGTTTCAATTAATTAACACCTTACAATAGTTTACAAATAAAAAGGGGATTGTACTAAATAAATATTTATTGTTCTACATTACTTTATTACCTCCATTTACATTCAATCTTCATAAATAAATAATTTATTTCATTGATGAATTCAATACTTGCCTTTATTTACTTAATTTAACTTTATATCCAAATGCACAAATTTTCACTATTCCAATTAATTGAAATATAAAATTAAATTTGTAAATTTTTAATTACCCTTGATACATCAAATTTCAATATTTGCTTTCATATAAATTAATAAGACTTCTATTTCTTTCTAAATTTAAATTAAAATCTTATTAATTTAATTCATTTAAACATCGAATTTATACGGGTCGTTACAGTTTTTCTATAAATTATATATAATTAACACATTCAAGAAAATTATGATTTGCACAAATATTTATCCATATTTTTACGTTGAAACAATGTGTGATTAATTTAAGTTTTTATTTCTATGTTGTAGAATTTAATTTTTTTTTCTAGTTTGAATTTTATTTATATTATTAATTAATAAATAACGAATTTGTAATTAATTAAATAATTGTTTATTTAATAGATCTTATTTTTAAGTATAGAGAATTTTGAATTTGTAAAAAAGTTTAACTGTTAAATGCTATTTTTAAGAAATATTAAGATTTGTAATATCTGGATGAAGGCAAATTTAACTTTCAAATCCTATTTTTAAGGGATATTAGGATTAGCTAATATATGTAGAAGGACATTTTTGGTAGTTCATGCTGATACCAAAAAATGTGATACCAAAGATATTACAACTATTAATAACAATTTTGCAACCAACTAAAGTTTATGTATTTAAACTTTTATATATATGTATATGTATATGTGTGTGTATAAAATCAAAAGTTCAAATAATTACTCTGTTCATTTGTTTGACCAATAGTGTATGTAGCATGTAAATACATATACACATCTAAGTTTACAAATATAATTTTGATAAATCGGTAAATGGATTTACCTATAATGCTTAAATTGTTGTTAGTTATCATCTTATTCAAGTGTGAGTGTGAGTATGTGTATATATAAGGAGGATTTTTACTTCAAGGGCTCATTGTCCAGGGTAATAAGTTTTAAGGACACTACTTTTGAAAAATTAGTATTAAGGACATTTTACAGGAAAAGGATAAAAGAATTTATCATTTTCAGTTATACAGAAATAATGATAAAAGGATTTATCATTTTTCTGTATAACATAAAAAGATAAATGAATTTATCATTATACTGTAAATTGTCCTTAAAACTAATTATTTAGAAGTGCTGTGCTTAAAACTTATTAACCTGCAAATAGAAGCCCTTAAACCTAATTTTCACATATACAAGGGTGTGTTTCAGTAAGTGTTTGCTGCTGTCACTTTCAGTGTCAGTGTGTATATAACTATGCCTTTGTACAACGTGTTTGTGTCTGTCAGTAAATGTTGAGTTGCATTTGCATGCATTCCTGCGTACGTGAGTTTAGATATGTATGTGTGGGTTTTGATGCAGTTGTGTGAGGGTTTTGTGATAGTGCATGCATATGCATGTGTCTATACGGTGCGTGAGTGCTATATATTCAAATGAATTAGAATACCTATATACATATATTTAGTACTATATTGTTATTGAAATCCATAGTATAGTTCACTAAAGAAGTATACTTTTGCTCTGTTGAAAGTTGTTGATTTTATACTCTGGTATAGTTGGAAGAAGATGAACAATATTATCTCTAAATTCCCTTTGAATTGTGTGCATTTAGTTTTATTTTACCATAATAAATCTTTGCTTAAAAATTAAATGGGTATTATGTTTTGTACATAGAATAATATTCGACAAACTCTATTTTGAATAATACACATTTATGATTTTCTACGTATCTATTGTCATTCGTTGGCATGCATTCTTGTTTACTTTGTCATTTTGATATCATCTCAGTAAAGTAAGCATTGGAGACATCTATAAATCCAATACCAGCGTCTGTGTATATAACAATAAAATACCTTACTTTCTCGTGGCCCATGTAAAATCTTAGTTCATAATATGATGGCCCGTTCCTATTCTTTAAATCAACAGGCCTAGTAAAATTTTATCACAATAACTCAGATCATGTCCTCCTAACCTTAGGCCCTATTTACATTTCCAAGCACATCAGTGGTTACTTTCTCAGTGGAGTCCGCCATTTAATTACAAATCTGTGTTTGTATCCACTGCTATATTTCTTTCTTCTTTTCATTTATTCATGGTGTGAATTTTAATATATACATACATCTAGTTTTGAAAATATATTTACTTCTTTATATATTAAATTAAATTAAATTAGATGTTTCAAATTTATTTAAAATAGTATTTAATCATATTAAATTATGAACTAATCTCCATATGTAATAAATGGTTTATTTAACTATTTTGTGAATTTAAATGAAATAATTGAGATCCAAATGTATTATGGAAATAAGAATATTTTTTAAATGATTTTTATTATAAAAAACATTTGATTTATAAATTGATTTGAAAGTTTTATAGGAAATTATATATTATGAATGTTGCATTATTAAGTGTGTGTGTGTATTTGAATAATCTATTTTATCTTATTTTCTGAATTTTGATTTCTTATCTTTTTTATATTAATTCAGATGATATTAGTGATTCACCGTTGATATTAATTTAGTTGATGATTTTGATATGATATGGTGATGACATCCTTCTGTGATTTTATGTTTTTTATTTTATGTGATGAGAAATCTGAATAAACGGTTTAGTGATACCGTTTAGTATGAGACTTTCGGTAACACTTTTCCAGTTGTTTTTTGGACTCGTTATATAGAATAAATAATGGTGGGTGAGATGTATGAGCACTGAATAAATGGACTAGTAAACACGGTGGTATAGGATGTCGTTGTGATATTTATTCAGTCATTCTTTGCTCATGGATGACACTCAACACAAGATATATTGTGTGTGACTCGATGCAGTGAGCACGTACGAAGGCTACTAGTTAGCCACATAGTTTGTGTACATTATATGTTTGTCTACAATAATCTGACTCCCTTTATGTTTCGGGAGTGAACTAGATTGGCCAGTATCCACCCTGGCGGCCTGATCATGGGTCGCACTTCAGATCCACAACACTGTTGTTGTTTATGATATTTGATTCACATCATGAAATTAGTAGTTGATTGTCCCTTGTGTTGCATAGGCCAACAGTCAATTACCATAGAGGCAAATGTTGATAGTCGTGGTCGAAGAGGCTATGCGTTGTCAAGCCTATGGTGGATCATTGTTACGATACCGAGACGGGAGAGGTAATGGTAACCGATGACTATAGGAATCATGTCATATGGACCACGTGTGACTCCTAGAGCAATTAGACGTCCCGTCAGTCTCCCGACTGGTTCTGGTATATGTGGATGTATATGGAGGTATATACGTGAGTGATAAATAGACATATATTATGTATGGATGAAATTATACCTAAGACCGTGTCCAGAGTATGATCAACCCCATATCCTTCTTAGTCAGATGGCCTACTTATTATTGATTTGTTGTCTCTATCTCTTAGAATCTTTCAGTCAAGAGTTTTGTCTCTCCAAGGACTGTAGGTCGAGATATATGATTTTGTACATTCCGACATTGTTATGAGCTGGCTCAAATCTTTCTTGTTCATTATATTGATTTGATATTTTATAATATGAGATTGGGAGAGATGGCGGGCATCGTTTCATTACTGTCTGACTTCCCTTGAGGATGTCTCATTCCTGATTATTTTGGATTTGATATTGATTTTTGGAAACGTATGATTCATCCATTTGCATTGATTCTGTGAATTTCGATTTGACGTATTTTCATATGGGTGGTGACATCTTTTGATATTAACATTGATTATATCATATGAATTTGTGTTATTTGTGAGGCATGATACCCTGAAAATTATCTATTACGTTATATAAATATTTCAGACATACATTTCTATACTTATTTATCTATCATGACATGCTGGTTAAATATTTGAGTATCCTTGATTGTGATATTATATTGTTATTTCTTATACATTATTACCCATCTCTATGATTCTTGATTGGACATAGTCTAACTCGTGTATTATTTTATAATACTCGGGCCAGTTCTAGTCATTTCAGGTACATTGATAATACAACCGGTATTCGTTTACTTTAGACATAGAGGAGTATTATATTATGATGATTAGCCGATATTTGTTTGATATTGATTCACTGTATATATACATATAATTGACATATGAGTTGTAATGTATTCTTATAACTTCATTGCATCACATATTATCCCTGCGATTGACTCTGTGTTCTGTATGATTTGCTATAAATATTGTGTATTGTTTTGTCCTAGAGGCACACATGTTTATTGTTTGTTACCAACACTGTGTACATACTGATGATTTTTATATTTGATGTTTTAATATGTACCGGTGTTAGTATAAGAGAATATTCACGTGTGTACTTCATATAGCCTCATTCTCTGTATTATTTGACTGTATTACTTTGTAATATTCTTGGATAATATGTGTATAGAGATGAGGTGTTACACGAAGTCATTGGTTCAATAATAATTATTATCATCATTAAATGAACTACTCTGGCCAAAAACTTTGACTTTGAGTTGACTTGAGCCGACCGTGGTACTAACCCATATAATTGAGGTGAATCCCCTCTTGAATAGTATTTCATTTTCAATATCTCCACTCGACCCAACTATAGCCACTTGATAGATGTCGTGCCATGATTTGACTATAATCAAAGTGGAGCTTTCATATGAAGATCGACGGTATTCTCAAGTCGAGAAAACCGTGTAAATTAGTCACATCGATATTTTCTGTTTGACCTTAGATGTATTAGCTAACAGAAAACTATCGAGTGAGTCATTCCATAATTATTCAAAGCTATCAATACGTAACCCAATGGTGCCCCCATTAGGCATGAGTAATACATTACCCACCATTTAGATAGCGTTACATACTCTAGTCTCAACGGATATATCAATATCCAGTCTTGATGAATCTTGACTAGGAATATTTAAAATGATATATTTATTTCATTATGATAAATTTCTCACGGTTACAGCACTTTGTAACTACTATCACAAAACATATCGTTTATGGATTTTCTATAAAAATATAATTTGAATTAAATTAATTAATTAATATAACACATTATATCAAGCAAATAATAGAGTGAAAACATCTTTTATTTCGAACAAGATTGGTTATCGAGTTGGATATATATAACTAGTTACATAATTGTCTCTAAGGCATACCTCTAAATATATCAACCACCAAGTCATAGTCACAATCTACTACTTCACCAAATTAGTTGAGATGGAGCCCTCACTAGGGTCACCACAATCAAGATCCTAAACCACATACCCAGCACTTTTCGGAACTATCTCCGCAACTCGACTGGCTCAGAGCTACTCGGACCTGCTCCAAGTGAAGGTGACTGAGATGTACTATGTCGATTACGTCGCCTATCAGACATATTTGGCACAAACGTAAATATAATATCATACACTTCTTAGAAAAGAGTACTGCTAACATAAGCATCACATAATCATCAATCAGTATCACATAATCATTAATCATCACATAACCATCATATAATTATTAATCAAGTGATAATCATCACATAAGCATACTCTGCACATAATCATTGAAAAAAGCGTACATGAAAAGAATAATGCATAAGTCAGAATGATACAGATTATATATAGTCATCATTATTATGACGTAGCTCATAATATTACAGAACATAGTCATTATTGTTAATACATAGCTCAGAACTATACAATAAGCGATGCCATCTATGATCAGTCTTCGTCATATTCTGATTCAGACTCGGTCTCGTACTCTATATCATTTTCTTCGGTACTTACAAATGCATCTATTAAAACATTCGATTCATCAGTCAACGACCCTACATCAATGTCATCGGTTATCACTACTTCAGTATTTGGCTCGAGATTCGCTTGATGCGCTGCTTCATCTGGAATATTATTTCCATCAAATGTATATCTTGCCTTCATTTTAAATACAACACACCATTCTGCTTTATTATTTTTTTAAGGACGGATATGGAGCAAAATAAACTTGTAAAGCTTGCTTAGCTAATACAAAAGGATCATACTTATAGTATGCGACGTATGCCTTATTCCAATTAGCTAATAATCTTTGTGCACTTTAATTCTAAAGCCATGAACATTATTAAACCAGTTGCATTTGAATAATACAACTTTCTCTTTAGGTTGTATATAATATGTCAACTCTAAAACTTGTGTTAAGACGCCGTAAAAATCTTTTATATGCTCCTCTGGATCATCACTTCCTTTGACAAATACACCACTGTTATATGTTAATTTTTCAGCCCCGTAACCTTTGGTGTTGAATTTAAATCCATTGACGAAGAATATTGGATAAGTCTTGACATTTCGTTTTGGTCCGATAGCAAGATGTCATAATCCTTCGCCAAAAACACAGTTTTCTGTATCATGAACGTAGTTTGAAAACCATACAGCAAATTTTTTACTGAGATCGCCAGATGGATGTTGTGATTCATATATGCTGCAAATATGTATTATATTCCTTTATAATTAATATATACATGTATAATTGAACTATATATGAATTCATAATTACCTGACAATTGCTGCAAATTCAACACAATTTAGAAGAACATATGTGTGTGCCACACGGTAATCTCTATCATCTAACAATGTTTCCACACATTTTCCAGCAGGTCTTCCATGTTGTCTAAAAGTAGATAACATTGTTTGAGAAGAATCCTGCTCAATAGTTTCTTTATTACGGGAAACACTTACGAACGATAAGTTCACATCGTTACTAAAGTAATGTGAGAAAAAAAATGAAGCTTCTTCGTCAATGTACGATTTGCAAATCGAACCTTCTACTCATGATTTTTTTCTAATTTTTTTCTTCAAATGATTCAGGTACCTATAATAAAATTAATTAAATTTATATAGTGGTACAAAAACCGAAATTAATTAAATTACTTCTCAAATGGATACATCCATCCATATTGCACAGGACCACGAAGGAGTGCTTAAGATGGAAAATGAACAGGTAAATGCTCCATTACATTAAAAAAAACCATGCGGGAATACTTTCTCCAGTTTGTATAGAAGTACAGGGATTTCTGCTTCAAGTTTACATAAACGAACGTCGTAGAACAAAGCTGTTTATAAAACATACTTAATTCTGTTATAACACTCCATATTTTTGCAGGCAGCAGTTCTTTGAAAATCATGGGAAAAAATACTCCATCATAATGTGGCAATCTTGACTTTTCAACCCACTCAATTTACTGTTTTTAAAGTCAACACATCTACAGAGGTTAGAAGAAATCCCATCAGTACATCTAAGTGCTTCCACCCACTTTAGAATGAGTTTTACTTGCTTGTTGTCTAGCTCATAGCATGCTTTGGGTTTCTTATTATCGTCGTACAATTGAAGTTTGGGCCGCTTACAGAAGTGTAATATATAGTCTTGAATTCGCATCGTCCTTGGTTTTCCACTTCACATTCAAAATTGTATTAAGCACGTTGTCAAACACGTTTTTGTTGTTGTGCATGACGTCAATGTTATGTCAGAGTAGGAGATTTTTCCAGTACGGTAACTCTCAGAATATACTTTGCTTGCACCAGTTATGAATGTCCGATTTACCTGGAATTTCAACATGTACCCCAGTTTCATGTATCTTTGGGTAGCCTTTTACAATTTCATATACCTCTTTACTTGTCCAAATCTTAGATGATAGCACACTCTCTACTCTGTTAGCTTTAAAGTTCTTTTTATCTGTTCTAAATTTATGATTGATATGTAAAAAACATTATGACAGTCAAACCCAAGAAATTTTCTTTCCATACTTTAATGAAAATGCTCGTGTTTTATCCATACAATAAGGACAAGCTAGATGTCCAGATGTGCTCCAACCTGAAAGCATGCCATACGCGGGAAAATCACTAATAGTCCATAATAAAGAAGCAAACATACGAAAATTTATTTTTCTCGAAATGTCGTACATTTCAACTCCTTCATGGCATAGTGTTTTCAACTCGTCGATTAGTGGTTGTAGATAAACATCAATTACTTGTGTCGGATCATCAAGACCGGAGACGACAATTGTTAGAAACATATATGGAGTTTTCATACACGTCCATGGAGGTAAATTATAAGGAGTAATAATAATAGGCCATGATGAATATTTACTACCAAACTGAGAAAATAGCGCAAATCCATCCGTACATAAGCCAAGCCTTACATTATGGCTCTCTACCGCAAATTCAGGATAAGTCTTATTGAAATGTTTCCATGCTTCCACATCAGATGGATATATCAAAGTTCCTTCTTCTACTGTTCTCACACTGTGTCATCGCATATGACATGTTGTAGCATAAGATGCATATAACCGTTGATGTCTGGGAGTGATGGGTAAATAATGCACCCTCTCATATGAAACTTCTTTTCCTTTCTTTTTTCTTGGTTTGTATCTTTCCTTGTTACATATTCTGCATTTAGTAAGATGAGCGTCTTCTTTCCATTACAGCATGCAACCTTTTACACATGTGTCTATCTTCTGGTACGACAATCCAAAAGCAGACATAAGTTTTTTTACTTTATAATGACTATCACACATCAAATTATGAAGTGGCATGTGTCGTTTTGCAGTTTGTACAACTGTTGTAAATGCAGCTTCTGTAAGATTAAATTTCGATTTCATAGTAATCTACTCGACGGTTACAGATAATTCGTTTCCGCTTGTACATCCATCCCACAATGGCCTCTTAGCAGAATCCAATAAATATAAATTTTTTAGCTTTCGCGGTCGGCTCTTTATCAACATTTTCGTTCCCATCATAATCTTGGTCAAAGGTAGAAAACATTGATCGTGCAGCATCTTGCACCATGTTTTCTATAGGATAGGTCATAGTATTATCGTCCTCTAACACTACAGCATTTGGTGTAGGTTGAACAAGTTCTCCATGACGATCGCATAAGTAATAATTCGGCACAAAACCAAATTTGTACAAATGTACTTCTACTACATCTGGTTTTCAATGCTTCAGATGCTTGCACTTACTACACGGACAACGAATGTCTACGTTATTTTGATTATTAGATTGAGCAAATCTAATAAATACGTGTACACCGTTACAGAAACGTTCTTTTATTGATCCTTTCATACATTTTCGAGGTTCATACATCCAACTACGATCGAGAAAATAATCGAACATATTTCTTGATTTATAAAATGTAGGTTAGAAGATTGAATAACACACTTCATATGAAAGTCTTGTAAAAATTCATATATAACCCTTTACTATTTTAACAAATACAAATAAATACTGCATTCAAATTTTCAATTCTTAAGTTTATTGTTTTTTTACTTTAACGGTCGGTTATCCTACTTCCCATTACAAACACAATAATGTAATCATATTTTATAAATCATTTCAGGTTAAACGATTCTAAAAAAATTCGCCAGCACTCCCCTTAATTCCCTGTATCGTACACAAATGCGTGTACATAGGAAAAAAAGAAAACGCCATCGAAATTTTCTGAACCGTTTAAACTGAAATGATTTATAGAATATGGTTACTTTATTGTGTTTGAAACTTGTCCATATACTAGAACAAATCCAACAAATGTTGTATCGGATGAATATAGATGTCCGTACTGTGGAAAAACGAATATCCATATAACGATCATATACAATACTTGTCAGACGGGACCAAAAATTCTCTAACGGGTTCACATAAATAAAGCACAAATTAAAAATATTAATATTGAAGTATTAGTGGTCTGTAGTGAAGTAATGATCTTAAATTTTTTTTTTAGTAATGTAGCCAAATAGATTCGTTTAATTATGAATCAAAATCCATGGGAACTATCAGTAACTCGAAAAATATGCCTTATCTCACAAATGGGAACTATGAGTTACTATTTTAACAACTACAAAAACTATTTTATAATTCATTTAACTATTTAAATATTTATTAATTAAATCTAAAATTTTAAAACGTATTTTAACTTTTGTTTAACTACATATATTTTAATTAACGATTTTGTGAACTAAATAAGTAGTTAGCACTTACAACAGTATAACAAACATTCTCGTAAACTTATCAATAAACATATTATTCAATAATCATGGACTATTTTTTGGATTTTAAATTAGCCATAATTTTTAACAACATGGTAAACAATAAATTCACTAATTAATACCACCAAATCAATACTAATTATCATCCCCTAATACGCAATAATCACCATTTTCAAATACATAAGCAACTAATTTTCTAAATTAGGTTTACAATTATATACTCAATTCAAATAATAAACTATATATCATAAACTAATAACATATATTCATCAATTCCAAACCCTTAAATCATCCGATTCCAAATCCCTAAATCATCAACTTATTTAATTTAAACCTAAATTAAACAAATATAATGGAAAATAGGAGATACCGACAAGTTTAGAGAGGTTGAAATTAGCGACGTAAGGTTGCTACGGCTCCTGGTGGCGGAGGGCGGCGGCTCATTGGGGGGGGAGGGGGGGGGGGGGAGGGCAGCGGATCCGAGTGGATTTAGGGAGAGGAAAAATGAAATATTTTCTCTCGGGTAGCAGGTTTGTATAACACGATAAGCGACGGCTAACGACGGCTAGAAACATGTGTTAGTAGTTATAATATTGAGATAAATACGAATAATTCATATGCTAAATTGCAAACGTAGAACCTAATTTTATTCTTACCGATCAACCGATTTATCCAATACAACGAAGAAAATAATTTCAATATGAAATTTCCACAACATTCATGACATCATACGAAAAAGTTAACAAAAATGAAGAATGGAAAACACTGATTGGTTGTGTCTTATGTTGAATTATGTGAATTAAAAATTAACTAAAACAAATAACCAACAACTCAGTGACATATCAGAGGGCAAAAAAGTATGATGGAAGCTCATTCTTTCTTTCCAATCCAAAGAGACATGGTGTTGACTTCACGCCCCTGCTCAACATTAGAACATGTTACATCCAAAACATTGTTACAAATGATATATTGAGAATGAAAAAAACTGAAATATATATAACACTATATGCTTCAACACTTAATCAGGTTTAGATAAATGCAATCAATGTATTATCATACGTCACATTGCATATTCACATGTACCAGACTTAATCACAGTATGACCATAAAAATGAACTGACTGACATAAAAGTGATTAACCGATAGTAATTGCATAAAAGTTTTCTTTGCAGGTTAGAACATAAAGTAGCCTTTTGTTTAAGCTCTAAATGACTATAGTTGATCATTTTTGCAGATGTCTAACCGGTGCAAATTACAGGAGATTGGTTGATCATCCAAGCGAATTGCATTCTCACATACTACAATGAAATATATGGCTTTTTAGATCATCTTACTTTCTCATATCTCACCCACTATGTATATCTATAAACTTTATTGGTCCTAATAGGGATTTATACTGTCTTTTGTAGATCTATTGATGATATGGTGCTGAATATATTACTTGTGTTAATTTCAGGGTTTTTGTCACAGTTAATAAGTTTTAGGTATGGTTCTGATATTCTAGTCTAAGGATGCTTTTTCTTCCACGCATGTTCGTTTCGGTATCTGTTCATGTTAGGGTTATCTCGCATGTTTAATGGAGGAACGACGGTTTGGATTGAAAAAAGTCTCATATCGCTAAATAACATGGAGAAGTAGTGTATAAATATGGGTTGGTAGGCATGTAACATTAGACATTCTTTTTGTTACAACAAAGTGTGTCAACTTAATCTTAATCTTAATCATAAAATAATGTTGTATAAATATGGTCGTTACACAACAGTTCATTGTTCATCTTAATCTTAATCATAAAACAACGTTGTAATGCATCAGTAGCCCACAATTAGCTTGTGTTCCCAAGTAGCTGACATTTACAGATTGAAAATACGTTGTTATGTGCATTAGTTTAGAATATAGTTAATGGAAGGAATATAATGCAAAATTGCCTGGGAAGATAAGTTATAAAATAGAAAAGTAGTAACTAACCACCATTATGAGAAACAATATGGCACATAGCATTGTGTTGGAACTGAACGGTCACGACTTAATAAAGGACATGTCATGGTTCAGTAATTTTAAGCTTTTAACATGAAAAATAGACAACAATACAGTAAGCTCAAGTGCAAGGGACTAAAATTACAGTAATCATGCAATGGTTGTGTTGTGCTATTATCATAAACGAAAAGTCATCAACTTTTGACGATTGTAGGTACTTGAAATAAAGCTGGGTCCAAATCAAGAATACAAGATGCAGATCTCCTCCTTGTATTATATATACATATATGTGTGCGCACACATGCATATACATACATACATGTGTGTATTGTATATGTATAGATAGGCATATACATAATATACATATACATATATAGACGTATATTATCAAGGAGAGATCTCAGTATGTCCCCAACTGGATTTCTAGTAAACATTTTGTTTGTATAAACCAAAAAAATATTACAATATCATATACATATAAACCTCAAATAATCAAAATTATTTTTGTCATCTATTAATATTTATTATTTTATTTTGAAGGATAATGCTATAAAAGATATATAGTTCATAAAACACTTCATATTAAAGTCTTGTAAAAATTCATATATAACCCTTTACTATTTTAACAAATTCAAATAAATAGTGCCTTAAAATTTTCAATTCTTGAGTTTATTGTTTTTTTACTTTGACGGCCGGTTATCCTACTTTCCATTACAAACACAATAACGTAATCATATTTTATAAATCATTTCGGGTTAAACGATTCTAAAAAATTTCGGCAGCGCTTTTCTTTTTTCCCTGTATCGTACACAAATGCGTGTACACATGAAAAAAGAAAGTGTCATCGAAATTTTCTGAACCGTTTAAACTGAAATGATTTATAAAATATGATTACTTTATTGTGTTTGTAACTTGTCCAAATACTAGGACAAATCCAACAAATGTTGTATCAGATGAATATAGATGTCCGTTCTATGGAAAAACGAATATACATATAACGATAATATACAACACTTGTCAGACTGGGTCAAAAATTCAGTAAGTGGTTCAAATAAATAAAGCAAAAATTAAAAAATATTAATATTGAAGTGTTAGTGGTCTGTAGTGAAATAATGATCTTAAATATTAATATTGAAGTGTTAGTGGTCTGTAGCGAAATATTAATATTTTAACTTTAGTTTAACTACATAAATTTTAATTAACAATTTTATAAACAAAATAAGTAGTTAGCGCTTACAACGGTATAACAAACATTCTCGTAAACTATCAATAAACATATTATTAAATGATCATGTATTATTTTTTGGATTTTAAATTAGCCTAAATTTTTAACAACAAAGTGAACAATAAATTCACTAATTAATACCGTCAAATCAACACTAATTATCATCACCTAATACGCAATAATCATCATTTTCACACACATAATCAACTAATTTTCTAAATTAGGTTTACCATTATATACCCAATTCAAATAATAAACTATGTATCATAAAGTAATAACATATATTTATCAATTCCAAACCCCTAAATCATCCAATTCCAAATCCCTAAATCATTAACTAATTTAATTTAAACCTAAATTAAACAAAGCTAATGGAAAATAGGAGTTACCGGCAAGTGTGGAGAGGTTCAAAGTAGCGATGGAAGGTTGCGACGGCCTCTGGTGGCGGGTAGCGGCGGCTGGCTGCGGGAAGGAAGAGAAGGGGCTGAGTGAATGGGAAGAGGAAAGTGAAAAATGTGTTCTCGGCTGCGTTCTGTGTATTCGCGATTGGTGACGGCTAGCGACGGCCACGTTTTTTAGCCGACGCTAGCCGTCGCTAGACTCTGTCGCTATTCGAGCCGATTCTTGTAGTGTCAAAGTTATCTCAAAATTATATATTAAGTTGAATAATTTAGAAAATATACGTATGAAACTGAAATTCATATAATCTCTAGGTTACAAAAGAAATATAAAACATTTTTACTAAAAATTTCATGTAACTTCACGTTTTTGCTAATGTTATAAGTTATTATTGGTAAACTTTGTTGAATAAATGTGCATGATATTTTTGAAACATTATTAAAATGATCTAATGTGATAAACAGAAATAAGAAAATACATTTAATTTACTTGTCCAACTGCGATCATATTTGCAACATTTACTGTTGAACGTTTAACCTTATATATTTTGCTAAGTCTCGCTCTTCCTTCTACAGTTGGGTGTCATCAAATGAAAATAAAAATTTAAAGGCAATAAAAAAATAAACATGCACTTATTTTATCTTCTTGAAATGCGTGAACATATTTAGGAGCATACTAATAGAACATTGAGTCAAATTTTATGTCCTAATTTAAAGTTAATGCTTATTTTATTTTATTATATCGATGTGTTGTCTTTTTACTGTATTATACTGGTGTATAATAACTTGAGATAAGATTCTGTACTCATTCATGTTAAAAGTTGTTTAAACTTGAACATTACCTGGTAGTTGTCATTCACCTCTTTCTCTTCTTATAACCTTGGCTTTACTTCGAAGAGCAAGACGTTCCAGTTTTTTCTTTGTAACAGCCACCTTGATCTGCACATATAAGAATATCAACATATTGCATCATTGCTGTAACATATACAAATAACCAATAACATTGGTCAGATGGTAGAAATTAGCTCGCAGGTCATTTATATAAAATCTTGATGTTCTCTGTTATCTAGCTGACTGCCTCAACATTTCGGGTACTTGTTACAGGGTTGTCAGTTTCGGGGTTCGAACTCGTGACCTTCGATCACGCAGTCCGGACCATCAACCAACTGCGTCAACCCTGTTGGCGCCACAATCGCATTTCCATACAACAGAAAAAGTAAAACAATTTTGAAGTCATTAAAGTATAAGATAAGCAGTATGATTAAAGTAAATAACGCTAAATCATGGTATCCTAGCTACTATTATTTCAATACTTCATCCTGTGCTTGGTGGAACTCTATCCTCTATCCTGTATGGAAAAAACTTCTCTTTATACTAAATTGTTGAAGTGAGAAATAATGCACCAACTATTTAAGTATATGAAGTGACGTAAACATGAATTAGTTGTAGTTTGAAAGTAGAAAAATGAAGATGATATATGAAGCAGTGTGAATTTATAAAGACCAAATTGCCATGTGCATAATTTCCTGTTGATCCCGTGAGTCAGCAAAGTAAAGGGGAGCAAAATTGTAACATGACGCAGATATCTTAGTGAGAGAAAATGTGCTTGGAGACAGAAAAGTGAAGAAAAAACATGTAGAAATAAAAGATAACAGCCAAGCCACAAATTTATGAATTATATCTTTCTATAAAATACACATAGTAAGAACTTTCCTATATGAAATAGAACATATAGTTGTTTAAAAGATGTAGTTACTCTACAGCTTTGAGCACTGAATATTAGCTATTTTTGTATGTCTTTTATAAAAAACCCACTTGAAGCAGAAAATTTTGGTTTGGAACAGTAAAAGGAAAAAAAAAACCTAAGTATAACACGTGCCAAATTGAGTAAATCATACATAAACCTAATTACAGGTCATAATCTCTAACATATGCATTAAAAAAAAATTAATTCATATGTTCAATGTCATTCTAGCAAGTGAAATTATCACTAGCATTGAAAAGCCATAAGTAAGAATATATTGGTAGGTTGATGAAATTTATCTCAGGATCCATCTCAACTTTTGGGCATGATGAAAAATCTGCCTGCAAAGTTATATGGAGTTAAAAGTGAAAAATGACAGTCACTTTAAGAACTTCATATACTACAATGAAGTGTTTGGTTAAATTAAGGAAACCTCACAAATGTCTCGCAAGGCGGTAGTTGTTTCCCCAGGCAAAAAGGTTATTCAAGCATGTAATGAAATAAGATTTTTATGATTTGATGATAATTTGTATTGAAGAAATAGAGAGATTGAAAATGAAGCAATGTTATTGTATTGAATAGCTTCCACTGAATTACATTCGGACTGTATTTATACAGTCGTTACAAATAAAAGAAAATGGGCTTTGGGCTTTTATACCCGCAACCGCTTATTACAAAACAATATACAATATATGAGATAACTCATTGTTATCCCGCCTTTTGGCAAAGCCGCGATACCAAAACATTGATCGAAAACCAAAAACAGTTCGTCTCAAAGATTGGTTATACATTGCTTCGCTATGGATATCGATGAATTTTGTCCGAGCCCGGATCATGCTACAATTGATAGGACATGAGAAGCAAGACCATAAAAGCCAGCGTTTCAAATTTCAGTTTAATCGGAGTTCGTATGAATGAGATATGGTCGATGCAAGTTGGAGAAAATATGTTGTTTGTATCCATATGATTGATCGGTTCGAATCCATCAAATTCGCATCCATCAGAAGGTCAAGGTGATGGTCCCCTCGCACCGATCAGATTCGTATCCATCATGTTGAGTCCGCCTCGATCAATTCGAACCCATCACGTTCGAATCGATCCGCCATCACATTGTTCGAATCCATTGAACTCAGTCACTTTGTATCGATCAGGGCTCTCACTTAGCAGCCTTGTTCGCATAAATTGCATCGGTCGACCTCGTATCCATCAGCAAGTGTTTGTTCGAATCGATCAGGATACACCATTTCATAACCATCAAAGGAGTACACATGCTCGTATCGATCTACCTAAAGTCATTATTCGAACCCATCAAAGCTCGTTAGTTCATATCCATCAATCGTATCCATCACGTTTGATCGATACGAACAGGGCCAATTTCTATCGATACGAACAAGCGTGCTTCCATCGATACGTGTTGGCAGCTGTTATCGAATCGAACAAGGCAACGGTCATCGATACAAACGAGACGAAGTTCATGAATGTGACACGGTCAACTCGGAGCAAAAGGCGGATCGATGCGAGATATGCGCGCCACGTCGCCGCGTTGACACGTGCATCCATCGGTTCGATTCGAAATGATCGACTCGAAGCAAACAGCCAACCGAGAAACTTCAACTCGTATTGATCATAACTCACAATCCACCAGTCCAAATATAAAGAAATTTTCACGGTAGCTTGCATACAAGGTAAAGAACAATCCTGCCAAGTTTCAGCTCGACTGGATCATTTTTTGATGGATATAAAATTGATTCGTATCGATCACATATCGAGTCGAAACTTGGTGGGGTCGGTCCTGTGGGCCCACTCACGTGTCAGAAAAAGTCTCCCGAAGTTTGAGCGCGATCTCAGCCTCTTACACCAATAAATAGCTCCCTGAAGCCTACAGAAAGGGGATCTTTTGGCTATTCGACGTTCAGACTCTGCCGGATTCAATCCTACATCTTTTCATTACCATTGTATTCAAACTTCAGAGCTATAATCTACTGTAATCTGCTGTAACATATTGAAATCATCAAGTGAATCAATAAAGCTATCAAGTTCAGAGTGGACGTAGGCAAGATCGCCGAACTACTATAAAATTTGTGTTGTTTACTGCTTTCATTTGAATATTTTGAGTGATCTGCATCATTATTCCTATACATGTTTGTTACTTGTGATCCGTGATTACGAACTGGTGCTTTCATTGGCAATTGGGTGTTTGTGACCAATTTTGGCGCAAACATTTTGGTGCTTTCACTGAGAAGGCTAATTCAAGGATTCTACCGCTTGGAAGTTGAATTTGAATATTTAAGAATTCAGATCTAAGGAGATATGACAAGACAAACAAGTAGAATGTAGAGACCAGAGAGAAGTCAGCACGAAGGAAGTCAAGAGGCTTCCTCAGGAGCGAATCAGGCATCGATCTTCATCACCAGGGATGAGATGGAGACGATGATGAAGAGGCAAGAAGAGATGATCCAGAATTTGCTTCAACAGATTGGGCAACTTGGGGCGCAGAATCGAGGAGCAGATGGAGTTTAGAACGGAGTAGGACCTTCTGAGGCGGCACCAGAGCTAGGGGGCACTCGCCTAGAGCACGCTGACCCAATACCAAGAAGAGCATCGGGTAGATTCGAACGACATGGCATTGGCAGAGAAGAGGAAGCTCATCCAGGAGGAAGGATTCCAGAATTCCCTCGTGAACTCGGGGGGCAGGCCAAAGGCAATGGACGAGAATTACAGCTAGGAGACAATGATAGGTTGGCGGAGATGGTCAGACGGGCTAAAGAGGCGGATTAGTAAACAAAGACTGAGAGGATGTGAATAGAAGTCCTTTTACCACAGCAATCAGGCGAGCTAGGAACCCATCGGATTTTAAGCTACCATCATTGAATATGTATAATGGGAGGACATACCATACGGTTCACCTGATAAAATATACGAGGCATATGAAAGTGTTGGGGGCATCAGAGAAAGTCATGGTACGGTGCTTCCCATTGTACCTGATGGATATTGCGGCATTATGATTTAGGCAGCTGAAGAGCGAATCTATCGCGATATGGAATGATTTGACTGAAAGGCTTATGAGGCAATTCAGGGTCCACATTTCGAGACCCAAGAATGTGATGAGTTTGGTGGCACTGAAACAAAGAGCTGGGAAGTCTTTGAGAAGCTTTTTGACACGATTCAATGCCGCTGCAGCATCGGTGGATTGACCGGATCCATCCATGGTTTTGATGGCAGCTGTATCGGGCATTGCAGATGGCACGGAATTCAAGAATTCGTTGACAAGAGATCCTCCATGGATCTAGGGGAATTTTACCATGAGGCTGAAGGATTTTTACGGTTGGAAGATGCAAACATCGAAAGAGAGGAAGGAGAAGGAATTGATGTTTATGCGGTCAAAGGTGAAAATCCCCCTGAGAAAGGTGTAGAAACTAGCAAGGGAAAACGAAAGGCTGATGTAACAACCCGCATATTTATCGATTTTATATTTAAATATTTTATTTAAATATTTTATCGTTAGTCGGATTATAGTCCGAAAAGCTACTTTTTGTATACGTTCAAATTAGGACTCGAGACCACTTCCATTGAGTTCGAAACGCCGTTTGCAACTTTTTTAAGTATAAGTATTGATATGTTTGGAGTTGGTGGAATTTCACCACTTTTTCATTTGAGACCATTAGTTGGGCTTTTAACCTATTAAACTCAAACTCCACCCTCTCCTCTTCATAACTTTCTAACTGCTTTAAACCTTCAAGCTTCTTCAAAAATGGTAGTGGGAATGGAAAATTAAAACTCCAAGCTCAAATTCAACTTCAAATCCATCATTCAACTCCAAATTCAACAAGAAGACATTGGATTCAGGCTTCTTGCATTGGGATTGAAGAGAGATTGATTCTTGCTTGCTTTGTTCTTCATTTTCATTGGTTTTTGGTGAAAAAGGTGAGATTTTTATCTCACAAATCTAGCCTATAACTATTTTGGACTGTTGGTAATGAATCCCTATCATATTTGCATGTACATTTGTATTTGGTTTGGATTGGATTGGCAAAAAACCTCAAATTTTAGTGTTTTTGGTGAAAAACCGCACTTAGGTCGTTCTGCCTATGCTAGGTCGTTCGCGTGGAAAAGTCTCGGCCTCAAAATAGCTCGTTTCCGACCTTAAAATGGCCTACAACGTTAGGTCGCTCGGCACTCGGAATTAGGTCGTAGGTCGTTTGGTTTTAGGTCGTTAAGTTGTTGGGCTTTAGGTCGAATGGAACTTAGGTCGTAGGTCGTTCTGGTCATTTCTAACGTCTTCGGAATTAGGTCGTATGGACCTTAGGTCGCTAGGTCGTATGGCTTTAGGTCGCTAGGTCGTATGACCTTAGGTCGTTAGGTCGTATGGCTTTAGGTCGCTATGTCGTTAGGTCCTATGGCATTTTAGGTCGTGTGATCTTCTTACCTGTTAGGTCGTTGTACCTACATCAAATTAGGTCGTTGAACCTTTAGCTCGTAGGTCGCTAGGCCTTATCTCCTTAGGTCGCGTGACCCATCTTCTTTAAACCACTAGGTCGCTAGACCACGTTTCCAGTTAGGTCGCAAGACCTTGTAAACCGTTAGGTCGCGTGACCTATATTCCGTAGGTCGTTGACCCACTTAAGTCGTTTGTCCCTCATAGGTCGCGTTTCCTGCTTAGGTCCCTAGGTCGCGTGCCTTTAGGTCACATTCCTTTATTAGGTCGCGTGTCTCTGTTAGGTCGTTGACCTCCTTAACTCGCATGACCTAACCCGTAGGTCGTTGGACCTCGATTCTATTTAAGTCGCTGCTTCTTATAGGTCGCTCGGCCCCTTATTCTCTTTAGGTCGTTTGAGTGTTAGGTCGCGAACCCATTTTAGGTCGCATGACCTTTACCCTTTAAGTCGGTGGACCACTAGGTCGTGCCCCTTTAATCACTAGGTCGTACCGTTTTTGGCCGTGGCGCTGCCCCGCACCCCGCCGGGGGCGCTGCCCCCTGGACCCCCGCGACCTGACTGGGCAGGTCGAACCCCGTAGCAGGAGCGTTGTCCCCGCACCCCCACCTTAGGGGGTTGCCACCCCCCCTCCGTAGGGGATCTTATCTGAAAAACATTCAATAGAACTTGCTTTGTTGAGATGCCGAGTTGACCATTCTTCGAGACAAACTATCTTGGGCTTCTCGGTCGATTTTATGGATTTTTGAATATCTATTTTGATGGATTCTTTATCGATTTCTTTGGATTTTATTCACATCTTCGTATGTGAATTATTATGATTGATTGTTTCTACAATCACTTCTATGATTTGTCACTTTAAAATATGAAGGTTTCAATACTAGTAGTAAATATCAAAACTCTTTCAACAAAATGATTAACTCTATTTTCAATAACAAAGCTCTTTTCTTAAACCATTTTCCAATCTACTAGTATATACAAACCTTTACCTCACTCGTATGAGAAATTGAATTAAACGGCTTAGTAAAACAAGTGGTATGAAACGCTTGTGTTTGCTTCGTCCGTTAACTCTTGAACTTGTTCGATTGAACCTTTTTGTGATAAATTTCTAGTGAAGATCTACAGTTTGTTCGTAAATATTTGAGTTAAGCAAGTGGTTATGGGACATGAAGCTAAACTTTTATATTTACTAGCTTAGTGTAATTGACACTTCTCGTTGATCATGACGATCATTCTTATGATTTAGACTAGCAATTGTGCGATGTCTCTTGTTTGCTTGGTTAGACTAGACATCACTTGTGTGATTTCATTCACACATACCTTTTTACCTTCTTGGTTAGTCTAGACACCACTTGTGTGATTTCACTCACACATACATTTTTCTTTGCGAGGTTAGACTAGACACCACTTGTGTGATTTCACTCACACATACCTTTTTGATTTTTGGTTAGTCTAGACCTCATCCGTGTGATTTCGACTCACACATATGGGGTAGCTTCGCATGGTCTTCGGACCGTCATGTGATATGCCTCTTTCCCTTTTTCTGTGATTTCTGGATTTCCTGTGTTGATTTCTGGAATTTATGTCATTGACTTGTTATGAGTACAAGTTTAGGGTATGATGCCCTCTTTGGATCTTTGAGAAGATTCTTGTGATATTGATTTATCTCTTATTGATTGATCTTCTGTTGATCATCATTTTCATACTTATAGTAGTATGTCAGTATGGATATTTTATGTTATGCCATATCTTTTATTTTATACCATGTCATCTGATATTTATAGCTAGACTGATCCGTTTATTATTTTCTTAAATAATACTCGGGTCAGACCGAGATGTTACAGGTGCTTCTGCTTGACTTCTCCCCGGTGTTTGCTACTCTGACTTTTGGCTAACTATTTAGATTAGCAGTTTTTGTTGTATGCACTTGAGATATAGACTCATAGTTGTATTCTTTTGTATAGCACGTGTTGCTATTCTTTTATATTATTGTGGATCTTTTTGACCACTACGCTGATGTACACTTTCATGTGTTAGTTATATATCCATATCTTCTTCCGCCTTTGTGTTATGGATGTTTGTGACTGATTGTGTTATGCTTATTTCTATGTTTGTTTCCGAAGATTATTTATAGCCACCGTGTGATAGCTTTGAGTTTGTATCGGTATGTCGGACTTCCTCTTTAAATGAAATGCATGCTATATTATCTGACATAACGGTGCTCGCACAAAGAAGTTACATGGATGGTCGCTCCTCAACATCCTTATTCTCCGTGCTAGTTGACAACACTACATCGTAGTGTTCTTGGCTAGCATGGGTATAGAGGTGGGGCAGCTTGGTATCGGAGCCAAACTTCGGAACAACGTAGAATAACTTAACAAGGATCATCGTCCTAAGTCCATCTTAGGAGTCCTACCTTAGGATTAATTCGAGTCTTCATACCGATTCATTCTATTTTCTTTTGTGATTCCTTGTTCTATCTATCAAGATTGCTTGATATTCATTTTGAGAATAATCTTTTCCTTCTTTTTCCTTTCTTTCTTGAAGGAAGAAGAGAAGGTTAGTTCTGACAGTTCTAGCGCTGGTCAATCCAGTAGTCCTTCTCTGGATGGCGTATTCATGTCTGCCCAACAACTTTCGGATCTTGCTCAGAATCAAAGGTTTATCTGTGCTTTGAGTAAGAATCCCACAAAGATCTTACCTTTGAAACTAGAAGTTCCTTTCGACTAACTTGTAGATATCGCTCTACAAGAAGAAGAGGCTGATAAAGGAATTGATAGTGATATTGGGATGTCCAAGAAGAGGCATAGTAAGTTCAAAAGCCCTTATCCCGATAAGAAGGTGAAGCAACCTGCTTTTGTAGCAAAGACTCCAATCCTTCATCATAGACGATGCTACAATTGTGGTTCTAGGGACCACTATGCGAAGGAGTGTCTGGAACCACTCTTTTGTCGTTATTGCAAAGATTCCAGTCATCATATTTCTGTCTGCCCCATACTTCTAAGCAAGAAGAGGGTGGAACCAGAAACTTCGGTAGCCAAGCCACCTACCTCTAGTCGTAAACGATGTTACAATTGTGGTTCCACAGACCATTATGTAATTAAGTGCCTGGAACCTCTCTATTGCCGCTATTGCAAAGGCTCGGGCCATTACTTGTCTACATGTCCCATGCGACCTAACAAGAGAGAAGGAAAGCTAAAAGCTTCTAACGAAACTCCTCTGGGTCAAGGTACTTCTTATTTAATCCTTGATTTCATTTGTTTTCGATTACCCGATTCGAGTTCTTTTTTATATGGGTCCGTCTCATCATTTTTATATCAAAAGAACTTGTTGATTCTCTTTCTTTTTATGTTTTGGGCTTGATGACTTCTTTGAGGATTGCGAATCCGGATTAGTGGATCCGCAACACTCTACTTGCTTTTTATTGATATCGAAGATTATTTCATGTGATTTTTCTTTCCGAACCAATTTGCATGTTATGCATTGCTTTGGTTTCGGAATTGATTTGCCTGAAAGGATTGGCTTATTGCAAAGCCCATATCCAATTTTTCCGAAAGGACTATTCATTTTCGATATTTTCGATCTGTTAAGCAGATTCATATTTTTCCTTTGTGATTTCGATTTCAAATCGATGGTATCATTTTGCTCTTTTAGCTCACATGTTGAGTAAAGAGATATCTCTCTCATGTTTATCGGTTGAGAATTTTCCGGTATTTTTGAGTTTGTCATAGGATTATCGCCTAAGCAACCTTTTTGAGTGGTGTTAAGGTCTTTCCAGTTTGACCTTGCCACCGAATTTCAATCGCTACGAGTTGCGGAGGTTAGCATTCCACATACCGCATTCCGCACTCGTTATGATTTATATGAATGACATATTGTGTCATTCAGTTTATCCAGTCTATTTCATCCATTTTATAAATCGAGTATTTTATGAATATCTCAATAATTCCAATCTTGTATTTATTAATTTTGGATGAAAATAGAAATTTAAAAATTTTCAAATCTTTTTAAGAAGATATTTTAAATTCCTATAAAAAGATAATTTTATGTTGTATTGCCCATTTAATGTTTTAAGAATTCTGATCGATGCGCTTGATCAACACTATCGATAGGGATTTCCTAAACGCTTTGATGAGACAATCAGACACAATAAATTGACTTGTAAAATGTAAGTTTTTCTATAAAGGTGATTGTGATTTTGAACGTTTTAGCTTTTGAGAAAAGAAAATTAAAATTCTCTCTTTTTGATACTCTTATTCTTGTGTTTCCCAAAGGGAACCAAGACTTTAACTTTAGTACCAATGCTTATTGTATTGGTTTGGATGTCTTTCTCTTGCGAAAGAGAACGTGCAATCACTTTTGCTTCTAAATCTTTAAAGTCGATCGAGACTAGGTATGCCACTTATGATCTGGTGCTCGTGGCTATTGATTTTGCTTTTAATATTTGGCATCATCATCTTTGGTGGAGAAATTTGTTCTCTACCTCGATTATAAATCATTGGAATATCTATTTTCTCATAAGAAATTTAATTTGTGTCAACCATGTTGGCTCGAATTTCTTGCATCTTATGATCTTGATATTCTTTATACTCCCGGAAGGGAAATCGTGTTGCCAATGCACTTAGTTGTAAGCAACAAGCAGTTGTTTATAGAATGATATCCGAATGGAACGATCTTGAGACTCTAACCACTTGTGAGATTCGAGATCGCAAAAATCCGATTTATGTGCATCCCTGGTTTTATGTAGTCTAGAGGCTCCTCCTTCTTTTTAGATTGCATTCTTGAAGCTCAAAGGGCTATATCCCGAATTGGCTCTTTGTAGCCAAGGTCGTAGGGATGAAATTAATATTGAAAGTTTGAAAGACTTAGATATTGATTTTCGTGGCGACATTTGAAAGTTTGGTAGACTTATCGTACCAAATATTTGTGATCTTCGTCATTATATTTTAGAAGATTCATATCGTTCTAATATTATCATTCACCCCTGTTGTAGTAAAATGTACGCGGATATGAAACGACTTTAATGTTGGGTGTGAATGAAATCTGATATCGCTAACTTTGTTAAGTGTTGTATGACTCACCATCTTGTCAAGGCCCTACCCCAAAGGCCTGGAAGGTTATTGCAACCTTTAGAAATTCCAATTGGGAAGTGGGACCAAATTTCCTTGGATTTTTTAGATGACCTTCCCCGTTCTCGTTCGGGTCATGATACCTTATGGGTTATAGTAGATAGACTTACTAAATCCACCCAATTTATTCATGTTCGGTCTAACCGAACCGTTCCTCTTTGGTCCAAACTCTTTGTTAAAGGAGTTATTAAATTCATGGAGTTCCTACTTCTATTGTTAGCGATCGGGATCCATTGATCACTAGTGGACTTTGGAAAAGTCTTCGAGATTTTATCACCGCTTATCACACCAGTCCGATGGACAAACCGGACGTGTGAATCAAACTCTTGAAGATCTCCTTCGAGCTTGTGTGCTTGATGTCGATGGAAGTTGGGAAGATCATATTCCTCTTGTTGAATTTTCCTATAACAATAACTTCCAATCTAGTATTGGTATGACATCTTTCGAGGCACTCTAGGGGAGGCTATGCGGATCTTCTTCTTGTTGGCTTAAGGTCAGTGAGAAGCTGGTTTCTGGTCCAGATTTTATTCGTGTTTCACCTGCGAAAGGTGTTATATACGTTTCTGTCGATGGGGAAAAATTAGCGCCTCAATATATTGGGTCATTTCCTATCGCCGAACGTATTGGTTCTATGGCTTATCGCCTTACATTACCGGCTCAGTTTTCTGCTATGCATGACGTGTTTCATGTTTCTCAATTACGGAAATGCCTACGAGATTCCGATTCTATTCTTGAGCCTGGTGTTGTGGAAGAAATTGAAGTTTCGCCGAATTTAACTTTCGAGCAGCATCCTATTCGAATTATTGCTTCGGAGGTCAAACGACTTCGAAATAAAGATGTTCCGCTTGTGAAGGTTCAATGGTCCTCAAACCTTAAAGATTGCTCTTGGTAAATCTAGAGAATTCATCGAGCGAACACATCCGGACTTACTTTCTAGTGCTCAATGAGGTGAACTTCTTATTTCAAATTTCTTTTGTGATAATATGCTTTTATGGTTGTTACTTTTTATTTCCATCTTATATATTGCGAGAACGCAATTTCTTTAAGGAGGGGAGTCTGTAACAACCCGCATATTTATCGATTTTATATTTAAATATTTTATCGTTAGTCGGATTATAGTCCGAAAAGCTACTTTTTGCATACATTCAAATTAGGACTCGAGACCATTTCCATTGAGTTTGAAACGCCGTTTGCAACTTTTTTAAGTATAAGCATTGATATGTTTGGAGTTGGTGGAATTTCACCACTTTTTCACTTGAGACCATTAGTTGGGCTTTTAACCTATTAAACCCAAACTCCACCCTCTACTCTTCATAACTTTCTAATTGCTTTAAACCTTCAAGCTTCTTCAAAAATGGTAGTGGGAATGGAAAATTAAAACTCCAAGCTCAAATTCAACTTCAAATCCATCATTCAACTCCAAATTCAACAAGAAGACATTGGATTCAGGCTTCTTGCATTGGGATTGAAGAGGGATTGATTCTTGCTTGCTTTGTTTTTCATTTTCATTGGTTTTTGGTGAAAAAGGAGAGACTTTTATCTCACAAATCTAGCCTATAACTATCTTGGACTGTTGGGAATGAATCCCTATCATGTTTGCATGTACGTTTGCATTTGGTTTGGATTGGATTGGCGAAAACCCCCAAATTATAGTGTTTTTGGTGAAAAACTGCACTTAGGTCGTTCTGTCTATGCTAGGTCATTTGCGTGGAAAAGTCTCGGCCTCAAAATAGCTCGTTTCCGACCTTAAAATGGCCTACAACGTTAGGTCGCTCGGCACTCGGAATTAGGTCGTAGGTCGTTTGGTTTTAGGTCGCTAGGTCGTTGGGCTTTAGGTCGAATGGACCTTAGGTCGTAGGTCGTATGGACCTTAGGTCGTAGGTCGTTCTGGTCATTTCTAACGTCTTCGGAGTTAGGTTGTATGGACCTTAGGTCGCTAGGTCGTATGGCTTTAGGTCGCTAGGTCGTATGACCTTAGGTCGTTAGGTCGTATGGCTTTAGGTCGCTAGGTCGTATGACCTTAGGTCGTTAGGTCCTATGGCATTTTAGGTCGTGTGATCTTCTTACCTGTTAGGTCGTTGTACCTACATCCCGTTAGGTCGTTGAACCTTTAGCTCGTAGGTCGCTAGGCCTTATCTCCTTAGGTCGCGTGACCCATCTTCTTTAAACCACTAGGTCGCTAGACCACGTTTCCAGTTAGGTCGCAAGACCTTGTAAACCGTTAGGTCGTGCGACCTATATTTCGTAGGTCGTTGACCCACTTAAGTCGCTTGTCCCTCATAGGTCGCGTTTCCTGCTTAGGTCGCTAGGTCGCGTGCCTTTAGGTCGCATTCCTTTATTAGGTCGCGTGTCTCTGTTAGGTCGTTGACCTCCTTAACTCGCATGACCTAACCCGTAGGTCGTTGGACCTCGATTCTATTTAAGTCGCTGCTTCTTATAGGTCGCTCGGCCCCTTATTCTCTTTAGGTCGTTTGAGTGTTAGGTCGCGAACCCATTTTAGGTCGCATGACCTTTACCCTTTAGGTCGCTGGACCACTAGGTCGTGCCCTTTAATCACTAGGTCGTACCGTTTTTGGACGTGGCGCTGCCCTGCACCCCGCTGGGGGCGATGCCCCCTGGACCCCCGCGACCTGACCGGGCAGGCCGAACCCCGTAGCAGGAGCGTTGCCCCCGCACCCCCACCTTAGGGGGTTGCCACCCCCCCTCCGTAGGGGATCTTATCTGAAAAACATTCAATAGAACTTGCTTTGTTGAGATGCCAAGTTGACAATTCTTCGAGACAAACTATCTTGGGCTTCTCGGTCGATTTTATGTATTTTTGAATATCTATTTTGATGGATTCTTTATCGGTTTCTTTGGATTTTATTCACGTCTTCGTATGTGAATTATTATGATTGATTGTTTCTACAATCACTTCTATGATTTATCACTTTAAAATATGAAGGTTTCAATACTAGTAGTAAATATCAAAACTCTTTCAACAAAATGATTTCAACTCTATTTTCAATAACAAAGCTCTTTTCTTAAACCATTTTCCAATCTACTAATATATACAAACCTTTACCTCACTCGTATGAGGAATTGAATTAAACGACTTAGTAAAACAAGTGGTATGAAACGCTTGCGTTTGCTTCGTCGGTTAACTCTTGGACTTGTTAGATTGAACCTTTTTGTGACAATTTTCTAGTGAAGATCTACAGTTTGTTCGTAAATATTTGAGTTAAGCAAGTGGTTATGGGACATGAAGCTAAACTTTTATATTTACTAGCTTAGTGTAATTGACACTTCTCGTTGATCATGACGATCATTCTTATGATTTAGACTAGCAATTGTGCGATGTCTCTTGTTTGCTTGGTTAGACTAGACACCACTTGTGTGATTTCATTCACACATACCTTTTTACCTTCTTGGTTAGTCTAGACACCACTTGTGTGATTTCGCTCACACATACGTTTTGTTTGCGAGGTTAGACTAGACACCACTTATGTGATTTCACTCACACATACCTTTTTGATTTTTGGTTAGTTTAGACCTCATCTGTGTGATTTCGACTCACACATATGGGGTAGCTCCCCATGGTCTTCGGACCGTCATGTGATAGGTCTCTTTCCCTTTTTCTGTGATTTCTGGATTTCCTGTGTTGATTTCTGGAATTTATGTCATTGACTTGTTATGAGTACAAGTTTAGGGTATGATGCCCTCTTTGGATCTTTGAGAAGATTCTTGTGATATTGATTTATCTCTTATTGATTGATGTTTTGTTGATCATCATTTTCATACTTATAGTAGTATGTCAGTATGGATATTTTATGTTATGCCATATCTTTTATTTTATACCATGTCATCTGATATTTATAGCTAGACTGATCCGTTTATTATTTTCTTAAATAATACTCGGGTCAGACCGAGATGTTACACGTGCTTCTGCTTGACTTCTCCCCGGGGTTTGCTACTCTGACTTTTGGCTAACTATTTAGATTAGCAGTTTTTGTTGTATGCACTTGAGATATAGACTCATAGTTGTATTCTTTTGTATAGCACGTGTTGCTATTCTTTTGTATTATTGTGGATCTTTTTGACCACTACTCTGATGTACACTTTCATGTGTTAGTTATATATCCATATCTTCTTCCGCCTTTGTGTTATGGATGTCTGTGACTGATTGTGTTATGCTTATTTCTATGTTTGTTTCCGAACTTTATTTATAGCCACCGTGTGATAGCTTTGACTTTGTATCGGTACGTCGGACTTCCTCCTTAAATGATATGCATGCTATATTATCCGACATAACGGTGCTCGCACAAAGAAGTTACATGGATGGTCGCTCCTCAACAGCCTTATTCTTCGTGCTAGTTGACAGCACTACATCGTAGTGTTCTTGGCTAGCGTGGGTATAGAGGTGGGGCGTCACAGCTGAGGATAACGATAACAGATCAATGCGACCGCGAAAGGAACCAAGATTCACCACATACTCAGAGTTGAACGAGACTTTGGAACGGATCTACCAGGACACTAAGGGACAAGTCCCTTATCGAAAGCCAACGAGGAGAGATCCAACTAGCAACGAGAGAAGGTCGGACAAGTATTGTTCATTCCATGAGTTGAATGGTCACAGCACAAACGACTGCAGACACTTAAAAGACGAAGTCGAGGGGCACATCCGAAATGGTTTGTTGTTACAGTATGTGAGAAGGAGGGCCGCAATGGTGGAAAGAGAACGGCCACCACCTGCATCAACTGAAGACGGCTCAGGATCGAGACGTCAGCTTATTATCAATTGATTGAGATAATGACGGACGAGTGGAAAACCCCACATCTAAGTTGTTCACACATGTACAGGACCGCGAATGATCCTCGGACATGCTCTGATACAATTACAAACCACATCGATGTAGGTGTTTGCACTCTGACGCCACTGTTTTGTTTTCGTTTATTGTGTTTTTCATGTTTGGATTTGATTTTGTCGGACATTTCTATTTTAAAACTCATCGGTTGAATGGATATTTGGTTTTGATAATTCTGAAATGGTTAAGCTATTTACACATGTACGGGATCGTGAACGATCCTTAGACATGCTCTGAGATGACGATAAACCGCCGTGACAAACGATCGGGAAATTCACTCGAACGTGAAATCTGGCATCGATAATACTAAGTCCCCCCCGAGCACACCAATTTGCCTCGAACGGCACACGACCTCGAACGGTCACAGTTCGCCTCGAACGACACCCGACCTCGAACGGTCACAATTCGCCTCGAACGGCACCCGATCGCGAACGGTCACCATTTGCCGCGAACGACATCCGACCGCGAACTGTCTCATTCCATCATGTGCCGCGAACGGCATCGACCGCGAACGGTCCCATTTCACCTCAAATGGCATACGATCCCGAACGATCGTCATTTGAGGTCATATGAAACTATCGAGTTCTTTACAGTTGCCGACAGGATATGAACATCCAGCTTATTGCATTACAAAACACACCTTCCTATCGCAAGGCATGTTTTGGGGGGCAAGTGTTATCCCGCCTTTTGGTAAGGCCGCGATACCAAAAGATTGATCGAAAACCAAAGACAGTTCGTCCCAAAGATTGGTTATACATTGCTTCGCTATGGATACCGATGAATTTTGTCCGAGCCCGAATCAGGCTACAATTGATAGGACATGACAAGCAAGACCATAAAAGCCAGCATTTCAAATTTCAGGTTAATCGAAGTTCGTATGAATGAGATATGATCGATGCAAGTTGGAGAAAATATGACACCTATAAATAGCCCCCTGAAGCCTACAGAAAGGGGATCTTTTGGCTATTCGACGTCCAGACTCTGCCGGATTCAATCCTACATCTTTTCATCACCGTTGTATTCAAACTTCAGAGTTATAATCTACTGTAATCCGCTGTAACATATTGAAATCATCAAGTGAATCAATAAAGCTATCAAGTTCAGAGTGGACGTAGGCAAGATCGCCGAACCACTATAAAATTTGTGTTTACTGCTTTCATTTAAATATTTTGAGTGATCTGCATCATTATTCCTATACTTGTTTGTTACTTGTGATCTGTGATTACGAACTGGTGCTTTCACTGGCAATTGGGTGTTTGTGACCAATTTTGGCGCAAACACTCATGTCGTTCATTCTGTTACTTTAACTCCCTCCCTCGAAAATGTCTAGGGTTTGCCTTCCCATGGAGGCTCCGCTTCTATTTCTTCGATCTTCAATTTTTCCTTTAAAAAGGGGTGCAGCCTGAGGAAAAATAACAGCTTGTTGAATATACCTCTCTATTTTTTCAGTCACTAAGAATCGAGCGAAAGCAAGAAATATCGTGAAAAGCTTCCAAATTTGCTTCATATGCAATCAGATCTCCTTCATATACGGTCAGATCTTGTGAGAATTAGGCAGATTGTCATAGATTTGGCCAGATTTGTGTTCGCCTTTGTGAAGATGACCTTTTGAGCACCAACCAGTGGAGACTTGAGCATGCAAATGACCTTATCAGTGTAGATCTGTCACTTCTGTGGCATATTTATGCTTGATCTGGTTCGAAGATCCTTGCTTTCCATTTACTTTGCGCTTGGTTCCAAGTCTGGTGAAATTCTTTGTAGACAACGTTTTTGTGAATATGTCTACAATTTGGTAAGTTGAAGGTACATGGTTTACATGCAGTTTTTCCTTCATTGCTTGCTCTCGAACAAAATACAAGTCTATTTCCATACGTTTTGTCCTGTAATGTAGAACTGGATTTGCAGACAATGAGATTGCACTTTGATTATCATTCCATATAACTGGTATATGTTCAATCAGGGTTTTTCTTTAGTTTGAAGGTCCGTTTGCATCCCACAATATTTTTGTTTTCTAGTAAATGAACTAGTGTCCATGTTTTTTTATAAGAGCATCATACTCTTCATCCATTGTCTTTTTCCAGTTGTTGTTGCTCACTGCTTCATTAAAGTTGCTTGGTTCTTCTGATAAGATTGTTACATTGTATATTTTTGGTTTGTAAACCCCACTTTTTGATCTAGTAATCATAGGATGTCTGCTCTCTGTTGGTTGATATGTACATGCTTGTTCACTTGTGTTGTCTTGTCGTACATTGTCTTCATGCTCATATTCTTCTTCTTGACTTGCTCTGTATGACTGATTGTTTGTAAGAGTGTGATTGAGTTGATCATATTGCTCTGCTTGTTCATGACCTGGTTCATCAAGCACAGTGTGTTGTGGATCAGAGTGATTTGAGTCTTCTTCAATCCATTCCTTCATTTACTCTGATACAAAGGTATATCTGGTATTGAAATTTTTGGATTGTATACTTTCTGTGTTGTTATTACACATGTGCTAGAGAATGGTAAAACGCTTTCATTAAAGACAACATGTCTGCTTATAAACACTTTATCATCGCTGTCCAAGCATTTGTAACCCTTTTGATTGCTTGCATATCCCAAAAAGGTACAAGCAGTAGATTTAAAATTTAGTTTATGAGCATTATAAGGTCTTAGATAAGGGAAACACATACATCCAAAAATTCTTAATCTAGGATAATCTGGTTTTGTGCTGAACAAAACTTCTAAAGCACACTTATTTTTCAACACTTTTGTTGGTAGCCTATTTATAAGATAGACTGCGATGCTAAGAGCATCTGGCCAAAACTTCGTAGGTAAAGACCCTTGAGCTAATAAAGTAAGACTGCACTCCGCAATATGTATGTGTTTCCTTTCAAATAGACCATTTTGTTTTGAAGTATGGACATGTTACTCTATGAATGATTCCTCTTTTCTAAAATAAATCACTTTTGTACCACCATCAATTTGCAGAATTTTTAAATTGTGATCAGTTTGTCTCTTTACTTGTGTTATAAAGTGCACTACTGCCTTATAAGTTTCTGATTTGGTTTTAAGAAAATATATCCATGTGTATCTGGTGTGTGCATTAACAAATGATATGTAATAATTAAAACCATAATCTGAATTGATTGATGTTGGACCCCAAAGATCAGCCGCAACCAATTCAAGTGGTTTTTAGTGAATGATAATTTGTGCCTTTTACCCATCTGACAACAATTACATACATATGGTAGAGTAATATTTTCAAAAGAAATTTTATCATCCATTAAAACCTGCTTTACAACACTGATATTGGGATGCCCTAACTTGCTATGCCAAGAGTCTATCACACTGTTTTTCTCATTAGTAATAGTAGACAGATTACAGGATTTTTCATAACTTCTGAATTTTCTTGAGTTAGCAAGATTAAGCCTGTATGATACTTTTTCAAGATTACCCTGCAAGAGAATATCCTTAGTGAGTATATCTTTGACTAAGCAATAATTGGGTAAAATTCAAAATAAACATGGTTATCACTTGCAAATTGTGATATACTTATGAGATTTTTCTTTATTTGCTTTATTTGTGGTACTCTCAACAGATTGTTGAGATATAACAGCCTTTGATCTTTTATGCAAGTGAGTCCAGTGCGTGTGATTTCAATACTCTTACCATTGCCTATGTGTATGGATTTTTTACCACTGTAGTCCTTTTGCCCCAAGTTCAGATTTTCCAGATTATTTGTAATGTGATTGGTAGCCCCTGAGTTAGGATACCAGCTTTCATAGTTGAATCATCTGTCTTTATAACTATGTTTTGTTGGCAGTTTCTTGATACGTCTGATTGATTGTTTGAGTCAACTTGTGCCATGTTAACATTTGGATTAGTTCTTCTTTGATTGTTTTGATTTTGATTTGTTGTATAATTTGCATTGAATTTGAAATAGCACTTGGCTGCATTATGGACAATCTTTTCACTATTTGACATTTTGGCCTGTTATTGTTGTTCCATCTGCCTCTTGCTCTGTTGCTGTAACCACCTCTTTGATATCTTTGATCTGTTTTACTATTGCCTTGACCTTTGCCCTTGTAATTAGCTGCATAATTGATAGACATATCTGAATCAAATGACTTTTTATGGTCAATTCTTCCTTCATGGGCAAGAAGTGTAGAGTGAATGTACTCTAAAGATGACATGGTTTTCTTTGATATGATCACTGCCACTATTGATTCATACTCTTCACCAAGACTATTTAGAATGGTTAAAACTTGTTCCGTGTTTAATACTTTGTGGCATGCTGCTTTTAACATGTCACATGTTACTTTGATCTTTGATAGATAATCTTTTATGGGTAAGTTGTCTTTCTTGATGTTTTGCAACATTCTTTTGTAGCGCATCACCTTTGCAGCTGACCGTGTATTGAAAATTCTCTCAACGGTACCCCATATTTCATTAGAATTTTTGCAGCCAAGAACCTAAGATAACAAGTTAGTACTAATAGATGATAATAACCATGATCTTATAAGTCTGTCTTGTCTATGATACCTTGTGTATTCCTCATTCCTAATCACTTTGTTTCATGATTAGTTATAAACTTTGGAGGGACAGAGACGGTGCCAAGAATAAACCCCTCAAAGCCATAATCTTGAAGTGCAGTTTCAATTTAGAGCTTCCACAGTAGATAATTGTCATCTTCAAGATAAACAGTTATCAATTGGCTTTGAGGACTGATCACTGCTTTGATGAGACTCTCAGTTGCAGTTTCTAACTGATGTGTATTGGGAGAACTTTCTGATGTTGTAGTGTTGCTGTTATCGCCAGTCATGATGAACTTCGGCAAGAATCAGTCTGAAAAGAGAGGATTAGGAAATGAGCATATGCAAGAACTTCTTCGACAATCAATAACCAGGTTAGATGCAGCCAAGCTTAGATGATGAGTTTTCTCTGATCGGCTTCTGGCACGGCACTTGCTTTTCTTGATAATTTGATCGAGCTCTTGATTTTGCTTTTTGATTTTCTTCCTTTGAATCTCTGAATTTGTCAAAATTTGGTTGCAGTTGAAACCTTGTGTTTCAGGCACGGCACAGAACTATGGTAAATTCTTGATAAAAACCCAAATGATGAGATGAACCTTTGATGATTCTGATTATCGGATGACGACGATCAATCTGATGATAATCAGTTTCCTTTTTGTTTACTTTTATCAACAAGATAAATTTTGATGTTGTTAAGCCTTATGACTCCGATACCATATTATGATTTGATGATAAATTGTATTGAAGAAATAGAGAGATTAAAAATGAAGCAAATGTTATTGTATTGAATAATTTCTACTGAATTACATACGGACTGTATTTATACAGTCGTTACAAATAAAAGAAAATGGTCTTTGGGCTTTTATACCCGCAACCGCTTATTACAAAACAATATACAATATACGAAATAACCCATCTCGTTCATTCTGTTACTTTAACTTATATTTTGCAAATACTCTAATTTAATTTTATCAAATTTCTAATGGTTAGTTAAATTTTTTAGTAACATGAAATGTGGAGAGCGAATCATAAGTAAGAGCTACACATATCACATGTGGGGTTCATGAAAGGGTGTTTTTTTTAACAGTCATGTAATCCAAGCTTAGGATCAACATCTGTAACAACCCGCATATTTATCGATTTTATATTTAAATATTTTGTCGTTAATTGGATATTGGTCCGAAAAGCTATTTTTTGCAAACGGTCAAATTAGGACTCAAGACCACTTCCATTGAGTTCGAAATGCCGTTTACAACTTTTCTAAGTATAAACATTGATAGGTTGGGAGTTAGTGAAATTTCACTAACTTTTCCCGCTTTGGACTTTGGGTTAGCTTAGCCATTATAACTCAAGCCCAACCCCCTCCTTCTCTTCACTCTTCATAAATTCCTACCAACTCAAGCTTTTGCATTAATGGTGAGTGGAAAGAGAAATTAAAAATCCAAAAGCTAAGTCTTCATTGCTAATCCAACATCAACTCCAAAACTCAAGTGGAGACATTGATTCAAGCTAGTGGTTGATCCTTGCATAGCATTTCAAGCTTCATCTTCATCCATTTTAGTGAAAAGGTGAGATTTTTATCTCACAAATTTAGCCTATAACTATCTTGGACTGTTGGGAATGAATCCCTATCATGTTTGCATGTACATTTGCATTTGGTTTGGATTGGATTGGCGATAAACCCCAAATTTTAGTGTTTTTGGTGAAAAACTGCACTTAGGTCGCTCTGCCTTTGCTAGGTCGTTCGCGTGGAAAAGTCTCGGCCTTCAAATAGCTCGTTTTCGACCTAAAATGGCCTATAACGTTAGGTCGCTCGGCGCTTCGGAATTAGGTCGTGGGTCGTTGGGCTTTAGGTCGTGGGTCGCAAGCTCCTTAGGTCGTAGGTCGTTCGGTTCTAGGTCGCTGGACTCTTTATATTTTAGTCGCTCGGCCCTTACCCCTTTAGGTCGTGTGGCTTCGAATTCCTTAGGTCGCTAGGTCGCGACGTTTTAGGTCGCTGCACCCTATGCCTCTATAGGTCGCTCGACCTCGTTTATGACCATAGGTCGCTCACTACCTCTTCATTAAGTCGCTTGGTCGTAGGTCGTTAGGCCTTAGGTTGTTAGGACGTTCGAAGATAGGTCGGTAGGTCGTTCGGAGTTAGGTCGCTCGCTTCGTTCTTAGGTCGTTCGGGGTTAGGTCATTAGGCCTTAACTCGTGTGGCCTTGATTCTTTAAGTCGCTTGGCCTATTTGTTTATGCCTTTAGGTCGTAGGACCCTTAGGTCGTAACACTGATAGGTCGCGTGCCCCTTTTTCTCCGATAGGTCGCGTGCCTCTTTACTTCGATAGGTCGTTCGGCCTTGCCTTTCATTTTTAGGTCGCAACACTGTTAGGTCGCCTGACCTATATACCGTTAGGTCGTTGGACCTATAACCCGTACGTCGTTAGACCGTTAACCCACTAGGTCGTATGACCTCTAACCTGTTAGGTCGTTAGACCTATAAACCGTTAGGTCGTGTGACTTTTGCCCCTTTATTCCATTAGGTCGCGTATCCCCTTAGCTCGCTCGATCCTATCCTCCATTTGGTCTTCACTAGGTCGTACCGTCTTGCTCGGGGCGCTGCCCCGCACCCCGCCGGGGGCGCTGCCCCCGGACCCCCGCGACCTGACCGGGCAGGTCGAACCCCGTAGCGGGGGCGTTTCCCCCACACCCCTTCCTTGGGGGGTTGCCATCTCCCATCCGTAGGGGATCTTATCTGAAAAACATTCAACAGAACTTGCTTTGTTGAGATGCTGAGTTGACCATTCTTCGAGACAAACTATCTTTGGCTTCTCGGTCGATTTTATGGATTTTTGAATATCTATTTCGATGGATTCTTTATCGGTTTATTTGGATTTTATTCACGTCTTCGTATGTGAATTTTTATGATTGATTGTTTATACAATCACTTCTATGATTTGTCACTTTAAAATATGAAGGTTTCAATATTAGTAGTAAATATCAAAACTCTTTCAACAAAATGATTTCAACTCTATTTTCAATGACAAAGCTCTCTTCTTAAACCATTTTTCAATCTACTAGTATATACAAACTTTTACCTCACTCGTATGAGAAATTGAATTAAACGGCTTAGTAAAACAAGTGGTATGAAACGCTTGTGTTTGCTTCGTCGGTTAACTCTTGGACTTGTTCGATTGAATCTCTTGTGACAATTTTCTAGTGAAGATCTACAGTTTGTTCGTAAATATTTGAGTTAAGCAAGTGGTTATGGGACATGAAGCTAAACTTTTATATTTACTAACTTAGTGTAATTGACACTTCTTGATGATCATGACAATCATTTTTGTGTTTTAGACTAGCAACTGTGCGATGTCTCTATGTCTGCGAGGGAGACTAGACCCCGCTCTTGTGATGTTTCGCCATCGCATTTGTGTGATGTTTCGCCATCACATATGTGGGGTAGCGCCCCACGGTCTTCGGGCCATTCGTGTGTCAAAATTAATGGCTTGCAACCATGAGATAGCGTCTCGCTTTGTGTTACACGTGTAGGTGAGTTTTCATACTCCCATTTTGTGAGTTTTCATGCTCCTATATTGTGATTTTTGGATTTCTTGTGTAGTCTTCTGGAATTTGTGATTCACCTATTTTCATGACTGTTATGATTTTCCAGCTTTTATGTTTAGGTGAATTTGGATCTTTTAGAATATTCTTTTGATATTGTTTGATCTCTTGATGATCTTCATTTACATGCTTATCATAATATGCCTTTATGGTTACTATATGTTCTTGCCATATCTATTGTTTATATCATGTTATCTGATATTTATAGCTAGACTGATCCGTTTATTATTTTCTTATAAATAATACTCGGGTCAGACCGAGTTGTTACAGGTGCTTCTGTTTGACTTCTCCCCCGGGATTTACAACTCTGATTTTTGGTTGACCATTTAGATTAGCAGTTTTTGTCGTTTACACTTGAGATATAGACTCATAGTCGTATTCTTTTGTATAGCACGTGTTGCTATTCTTTTTTATTATTGTGGATCTTTTTGACCACTACTCTGATGTACACTTTCATGTATTAGTTATATATTCATATCTTCTTCCGCCTTTGTGACATGGATGTCTGTGACTGATTTGTGTTATGCTTATTTCTATGTTTGTTTTCGAAGATTATTTATAGCCACCATGTGATAAGAAATCACATGGATGGTCGCTCCTCAACAGCCTTATTCTCCGTGCTAGTTGACAGCACTACACCGTAGTGTTCTTGGCTAGCGTGGGTATAGAGGTGGGGCGTCACAACATCATTAAACATCCCAAGGAAGTATGAACTTATCTTGCAATAGATACTTTAGATGGATCAAAGGAATTTACGCGGTTGTTAGGAATCAACCCTAGCACCCCTCATTAGATATTCCAATGCTTTGGCTATTTAAAGGATGTTTGGAATAGGCTAATTCTATTAGCACATCGTTTATTGTCTTTTCCATCCCGCTACTTAAAAAAAGGGCAAAAAAATGGCATACCCCTCTTTTTGCTGTACTCGCCCCTTTATGTTCCAAAACTACCTCTCATTACACTACTTTCATCCTCTCTCTGTCTTTTCTCACTTCAGTAAAAAACTAAGCTGAAATTTGAGATCTCGTGGAGGCTGAGCGTGGATCCAAACATCGTTCTGTTAATTTTACTTAATTTTGTTTCGTTCTATTTAATTTTTTCATCTTCATCTTGCATTGCATTGCCTATTGCATCGACGTCAAAAAAAAAGTTGGAGAACATGTTTACTCGCACTTCATATCTCGCATTGCATCATATTTACTTGCACTTGATATTTAGCAGTAACCAAATATATGTTTACTTGCATTCATAGTTATTAATAGTGCATGGTGCAAAAGGGCGCAAAGCCTGGAGCCTTGACGCACGACACGACAAATGGGAAAACGACTTTTCGATTTAGTGCGCATGTTTAGAATTTTTAATATGTTTAATACATATAACAATAAATGTCAAAAAAATTCAATATAATTTATACTTAATATATGTAATAAAGATTATTTTAGACATGCAATCGAATATTATATCATAAACATAAATTTCAAGCATAATAATAGTCTTTAAAAGCTAAAATCCAAGATAATAGTATACATTACTGAAAAATTAGAAATTAGTTTAAATTAGCAATCATATTTTTTCTTATATAATATCTGCATAATCAAATTCATAAGCTTCGGCCTTTTTCTCGTCTATCTCATATCGATTGACAATTTATTTGGTGCAACCGTAATAATAACAAACAATTCGAAGTTCGTTGGAGATTAGTTTGAAAAAACATTCATTTGAGATTATTTGTTTGGTGCAATAGTAATTAGAATAGATATCTCGAAGTTAATTCATGATTAATTTGTAGCATGCGACGAGATTATTTGTTTGGTGCAAGGGTGGTAATTAAACCCATCAGGTCGGATTTATACCGGACTGGACCGGACTTGATTCTAGTTGAGTTGGGTTTTATTGTGTCTAACTTGTATATTTTAAAACACTGACATGACCCGAGGTTCAATTCGGATCATGTTGGTTCGGACGCGCCACACGGAAAAAAGGCACAAAAGTTGCGCCGCGCCGCACCTTGCGCCATGGCGCGCGTCGTAGTGCATCTTTCATAACTATGCTTGCACTTCATCGTTACGTGGATTAATCAGTAATCAAAAAATTCTAGCACTTCATATTTACTTGCACTTCAGCAGTAACCAAAATATGTTTACTTGCACTTCAGCAGCCCTGTAATGAACGAGGCTATATAGCATTCCTCAAATGTGTATAGCATGGTTTGCACTCGTGACCACGTTTGTACTAAACGTTAGTGCTATTTCCCTCATCTATTCCTGGCTATGGTCGGTGGAAAACTCGATGAAAAAAGGATATGAAAAAATAAGTCAAATCGGTTTAAATAATTGGCAGGGCAGTCAATTTTTTTATTTTTTTTTAGTTTAGTGGGGTAGTGAAGACAGTAAAGGTTTGCTAATAGAATTAGCCTTTCGAATATCCAAAACTTCAATTTGAAGTATTTTATTTATATACACGAGCGTTACGGCACGTGCTTCGTGTGTAATGAAGAATGCTGAATTGTTTTTCTACAAATTGTATTTATTTAATACGTTGAAAAGAAAATGATTTCCACGTATATTTAGTGATATTTTTATGTTGAACCATATGTAGGTAATTCGAAATTTTATTTCTAAGTTGCAATATATACTTTCTCGTGAGTTTAAATTTTCATTTATATTACTAATTAATAAAAAACAAATTTATAAAGTAGTTTATTTGTTAGATCCTATTTTTAGTGATATTAAGACTTAGTAAATATTTGTAGAGGAAACTTTGAATTTGTAAAAAAAGCTTAATTGTTAGATCCTAATTTAAGTGATACTAAAATTTAATAATATATGTATAGAGAGACATTTTTGATATTTCGTGCTAATACTATTAATAAGAAAATAAAGATACACTGTTATACACAGATTATACACAGATATTGCTCTATACATTGAGTTAGCAAACAAATTTCTATGTAAATAATCAACAGCTGAAAGGCGACGACTATCAGCGTGTTTTTAATATAATGACACCAGATATAATTTTTTTAAAGTAGAAAAATACAAGTTAAAAGAGGTATTGTAAAAAATATGTGCAGCCAAATCATGCGGCACAACCTAAGTACAGAGTTGTCAAAGTTTAGTAAACTGAACATAAGAAAACATGTAACAATAAATTAAATTCAGGCATAATGCAGTAACTTTCCGATTAGTAATCCAATGACATTTGTAGTATCCAAGATTGATTTCTTAAAATATGCTTGTTACAAATATGGATGCATCATGCATATAAATATATTTGTACAAAGCTACTAATATAAATAGGAATTGATAAAACCTAATTTAAATGACTTGCCATCCAGAAGGGGATGTTTAGCATCGGCTTGTCCTCACCATGTTCAGAAATACAAATTTCTATAGCTTGCATTAACTATGACCGAAAGGTTAAACAATTGCGTACAAATTTGTTTTTAAAATTGTGGGTTAACATGAAAATAAATTTACATAATCTACTCGATGTATGTTTGAATTGCCACTTATATATGCACTGAAAATTGATTTACAATAGAAACCTTCTCATAAATACTTAATTCTTTAGAGGAAGAACTTCCTAATGTTCAGCCAAAAGGGATAATATAAGAAATCAAATGAATATTGAAGAGAGATATGGTGGACTGAAAGAAATGGCAACCAGTTTAATGAAAAAAGATCTGAGCCTGAGTAAAATAACTTCGTTATATGAACGGACACATGTAAATATATTTATAGGCATGCATAAACATGTATTTTGACAAAAAAAAAAAACCAACTTTAAAACTAAAAAAAAAATTGCATGTCGGCTAAAATTTGTCATTTAACATCTTGATCTTGCCAATTGGCAGAAATGTTAATGTTAATGGACTGTGTATATTATGACTGAATTGGTAAATAGTTGCATGCAAAGTTGGAATTTTTTTTAAAACGGTGCAAGTAAATTCAACAGAAATAAAGTTTAAATAGTATTTGGTTGACATGTAAAATCAACTGTATACAGGTGCGTGTTTGTATGCACGCACACACACGCACACACACGCGCTCGCATGCACACAAAAATATAGAAGACAAAGTTGTTTTCTGCTTACAGGAGCATATGTGCAACATAGGTCTCTGACTTTTCTTTATCATAAAATTATGAGTATTGGCTTGTGGAAAAAAAAATAGAAACCGCATAAAGCGAACAATTATTTATCTTGCAGAGTCACCTATTGTAAACAATGATATAGAAAGCGGTCGTACCGGTAGAGTATACTAGAACGGTTAGCACCAGCAAACAATTCGAATAACAAATTGTTTACTACAAATAAATATATCATCTAAATTGAACTAAAATTTATGTCAAGTTGGAAGAATAAGCATCTACAAAATTAGGAGATACGGTGTACTAAAATTCATGTAACATACGTATATTGCATTTGAAGTAAAAATAAGAACAATTTGAAAATGATCAGAAAATTTGGGTAGAATGCAAGAACTATGCAAAAATGATTAACAGCAAATGTTTGTATTGGGAGTACTAAAAAGCTGCAGTAGATGAAGATTAATGGAAGCAATATATTTGAACTATTGGTCAGAATTGCATATAAATGGTTTTAAAGAGCGCAATTACTGCAATTCATAATAATTGGATTTAATCTGAAAAATTACATGCCAATATGCCATTCAAAGAATAGATAGGACAAAATATAAAAACAATTGGATACTGATCCAAAATTATGTTTACAACAAAAGCATGATGGCGGAAATAGTAAAAAGTAGCAGTAGATGAAATTTCATGGAAGCAATAAATTTGAAATCACGAATAAGTTAATGTAGAAGCAAATGTTGCATAAAAATTAATAGCCCGTAGGCAAAATTCGGTAACCAATGTGAAATAGTGACCCTCTGTTCATCCCGTTGCTTCTTGATGAAAATCCATATTCCATCCATAATAGTTGGAAGATAGGCAATTTATAAAAATTAAATGAGGGATAATGAAATTTGGGAAGAGACGAACTAAAATGGTTAAAAGATGGAGAACTAGAGATGGAGGGGGCAGTTTTTACTGGTTTAAACGAAAATTACGAGGGCAACGTTATTAGAGTATTTTAAAATGTTATAACAGAGTGACTACACATAAGCAATTTTTAGTTTCTCTATGGAAGTTTGAAGTAGACTTTCCAGGTTAGCAAAAAGAAACCAGTCTGTTTGAGCATTTAGTCATATTGGAATTACCAAGTACATTACTCTGTAAACTATAGCTTAAATCCATGACCCTGATTTCCACCACAATCCGAATTAAATATATTTAATTCAGATTGTGATGGAAATCAGAGAGCTATAGGGATGCTATTGAACACGCTCCTTATATGTGTGTGTGAGAGAGAGAATCACAATTCTTTAATACCAGTATCACTTCCTTGTATCTCATATCTCGTTCGATTATATAGTACCTTTATTTCATAAAACCCTTCTTTCAATTCAATTTTCGATACTATAGATGAATAACAATTGTTTTCAAAGCACTTTGTTATATTCACACATTAAAAGGATGGGGAATGCACCTTCAGTATTTTCATATCATGCACAAATAGTGTAGAACTGCTTCTATTGCTCCCATCCACACATGATGGTGTGACCACTGGAAATGGTTAAAACCAGTATTCTTCCTTTCTTGAGCTGGGATGCTCAGTATATTGCACACTTTGGCAAAAAGAACTTAGAGTTATTGCTCTTGTTCCCTTAAACTCATCTCTTCTATATAAAAAATCTTCTGCAAGAGAATCAATGGACTGTATTTGATTAATAATATGGATATCAGTAACAACCGAGCCCTCTTTGATGTGCACTGTTTTTCCAATCAAAATTTCTATATTGTCAAGGACATGCCTCAGTTTGAGAAGCTTAGTGTATGCAGCTCTATACCAATGGTAGAATCTATGTGTAAAATCTTGCATTTAGTAGCAATATGGTCTGTAAAGTTCTGATCTCAAATTGGGGAGGTGTCAGGTATATGTGTTTGAATCGAATCTACGGACCATGCTTGGCATTGCATAAAAATACAAACTATGTATATATCAAATTCCATCATAAGGGTACTACGTAACATAAAAATAATCTCTCATTAGCAACTCCATTATGACCATATGCTGGTCAACCTTTTGAGTTCTAAATTCCTTTTCTTCATGTTTTATGCTGCATCTCTCACAAAATTGACATTTTTTCGTGTTTTATGGAGAAACATATGGAGACTGTTGACATTATTTTGATACCAACACACATGTATCAGTTCAACATTCATTGAAAATTATAAATTTTAGACTATTTGTACAAATCCTTTGACAAGACGCAACAAAAAAAATCATTGGCAAGAAACACAGAACATAGCAATAGAAAAACCTAAAATTAGCATTAATATGAGATAATAAATTTCAGTTTTCTGGAAACAACGTTCAATTGTTAATCGGTAAGTAAAAAACATCCAAATGAGATTATGCAAACCGGGGTACCGATCATTGTTTAACCTTAGATCTATGCGTAAAATTGAGCGAAATAAATGTAGCGCAGAGTTCTTTGAAGAAAACAAATTAAAAGGAGGAGAAACAACTACCTGGATCGATAAAATAAATGGACGGGAGCAGAGAGCAGAAGAAAAAACCGGCATGGTTTATTTATCAAAACATAATGGCGTCGAAGAAGGGAAAAGATGGAGATGCGGGGTGTCGACCCCCGTACCTCTCGCATGCTAAGCGAGCGCTCTACCATCTGAGCTACATCCCCATGATAATATTAATTCAGTATATTCGGTACAAGATAACTCCAAATATTTCGAACGTTTTAGTCGATTAGTGAGATTTCCAATTGATGATAGCGATGGGTGATGAAGGTGATGGAGTAGTGGTCGAAGGAGTAAAGATGGAAGAGGCGGTGGAACGTTGGGCTACAGGTCGGTTCGGGGAAAAAGAATCGAAGTTGACGAAGATGGAATTTTAAAAGTTTGCTTTAAACTCCTTACGAAGGAAAGTGCTAGTCGGAAAAAAAAAACAGTGGGTGCGGGATGTGCAGAAGAAAGGGAACCAACGGATGGAATTATCTCAGTCGTAGGGTGCGCGGTTGCAATCAGCGGTAATAGGGTAATGTTTGAATACAGACATTTGAGCCCGAAAGCTGGGAAGGAGCTAGACCGTAGAAATGGAGTATTTGAGCGGAATATTATGATTTTTAATTTAATTGATTTATACTTTATCAATTAATTATTATCTTTTTAATAAATAACATGTGTCAGTATTTTATAAAAATAAATAAATTGAAAATTATAAATTGCTCGGATTCAGTTTAAACCAACTTCATAATACAGAGCACTTTAATATATAAAGATATAAATTTTATTTATTATATTTATTAATATAGCAAGCAGACCAAAATTCAACGTCATGAATGGGCTTGGGCTGGAAAAAGAAACGTTGGGGAGTCCGACGCATCGGACTCGCTGCCAACGGAAGCGTGAAAGAAATGACTGCGAACGGTAACGTAATAGCTTTGAATTACCCGTTTGGCAAGAATTTTTATGGAAACCTAACTGTCAACAATACGACAAAATTGGTAACATACTAATAATGTTTCTAAGTCATTGTGTAATGATGATCAATATATCAATAGCTGTAACGACCCGCAAATTTATCGATCCGATTAATTATATTTATTTTTAAAATATTCAAATATAAGATTTTTAACATAGATTATGATGTTTTGAACAATAAATAATAATGGTAATAAGTATTTACAAAAATATATACTTTGAAAAAATAGCGATATAATGACCGAAAACCATTTTATCGATAAACAGCTTTATAATCATCAAACATTGCGCACGGAGTTGGATACATACACTTATTTTTATAATTGAACATGAATATGAAATAAAATTATTTATTTTATTTTTGAAAATTTAAGGTACTTATGACATCATCGGTGAGGTCATTATATTTGATAATTAATTTTTTATTTTAAATTGAGATATAATTATTTAATGATTATTATAATTATTCAAACAACTGTTTTTAAATGATGATAAATAATTTATAATAGTTTTATAAAGATATATAATCAATTTGAAAATATAATGAAAATTGATATCGCTTTATTGGTAGAATAACAATTTTTGTAAATAGTTGTTAATATTGGTTTATATGGTTTTATAATTAAAATGTGATCACTTCAATTTATTAATAATGATTAGAAATGAGTTTTCAAACTTTATTTACACATATTTGTTATTCAAATTATACGTGAAAAATTACCGAAAATCGAAATTGGAATTCGCAACGATTCAACCTATATAAGTTATGCAACGTTGTGGACCATGTGGAAGATACACATGCACATATACATATACAAGAACACATCCACATGCACATGAACACATATTAACATATACACATTTATGCATGCGAGTGCCCACACGCGCGCATGCATGCGCGCGCACATATAATCAAAATATCCAAGATATTTTCTCACTTTCTTACCACTTAAGCAAAGCAAAGTCCATTCTCTTACACATAAGTACATGCATCATGACTTGCACATGGGAGGAGGCACATAGGTCGTGTAAAGTGATGTAGGTGGAGGTGATGGTGGTGATGTAGATGATGATGTATAAATATTCATGCATACTCTTTCATTTCATTCACATTCTTCTTCATTTTTCCTAAGCCCCTCCTCTCTGTTTTAATGGCTTCTTCCTTAAAGAATTTATGAAGAAATCTTAGTAGAAAATAAAATAAAACTATATACATACATATACAAAGTCAAATCACTTCAAAACTAGTCCAATCCTCTCCCCTGCCTCTCTATTACTCACGGCCCAACCATCACCACCCTTTGCCTAGCACACCACCGCCCAAGAGCATGGCTATGCCTACCCAAGGCCTACGCCGAGCCCTATAGGAAGAAAGGAAGGAGATCGGGATGATTTGGTGCAAGAAAAAAAAGGAGGCACCGCCAAAATCGGTTCGGAATCTAAGAAAAAGATCGGAGGAGTGGAGTCATAAGTGAGTACTCAATGTTTATTAAATGATATATAATCTCTATAACATTTTTAAGTATGATAATATGACCATTTAATCTCTTAATGATTTATATGAATATTTGGTAACTTGGTTGATTATATGGATGTCGATGTAGTTGATAACTTGGTTATGATAAATTATGAGAAATCACAATAAAAATGGTACAAAATATTAACCATGGTTAATTAATATAAAATAAATTCATATAAATATGTGTATGGAGTTTGTTGAGACTCTTAATGGTTTTAAAATATAAAAAGTTTGAAAATGAATATTATAATAATATAATATTATGAAATGGTTTAAAGTGAATATGATATTTGATATGAAAAATATTTGTTTAAATGAATTAAAATGGTTTATAAATAATAAAACTCAAATTGGAGAATTTTTCACAAATATTGAAAATAAGTCAACATAAGGCGCATCGCATAACGGTAGTTCACGATTTCGCACCATAGAATTCAAACAAGTGTAGAGAATGGAATAAAGCTCGGAATTCTTCGAGATAAGAATTTTCCAAACTATTATATCCATAGTTTTTAAATGAAGAAAGAAAATCAAGATTTCATCTTGTATATTTTTAACTTTCAAAATAATTGCGATTTTGGAGTTTGGAATCCATAATGGGTTCAGGTTAGGTACATTTGGACTTAGCCTATTCCCTAATCATTTAATTCTCCTCCCTCTACGCTCAAATTGCAAAATTGTGTGTTTTATATAGAAATTAAGTTGAAGAAAATGAATTTTAGGAACGCTTTGAAATCTCTTTAGAAAATGCCTTTGAAATTCTCTTATCATAGAGTACATAATTTTTATGCTTATATATATAGTAATAATAATAATAAGTTCAAAAGCAATTTCTAAAGCGATTTCAAAGTGTTTCTAAAACTTTTTTTCTTCAACTTAATTTCTATATAAATCACACAATTTTGCACTTCGAGCGAAGAGGGGGGAGAATTAAATGATTCGGCAAACGCACGTGCTCAAATTATTTAAAAATATGAAATAAATTTTATAAATCTTTTAAAAGGGCTTAAAAGAGATTTGAGTTATATACATGAATTTCCAAAAGATAGAAAATTCATTTTGATCAATATAGCTTTTAAAACACTATTTGCAACACTTTTTTAATAGCTTTTGCAAACAGAGGTATTAACTTAGTTATTCTTTCGCGAATCTTTCGCGAACCTTTTCAAATAAATAACTAAGTAACCCAAAAATGATTAAGAGGTTTAAAAATGAGTATGCGGAAATGACTAATATGTTTGTTCCACTTGTGAGTGTCACATAAATTTCGACCGTAATGGAACATATCGAAGTGAAACCCCAGATGCTCTAAAATAATTAAAAATTAATTAAGTATGTTAAAAGTTTTAGAGTCGGTTAAATAGCTTGGCCACCTTATGGTTGACACAGAGGTAGTCTCTAGGCTTAGGTTTGGAAAACCAATTGTCTGCTCACCCTAGTTACCCGGACTGGCCCTACGGAGGGGATGGTAAATTTGATTTACTCAGATCAAATTTTCCAAAATATAAAAGATGTAATTTTCCAAATTTAAGCAACTTGGACTGCATAGAAATAACCTTCTTATACTTGGTATTAAATTCCCAAGAGGGAATCCGTACTATCCGTGAGAATTTAAAACGTGATCTCACTGTTATTCGACGGATAGTAAAGGTTGAATAAGGAAATTGATAATGAGTAGAATTAGTATAATTTCCATGATCATTTTTACTCAATAATGTTTTCCAATACGAGATTTAAATAAATGATTTGGAAATATTTTTCTAAATAAAAGGTGAAATGATTTGGAATTATTCCAAAATTCAAAATGCTTTAATTGACCAAATGATTTGATAAATGTGGCTTAGTGATTCCATATACTGTTACAAAGATAAATGGAATAATTTAAAATGATACGTCTCTCTGAGATATTTATGAATAAATAAAAAGATGAATTAAATTAAATGATGATTGATAATTACATATGAAATTAACATATTTTTAATTGATGATTGGTTCGGAGGAACCGAGGTCGGATTTGGGTAACTCCTATCCGAAAACCACTTCAAACCAATGTATACGTTCGAAAGTTATGACAATTTGAAGATGATGATTATTGAAGGCTGTAGATCTTCAGAAGGTAGGGATTGCTGTCATGAGTCCCAAATGTTTACCTTATATTATATTTATATGGCGGTGGTGTTTGCATTCTGAAATTTTCGTTGTATTGAAGGCCAAAAAATCTTCATAGCGAAAGGACTACTTGTTGATATTCTCTGGGTTGCTCCCAATATAGAGATATTTATCATAGCGGTGGTTCTGTCTTGTTTTGAAATCTCCCTAATGCAAGGACTACTCGTTACTGATCCTTGGATGTGGTAGGAGGAGTGCCTTCAGTTTCGTTCAGGCCTAGAATGAACTTGAATGGGCGAATGTCTGACGGTGCATTCCTGATCATATTAATTGATCTCTATCAACGTATTATCTGCTTGGTGGTGGAGAAGGCAACTTCTCTTAGCTTAACACCTTTTTTGAGACGTACAAGCTCAAGAGTTATACATTTGTTAAAATCAGTTGTATGATTATGGAATGACAACGTGGCATTCAAAGTGGAACCTATTATGAGAAAGGCAAAGAGTGGTTTTGTGAAAAGTAAAGCATGGCTTCGTGAAAAGTATGAGTGTAGCCTCTCAAGCCTCACATCCCGGTAATGATACGGGTAATTTTATGGTCTGCAAGACATATATTTCAGGTTATCCGTTGTATGAGTATGGAGGAGTCCGGTGGCATCTAGATCCTTAAGGCATCTACCGCCCCATTATTTTAATATTGTAGCTAGCTTGTGATAAGTGATAAGGCTACCAGATATTGGTAGTGTAGTAAGTGCAGTTCCAAGTAACTAGCTTGAGAAAAGTCATAAGGCTATCAGGAATTATGGTTGTTATGCGTGGATCAAAGGAAAAGGCCACTAGTTCCCTATCATGCTGGAAATCCAATTCCAATACGAGCTTTACGGTTTTGGTTATATTCGCAAAATAGCTGTAATGCTTTGCAAACATTTTAGCTTCCCCTTTAGGTATCATATATTATGTCCGGTATATTCCATTGACCCAGTCCGAATATATTACCATAGTCGGGTATTGATACTTTCTTTTTATATATATTTATTTGAAAGTATTTTCAAATTGATGTCATTAATAATAACGTCAAAGTGATTTTCTGTATAAAATATTTTGGTTATCGTAAGGTAAATGCCTGTCCTTATTTATAAGCTGTGTGGTCTTATAAGATACTATTCTTTTCAAAGGTTTTGTTTATTACCATCTATGAATATGTCATATGTTTATGGTTCGGTTTCTCACGCTGGTTTATCAAGCCTGATCCGGGTATTTTTAATACTCGGATCAGATCTGAGTAGTTTCAGGTTTAGTTGAAGATGCTTGAAGTTTCCAAGGGAGAACTGGAGATCTTTATCTACGTATGGACGTATTTTATTATCCGCTGCATCTATTGCATTTGTTTTTTTAAGCATTTATAAGGACAGAGGGTTTATAACTGTCTAGGCTGAATCTAGGTTAGACTCTAATATTGTATTTAAAATTTTCCTCTGTCAAGATTATTGTTGAAGTAATATATTTTATTCCATTCGTGTGAGATTCTATTCTATCTTTATTTTCTTTTTCCCTAACAATCGGGCTTTCTGGCCCTTGGATTTACGGCACATGAATACCAAGGATGTATTTGTGTCCATTTTTGAGGGTCGAAAATCCCCGTTTGTCACAATAGGGATTAATCTATCGATATATAAAAACATAAAAAAATTACTACATTATTTTGTTAACGATGGAAAGTAAATATTCTAATACTGATTCTGACTTCAATGATGTTTATATGAACATTTTGATTTACTTTAGTTGACGTTGAATATTTCCACAATTAATCACAATTTTTTGCACCAATATGAAATTACGACTTTACTAATCAAGAATTTTAAAGTTAAATTAAAAGAAGAGAAATATTATCATAAATAATATTGTAAACACCATAAAAAAATTAATATATTTTCAAAAGTATCCAATGTTGCTTTTAGGTCAAAAAGTGTCTCGACACCCCCAAAATCCAAATTGAAATAGAGAAATATAACTGTAGATGGTAAGATAAAACAAGAAACACAGGAAGTGGTTCGGCAAAAATAAGGCCTACGTCCACTTTTATCTTATTATATAGATTGTTTGTCACAAGTATAAGGGATATTCAGTTCTAATAGCTTTGAACAGCCAGAAATTTGCTTACTTTGTGACAATGTCATGTAGAGAGAGAGTGTGTGTGAATAAGCTGAAGTGAAAAAGTCCCTTTTAAGTTGCTATATGCTTGATATTTATAGAAAAATCGTCGAACGAAATCATTGGACCTTGTAATACCAAGTCTAACTCTTGTTCAGAGAATATTGAATGAGAGAAGAAGTCCTTTGACTAATAAAATCATCTTGGTACCGATCAGAGGTGATCGGTGCCGACCTTATTCATTGATTTCTAGTCATGTCATCTTCTTCTTCTTTGTCTTCTTGCTTAGATCTATCAAATTCCGAGTACATTTACCTTGAAAATTAGGTTGTTACCGAGAGGTTATGACACATACTTGTCCTTTTTTTAGAGATCTTTGGGATTATTCACCTACTACTCCAAAAATGGAACTTATAACTTCACAATTCACCAAGGTGCTCAAAATAAAATCGGTAATGACCTGAAAGTGATCGGTACCAAGATGTTTCTTTGCTATTTTGGGCAACCATACCTTTTAAAGCTTGTTTCACCATTATGTCTTCGTGTCCTTGAATCACTTCGTCTTCATCTTGACATCCAAATTCATTTGAAAGCACCTTGATCTAAAAGACGGATAACTTGCCCCCTAATCTATGCTTATGTTAGAAACAAAGCATGCTTTAGAAAAAGAAAAGTGTATATCATTATCCATACAAATCCATTGATGATCCAAGAATTTCTCTAAAGTGGCATCTCTATTCCACGGCCATCCGTTCGATTGCTTTGAATACCAATAGTACCACTCACTGTAGCAAGGTCGAGATGCACACTGTGAAGATCGTTCCATGACTAAGACATGTAGACACTTCTTTCTTTTTTCATTCCTCTCCTTTTCTTTTGGTTTTGGGTCTAAAATTCATGTCGGTACCGATCTAAATAGGTCGGTACCAAATTGAAATGCTGAATTGAGCATTGTATATTCCAACACTTAGCAAAATTTCAAACCATGCTCTCACATTCTCTTTGTATCTACTCTTCTCGGTGTTGATTTCTTGCGATTTAATTCCTCAAGCCAAGACCACACGTCGTTGACCTCCTGAAGCCGCCACTATTTCCTTCTAGCTATTGCCATCACCATATCTTTACCTCGACCACCGTCGCACTACTTAGAGTCTCAACCTCTACCTCAGCAAACCCTAGATCCAGATTCAAAATCCAAAGGCAAGCATCCGACATCCATCACCACTATGGCGGCCAAGATTCGTTGCTGGTCTTGATGGAGCTTGTGCATGGCAAAAGGTCACGATGGCTTTGAGAATGATCGACAACTTATTCTCCCTTATGGTTGCAGTTTACCCTAGGTCACCCTAAGGAATGGCTCGGACTTGACCCGAAGTGAATGCCTTCATTCATCCACATTTCCAATATTTCACATCAACTTTGTTCCTCCACAAATCATGTTTCGAGTCATTCTTAAATTCCTTTCGCCTTGTCACAGTCTTACACTTTCACATTTTAAAGCACATGCATTGTCCCTTATCGAAGTTGGTCAATCACTTATTGCTATAATTAATTCCAATGAGACAGACCTCTTTCAAAGAACGGTCATATTGAATGCACACTAGCATCTGAACAATCCCATTGCATGGCACTTACAGTTACCATACAGTCATGTGTTCCTACAAAAGAAAGCTTCACGTCGCTTTGGACAGTGGTTCCATTATCAATTATCTGACGATAGCGGGTGAGATATAACACACAGTTCCATCGTGCGATGGGGCTCATTTACCAGCAGAATAGACTATCTACACAGAATGGTCTATTCGTTGCATATGGAACACAGGACATACACTATATATATTGGCACCTTCAATTTCCTCGATCAACATTCAAAATCTGATTGGTCAATAAACGTCGGCACTCATTGGATTCTAAGCACCGGTTAGACGGGTTCACAAAATAAATTTCAAAGTAAAACATACACGACCATATTCAACATTAATCTTTCCAATCCAGAATGACGCACTATTCACCTCGTTTCAATATTGGTGTTGGGTTGTCAACGCCTCCTAAAGCCAGGTCTACCCTAGCTCAGGCATCGACTTCTACAACTATTAGACCTAAGCACTCGATCTCTACTGAATTACAAAAGCTGATAGTACCAGCAGATCCAATTTAAGACCAACCTCCTCCTCTAAATAAATGAATTGGCCTAAGAGTTCTGGATGATCCTTCTAAACAAACGTTAAAAAGCCTAACCACCAAGTTGCTTTGCACTATATGCTTCAACATGGGATACCAGAGAGTTGCGCCTTGCTCCCAACAAGTAACCAATGAGCACACAGTCCTCCATTGGGTTATACAGCTTGCAACCGGTACATGTTCTTATATAGTATCGTACCGCCCTTTAATCCATTCCTTTGTATGTTTCTTCAGGAGCTTGGGCTCTCTCTAACACAAATCCATCCCAATGGTTATGCCTTATTGAGCTCATTGAATGTTCTATTCATGAACCAATTCCAATGGTCTCCACACTTTGGGGAGCAAACACACCTATATCAGTGTAAGGTCATCGAAGCACTCTACAAAAAGTGCTCATACTTCAAGATTGATTATTTCTTTGCTTGATGTCTATACGGCTTCAATTTGCTCTAGCTACCCGGAAGTAAGACTTCTTCCTTTCCATTCTTCTAGTACCCGGACTCTTATTGTTCACGTGTCTAACTCTTTTCCTAATCTCTTCACGGATATTCATGCTCGAGAGAGGAGCAAAGTGCATTCCGAGACTCTACAGAACCTTAAAAGAGCCCGCATTTGATTCTGCACCTCTTCTTCCTGTTGACGAATGAGAATCTTTGTCGATGTGGCCATCTGCATCCTGAACGCTTCACCTTTCCCACTGAAGTCCCACCAAGAGGTTCTAAGGTGTGTCTACCAAGCTTTCTTTCCCTATTCGTAGCTCCCACAAAGATATCCAGGGGGTACCGAAGGCCTATCTAGAATGGTGAGCATCAAAGAAAGCACCAAGAGAGTGGAAGAACAGAGGAGAAATGGGAGTGATCCCCAAGGAAGGGGAATAAGGAGTAGATTAAAATAAGAGGGAGGAAGAAGAATGAAGAGGATGACGACAATGAAGACAAAAATGATGAGTCATATGGAGAGACATCTCCAGATGGTGTTGAGACTCTAATTCCATCACGACCATGGAAAATAATAGTCAAGACCTCCTAGCAGTCCACTGATCCAAGTGCGATGTCGTTAATCAGTAGCTCCTTCAAATGGCCATTCAAAAAACATTTTTGAGTCGCTAAATGACCTGGACATTCCTATTGGCAACCTTCTTGAGAAGTGCTCTCCTAGATTCAATTTTCCATTAGAGGGTATCCTAGCCGAGGGAGGCTAGACCGCAACCTTACTGCCTTTTAAACATAGTCCGTGGAGTACTCAGAGCACTACCATCACTCCATACATTTCTAGGATCACAAACACACACATCTTGCATTCGCTCACTCTCCAATGTTATGAAACTATTATGATCCCTTCTTTTATTTCAAGTACAATGGGAAGATATTTATTTGGCTACCTTCACTTTGATATCTCCAAATAAAATGGACAAACTCCTGAACTGTATCCTGCTCGCTCCAGCTCTTCTAGAGAAAGGGAATGCCAAGCGAAATGAGACGCAAGGTGATAGAGATAGAGAAAAGAGGCATGCGGAGGAAAAAGAAAATTATGGCCAAGGATAGAGGCATAAAGACTAGCGTAAGTACCATGATTCTTCTTATGGCCTCCCCCCACCTTGATCTCAACCAACAACCTCCATCATTGCTTTCTCTAACTAAAACTATTTCATTACCCCATCAATCCAAAGGGTTTTTTTATTTGTCCAAACCACCTCCAGCTCCATCAATTAGATTGCAAGCTACCTTCCCAAACCTTTGCCTCACCGGGGTCATATTCGAGCGTGACCTCAAAGACATTTCTAAGGAAGAGAAAAATCATAGGGTTGGAGGAACCAAAGAATTTATAGACCAAGGGTTTTAATGGAAGAAACTCTCTTTTTCCCTCTCCGACGTCAACATAATTCACCAAACCGATATTCAGTCATTTGAGTTGGAAGAAGAGCTATGATAGAATCATAGAGGAATACAAGAAAGAACTGAACAAAGCTGAAAAATGCAGCTCGGACATCAGCGAAGAATGCCAAAGAATTGGTCGAAGAGATGAGAAGCACTCATAATTGTGATGAAGGATCAAATCAAAACTGCTCACGAGGAGAATGCTAATCTCAAGACGCATCTCACAAACAAATACAAAACCCTCCACGAAAAAGATAAGGAACTTCATGTAACGACCCAGAATTTTGGATATTTGAAATTGGAATATTTAGTTGATTTTAAATATTTAAAAGTTAATTTTTAACTTTAATTTCAAATATAACCATTTATTTGATAACTTAGTTATTGGATTTAATATTTGAAAATTAGTTAAAACATTGAATCTGTAGTTTTAAGCTTGAAAAAATTTATTTAAAGGCTTATAAAATTTATATTGATAATAATGAAGATAATAAAAGTTTTAAAGTTGAATTTAAAAGTGAATTGTTCAGTTTTAAAAATATATCATTTGAACATACATTTAAAAATAGCCTTCCAAGGCACAGTCTTGGAATTCGACGAAACTAGTTCCATTGGATCCGTAATAGTGTATTATTATCAGATTTCAAATTTCGTAGAGTTTGGAGTTTTCGTTTGGTCGTACGGGATATAAACACGTTGAAATTTATATCGAAAATTCAATATAATAATTGGATCCAAAAAGCTATTTTCTCCAAATATCTTTTAACCATTGAGCTATGAATCCATGGTTTGATACCGCAGTAGTACTTTACAGATTATTTTAAAGGTTTCTAAATATCTTGAAAAGAATAGTTTGTGAATATACTAAGTTCCGTAAGAAAGTATATATATTTTGGATAAAGAGTTTTAATTTATTTAAAATTAAACATAAAGAAATTTAGTATTTTCAGTGGAAAATGAAATATTTGGTTGAATGATTGTTTATTTGATAGTTAAATAACCGATTATCAAATCTGGACCCAAAATATAACTTTGGGAATATCTAGTAGAAATACGGGAATTATATGGTACAGTTATCGTTCGAGGTGCTATAATGTATGTATGGATGTGGTATGAGTAATGCCTTCAGTTTCCGTTCGGACCCAAAACAGACTTGTATGGATGAATGCTATCAGTAAGTTGTTATTGGAGAACAATGAGCATTCTAAGTGAAATTCCTTAAAAGGTAATTTTAGCCTCTAGCCTCATCAACCGAAAATGACTTAAAAGCAGGGGAAAGCGGCAAGGCTAAGTGGGTCGCACCCAATTAGGGTATGTTTATCACCTTTCTAGATATCCTCGGATATCATTACTACGATTCATGGATGGATCTTGGAAAGGGTGGGAACACCTGGGGTGATAGCATATTCGGTCTATCCAGGTTAGGGGTAGTCCAGTCTTATGTTGTATGGGATCCTGGTGTGGTCCTCGTTAAGCTGTTTCTAGATGTGTACCGTGACAGTTGGCACCCAGTGCCTAGTCATTCGTATGGAATCCATTCTTCAATACATGCCTTTATGGTTTTGATTGTAGAGCCTAGTATGCTGGAATTTAATTAATGTAACAATTTCAGCTATTTGAATAAGTATTGTGCTTAGACTTATAATATCATAGGATTTGATATGAAGTGTTTTATTTATCGCCAGGTAAAAACCCATCGTGTTTATTCGTGATGTGGTCTTACGAGATTCCTTTGTTTTTTTTTCAAAGGATTTTGATAACTTTAATAATTCAATTTTAGTGCGTTTTCTCATGCTGGTTTTCAAACAAACTCGGGTGTTATTTCATTATAATGCTCAGGTCAGACCGAGTATTATAGATACAAGATAGGATGCTAAGGAGCTCAGGTGACGAGCTGGATGACGAAGACGTATTACACGTATTTGGTTTTATCCTACTGTGTATTGTAGGCTTTATATTCAACAATTATGAGGACAAGTTATTATAACTGTCCAGTGTTGAGTTATTGATTGTGTTGTACCCTGATGATGTAATGTATAAATAACAGTTATATTTCTTTTTGCAAAATACCAATTGTTATCTATTATATATTGTTCCACTGCGATTGTGAGACTCTGTGTTGTTATTTCTATTTTCTTTTTCTACCTCTTTCTTCTTTTCCCTAACGATCTGGTATTTTCAGTATTCGATTGCTCGGCATGTAATACAATGGATGTATTGATGTCGATTTTCGGAGGTTGAAAATCCGTTCCGTCACACTTCAAGCCAAAGAAGTCGATCTTTGGGAACTTTGGGCCGAGATCGAGAAGCTTAAATTTAGTTTACTTTAGGTATAGGTAGAGAAACTGGAGGCTTAGGTTAATCATGCTGGAACCATGGACGAGCTAATTAAGTTATAGGGTAAGGTAGCCGAAGAAAAAGAGGACCTGAATTTCACCCTTCAATGGTTCTTTGCGAACGTTATTCAGTATAAGAACCTAAAGTGGTTAGAAAGCACTTGTTCTGCTACTTTTGTCGATGCTTGGGAAGAGGTAGTACGCTACGTGGCTACATCCATGAAGGCCTCATCAAATATGAATTAAAAACTAAGTACATTGACGTCGAAGACATTGAAAAACTAGAAGAGGAAAAACTTACCCTCGCCACAAAGGATGTTGTTGCTACTAAAATTACCATTAGAACTCTTGCTAGTCCAAGTGCATCGGGCCATGCAGAATCATCATCTCCTATAATCCAAAATATAACAGTGTAGGTTCCAACACCTAATGAGGCCAGCTCCGATGCCACCCAAACTATCATTCCAGCTTCGGCGGTAATTACCATCGACGAACCCTACTTCCCACTTCGTTACATAGCTACTATAGTCCGTAATAGAAAGTGGGAAATCACTAAGTCTCATGTCCAACAATCTAGTCTTAGTGAAGGTATTTCTACTATCTTCTTGGTATTCGAGAAGCTTCAGTTCTCACCATAGACTGTTACTGACCTTTGCTTCTCCATTTGTTAACTCATAGGTTATATATCTCTTCCATCGCCAATTATGCAAGGCTTGGGACCACCTATAATTGCTACCAAGTAAACCTCTGTTACCATGGGAGTGGTCATTCCCCTTTCCTCTAGCACTATTCTCCATCCTAATTCAAAAAAGATCACGGCTCTGGAGGGATTAGACGACTCTTCACAGTCTCTGGGGGAAGATGTCACCATTTCCAGCACTTCAGGTCCAACGGGTCCTAATTTAGTGGCGGAGGGGTTTAAGATTGATGTTTCCAAAGTGAAAATCAAGATTGAGCCTAAATAGAAAAAATCCTCGGTCTTGCGCCAATCTGATTCTGATTCCTAAGTGCGAAAATCCTCGGTCTTGTGCGGATTTCCGTCCTATCAGCCTTTGCAACTTTTCGAACAAAGTTATTTCCAAGATCCGGGCTAGTCGTTTGGCCCCTATCCTTGAGCGTATTATCTCTCCTTCTCAAGCAGGGTTTGTAAAAGGGCGTTTAATCACTGATAACGTCCTTCTAGCTCAGGAACTGTTCTCCCAGCTGGACCGGAAAGTAAGGGGCTCTAATGTGGTCTTCAAACTGGACATGGCTAAGGCCTTCGATCGCATGTCCTGGTTTTTCGTCATCAAGGTCTTAAGGGCTTTCCGGTTTCCGGAAACCTTTATTGACTTGGTGTGGAGGCTCATCTCGAACTGTTGGTTCTCTGTGCTCATTAACGGGTCGACTAATGGGTATTTCAAGGCGGGAAGGGGTCTGCGTCAAGGAGACTCACTTTCGCCATCTCTTTTCGTGATCGCGGCAGAGGCTTTCATTCGCGGTCTTTAGTCCCTGACGATCTACGGTCAGATCCAGCGCTTTGGGATCCCGAGGGGCTGCCCGCTTATCTCTTCCTTATCCTTTGCTGATGACATTGTCATTTTCTCTAATGGCAGTCGCTCCTCTGTCCGGCGGCACCTTAGTTTCCTTCACCAATACGACAGGTGTTCGGGCCAACTCGTTAATCCTTCCAAAAATTGTTTCGTCCATGCGAAGGACTTGTCCCCGTCTTGAGCTTCCTGGATCGAGACCATTTCTGGTTTCAAGGAAGCTACCCTTCCCTTATCTGGGTATTATCCTGTACCGAGGTAGAAAGCTTAACGCTATCTTCGATCCCTTGACTGACAAAGTGAGGAGCAAGGTCATCCGTTGGAATGCGTCTCTTGCAGGGTAAAACAGTGAAGGGCTTGTACAAGTTTACTCTAGCTGATTCAAGAAGTAGTGCAAATCAAAACATGTGTTGTAATGTGTGAAATATCTCAAAGTAAAAGAAGTATGAGTATGCTTGATCTATGGCACTACAGGCTTGGTCATCCAAGTGTACACATTGTAAAGAAAATACTTCATAGTAATAAAATTCCTTTTGACAATGCAGTAACTCCATATATCTGTACATACTGTCAGCTAGGAAAAAATCACAAACTACCATTCAAAGACTCTGAAACTAAGTATAATAAACCACTGGAGCTTGCAGCTACATATTTATGGGGTCCTGCACCCATTGATACAGATTATGGCTTTAAGTATTATATATCATTCATAGATGCATATTCAAGATATGTATGGATATATTTTCTAAAAACAAAATCTGAAACATATTATGCAGTTTTACAGTTTGTTGCACAGGCAGAAAAGCAAACTGGAAATGAAGTCAAGATCATACAAACTGATGGTGGTGCTGAATTCAAAACATTGAAAGAATTTTTCCAAAGAAAAGGAATACTGCACAGAACTACTTGTCCCTCCACTTCAGAACAGAATGGATTGATTAAAAGAAAACACAGACATGTGGTTGAAACAGGACTTACCATGCTAGCTCAAGCATCCTTACCCTTAAAGTTCTGTCCAGATGCTTTCAGCACTGCAGTATTTCTAATCAACAAATTACCAACTAAAGTTCTGCAAGGAAAGAGCCCAACTGAAGTGTTATTTAATGTGCAACCTGACTACAAAAGTCTCAAAGTCTTTGGATGTCTTTGCTTCCCATGCTTAAGACAGTACAACAACCACAAGCTGGATTTCAGGTCCTCACCCTGTACATTTCTGGGATATGCCAACAACATCAAAGGATACAAATGTCTTGATAGTAAGGGTAGAGTATTCATTTCAAGAAATGTAGTCTTTTTAATAAAGACATATTCCCATTCAGTGAAAAAGAAATAAAGACAACACAGAAAATTTACAACTCGAAATTTTCTATACCTCCCTTGCCACATGAAGTGTATGAAGAGGATCAGATTGACAATACTGGATCACAACACACTGTACCCAATGTTGGGTCAGGTCATGAACCAGACAGTCAATCTACAAGTAGTTGTCATGCAACACATCCAAATGTTAGTCATCAATCTGGTGAAGAACATAGGAATAATCAAATTCAGACACCTATCTATCAATTTGAATCAGAGGAAGAAGTTAATCAGAATCAATCTCTTACACCTGCAACAACTGGTCATCATATGATCACAAGAGCAAAAAGTGGCATTTTTAAACCAAAACTGTATACTGTTAACCTGGATACTATTGAACCATGTACATATCAACAAGCAATACAAAGTGGAAAGTGGAAAGAAGCTATGGATGAAGAATATGCAACACTTATAAAAAAATAAGACATGGAGTCTTGTTACTGCACCAAATCATAAAAATGTCATTGGATGTAAATGGACTTATAGACTAAAAAGAAATGCAGATGGGTCTACTGCAAGATACAAAGCTAGGCTTGTTGCAAAAGGGTACTCTCAACAAGGACTTGATTTCAATGAAACATTTTCACCAGTTGTCAAACCAACTTCCATCAGAGTAATCCTTACAATAGCTCTATCAAAAAATTGGAAAATAAAACAGCTTGATGTCAATAATGCATTTCTAAATGGAATACTTCAAGAAGAAGTATACATGGAGCAACTTGAGGGTTACAGAAAAAATGGAAGCAATCTTGTCTGCAGACTAAATAAAGCTATATATGGTCTCAAACAGGCACCAAGAGTGTGGTTTGAGAAGTCAAAAACAACATTGATCAAACTTGGGTTTAATCATACTAGATCTGATAATTCACTGTTTACTAAGTTTTCAAAAAATATCATTGTGTATGTACTAATATATGTTGATGATTTCATTGTTATAGGAAATAATGAGACTGAAATCAACAACCTTATTCAGCAATTAAATGATGAGTTCTCAATTAAGGATCTTGGTGATTTACACTATTTCCTAGGAATAGAAGTCAACAGATTATCAAATTCTGTTATACATCTAAGCCAGAAGAAATACATATCTGAAATACTACTCAAAACAAAGATGGATCAGGCAAGCAGTCTTTCTACACCAATGATATCCAACTTACAGTTATCAAAAAATAGGGGAGAACCATTTACTGATGCAAAATACTACAGAAGTGTTGTTGGAGCACTGCAATATGTGACAATCACAAGACCAGAAATCACTTATAGTGTCAACAAACTTAGCCAATTCATGCAAAATCCTTTAGACGAACACTGGAAGGCAGTGAAAAGGATTCTTAGATATTTAAAGGGTACAGTAAATCATGGATTAACATTAAAACACTGCACTAATATGAATTTATTTGGTTTTGCAGATGCTGATTGGGCCACAGACCCAGATGATCGAAGATCAACGTCTGGGTATTGCATTTATATTGGAAAAAACCCCATATCATGGTGTTCGAAGAAACAAACTACCACATCTCGCTCGAGTACAGAGGCTGAGTATAGGAGCGTGGCTAATGCTACTGCAGAACTACTATGGATTAAATCTCTACTAAGTGAACTTCAAATTAACATTACAGGCAAGGCTACATTATGGTGCGACAACTTAAGCACAGTCTCCCTTACTGCCAATCCAGTTCTACACAGCAGAAGCAAACATATAGAACTGGACTTGCACTTTGTCAGAGAGAAAGTACTACAGGGAATTATTGAAGTCAATCACTTACCAAATACTTACCAAAGAGCAGACATTGTCACCGAAGCCCTCCCAGCCAAAAGCTTCTTTCGTCTCAAACAGGAACTCAATGTTGAAGGTTGCACTAATCTTCAACACCAAGCTTAGATCTACTATTTCTCTTGTTCAGGATCCTTCAACTGAGTGAGTTTGGGAAAAAAATTGAAGCTTTCAGCAGTAAGCTCTACCAAAACCCCAAACTTGAAATTTGGCTTCAAGTTTAGGATATGATCAGCCGCTACCTCACTTCATAAGTTTTCACCTCAAGCAGTAAAGATCAACTCTACCTCGAGGTCAATCTTTCTGGAAACCCTAATCCAACAAATTTCAAGCGACGAAACAAAGCTTTGCCTACAAATCTGAAAAAGCTTTGTCATAATATACAAATCGCTACTCATATTGAGGGAAGATCTTTAGATCTCTCGGAAATCTCAGGGTATCGCAAGGAATTGCGAAATCGCCGCTTGATTTGAGGGAAGATATCAGAAGTATAAAATAATACGAGAGCCGCTAATACTGAATATCATTAGGGTTTCACATAAGATACAAATGAATGAATAGCGGGCCTTGGGCTTGAGCCCATATTTACTCTATTTCTGTTATCAGTGAACTTGTATATATAGTGTATTGATACAACCGTGTACCACAATCAATTTACATCAATAAAATTTATGCATTTTTCATTTTACTCTAAATTCTATCAGTTTAGAGTATGGTTAATGGAAAGAATATAATGCAAAATTGCTTGGGAAGATAAGTTATAAACATGGTCGGCCCAGGGGCAAGCCCACTAAGCCCCTGGGCTGGGGCAACCCACCTAGGGGTGGGCAACAAATTTTTTTTTCTGACTAAGCCCACTAAAAAAAATTAAAAATCTAATATCACGTTAATCGATTCACTAGCTCACCAATTCATCAAACCTAGGGTTTTCGTCCACTGTCAACTCCATTGCCGCAAGCCTACTACTGTTGCCCGTCTTCGCCTGCCTACTACCACCTACTGCCTGCCTATTGCTGCCTCCGCCTGCCTATTGTTGTCCAGAGACCAAAACTAATATTGCTGAAAGCCTGAAGCTATTGCTCTTTCTTCTTTTTTTCAAGTTAGGTGATTTTGATTTTCCTTCATTCAGTGTAACCCAATATTGATTTGTTGAAGCTATTGTACTCTATATATGAGTTTAAGTCTTTGACACAAGACTACAATTACACCGACTACTTTCATATTGCTGAAACCCAATATTGCTGAAACAGTGAAACCCAATATTGCTGAAATCCAATTTAGTGAATCTCAATATTACTGAAACCCAATATTGCTGAAGCAATTGACTGTATTCATCAATTTTAAATTAATGGCTGAAACAGAAATGAATTTATTACTAATGTTTTATTCAATTCGTTAACTGACAAACTCTTGTATACTATATTAAATAATTTTAATTTTAATTGAAATATTATTTCATGTGGCAAAACTAATACATATTTTAATGTTTTATTAATAGATAATATGCGGAAAAAAGAAGACGATAAAAATCGTGTGAGATTTAGAAATCAAAATTCCAGAGCTTTTAACCGAAAGGTAAACAACGCCACGATGCAATGGCTTCATCAATGGTGGGCTCAATATCTAAACTCTTTAATGCGAAAACAAAATAATCGCTAAATTCTCGTCAAGTTGAAGAAGATAGTGAAGCTACTGATGAAAATATTGATAATGTTGTTGAGGATAAAATTAAAAATGAGGGCATTGATGTTAATGAAATTGAAAATGAGGGCATTAATGTGGATGTAACGATTAGCAAATGAATGGATTAACAATGATCTCAATTGAAAGTGAGTTTTTGGAGAAACTAGATTGTGACAATTTGATTGAAGAATTCGCTACAAAAAATGCAAGACGAAATACATTTCTTTGAACAAGTTTTATATTTTGTATGGAACTTCGTATTTTTCCGCTTTATTTAGCGGTTTTTGTATAAAAAGTTAATTTAACTTTATATAACTCTATTTATTTTAGTGGTTTTTGTATGAAAAATTGTTACATTATATGTTGTATCATTTTTATTTAACGACATGCTTAATTTTAAATACAAAAAAAATAAAAAATTTCATTTAGGGGCAACAAAAATAATTTTAGGCTAGGGCAACCCAATCTTAGGGCCGACCCTGGTTATAAAATAAAAAAGTAGTAACTAACCACAATTATGAGAAACAATATGGCAAATAGCATTGTGTTGGAACTGAACGGTCACGACTTAATAAAGGACTTGTCATGGTTCAGTAATTTTAAGTTTTTAACATGAAAAATAGACAACAATACAGTAAGCTCAAGTGCAAGGGACTAAAATTACAGTAATCATGCAATGGTTGTATTGTGCTAGTATCATAAACGAAAAGTCATCAACTTTTGACGATTGTAGGTACTTGAAATAAAGCTGGGTCCAAATCAAGAATACAAGAGTACCAAGATGCAGATCTCCTCATATTATATATACATATGTGTGCGCACACATGCATATACATACATACATGTGTGTATTTGCATATGTATAGATAGACATATACATAATATACATATACATATATAGATGTATATTATCAAGGAGAGATCTCAGTATGTCCCCAACTGGATTTCTAGTAAACATTTTGTTTGTATAAACCAAAAAACATTACAATATCATATACATACAAACCTCAAATAATCAAAATTATTTTTGTCATCTATTAATATTTATTATTTTATTTTGAAGGATAATGCTATAAAAGATATATAGTTCAAAGTTATCACAAAATTATATATTAAGTTGAATAATTTAGAAAATATACATATGAAACTGAAATTCATATAATCTCCAGGTTACAAAAGAAATATAAAACATTTTTACTAAAAATTTCATGTAACTTCACGTTTTTGCTAATGATTTAAGTTATTATTGGTAAACTTTGTTGAATAAATGTGCATGATATTTTTGAAACATTATTAAAATGATCTAATGTGATAAACAGAAATGAGAAAATACATTTAATTTATTTGTCGAACGGCGATCATATTTGCAACATTTACTGTTGAACGTTTAATTAACCTTATATATTTTGCTAAGTCTCGCTCTTCCTTCTACAGTTGGGTGTCATCAAATGAAAATAAAAATTTAAAGGCAATAAAAAAGTAAACATGCACTTATTTTATCTTCTTGAAATGCGTGAACATATTTAGGAGCATGCTAATAGAACATTGAGTCAAATTTTATGTTCTAATTTAAAGTTACTACTTATTTTATTTTATTATATCGATGTGTTGTCTTTTTACTGTATTATACTGGTGTATAATAACTTGAGATAAGATTCTGTACTCATTCATGTTAAAAGTTGTTTAAACTTGAACATTACCTGGTAGTTGTCATTCACCTCTTTCTCTTCTTATAACCTTGGCTTTACTTCGAAGAGCAAGACGTTCCAGTTTTTTCTTTGTAACAACCACCTTGATCTGCATATATAAGAATATCAACATATTGCATCATTGCTGTAACATATACAAATAACCAATAACATTGGTCAGATGGTAGAAATTAGCTCGCAGGTCATTTATATAAAATCTTGATGTTCTCTGTTATCTAGCTGACTGCCTCAACATTTTCCATCCTTACCATACGAAATAAGTAATATAATGCAACAAAACAATTAGACATTGAAAAAAATCAATTTTAAACATCTATATGATAAAAGTATTAATTTATTATGTTCTTAAGGGCCTTATATTCAGTGACTTGAGTAGCAGTTGCTACCCATTGGCAGCCACAATCGAATTTCCATACAACAGAAAAAGTAAAATAATTTTGAAGTCATTAAAGTATAAGATAAGCAGTATGATTAAAGTAAATAACGCTAAATCATGGTATCCTAGCTTCTATTATTTCAATACTTCATCCTGTGCTTGGTGGAACTCTATCCTGTATGGAAAAAACTTCTCTTTATACTAAATTGTTGAAGTGAGAAATAATGCACCAACTATTTAAGTATATGAAGTGACGTAAACATGAATTAGAAATTACCTTTGTAGTTTGAAAGTAGAAAAATGAAGATGATATATGAAGCAGTGTGAATTTATAAAGACCAAATTGCCATGTGCATAATTTCCTGTTGATCCCGTGAGTCAGCAAAGTAAAGGGGAGCAAAATTGTAACATGACGCAGATATCTTAGTGAGAGAAAATGTGCTTGGAGACAGAAAAGTGAAGAAAAAACATGTAGAAATAAAAGATAACAGCCAAGCCACAAATTTATGAATTATATCTTTCTATAAAATACACATAGTAAGAACTTTCCTATATGAAATAGAACATATAGTTGTTTAAAAGATGTAGTTACTCTACAGCTTTGAGCACTGAATAATAGCTATTTTTGTATGTCTTTTATAAAAAACCCACTTGAAGCAGAAAATTTTGGTTTGGAATAGTAAAAGGAAAAAAACTTAAGTATAACACGTGCCAAATTGAGTAAATCATACATAAACCTAATTACAGGTCATAATCTCTAACATATGCATTAAAAAAAATTAATTGATATGTTCAATGTCATTCTAGCAGTGAAATTATCACTAGCATTGAAAAGCCATAAGTAAGAATATATTGGTAGGTTGATGAAATTTATCTCAGGATCCATCTCAACTTTTGGGCATGATGAAAAATCTGCCTGCAAAGTTATATGGAGTTAAAAGTGAAAAATGACAATCACTTTAAGAACTTCATATACTACAATAAAGTGTTTGGTTAAATTAAGGAAACCTCACAAATGTCTCGCAAGGCGGTAGTTGTTTCCCCAGGCAAAAAGGTTATATTTATTCAAGCATGTAATGAAATAAGATTTTTATGATTTGATGATAATTTGTATTGAAGAAATAGAGAGATTGAAAATGAAGCAATGTTATTGTATTGAATAGCTTCCACTGAATTACATTCGGACTGTATTTATACAGTCGTTACAAATAAAAGAAAATGGGCTTTGGGCTTTTATACCCGCGACCGCTTATTACAAAACAATATACAATATACGAGATAACTCATTGTTATCCCGCCTTTTGGCAAGGCCGCGATACCAAAAGATTGATCGAAAAGCAAAGACAGTCCGTCTCGAAGATTGGTTATACATTGCTTCGCTATGGATATCGATGAATTTTGTCCGAGCCCGGATCAGGCTACAATTGATAGGACATGAGAAGCAAGACCATAAAAGCCAGCGTTTCAAATTTCAGTTTAATCGGAGTTCGTATGAATGAGATATGATCGATGCAAGTTGGAGAAAATATGTTGTTTGTATCCATATGATTGATCAGTTCGAATCCATCAAATTCGTATCCATCAGAAGGTCAAGGTGATGGTCCCCTCACACCGATCAGATTCGTATCCATCAGGTTGAGTCCGCCTCGATCAATTCGAACCCATCACGTTCGAATCGATCCGCCATCACATTGTTCGAATCCATTGAACTCAGTCACTTCGTATCGATCAGGGCTCTCACTTAGCAGCCTTGTTCGCATAAATTGCATCGGTCGACCTCGTATCCATCAACAAGTGTTTGTTCGAATCGATCAGGATACACCATTTTGTATCCATCAAAGGAGTACACATGCTCGTATCGATCTACCTAAAGTCATTATTCGAACCCATCAAAGCTCGTTAGTTCGTATCCGTCAATCATATCCATCACGTTTGATCGATACAAACAGGGCCAATTTCTATCGATACGAACAAGCGTGCTTCCATCGATACGTGTTGGCAGCTATTATCGAATCGAACAAGGCAACGGTCATCGATACAAACGAGGCGAAGTTCATGAATGTGACACGGTCAACTCGGAGCAAAAGGCGGATCGATGCGAGATATGCGCGCCACGTCGCCGCGTTGACACGTGCATCCATCGGTTCGATTCGAAATGACCGACTCGAAGCAAACAGCCAACCGAGAAACTTCAACTCGTATTGATCATAACTCACAATCCACCGGTCCAAATACAACGAAATTTTCACAGTAGCTTGCATACAAGGTAAAGAACAATCCTGCCAAGTTTCAGCTCGATTGGATCATTTTTTGATGGATATGAAATTGATTCGTATCAATCACATATCGAGTCGAAACTTGGTGGGGTCGGTCGTGTGGGCCCACTCACGTGCCAGAAGAAGTCTTCCAAAGTTTGAGCTCGATCTCAGCCTCCTACACCAATAAATAGCTCCCTGAAGCCTACAGAAAGGGGATCTTTTGGCTATTCGACGTCCAGACTCTGCCGGATTCAATCCTACATCCTATCATCACCATTGTATTCAAACTTCAGAGCTATAATCTACTGTAATCTGCTGTAACATATTGAAATCATCAAGTGAATCAATAAAGCTATCAAGTTCAGAGTGGACGTAGGCAAGATCGCCGAACCACTATAAAATTTGTGTTGTTTACTGCTTTCATTTGAATATTTTGAGTGATCTGCATCATTATTCCTATACTTGTTTGTTACTTGTGATCCGTGATTACGAACTGGTGCTTTCATTGGCAATTGGGTGTTTGTGACCAATTTTGGCGCAAATATTTTGGTGCTTTCACTGAGAAGGCTAATTCAGGGATTCTACCGCTTGGAAGTTGAATTTGAATATTTAAGAATTCAGATCTAAGGAGATATGACAAGACAAACAAGTAGAAGGCAGAGACCAGAGAGAAGTCAGCACGAAGGAAGTCAAGAGGCTTCCTCAGGAGCGAATCAGGCATCGATCTTCATCACCAGGGATGAGATGGAGACGATGATGAAGAGGCAAAAAGAGATGATCCAGAATTTGCTTCAATAGATTGGGCAACTTGGGGCGCAGAATCGAGGAGCAGATGGAGTTTAGAACGGAGTAGGACCTTCTGAGGCGGCACCAGAGCTAGGGGCACTCGCCTAGAGCACGCTGACCCAATACCAAGAAGAGCATCGGGTAGATTCGAACGACATGGCATTGGCAGAGAAGAGGAAGCTCATCCAGGAGGACGGATTCCAGAATTCCCTCGTGAACTCGGGGGCAGGCCGAAGGCAATGGACGAGGATTACAGCTAGGAGACAATGATAGGTTGGCGGAGATGGTCAGACGGGCTAGAGAGGCGGATTAGTAAACAAAGACTGGAAGGATGTGAATAGAAGTCCTTTTACCACAGCAATCAGGCGAGCTAGGAACCCATCGGATTTTAAGCTACCATCATTGAATATGTATAATGGGAGGACAGACCCTACGGTTCACCTAACAAAATATATGAGGCATATGAAAGTGTTGGGGGCATCAGAGAAAGTCATGGCACGGTGCTTCCCATTGTACCTGATGGATATTGCGGCATTATGATTTAGGCAGCTGGAGAGCGAATCTATCGCGATATGGAATGATTTGACAGAAACGTCTATGAGGCAATTCAGGGTCCACATTTCGAGACCCAAGAATGTGATGAGTTTGGCGGCACTGAAACAAAGAGCTGGGGAGTCTTTGAGAAGCTTTTTGACACGATTCAATGCCGCTGCAGCATCGATGGATCGACCGGATCCATCCATCGTTTTGATGGCAGCTATATCGGGCATAGCTGATGGCATGGAATTCAAGAATTCGTTGATAAGAGATCCCCCATGGATCTAGGGGAATTTTATCATGAGGCTGAAGGATTTTTACGGTTGGAAGATGCAAACATCGAAAGAGAGGAAGGAGAAGGAATTGATGCTTATGCGGTCAAAGGTGGAAATCCCCCTGAGAAAGGTGTAGAAACTAGCAAGGGAAAACGAAAGGCTGATGTAACAACCCGCATATTTATCGATTTTATATTTAAATATTTTATTTAAATATTTTATCGTTAGTCGGATTATAGTCCGAAAAGCTACTTTTTGCATACGTTCAAATTAGGACTCGAGACCACTTCCATTGAGTTCGAAACGCCGTTTGCAACTTTTTTAAGTATAAGCATTGATATGTTTGGAGTTGGTGGAATTTCACCACTTTTTCACTTGAGACCATTAGTTGGGCTTTTAACCTATTAAACCCAAACTCCACCCTCTCCTCTTCATAACTTTCTAATTGCTTTAAACCTTCAAGCTTCTTCAAAAATGGTAGTGGGAATGGAAAATTAAAACTCCAAGCTCAAATTCAACTTCAAATCCATCATTCAACCCCAAATTCAACAAGAAGACATTGGATTCAGGCTTCTTGCATTGGGATTGATTCTTGCTTGCTTTGTTCTTCATTTTCATTGGTTTTTGGTAAAAAGGTGAGATTTTTATCTCACAAATCTAGCCTATAACTATCTTGGACTGTTGGGAATGAATCCCTATCATGTTTGCATGTACGTTTGCATTTGGTTTGGATTGGGTTGGCGAAAAACCCCAAATTTTAGTGTATTTGGTGAAAAACTGCACTTAGGTCGTTCTGCCTATGCTGGGTCGTTTGCGTGGAAAAGTCTCGGCCTCAAAATAGCTCGTTTCCGACCTTAAAATGGCCTACAACGTTAGGTCGCTCGGCACTCGGAATTAGGTCGTAGGTCGTTTGGTTTTAGGTCGCTAGGTCGTTGGGCTTTAGGTCGAATGAACCTTAGGTCGTAGGTCGTATGGACCTTAGGTCGTAGGTCGTTCTGATCATTTCTAACGTCTTCGGAGTTAGGTCGTATGGACCTTAGGTCGCTAGGTCGTATGGCTTTAGGTCGCTAGGTCGTATGACCTTAGGTCGTTAGGTCGTATGGCTTTAGGTCGCTAGGTCGTATGACCTTAGGTCGTTAGGTCCTATGGCATTTTAGGTCGTGTGATCTTCTTACCTGTTAGGTCGTTGTACCTACATCCCGTTAGGTCGTTGAACCTTTAGCTCGTAGGTCGCTAGGCCTTATCTTCTTAGGTCGCGTGACCCATCTTCTTTAAACCACTAGGTCGCTAGACCACGTTTCCAGTTAGGTCGTAAGACCTTGTAAACCGTTAGGTCCATGACCTATATTCCGTAGGTCGTTGACCCACTTAAGTCGCTTATCCCTCATAGGTCGCGTTTTCTGCTTAGGTCGCTAGGTCGCGTGCGTTTAGGTCGCATTCCCTTATTAGGTCGCGTGCCTCTGTTAGGTCGTTGACCTCCTTAACTCGCATGACCTAACCCGTAGGTCGTTGGACCTCGATTCTATTTAAGTCGCTGCTTCTTATAGGTCGCTCGGCCCCTTATTCTCTTTAGGTCGTTTGAGTACTAGATCGCGAACCCATTTTAGGTCGCATGATCTTTACCCTTTAGGTCGCTGGACCACTAGGTTGTGCCCCTTTAATCACTAGGTCGTACCGTTTTTGGACGTGGCGCTGCCCTACACCCCGCCAGGGGCGCTGCCCCCTGGACCCCCGCGACCTGACCGGGCAGGTCGAACCCCGTAGCAGGAGCGTTGCCCCCGCACCCCCACCTTAGTGGGTTGCCACCCCGCTCCGTAGGGGATCTTATCTGAAAAACATTCAATAGAACTTGTTGAGATGTCGAGTTGACCATTCTTCGAGACAAACTATCTTGGGCTTCTTGGTCGATTTTATGGATTTTTGAATATCTATTTCGATGGATTCTTTATCGGTTTCTTTGGATTTTATTCACGTCTTCGTATGTGAATTATTACGATTGATTGTTTCTACAATCACTTCTATGATTTGTCACTTTAAAATATGAAGGTTTCAATACTAGTAGTAAATATCAAAACTCTTTCAACAAAATGATTTCAACTCTATTTTTAATAACAAAGCTCTTTTCTTAAACCATTTTCCAATCTACTAGTATATACAAACCTTTACCTCACTCGTATGAGAAATTGAATTAAACGGCTTAGTAAAACAAGTGGTATGAAACGCTTGCGTTTACTTCGTCGGTTAACTCTTGGACTTGTTCGATTGAACCTTTTTGTGACAATTTTGTAGTGAAGATCTACAGTTTGTTCGTAAATATTTGAGTTAAGCAAGTGGTTATGGGACATGAAGCTAAACTTTTATATTTACTAGCTTAGTGTAATTGACACTTCTCGTTGATCATGACGATCATTCTTATGATTTAGACTAGCAATTGTGCGATGTCTCTTGTTTGCTTGGTTAGACTAGACACCACTTGTGTGATTTCATTCACACATACCTTTTTACCTTCTTGGTTAGTCTAGACACCACCTGTGTGATTTCACTCACACATACGTTTTTGTTTGCGAGGTTAGACTAGACACCACTTGTGTGATTTCACTCACACATACCTTTTTGATTTTTGATTAGTCTAGACCTCATCTGTGCGATTTCGACTCACACATATGGGGTAGCTCCCCATGGTCTTCGGACCGTCATGTGATAGGCCTCTTTCCCTTTTTCTGTGATTTCTGGATTTCCTGTGTTGATTTCTGAAAATTATGTCATTGACTTGTTATGAGTACAAGTTTAGGGTATGATGCCCTCTTTGGATCTTTGAGAAGATTCTTGTGATATTGATTTATCTCTTATTGATTGATCTTTTGTTGATCATCATTTTCATACTTATAGTAGTCTGTCAGTATGGATATTTTATGTTATGCCATATCTTTTATTTTATACCATGTCATCTGATATTTATAGCTAGACTGATCTGTTTATTATTTTCTTAAATAATACTCGGGTCAGACCGAGATGTTACAGGTGCTTCTGCTTGACTTCTCCCCGGGGTTTGCTACTCTGACTTTTGGCTAACTATTTAGATTAGCAGTTTTTGTTGTATGCACTTGAGGTATAGACTCATAGTTGTATTCTTTTGTATAGCATGTGTTGCTATTCTTTTGTATTATTGTGGATCTTTTTGACCACTACTCTGATGTACACTTTCATGTGTTAGTTATATATCCATATCTTCTTCCGCCTTTGTGTTATGGATTTCTGTGACTGATTGTGTTATGCTTATTTCTATGTTTGTTTCCGAAGATTATTTATAGCCACCGTGTGATAGCTTTGAGTTTGTATCGGTATGTCGGACTTCCTCCTTAAATGAAATGCATGCTATATTATCTGACATAACGGTGCTCGCACAAAGAAGTTACATGGATGGTCACTCCTCAACAGCCTTATTCTCCGTGCTAGTCGACAGCACTACATCGTAGTGTTCTTGGCTAGCGTGGGTATAGAGGTGGGGCGTCACCGCTTGGTATCGGAGCCAAACTTCGGAACAACGTAGAATAACTTAACAAGGATCATCGTCCTAAGTCCATCTTAGGAGTCCTACCTTAGGATTAATTCGAGTCTTCATACCGATTCATCCTATTTTCTTTTGTGATTCCTTGTTCTATCTATCAAGATTGCTTGATATTCATTATGAGAATAATCTTTTCCTTCTTCTTCCTTTCTTTCTTGAAGGAAGAAGAGAAGGTTAGTTCTGGCAGTCCTAGCGCTGGTCAATCCAGTAGTCCTTCTCTGGATGGCGTATTCATGTCTGCCCAACAACTTTCGGATCATGCTCAGAATCAAAGGTTTATCTGTGCTTTGAGGAAGAATCCCACAAAGATCTTACCTTTGAAACTAGAAGTTCCTTTCGACCAACTTGTAGATATCGCTCTACAAGAAGAAGAGGCTGATAAAGGAATTGATAGTGATATTAGGATGTCCAAGAAGAGGCATATTAAGTTCAAAAGCCCTTATCCCGATAAGAAGGTGAAGCAACCTGCTTTTGTAGCAAAGACTCCAATCCTTCATCATGGACGATGCTACAATTGTGGTTCTAGGGACCACTATGCGAAGGAGTGTCTGGAACCACTCTTTTGTCGTTATTGCAAAGATTCCAGTCATCATATTTCTGTCTGCCCCATACTTCTAAGCAAGAAGAGGGTGGAACCAGAAACTTCGGTAGCCAAGCCACCTACCTCTAGTCGTAAACGATGTTACAATTGTGGTTCCACGGACCATTATGTAATTAAGTGCCCGGAACCTCTCTATTGCCGCTATTGCAAAGGCTCGGGCCATTACTTGTCTACATGTCCCATGCGACCTAACAAGAGAGAAGGAAAGCTAAAAGCTTCTAACGAAACTCCTCTGGGTCAAGGTACTTCTTATTTAATCCTTGAATTAATTTGTTTTCGATTATCCGATTCGAGTTCTTTTTGATATGGGTTCGTCTCATCATTTTTATATCAAAAGAACTTGTTGATTCTCTTTCTTTTTATGTTTTGGGCTTGATGACTTCTTTGAGGATTGCGAATCCGGATTAGTGGATCCGCAACACTCTACTTGCTTTTTATTGATATCGAAGATTATTTCATGTGATTTTTCTTTCCGAACCAATTTGCATGTTATGCATTGCTTTGGTTACGGAATTGATTTGCGTGAAAGGATTGGCTTATTGCAAAGCCCATATCCAATTTTTCCGAAAGGACTATTCATTTTCGATAGTTTCGATCTGTTAAGCAGATTCATATTTTTCCTTTGTGATTTCGATTTCAGATCGATGGTATCATTTTGCTCTTTTAGCTCACATGTTGAGTAAAGAGATATCTCTCTCATGCTTATCGGTTGAGAATTTTTCGGTATTTTTGAGTTTGTCTTAGGATTATCACCTAAGCAACCTTTTTGAGTGGTGTTAAGGTCTTTCCAGTTTGACGTTGCCACCGAATTTCAATCGCTACGAGTTGCGGAGGTTAGCCTTCCACATACCACATTCGGCACTCGTTATGATTTATATGAATGACATATTGTGTCATTCAGTTTATCCAGTCTATTTCATCCATTTTATAAATCGAGTATTTTATGAATATCTCAATAATTCCAATCTTGTATTTATTAATTTTGGATGAAAATAGAAATTTAAAAAATTTCAAATCTTTTTAAGAAGATATTTTAAATTCCTATAAAAAGATAATTTTGTGTTGTATTGCCCATTTAATGTTTTAAGAATTCTGGTCGATGCGCTTGATCAACGCTATCGATAGGGATTTCCTAAACGCTTTGATGAGACAATCAGACACAATAAACTGACTTGTAAAATGTAAGTTTTTCTATAAAGGTGATTGTGATTTTGAACGTTTTAGCTTTTGAGAAAAGAAAATTAAAATTCTCTCTTTTTGATACTCTTATTCTTGTGTTTCCCAAAGGGAACCAAGACTTTAACTTTAGTACCAATGCTTATTGTATTGGTTTGGATGTCGTTCTCTTGCGAAAGAGAACGTGCAATCACTTTTGCTTCTAAATCTTTAAAGTCGATCTAGACTAGGTATGCCACTTATGATCTGGTGCTCGCGGCTATTAATTTTGCTTTTAATATTTGGCATCATCATCTTTGGTGGAGAAATTTGTTCTCTACCTCGATTATAAATCATTGGAATATCTATTTTCTCATAAGAAATTTAATTTGTGTCAACCATGTTGGCTCGAATTTCTTACATCTTATGATCTTGATATTCTTTATACTCCTGGAAGGGAAATCGTGTTGCCAATGCACTTAGTTGTAAGCAACAAGCAGTTGTTTATAGGATGATATCCGAATGGAACGATATTGAGACTCTATCCACTTGTGAGATTCGAGATCGCAAAAATCCGATTTATGTGCATCCCTGGTTTTATGTAGTCTAGAGGCTCCTCCTTCTTTTTAGACTGCATTCTTGAAGCTCAAAGGGCTATATCCTGAATTGGCTCTTTGTAGCCAAGGTCGTAGGGATGAAATTAATATTGAAAGTTTGAAAGACTTCGATATTGATTTTCGTGGCGACATTTGAAAGTTTGGTAGACTTATCGTACCAAATATTTGTGATCTTCGTCATTATATTTTAGAAGATTCATATCGTTCTAATATTATCATTCACCCCTGTTGTAGTAAAATGTACGCGGATATGAAGCGACTTTAATGTTGGGTGTGAATGAAATCTGATATCGCTAACTTTGTTAAGTGTTGTATGACTCACCATCTTGTCAAGGCCCTACCCCAAAGGCCTGGAAGGTTATTGCAACCTTTAGAAATTCCAATTGGGAAGTGGGACCAAATTTCCTTGGATTTTTTAGATGACCTTCCCCGTTCTCGTTCGGGTCATGATACCTTATGGGTTATAGTAGATAGACTTACTAAATCCACCCAATTTATTCATGTTCGGTCTAACCGAACCGTTCCTCTTTGGTCCAAACTCTTTGTTAAAGGAGTTATTAAATTCATGGAGTTCCTACTTCTATTATTAGCGATCGGGATCCATTGATCACTAGTGGACTTTGGAAAAGTCTTCGAGATTTTATGACCGCTTATCACCACAGTCCGATGGACAAACCGGGCGTCCGAATCAAACTCTTGAAGATCTCCTTCGAGCTTGTGTGCTTGATGTCGGTGGAAGTTGGGAAGATCATATTCCTCTTGTTGAATTTTCCTGTAACAATAACTTCCAATCTAGTATTGGTATGACATCTTTCGAGGCACTCTAGGGGAGGCTATGCCGATCTTCTTCTTGTTGGCTTAAGGTCAGTAAGAAGCTGGTTTCTGGTCCAGATTTTATTCGTGTTTCACCTGCGAAAAGTGTTATATACGTTTCTGTCGATGAGGAAAAATTAGCGCCTCAATATATTGGGTCATTTCCTATCGCCGAACGTATTGGTTCTATGGCTTATCGCCTTACATTACCGGCTCAGTTTTCTGCTATGCATGACGTGTTTCATGTTTCTCAATTACGGAAATGCCTACGAGATTCCGATTCTATTCTTGAGCCTGGTGTTGTGAAAGAAATTGAAGTTTCGCCGAATTTAACTTTCGAGCAGCATCCTATTCGAATTATTGCTTCGGAGGTCAAACGACTTCGAAATAAAGATGTTCCGCTTGTGAAGGTTCAGTGGTCCTCAAACCCTAAAGATTGCTCTTGGGAATCTAGAGAATTCATCGAGCGAACACATCCGGACTTACTTTCTAGTGCTCAATGAGGTGAACTTCTTATTTCAAATTTCTTTTGTGATAATATGCTTTTATGGTTGTTACTTTTTATTTCCATCTTATATATTGCGAGAACGCAATTTCTTTAAGGAGCGGAGTCTGTAACAACCCGCATATTTATCGATTTTATATTTAAATATTTTATCGTTAGTCGGATTATAGTCCGAAAAGCTACTTTTTGCATACGTTCAAATTAGGACTCGAGACCACTTCCATTGAGTTTGAAACGCCGTTTGCAACTTTTTTAAGTATAAGCATTGATATGTTTGGAGTTGGTGGAATTTCACCACTTTTTCACTTGAGACCATTAGTTGGGCTTTTAACCTATTAAACCCAAACTCCACCCTCTCCTCTTCATAACTTTCTAATTGCATTAAACCTTCAAGCTTCTTCAAAAATGGTAATGGGAATGGAAAATTAAAACTCCAAGCTCAAATTCAACTTCAAATCCATCATTCAACTCCAAATTCAACAAGAAGACATTGGATTCAGGCTTCTTGCATTGGGATTGAAGAGGGATTGATTCTTGCTTGCTTTGTTCTTCATTTTCATTGGTTTTTGGTGAAAAAAGAGAGATTTTTATCTCACAAATCTAGCTTATAACTATCTTGGACTGTTGGGAATGAATCCCTATCATGTTTGCATGTACATTTGCATTTGGTTTGGATTGGATTGACGAAAAACCCCAAATTATAGTGTTTTTGGTGAAAAAATGCATTTAGGTCGTTCTGCCTATGCTAGGTCGTTTGCATGGAAAAGTCTCGGCCTCAAAATAGCTCGTTTCCGACCTTAAAATGACCTACAACGTTAGGTCGCTCGGCACTCGGAATTAGGTCGTAGCTCGTTTAATTTTAGGTCGCTAGGTCGTTGGGATTTAGGTCGAATGGACCTTAGGTCGTAGGTCGTAGGTCGTATGGACCTTAGGTCGTAGGTCGTTCTGATCATTTCTAACGTCTTCGAAGTTAGGTCGTATGGACCTTAGGTCGCTAGGTCGTATGGCTTTAGGTCGCTAGGTCGTATGACCTTAGGTCGTTAGGTCCTATGGCATTTTAGGTCGTGTGATCTTCTTACCTGTTAGGTCGTTGTACCTGCATCCCGTTAGGTCGTTGAACCTTTAGCTCGTAGGTCGCTAGGCCTTATCTCCTTAGGTCACGTGACCCATCTTCTTTAAACCACTAGGTCGCTAGACCACGTTTCCAGTTAGGTCGCAAGACCTTGTAAACCGTTAGGTCGCGTGACCTATATTCCGTAGGTCGTTGACCCACTTAAGTCGCTTGTCCCTCATAGGTCGCGTTTCCTGCTTAGGTCGCTAGGTCGCGTGCCTTTAGGTCGCATTCCTTTATTAGGTCGCGTGTCTCTGTTAGATCGTTGACCTCCTTAACTCGCATGACCTAACCCGTAGGTCGTTGGACCTCGATTCTATTTAAGTCGCTGCTTCTTATAGGTCGCTCGGCCCCTTATTCTCTTTAGGTCGTTTGAGTGTTAGGTCGCGAACCCATTTTAGGTCGCATGACCTTTACCCTTTAGGTCGCTGTACCACTAGGTCGTGCCCCTTTAATCACTAGGTCGTACCGTTTTTGGACGTGGCGCTGCCCCACACCCCGCCGGGGGCGCTGCCCCTGGACCCCCGCGACCTGACCATGCAGGTCGAACCCCGTAGCAGGAGCGTTGCCCCCGCACCCCCACCTTAGGGGGTTGCCACCCCCCCTCCGTAGGGGATCTTATCTGAAAAACATTCAATAGAACTTGCTTTGTTGAGATGCCGAGTTGACCATTCTTCGAGACAAACTATCTTGGGCTTCTTGGTCGATTTTATGGATTTTTGAATATCTATTTTGATGGATTCTTTATCGGTTTTTTTGGATTTTATTCACGTCTTCGTATGTGAATTTTTATGATTAATTGTTTCTACAATCACTTACATGATTTGTCACTTTAAAATATGAAGGTTTCAATACTAGTAGTAAATATCAAAACTCTTTCAACAAAATGATTTCAAATCTATTTTTAATAACAAAGCTCTTTTCTTAAACCATTTTCCAATCTACTAGTATATACAAACCTTTACCTCACTCGTATGAGAAATTGAATTAAACGGCTTAGTAAAACAAGTGGTATGAAACACTTGTGTTTGCTTCGTCGGTTAACTCTTGGACTTATTCGATTGAACCTTTTTGTGACAATTTTCTAGTGAAGATCTACAGTTTGTTCGTAAATATTTGAGTTAAGCAAGTGGTTATGGGACATGAAGCTAAACTTTTATATTTACTAGCTTAGTGTAATTGACACTTCTCGTTGATCATGACGATCATTCTTATGATTTAGACTAGCAATTGTGCGATGTCTCTTGTTTGCATGGTTATACTAGACAACACTTGTGTGATTTCATTCACACATACCTTTTTACCTTCTTGGTTAGTCTAGACACCACTTGTGTGATTTCACTCACACATACATTTTTTGTTTGCGAGGTTAGACTAGACACCACTTATGTGATTTCACTCACACATACCTTTTTGATTTTTGGTTAGTCTAGACCTCATCTGTGTGATTTCGACTCACACATATGGGGTAGCTCCCCAAGGTCTTCGGACCGTCATGTGATAGGTCTCTTTCCCTTTTTCTGTGATTTCTGGATTTCCTGTGTTGATTTCTGGAATTTATGTCATTGACTTGTTATGAGTACAATTTTAGGGTATGATGCCCTCTTTGGATCTTTGAGAAGATTCTTGTGATATTGATTTATCTCTTATTGATTGATCTTCTGTTGATCATCGTTTTCATACTTATAGTAGTACGTCAGTATGGATATTTTATGTTATGCCATATCTTTTATTTTATACCATGTCATCTGATATTTATAGCTAGACTGATCCGTTTATTATTTTCTTAAATAATACTCGGGTCAGACCGAGATGTTACAGGTGCTTCTGCTTGACTTCTCCCCGGGGTTTGCTACTCTGACTTTTGGCTAACTATTTAGATTAGCAGTTTTTGTTGTATGCACTTGAGATATAGACTCATAGTTGTATTCTTTTGTATAGCACGTGTTGCTATTCTTTTGTATTATTGTGGATCTTTTGGACCACTACTCTGATGTACACTTTCATGTGTTAGTTATATATCCATATCTTCTTCCGCCATTGTGTTATGGATGTCTGTGACTGATTGTGTTATGCTTATTTCTATGTTTGTTTTCGAAGATTATTTATAGCCACTGTGTGATAGCTTTGAGTTTGTATCGGTTTGTCGGACTTCCTCCTTAAATGAAATGCATGCTATATTATCTGACATAACGGTGCTCGCACAAAGAAGTTACATGGATGGTCGCTACTCAACAGCCTTATTCTTCGTGCTAGTTGACAACACTACATCGTAGTGTTCTTGGCTAGCATGGGTATAGAGGTGGGGCGTCACAGCTGAGGATAACGATAACAGATCAATGCGACCGCGAAAGGAACCAAGATTCACCACATACTTAGAGTTGAACGAGACTTTGGAACGGATCTACCAGGACACTAAGGGACAAGTCCCTTATCGAAAGCCAACGAGGAGAGATCCAACTAGCAACGAGAGAAGGTCGGACAAGTATTGTTCATTCCATGAGTTGAATGGTCACAGCACAAACGACTGCAGACACTTAAAAGACGAAGTCGAGGGGCACATCCGAAATGGTTTGTTGTTACAGTATGTGAGAAGGAGGGCCGCAACGGTGGAACGAGAACGGCCACCACCTGCATCAACTGAAGACGGCTCAGGATCGAGACGTCAGCTTACTATCAATTGATTGAGATAATGACGGACGAGTGGAAAACCCCACATCGATACAATTAAGTTGTTCACACATGTACAGGACCGCGAACGATCCTCAGACATGCTCTGATACGATTACAAACCACATCGATGTAGGTGTTTGCACTCTGACGCCACTGTTTTGTTTTCGTTTTTTGTGGTTTTCATGTTTGGATTTGATTTTGTCGGACATTTCTATTTTAAAATTCATCGGTTGAATGGATATTTGGTTTTGATAATTCTGAAATGGTTAAGCTACTTACACATGTACGGGGTCGTGAACGATCCTTAGACATGCTCTGAGATGACGACAAACCGCCGTGACAAACCATCCGGAAATTCACTCGAACGTGAAATCTGACATCGATAATACTAAGTCCCCCCCGGGCACACCAATTCGCCTCGAACGGCACACGACCTCGAACGGTCACAGTTCGCCTCGAACGGCACCCGATCTCGAACGGTCACAATTCGCCTCGAACGGCACCCGATCGCGAACGGTCACCATTTGCCGCGAACGACATCCGACCGCGAACTGTCCCATTCCATCATGTGCCGCGAACGGCATCGACCGCGAACGGTCCCATTTCACCTCAAATGGCATACGATCCCGAATGATCGTCATTTGAGGTCATATGAAACTATCGAGTTCTTTACAGTTGCTGACAGGATATGAACATCCATCTTATTGCATTACAAAACACACCTTCCTATCGCAAGGCATGTTTTGGGAGGCAAGTGTTATCCCACCTTTTGGTAAGGCCGTGATACCAAAAGATTGATCGAAAACCAAAGACAGTTCATCCCAAAGATTGGTTATACATTGCTTCGCTATGGATACCGATGAATTTTGTCCGAGCCCGGATCAGGCTACAATTGATAGGACATGACAAGCAAGACCATAAAAGCCAGCATTTCAAATTTCAGGTTAATCGGAGTTCGTATGAATGAGATATGATCGATGCAAGTTGGAGAAAATATGACACCTATAAATAGCCCCCTGAAGCCTACAGAAAGGGGATCTTTTGGCTATTCGACGTCCAGACTCTGTCGGATTCAATCCTACATCTTTTCATCACCATTGTATTCAGACTTCAGAGCTATAATCTACTGTAATCCGCTGTAACATATTGAAATCATCAAGTGAATCAATAAAGCTATCAAGTTCAGAGTGGACGTAGGCAAGATCGCCGAACCACTATAAAATTTGTGTTGTTTACTGCTTTCATTTGAATATTTTGAGTGATCTACATCATTATTCCTATACTTGTTTGTTACTTGTGATATGTGATTACGAACTGGTGCTTTCACTGGCAATTGGGTGTTTGTGACCAATTTTGGCGCAAACACTCATGTCGTTCATTCTGTTACTTTAACTCTCTCCCTCGAAAATGTCTAGGGTTTGCCTTCCCATGGAGGCTCCGCTTCTATTTCTTCGATCTTCAATTTTTCCTTTAAAAAGGGGTGCAGCCTGAGGAAAAATAACAGCTTGTTGAATATACCTCTCTATTTTTTCAGTCACTAAGAATCGAGCAAAAGCAAGAAATATCGTGAAAAGCTTCCAAATTTGCTTCATATGCAATCAGATCTCCTTCATATACGGTCAGATCTTGTGAGAATTAGGCAGATTTGTCATAGAATTGGCCAGATTTGTGTTCGCCTTTGTGAAGATGACCTTTTAAGCACCAACCAGTGGAGACTTGAGCATGCAAATGACCTTATCAGTGTAGATCTGTCACTTCTATGGCATATTTATGCTTGATCTGGTTCGAAGATCCTTGCTTTCCATTTACTTTGCGCTCGGTTCCAAGTCTGGTGAAATTCTTTGTAGACAACGTTTTTGTGAATATGTCTGCAATTTGGTAAGTTAAAGGTACATGGTTTACATGCAGTTTTTCCTTCATTGCTTGCTCTCGAACAAAATACACGTCCATTTCCATATGTTTTGTCCTGTAATGTAGAACTGGATTTGCAGACAATGAGATTGCACTTTGATTATCATTCCATATAACTGGTATATATTCCATCAGGGTTTTTCTTTAGTTTGAAGGTCCATTTGCATCCCACAATATTTTTGTTTTCTAGTAAATGAACTAGTGTCCATGTTTTTTATAGAGCATCATACTCTTCATCCATTGTCTTTTTCCAGTTGTTGTTGCTCACTGCTTCATTAAAGTTGCTTGGTTCTTCTGATAAGATTGTTGCATTGTATATTTTTGGTTATTAAATCCCACTTTTTGATCTGGTAATCATAGGATGTCTGCTCTCTGTTGGTTGATATGTACATGCTTGTTCACTTGTGTTGTCTTGTCGTACATTGTCTTCATGCTCATATTCTTCTTCTTGACTTGCTCTGTATGACTGATTGTTTGTAGGAGTGTGATTGAGTTGATCATATTGCTCTGCTTGTTCATGACCTGGTTCATCAAGCACAGTGTGTTGTGGATCAGAGTGATTTGAGTCTTCTTCAATCCATTCCTTCATTTACTCTGATACAAAGGTATATCTGGTATTGAAATTTTTGGATTGTATACTTTCTGTTTTGTTATTACACCTGTGCTAGAGAATGGTAAAACGCTTTCATTAAAGACAACATGTCTGCTTATAAACACTTTACCATCGTTGTCCAAGCATTTGTAACCCTTTTGATTGCTTGCATATCCCAAAAAGGTACAAGCAGTAGATTTAAAATTTAGTTTATGAGCATTATAAGGTCTTAGATAAGGGAAACACATACATCCAAAAATTCTTAATCTAGGATAATCTGGTTTTGTGTTGAACAAAACTTCTAAAGCACACTTATTTTTCAACACTTTTGTTGGTAGCCTATTTATAAGATAGACTGCGATGCTAAGAGCATCTGGCCAAAACTTCATAGGTAAAGACCCTTGAGCTAATAAAGTAAGACTGCACTCCGCAATATGTATGTGTTTCCTTTCAACTAAACCATTTTGTTTTGAAGTATATGGACATGTTACTCTATGAATGATTCCTCTTTTCTAAAATAAATCACTTTTGCACCACCATCAATTTGCAGAATTTTTAAATTGTGATCAGTTTGTCTCTTTGCTTGTGTTATAAAGTGCACTACTGCCTTATAAGTTTCTGATTTGGTTTTAAGAAAATATATCCATGTGTATCCGGTGTGTGCATTAACAAATGATATGTAATAATTAAAACCATAATCTAAATTGATTGATGTTGGACCCCAAAGATCAGCCGCAACCAATTCAAGTGGTTTTTAGTGAATGATAATTTGTACCTTTTACCCATCTGACAACAATTACATACATATGGTAGAGTAATATTTTCAAAAGAAATTTTATCATCCATTAAAACCTGCTTTACAACACTGATATTGGGATGCCCTAACTTGCTATGCCAAGAGTCTATCACACTGTTTTTCTCATTAGTAATAGTAGACAGATTACGGGATTTTTCATAACTTCTGAATTTTCTTGAGTTAGCAAGATTAAGCCTGTATGATACTTTTTCAAGATTACCCTGCAAGAGAATATCCTTAGTGAGTATATCTTTGACTAAGCAATAATTGGGTAAAATTCAAAATAAACATGGTTATCACTTGCAAATTGTGATACACTTATGAGATTTTTCTTTATTTGCTTTATTTGTGGTACTCTCAACAGATTGTTGAGATATAACAGCCTTTGATCTTTTATGCAAGTGAGTCCAGTGCGTGTGATTTCAATACTCTTACCATTGCCTATGTGTATGGATTTTTTACCACTGTAGTCCTTTTGCCCCAAGTTCAGATTTTCCAGATTATTTGTAATGTGATTGGTAGCCCCTGAGTCAGGATACCAGCTTTCATAGTTGAATCATCTGTCTTTATAACTATGTTTTGTTGGCAGTTTCTTGATACGTCTGATTGATTGTTTGAGTCAACTTGTGCCATGTTAACATTTGTATTAGTTCTTCTTTGATTGTTTTGATTTTGATTTGTTGTATAATTTGCATTGAATTTGAAATAGCACTTAGCTGCATTATGGACAATCTTTTCACATATTTGACATTTTGGCCTGTTATTGTTGTTCCATCTGCCTCTTGCTCTGTTGCTGTAACCACCTCTTTGATATCTTTGATCTGTTTTACTATTGCCTTGACCTTTGCCCTTGTAATTAGCTGCATAATTGATAGACATATCTGAATCAAATGACTTTTTATGGTCAATTCTTCCTTCATGGGCAAGAAGTGTAGAGTGAATGTACTCTAAAGATGACATGGTTTTCTTTGATATGATCACTGCCACTATTGATTCATACTCTTCACCAAGACTATTTAGAATGGTTAAAACTTGTTCCGTGTTTAATACTTTGTGGCATGCTGCTTTTAACATGTCACATGTTACTTTGATCTTTGATAGATAATCTTTTATGGGTAAGTTGTCTTTCTTGATGTTTTGCAACATTCTTTTGTAGCGCATCACCTTTGCAGCTGACCATGTATTGAAAATTCTCTCAACGGTACCCCATATTTCATTAGATGTTTTGCAGCCAAGAACCTAAGATAACAAGTTAGTACTAATAGATGATAATAACCATGATCTTATAAGTCTGTCTTGTCTATGATACCTTGTGTATTCCTCATTCCTAATCACTTTGTTTCATGATTAGTTATAAACTTTGGAGGGACAGAGACGGTGCCAAGAATAAACCCCTCAAAGCCATAATCTTGAAGTGCAGTTTCAATTTAGAGCTTCCACAGTAGATAATTGTCATCTTCAAGATAAACAGTTATCAATTGGCTTTGAGGACTGATCACTGCTTTGATGAGACTCTCAGTTGCAGTTTCTAACTGATGTGTATTGGGAGAACTTTCTGATGTTGTAGTGTTGCTGTTATCGCCAGTCATGATGAACTTCGGCAAGAATCAGTCTGAAAAGAGAGGATTAGGAAATGAGCATATGCAAGAACTTCTTCGACAATCAAGAACCAGGTTAGATGCAGCCAAGCTTAGATGATGAGTTTTCTCTGATCGGCTTCTGGCACGGCACTTGCTTTTCTTGATAATTTGATCGAGCTCTTGATTTTGCTTTTTGATTTTCTTCCTTTGAATCTCTGAATTTGTCAAAATTTGGTTGCAGTTGAAACCTTGTGTTTCAGGCACGGCACAGAACTATGGTAAATTCTTGATAAAAACCCAAATGATGAGATGAACCTTTGATGATTCTGATTATCGGATGACGACGATCAATCTGATGATAATCAGTTTCCTTTTTGTTTTCTTTTATCAACAAGAAATTTTTTGATGTTGTTAAGCCTTATGACTCCGATACCATATTATGATTTGATGATAAATTGTATTGATAGAGAGATTGAAAATGAAGCAAATGTTATTGTATTGAATAATTTCTACTGAATTACATACGGACTGTATTTATACAGTCGTTACAAATAAAAGAAAATGGTCTTTGGGCTTTTATACCCGCAACCGCTTATTACAAAACAATATACAATATACGAAATAACCCATCTCGTTCATTCTGTTACTTTAACTTATATTTTGCAAATACTCTAATTTAATTTTATCAAATTTCTAATGGTTAGTTAAATTTTCTAGTAACATGAAATGTGGAGAGCGAATCATAAGTAAGAGCTACACATATCACATGTGGGGTTCATGAAAGGGTGTTTTTTTTAACAGTCATGTAATCCAAGCTTAGGATCAACATCTGTAACAACCCGTATATTTATCGATTTTATATTTAAATATTTTATTTCAATATTTTGTCGTTAATCGGATATTGGTCCGAAAAGCTACTTTTTTGCAAACGGTCAAATTAGGACTCGAGACCACTTCCATTGAGTTCGAAATGCCGTTTACAACTTTTCTAAGTATAAACATTGATAGGTTGGGAGTTAGTGAAATTTCACTAACTTTTCTCGCTTTGGACTTTGGGTTAGCTTAGCCATTATAACTCACGCCCAACCCCCTCCTTCTCTTCACTCTTCATAAATTCCTACCAACTCAAGCTTTTGCATTAATGACGAGTGGAAAGAGAAATTAAAAATCCAAAAGCTAAGTCTTCATTGCTAATCCAACATCAACTCCAAAAATCAAGTGAAGACATTGATTCAAGCTAGTGGTTGATCCTAGCATAGCATTTCAAGCTTCATCTTCATCCATTTTAGTGAAAAGGTGAGATTTTTATCTCACAAATTTAGCCTATAACTATCTTGGACTGTTGGAAATGAATCCCTACCATGTTTGCATGTACATTTGCATTTGGTTTGGATTGGATTGGCGAAACCCCAAATTTTAGTGTTTTTGGTGAAAAACTGCACTTAGGTCGCTCTGCCTTTGCTAGGTCGTCCGCGTGGAAAAGTCTCGGCCTTCAAATAGCTCGTTTCCGACCTAAAATGGCCTATAACGTTAGGTCGCTCGGCGCTTCGGAATTAGGTCGTGGGTCGTTGGGCTTTAGGTCGTGGGTCGCAAGCTCCTTAGGTCGTAGGTCATTCGGTTCTAGGTCGCTGGACTCTTTATATTTTAGGTCGCTCGGCCCTTACCCCTTTAGGTCATGTGGCTTCGAATTCCTTAGGTCGCTAGGTCGCGACGTTTTAGGTCGCTGCACCCTATGTCTCTATAGGTCGCTCGACCTCGTTTATGACCATAGGTCGCTCACTACCTCTTCATTAAGTCGCTTGGTCGTAGGTCGTTAGGACGTTCGAAAATAGGTCGGTAGGTCGTTCGGAGTTAGGTCGCTCGCTTCGTTCTTAGGTCGTTCGGGGTTAGGTCATTAGGCCTTAACTCATGTGGCCTTGGTTCTTTAAGTCGCTTGGCCTATTTGTTTATTCCTTTAGGTCGTAGGACCCTTACGTCGTAACACCGATAGGTCGCGTGCCCCTTTTTCTCCGATAGGTCGCGTGCCTCTTTATTTCGATAGGTCGCTCGGCCTTGCCTTCCATTTTTAGGTCGCAACACTGTTAGGTCGCCTGACCTATATACCGTTAGGTCGTTGGACCTATAACCCGTAGGTCGTTAGACCGTTAACCCACTAGGTCGTATGACCTCTAACCTGTTAGGTCGTTAGACCTATAAACCGTTAGGTCGTGTGACTTTTGCCCCTTTGTTCCATTAGGTCGCGTACCCCCTTAGGTCGCAAACCCCGTAGCGGGGGCGTTGCCCCCACACCCCCATCTTGGGGGGTTGCCACCCCCTGGACCCCTCCTCCGTATGGGATCTTATCTGAAAAACATTCAACAGAACTTGCTTTGTTGAGATGCTGAGTTGACCATTCTTCGAGACAAACTATCTTTGGCTTCTCGGTCGATTTTATGGATTTTTGAATATCTATTTCGATGGATTCTTTATCGGTTTACTTGGATTTTATTCACGTCTTCGTATGTGAATTTTTATGATTGATTGTTTCTACAATCACTTCTATGATTTGTCACTTTAAAATATGAAGGTTTCAATACTAGTAGTAAATATCAAAACTCTTTCAACAAAATGATTTCAACTCTATTTTCAATAACAAAGCTCTTTTCTTAAACCATTTCCTAATCTACAAGTATATACAAACCTTTACCTCACTCGTATGAGAAATTGAATTAAACGGCTTAGTAAAACAAGTGGTATGAAACGCTTGCGTTTGCTTCGTCGGTTAACTCTTGGACTTGTTCGATTGAACCTCTTGTGACAATTTTCTAGTGAAGATCTACAGTTTGTTCGTAAATATTTGAGTTAAGCAAGTGGTTATGGGACATGAAGCTAAACTTTTGTATCTACTAACTTAGTGTAATTGACACTTCTTGATGATCATGACGATCATTTTTGTGTTTTAGACTAGCAACTTTGCGATGTCTCTTTGTCTGCGAGGGAGACTAGACCCCGCTCTTGTGATGTTTCGCCATCGCATTTGTGTGATGTTTCGCCATCACATATGTGGGGTAGCGCCCCACGGTCTTCGGGCCATTCGTGTGTCAAAATTAATGGCTTGCAACCATGAGATAGCGTCTCGCTTTGTGTTACACGTGTAGGTGAGTTTTCATACTCCCATTTTGTGAGTTTTCATGCTCCTATATTGTGATTTCTGGATTTCTTGTGTAGTCTTCTGGAATTTGTGCTTCACCTATTTTCATGACTTTCATTGTTATGATTTTCCATCTTTTATGTTTAGCTGAATTTGGATCTTTTAGAAGATTCTTTTGATATTGTTTGATCTCTTGATGATCTTCATTTACATGCTTATCATAGTATGCCTTTATGGTTACTATATGTTCTTGCCATATCTATTGTTTATATCATGTTATCTGATATTTATAGCTAGACTGATCCGTTTATTATTTTCTTATAAATAATACTCGGGTCAGACCGAGTTGTTACAGGTGCTTCTGCTTGACTTCTCCCCCGAGATTTACTACTCTGACTTTTGGCTGACCATTTAGATTAGCAGTTTTTGTCGTTTACACTTGAGATATAGACTCATAGTTGTATTCTTTTGTATAACACGTGTTGCTATTCTTTTGTATTATTGTGGATATTTTTGACCACTACTCTGATGTACACTTTCATGTGTTAGTTATATATTCATATCTTCTTCCGCCTTTGTGATATGGATGTCTGTGACTGATTTGTGTTATGCTTATTCCTGTGTTTGTTTCCGAAGATTATTTATAGCCACCATGTGATAAGAAATCACATGGATGGTCGCTCCTCAACAGCCTTATTCTCCGTGCTAGTTGACAGCACTACACCGTAGTGTTCTTGGCTAGCGTGGGTATAGAGGTGGGGCGTCACAACATCATTAAACATCCCAGGGAAGTATGAACTTATCTTGCAATACATACTTCAGATGGATCAAAGGAATTTACGCGGTTGTTAGGAATCAACCCTAGCACCCCTCATTAGATATTCCAATGCTTTGGCCATTTAAAGGATGTTTGGAATAGGCTAATTCTATTAGCACATCGTTTATTGTCTTTTCCATCCCGCTACTTAAAAAAAGGGCAAAAAAATGGCATACCCCTCTTTTTACCGTACTCGCCCCTTTATGTTCCAAAACTACCTCTCATTACACTACTTTCATCCTCTCTCTGTCTTTTCTCACTTCAGTAAAAAACTAAGCTGAAATTTGAGATCTCATGGAGGCTGAGCGTGGATCCAAACATCGTTCTGTTAATTTTACTTAATTTTGTTTCGTTCTATTTAATTTTTTCATCTTCATCTTGCATTGCATTGCCTATTGCATCGACGTCAAAAAAAAAGTTGGAGAACATGTTTACTCGCACTTCATATCTCGCATTGCATCATATTTACTAGCACTTGATATTTAGCAGTAACCAAATATATGTTTACTTGCATTCATAGTTATTAATAGTGCATGGTGCAAAAGGGCGCAAAGCCTAGAGCCTTGACGCATGACACGACAAATGGGAAAACGACTTTTCGATTTAGTGCGCAAGTTTAGAATTTTTAATATGTTTAATACATATAACAATAAATGTCAAAAAAAAATTCAATATAATTTATACTTAATATATGTAATAAAGATTATTTTAGACATGCAATCGAATATTATATCATAAACATAAATTTCAAGCATAATAATAGTCTTTAAAAGCTAAAATCCAAGATAATAGTATATATTACTGAAAAATTAGAAATTAGTTTAAATTAGCCATCATATTTTTTCTTATATAATATCTGCATAATCAAATTCATAAGATCCGGCCTTTTTCTCGTCTATCTCATATCGATTGACAATTTATTTGGTGCAACCGTAATAATAACAAACAATTCGAAGTTCGTCGGAGATTAGTTTGAAAAAAACATTCATTTGAGATTATTTGTTTGGTGCAATAGTAATTAGAATAGATATCTCGAAGTTAATTCATGATTAATTTGTAGCATGCGACGAGATTATTTGTTTGGTGCAAGGGTGGTAATTAAACCCATCAGGTCGGATTTATACCTGACTGGACCGGACTTGATTCTAGTTGAGTTGGGTTTTACTGTGTCTAACTTGTATAGTGTGTATATTTTAAAACACTGACATGACCCGAGGTTCAATTCGGATCATGTTGGTTCGGACGCGCCACACGGAAAAAAGGCACAAAAGTTGCGCCGCGCCGCACCTTGCGCCATGGCGCGCGTCGTAGTGCATCTTTCATAACTATGCTTGCACTTCATCGTTACGTGGATTAATCAGTAATCAAAAAATTCTAGCACTTCATATTTACTTGCACTTCAGCAGTAACCAAAATATGTTTACTTGCACTTCAGCAGCCCTGTAATGAACGAGGCTATATAGCATTCCTCAAACGTGTATAGCATGGTTTGCACTCGTGACCACGTTTGTACTAAACGTTAGTGCTATTTCCCTCATCTATTCCTGGCTATGGTCGGTGGAAAACTCTGATGAAAAAAGGATATGAAAAAATAAGTCATATCGGTTTAAATAATTTGCAGGGCAGTCAATTTTTTTTTTTTTTTTTTTTAGTTTAGTGGGGTAGTGAAGACAATAAAGGTTTGCTAAAAGAATTAGCCTTTCGAATATCCAAAACTTCACTTTGAAGTATTTTATTTATATACACGAGCGTTACGGCACGTGCTTCGTGTGTAATGAAGAATGCTGAATTGTTTTTCTACAAATTGTATTTATTTAATACGTTGAAAAGAAAATGATTTCCACGTATATTTAGTGATATTTTTATGTTGAACCATATGTAGGTAATTCGAAATTTTATTTCTAAGTTGCAATATATACTTTCTCGTGAGTTTAAATTTTCATTTATATTACTAATTAATAAAAAACAAATTTATAAAGTAGATTATTTGTTAGATCCTATTTTTAGTGATATTAAGACTTAGTAAATATTTGTAGAGGAAACTTTGAATTTGTAAAAAAAGCTTAATTGTTAGATCCTAATTTAAGTGATACTAAAATTTAATAATATATGTAGAGAGACATTTTTGATATTTCATGGTAATACTATTAATAAGAAAATAAAGATATACTGTTATACAGATTATACACAGATATTGCTCTATACAATGAGTTAGCAAACAAATTTCTATATAAATAATCAACAGCTGAAAGGGGACGACTATCAGCGCGTTTTTAAATAATATGACACCAGATATAAATTTTTTCAAGTAGAAAAATACAAGTTAAAAGAGGTATTGTAAAAAATATGTGCAGCCAAATCATGTGGCACAACCTAAGTACAGAGTTGTCAAAGTTTAGTAAACTGAACATAAGAAAACATGTAACACTAAATTAAATTCAGGCATAATGCAGTAACTTTCCGATTAATAATCCAATGACGTTTGTAGTATCCAAGATCGATTTCTTAAAATATGCTTGTTACAAAAATGGATGCACCATGCATATAAATATATTTGTACAAAGCTACTAATATAAATACGAATTGATAAAACCTAATTTAAATGACTGGCCATCCAGAAGGGGATGTTTAGCATCGGCTTGTCCTCACCATGTTCGGAAATACAAATTTTTATAGCTTGCATTAACTAGGACCGAAAGGTTAAACAATTGCGTACAAAATTGTTTTTAAAATTGTGGGTTAACATAAAAATAAATTTACATGATCTATTCGATGTATATTTGAATTGCCACTTATATACGCACTGAAAATTGATTTACAATAGAAACCTTCTCATAAATACTTAATTCTTTAGAGGAAGAACTTCCTAATGTTCAGCCAAAAGGTATAATATAAGAAATCAAATGAATATTGAAGAGAGATATCGTGGACTGAAAGAAATGGCAACCAGTTTAATAAAAAAAGATCTGAGCCTGAGTAAAATAACTTCGTTATATGAACAGACACATGTAAATATATTTATAGGAATGATTAAACGTGTATTTCACTATTTTGTCAAAAAAAACCAACTTTAAAACTAAATAAAAAATTGCATGTCGGCTAAAATTTGTCATTTAACATCTTGATCTTGCCAATGGGCAGAAATGTTAATGTTAATGGACTGTGTATATTATGACTGAATTGGTAAATAGTTGCATGCAAAGTTGGAATTTTTTTTAAAACGGTGCAAGTAAATTTGAAAATTCAACAGAAATAAAGTTTAAATAATATTTGGTTGACATGTAAAATCAACTGTATACAGGTGCGTGTTTGTATGCACGTACGCACACGCACACACGCACGCTCGCATGCACACAAAAATATAGAAGACGAAGTTGTTTTCTGCTTACAGGAGCATATGTGCAACATAGGTCTCTGACTTTTCTTTATCATAAAATTATGAGTATTGGCTTGTGGAAAAAAAATAGAAACCGCATAAAGCGAACAATTATATATCTTGCAGAGTCACTATTGAAAACAATGATATAGAAAGCGGTCGTACCGGTAGAGTATACTAGAACGGTGAGCACCAGCAAACAATTCGAATAACAAATTGTTTACTAGAAATAAATCATCTAAATTGAACTAAAATTTATGTCAAGTTGGAAGAATAAGCATCTAATGAGGATATGGTACAAAATTAGGACATACGGTGTACTAAAATTCATGTAACATACATATATTGCATTTGAAGTAAAAATAAGAACAATTTGAAAATGATCAGAAAATTTGGGTAGAATGCAAGAACAATGCAAAAATGATTAACAGCAAATGCTTGTATTGGGAGTACTAAAAAGCTGCAGTAGATGAAGATTAATGGAAGCAATATATGTGAACTATTGGTCAGAATTGCATCTAAATGGTGTTAAAGAGCGCAATTACTGCAATTCATAATAATTGGATTTAATCTGAAAAATTACATGCCAATATGCCATTCAAAGAATAGATAGGACAAAATATAAAAACAATTGGAAACTGATCCAAAATTATGTTTACAACAAAAGCATGATGGCGGAAATAGTAAAAAGTAGCAGTAGATGAAATTTCATGGAAGCAATAAACTTGAAATCACGAATAAGTTAATGTAGAAGCAAATGTTGCATAAAAATTAATAACCCGTAGGCAAAATTCGGTAACCAATGTGAAAAATCCACGAATGCTGGTGACCCTCTGTTCATCCCGTTGCTTCTTGATGAAAATTGATATTCCATCCATAATAGTTGGAAGATAGGCAATTTATAAAAATTAAATGAGGGATAATGAAATTTGGGAAGAGACGAACTAAAATGGTTAAAAGATGGAGAACTAGAGATGGAGGGGGGCAGTTTTTACTGGTTTAAACGAAAATTACGAGGGCAACGTTATTATAGTATTTTAAAATGTTATAACAGAGTGACTACACATAAGCAATTTTTAGTTTCTCTTTGGAAGTTTGAAGTAGACTTTGCAGGTTAGCAAAAAGAAACCAGTCTGTTTGAGCATTTAGTCATATTGGAATTACCAAGTACATTACCCTGTAAACTATAGCTTAAATCCATGCCCCTGATTTCCACCACAATCCGAATTAAATATATTTAATTCAGATTGTGATGGAAATCAGAGAGCTATAGGGATGCTATTAAACGCGCTCCTTATATGTGTGTGTATGAGAGAGAGAGAGAATCACAATTCTTTAATACCAGTCTCACTTCCTTGTAACTCATATCTCGTTCGATTATATAGTACCTTTATTTGATAAAATCCTTCTTTCAATTCAATTTTCGATACTATAGAAGAGTAACGATTGTTTTCAAAGCACTTTGTTATATTCACACATTAAAAGGATGGGGAATGCACCTTCAGTATTTTCATATCATGCACCAAATAGTGTAGAACTGCTTCTATTGCTCCCATCCACACATGATGGTGTGACCACTGGAAATGGTTAAAACCAGTGTTCTTCCTTTCTTGAGCTGGGATGCTCAGTATATTGCACAGTTTGGCAAAAAGAATTTAGAGTTATTGCTCTTGTTCCCTTAAACTCATCTCTTCTATATAAAAAATCTTCTGCAAGAGAATCAATGGACTGTATTTGATTAATAATATGGATATCAGTAACAACCGAGCCCTCTTTGATGTGCACTGTTTTTCCAATCAAAATTTCTATATTGTCAAGGACATGCCTCAGTTTGAGAAGCTCAGTGTATGCAGCTCTATACCAATGGTAGAATCTATGTGTAAAATCTTGCATTTAGTAGCAATATGATCTGTAAAGTTCTGATCTCAAATTGGGGAGGTGTCAGGTATATGTGTTTGAATCGAATCTACGGACCATGCTTGGCATTGCATAAAAATACAAACTATGTAAATATCAAATTCCATCACATGGGTAATACATAACATAACAATAATCTCTCATTAGCAACTCCATTATGACCATATGCTGGTCAACCTTTTGAGTTCTAAATTCCTTTTCTTCATGTTTTATGCTGCATCTCTCACAAAATTGACATTTTTTCGTGTTTTATGGAGAAACATATGGAGACTGTTGACATTATTTTGATACCAACACACATGTATCAGTTCAACATTCATTGAAAATTATAAATTTTAGACTATTTCTACAAATCCTTTGACAAGACGCAGCAAAAAAAAATCATTGGCAAGAAACACAGAACATAGCAATAGAAAAACCTAAAATTAGCATTAAATATGAGATAATAAATTTCAGTTTTCTGTAAACAACGTTCAATTGTTAATAGGTAAGTAAAAAAACATCCAAATGAGATTATGCAAACCGGGGTACCGATCATTGTTTAACCTTAGATCTATGCGTAAAAATTGAGCGAAAAAAATGTAGCGCAGAGTTCTTTGAAAAAGACAAATTAAAAGGAGGAGAAACAACTACCTGGATCGATAAAATAAATGGACGGGAGCAGAGAGCAGAAGAAAAAACCGGCATGGTTTATTTAGCAAAACATAATGGCGTCGAAAAGGGGAAAAGATGGAGATGCGGGGTATCGATCCCCGTACCTCTCGCATGCTAAGCGAGCGCTCTACCATCTGAGCTACATCCCCATGATAATATTAAATCAGTAGATTCGGGACAAGATAACTCCAAACATTTCGAACGTTTTAGTCGATTAGTGAGATTTCCAATTGATGATAGCGATGGGTGATGAAGATGATGGAGTAGTGGTCGAAGGAGTAAAGATGGAAGAGGCGGTGGAACGCTGGGCTACAGGTCGGTTCGGGGAAAAAGAATCGAATTTGACGAAGATGGATTTTAAAAGTTTGCTTTAAACTCCTTACGAAGGAAAGTGCTAGTCGGACAGAAAACAGTGGGTGCGGGATGTGCAGAAGAAAGGGAACCAACGGATGGAATTATCTCAGTCGTAAGGTGCGCTGTTGCAATCAGCGGTAGTAGGGTAATGTTTGAATACAGACATTTGAGCTGGAGAGCTGGGTGTGCGGGGAATGTGCTAGACGGTACAAATGGGGTATTTGAGTGGAATAATGTGATTTTTAATTTAATTGATTTCTAGTTTATCAACGGATGGAATGATGTGGGTGGAGGTGATGGTGGTGTTGTAGATGATGATATATAAATATTCATGCATACTCTTCCATTTCACTCACCTTCTTCTTCGTTTTTCCTAAGCTCCTCCTCTACGTTTCAATGGCTTCTTCCGTAAAGAATTTATGAAGAAATCTTAGTAGAAAATAAAATAAAACTATATACATACATATACAAAGTCAAATCACTTAGTCCAATCCTCTCCCCTGCCTCTCTATTACTCACGGCTCAACCATCACCACCCTTTGCCCAGCACACCACCGCCCAAGAGCATGGCTATGCCTACCCAAGGCCTACGCCGAGCCCTATAGGAAGAAAGGAAGGAGATCGGGATGATTTGGTGCAAGAAAAAAAAAAAAGAAGGCGCCGCCAAAATCGGTTTGGGAATCTAAGAAAAAGATCGAAGGAGTGGAGCCATAAATGAGCACTCAATGTTTATTAAATGATAAATAATCTCTATAACATTTTTAAGTATGATAATATGACTATTTAATCTCTTAATGATTTATATGAATATTTGTTTAAGTTGGTTGATTATATGGATGTCGATGTAGTTGATAACTTGGTTATGATAAATTATGAGAAATCACAATAAAAATGGTAAAAAAAATTAACCATGGTTAATTAATAGAAAATAAATTCATATAAATATGTGTACGGAGTTTGTTGAGACTCTTAATGGTTTTAAAATAAAAAAAATTAAAAAATGAATATTATAATAATATAATATTATGAAATGGTTTAAAGTGAATATGATATTTAATATGAAAAATATTTGTTTAAATGAATTAAAATGGTTTATAAATAATAAAACTCAAATCGGAGAAGTTTTGACAAATATTGAAAAATAAGCCAACATAAGGCGCATCGCATAACGGTAGTTCACGATTTCGCACCATAGAATTCAAACAAGTGTAGAGAATGGAATAAAGCTCGGAATTCTTCGAGATAAGAATTTTCCAAACTATTTATATCCATAGTTTTTAAATGAAGAAAAAAAAATCAAGATTTCATCCTGTATATTTTTAACTTTCAAAATAATTGCGGTTTTGGAGTTTGGTATCCATAATGGGTTCAGGTTAGGTATATTTGGACTTAGCCTATTCCCTAATCATTTAATTCTCCTCCCTCTATGCTCAAAGTGCAAAATTATGTGTTTTATATAGAAATTAAGTTGAAGAAAATGAATTTTAGGAACGCTTCGAAATAGCTTTAGAAATTGCCTTTGAAATTCTCTTATCATAGAGTACGTAATTTTTATGCTTATATATATATATATAAAGCGATTTCGAAGTGTTCTTAAAACTCGTTTTCTTCAACTTAATTTCTATATAAATAACACAATTTTGCACTTCGAGCGAAGAGGGAGGAGAATTAAATGATTCGGTAAACGCACGTGCTCAAATTATTTAAAAATATGAAATAAATTTTATAAATCTTTTAAAAAGTTTTAAAAGAGATTTGAGTTATATATATGAATTTCCAAAAGATAGAAAATTCATTTTGATCAATATAGCTTTTAAAACACTATTTGCAACACTTTTTAATAACTTTTGCAAACAAAGGTATTCACTTAGTTATTCTTTCCCGAATCTTTCGTAAACCTTTTCAAATATATAACTAAGTAACCCAAAAATGATTAAGAGGTTTAAAAATGAGTATGCGGAAACGACTAATATGTTTGTTCCACTTGTGAGTGTCACATAAATTTCGATCGTAATGGAACAGATCGAAGTGAAACCCCAGATGCTCTAAAATAATTAAAAATTAATTAAGTATGTTAAAATTTTTAGAGTCGGTTAAATAGCTTGGCCACCTTATGGCTGACACAGAGGTATTCTCTAGGCTTAGGTTTGCAAACCAATTGCCTGCTCTCCCTAGTTACCTGGACTGGCCCTACGGAGGGGATGGTAAATTTGATTTACTCTGATCAAAATTTCCCAAAATATAAAAGATGTAATTTTCCAAATTTAAACAACTTGGACTGCATAGAAATAACCTTCTTATACTTGGTATTAAATTCCGAAGAGGGAATCCGTACTATCCGTGAGAATTTAAAAGGTGATCCCACTGTTATTCGACGGATAGTAAAGGTTGAATAAGGAATTGATAATGAGTAGAATTAGTATAATTTCCATGATCCTTTTTACTCAATAATGTTTTCCAATATGAGATTTAAATAAATGGTTTGGAAATATTTTTATAAATAAAAATTGAAATGATTTGGAATTATTCCAAAATTCAAAATGCTTTAATTGACCAAATGATTTGATAATTGTGGCTTAGTGATTCCATATACTGTTACAAAGATGAATGGAATAATTTAAAATGATACGTCTCTCTGAGATATTTATGAATAAATAAAAAGATGGATTAAATTAAATAATGATTGATAATAACATATGAAATTAACATCTTTTTAATTGATGATTGGTTCGGAGGAACCGGGGTCTGATTTGGGTAACTCCTATCTGAAAACCACTTCGAACCAATGTATATGTTCGAAAGTTATGACATTTTGAAGATGATGATTATCGAAGACTGGAGATCTTCAGAAGGTAGGGATTGCTGTCATGAGTCCTAAATGTTTACCATATATTATATTTATATGGCGATGGTGTTTGCATTCTGAAATTTTCATTGTATTGAAGACAAAAAATCTTCATAGCGAAAGGACTACTTGTTGATATTCTTTGGGTTGCTCCCAATATAGAGATATTTATCATAGCGGTGGTTCTGTCTTGTTTTGAAATCTCCCTAATGCAAGGACTACTCGTTACTGATCCTTGGATGTGGTAGGAGGAGTGCCTTCAGCTTCGTTCAGGCCTAGAACGAACTTGAATGGGCGAATGTCTGACGGTGCATTCCTGATCATATTAATTGATCTCTATCAACGTATTATCTGCTTGGTGGTGGAGAAGGCAACTTCTCTTAGCTTAACATCTTTTTTGAGACGTACGAGCTCAGGAGTTATACATTTGTTAAAATCAGTTGTATGATTATGGAATGACAATGTGACATTCAAAGTGGAACCTATTATGAGAAAGGAAAAGCGTGGTTTTGTGAAAAGTAAAGCATGGCTTCGTGGAAAGTATGAGTGTAGCCTCTCAAGCCTCACATCCCGGTAATGATACGGGTAATTTTATGGTCTGCAAGACATATATTTCAGGCTATCGGTTGTATGAGTATGGAGGAGTCCAGTGGAATCTAGATCCTCAAGGCATCTATTGCCCTATTATTTTAATATTGTAGCTAGCTTGTGAAAAGTGATAAGGCTACCAGATATTGGTAGTGTAGTAAGTGCAGTTCCAAGTAACTAGCTTGAGAAAAGTCATAAGGCTACTGGGAATTATGGTTGTTATACGTGGATCGAAGGAAAAAGCCACCAGTTCCCTATCTTGCTGGAAATCCAATTCCAATACGAGCTTTACGGTTTTGGTTATATTCGCAAAATAGCTGTAATGCTTTGCAAACATTTAGGCTTCCCCTTTAGGTATCATATATTCTGTCCGGTATATTCCGTTGACCCAGTCCGGATATATTACCATAGTCCGGGTATTGATACTTTCTTTGTATATATATTTATTTGAAAGTATTTTCAAATTGATGTCATTGATAATAACATCAAAGTGATTTTATGTATAAAGTATTTTGGTTATCGTAAGGTAAATACCTGTCCTTATTTATAAGCTGTGTAGTCTTATGAGATACTATTCTTTTAAAAGGTTTTGTTTATTACGATCTATGAATATGTCATATGTTTATGGTTCGGTTTCTCACGCTGGTTTATCAAGCCTGATCCGGATATTTTTAATACTCGGATCAGATCTGAGCAGTTTCAGGTTTAGTTGAAGATGCTTGGAGTTTCCAGAGGAGAGTTGGAGATCTTTATCTACGTATGGACGTATTTTATTATCCACTGCATCTATTGCATTTGTTTTTTTTTAAGCGTTTATAAGGACAGAGGGTTTATAACTGTCTAGGCTGAATCTAGTTTAGACTCTGATATTGTATTTAAAATTTTCCTCTGTCAAGATTATTGTTGAAATAATATATGTTATTCCATTCGTGTGAGATTCTATTCTATCTTTATTTTCTTTTTCCCTAACAATCGGGCTTTCTGGCCCTTGGATTTACGGCACATGAATAGCAAGGATGTATTAGTGTCGATTTTTGAGGGTCGAAAATCCCCGTTTGTCACAATAGCGATAAATCTATCGATATATAAGAACATAAAAAAATTACTACATTATTTTGTTAACGATGGAAAGTAAATATTCTAATACTGATTCTGACTTCAATGATGTTTATATGAACATTTTGATTTACTTTAGTTGATGTTGAATATTTCCATAATTAATCACAATTTTTTGCACCAATATGAAATTACGACTTTACTAATCAAGAATTTTAAAGTTAGAAAATTAAAAGAAGAAAAATATTATCATAAATAATATTGTAAACACTATAAAAAAATTAATATATTTTCAAAAGTATCCATTGTTGCTGTTAGGCCAAAAAGTGTCTCGACACCCCAAAAATCCAAATTGAAATAGAGAAATATAACTGTAGATGGTAAGATAAAATAAGAAACACAGGAAGTGGTTCGGCAAAAATAAGGCCTACGTCCACTTTTATCTTATTATATAGATTGTTTGTCACAAGTATAAGGGATATTCAGTTCTAATAGCTTTGAACAGCCAGAAATTAGTTTACTTTGTGACAATGTCATGTAGAGAGAGAGTGTGTGTGAATAAGCTGAAGTGAAAAAGTCCCTTTTAAGTTGCTATATGCTTGATATTTATAGAAAAATCGTCGAACAAAATCATCGGACCTCATAATACCAAGTCTAACTCTTGTTTAGAGAATGTTGAATGAGAGAAGAAGTCCTTTGACTAATAAAATCATCTCGGTACTGATCAGAGGTGATCGGTACCGACCTTATTCATTGATTTTTAGTCATGTCATCTTCTTCTTCTTTGTCTTCTTGCTTAGATCTATCAAATTCCGAGTACATTTACCTTGAAAATTAGGTTGTTACTGAGAGGTTCTGACACATACTTGTCCTTTTTTTAGAGATCTTTGGGATTATTCACCTACTACTCTAAAAATGGACCTTTTAACTTCACAATTCACCAAGGTGCTCAAAATAAAATCGGTAATGACCTGAAAATGATCGGTACCAAGATGTTTATTTACCTATTTTGGGCAACCTTACCTTTTAAAGCTTGTTTCACCATTATGTCTTCGAGTCCTTGAATCACTTCGTCTTCATCTTGACATCCAAATTCATTTGAAAGCCCCTTGATCTAAAAGAAGGATAACTTGCCCCCTAATATATTCTTAGGTTAGAAACAAAGCAAGCTTTAGAAAAAGAAAAGCGTATATCATTATCCATACAAATCCATTGATGATCCAAGAATTGCTCTAAAGTGTCATCTCTTTTCCATGGTCATCCGTTCGATTGCTTTGAATATCAGTAGTACCACTCACCGTACCAAGGTCGAGATGCACACTGTGAAGATCGTTCCATGACTCAAACATGTGGATACTTCTTTCTTTTTTCATTCCTCTCCTTTTCTTTTGGTTTTGGGTCTAAAATTAATGTCGGTACCGATCTAGTACCAAATTGAAATGCTGAATTGAGCATTGTATATTCCAACACTCAGCAAAATTTCAAACCATGCTCTCACATTCTCTTTGTATCTACTCTTCTCGGTGTTGATTTCTTACGATTTAATTCCTCAAGCCAAGACCACACGTCGTTGACCTCTTGAAGCCACCACTATTTCCTTCTAGCTATTGCCATCACCACATCTTTACCTCGACCACCGTCGCACTACTTAGAGTCTCAACCTCTACCTCAGCGAACCCTAGATCCAGATTCAAAATCAAAAGGCAAGCATCCGACATCCATCACCACTATGGCGGCCAAGATTCATTGCTGGTCTTGATGGATCTTGTGCATGGCAAAAGGTCACGATGGCTTTGAGAATGATCGACAACTTATTCTCCCTTATGGTTGCAGCTTACCCTAGGTCACCCTAAGGAATGGCTCGGACTTGACCCGAAGTGAATGCCTTCATTCATCCACATTTCCAATATTTCACATCGACATTGTTCCTCCAAAAATCATGTTTCGAGTCATTCTTAAATGCCTTTCGCCTTGTCACAGTCTTACACTTTCACATTTTAAAGCACTTGCATTGTCCCTTATCGAAGTTGGTCAATCACTTATTGCTATAATTAATTCCAATGAGACAGTCCTCTTTCAAAGAGCGATCATATTGAATGCACACTAGCATCTGAACAATCCCATTGCATGGCACTTACAGTTACCATACGGTCCTGTGTTCCTACAAAAGAAAGCTTCACATCGCTTTGGATAGTGGTTCCATTATCAATTATCTGACGATAACGGGTGAGATATAACACACAGTTCCATCGTGCGATGGGGCTCATTTACCAGCAGAATAGACTACCTACACAGAATGGTATATTCGTTGCATATGGAACATAGGACATACACTATATATATTGGCACTTTCAATTTCCCCGGTCAACATTCGAAATCTGATTGGTCAATAAATGTCGGCACTCGTTGGATTCTAAGCGCCGGTTAGACGGGTTCACAAAATAATTTCAAAGTAAAACATACATGACCATATTCAACATTAAGCTTTCCAATCCAGAATGACGCGCTATTCACCTCGTTTCAATATTGGTGTTGGGTCATCAACGCCTCCTAAAGCCAGGTCGACCTTAGCTCAGGCCTCGACTTCTACAACTTTTAGACCTAAGCACTCGATCTCTACTGAATTACAAAAGTTGAAAGTACCAGCAGATCCAATTCAAGACCAACCTCCTCCTCTAAATAAATGAATTGGCCTAAGAGTTCTGGATGATCCTTCTAAACAAATGTTAAAAAGCCTAACCTCCAAGTTGCTTCGCATTATATGCTTCAACATGGGATACCAGAGAGTTGCGTCTTGCTCCCAACAAGTAACCAATGAGCACACAGTCCTCCATTGGGTTATACAGCTTGCAACAGGTACATGTTCTTATGTAGTGTTGTACCGCCCTTCAATCCATTCCTTTGTATGTTTCTTCAGGAGCTTGGGCTCTCTCCAACTCAAATCCATCCTAATGGTTATGCCTTGTTGAGCTCATTGAATGTTCTATTCATGAACCAATTCCAATGGTCTCCACACTTTGGGGAGCAAACACACCTATATTAGTGTAAGGTCATCGAAGCACTCTACAAAAAGTGCTCATACTTCAAGATTGATTATTTCTTTGCTTGATGTCTATACGGCTTCAATTGGCTCTAGCTATCTGGAAGTAAGACTTCTTCCTTTCCCTTCTTCTAGCACTTGGACTCTTATTGTTCACGTGTCTAACTCTTTTCCTACTCTCTTCACAGATATTCATGCTCGAGAGAGGAGCAAAGTGCATTCCGAGACTCTTCAGAACCTCAAAAAAATCAGCATTCGATTTTGCACCTCTTCTTCCTGTTGACGAATGAGAAGTCGATGTGGCCATCTGCATCCTGAACGCTTCACCTTTCCCACTGAAGTTCCACCAAGAGGTTCTAAGGTGTGTCTACCAAGCTTTCTTTTCCCATTCGTAGCTCCCGTAAAGATATCCAAGGGATACCGAAAGCCTATCTAGAATGGTGAGCATCAAAGAAAGCACCAAGAGAGTGGAAGAACAGAGGAGAAATGGGAGTGATCCCCAAGGAAGGGGAATAGGGAGTAGATTAAAATAAGAGGGAGGAAGAATAATGAAGAGGATGATGACAATGAAGACAAAAATGATGAGTCATATGGAGAGACATCTCCAGATGGTGTTGAGACTCTAATTCTATCACGACCATGGAAAATAATAGTAAAGACCTCCTAGCAGTCCATTAATCCAAGTGCGATGTCGTTAATAAGTAGCTCCTTCAAATGGCCATTCAAAAAAAAAATTTGACTCGCTAAATGACCTTGACATTCCTATTGGCAACCTTCTTGAGAAGTGCTCTCCTAGATTCAATTTTCCATTAGAGGGTATCCTAGCCGAGGGAGGCTAGACCGCAACCTTACTGCCTTTTAAACACAGTCCATGGAGTACTCAGAGCACTACCAGCACTCCATACATTTCTAGGATCGCAAACACTCACACCTTGCATTCGCTCACTCTCCAATGTTATGAAACTATTATGATGCCTTCTTTTATTTCAAGTACAATGGGAAGATATTTATTTGGCTACCTTCACTTTGATATCTCCAAACAAAGTGGACAAACTCCTGAACCGTATCCTGCTCGCTCCAGCTCTTATAGAGAAAGGGAATGTCAAGCAAAATGAGACGCAAGGCGATAGAGATAGAAAACAGAGGCATGCGGAGGAAAAAAGAGAATTATGGCCAAGGATAGAGGCATAAAGACTAGCGTAAGTACCATGATTCTTCTTATGGCCTCCCCCCACCTTGATCTCAACCATGACCTCCTTCACAGCAACAACCTCCATCATAGCTTTCTCTAACACTATTTCATTACCCCACCAATCCAAAGGCTTTTTCATTTGTCCAAATCCACCTCCAGCTCCATCAATTAGATTGCAAGCTACCTTCCCAAACCTTTGCCTTACCGGGGTCATATTCGACCGTGACCTCAAAGACATTTCTAAGGAAGAGAAAAATCAATGGGTTGGAGGAACCCAAGAATTTACAGACCAAGGGTTTTAATGGAAGAAACTCTCTTTTTCCCTCTCCGACGTCAACATAATTCACCAAACCGATATCCAGTCATTTGAGTCAGAAGAAGAGCTATGATAGAATCATAGAGGAATACAAGAAAGAACTGAACAAACCTATAGAAGAGAAAAATACAGCTCGGACATCGGCGAAGAATGCCAAAGAATTGGTCGAAGAGATGAGAAGCACTCATAATTGTGATGAAGGATCAAATCAAAACTGGTCACGAGGAGAATGCTAATCTCAAGATGCATCTCACAAACAAATACAAAACCCTCCACGAAAAAGATAAGGAACTTCATGTAACGACTCAGAATTTTGGATATTTGAAATTGGAATATTTAGTTGATTTTAAATATTTAAAAGTTAATTTTTAACTTTAATTTCAAATATAACCATTTATTTGATAACTTAGTTATTGAATTTAATAATTGAAAATTAGTTAAAACATTGAATCTGCAGTTTTAAGCTTGAAAAAAATTATTTAAAGGCTTGTAAAATTTATATTGAGAATAATGAAGATAATAAAAGTTTTAAAATTGAATTTAAAAGTGAATTGTTCAGTTTTAAAAATATATCATTTGAATATACATTTAAAAATAGCCTTCCAGGGCATAGTTTTGGAATTCGACGAAACTAGTTCCATTAGATCCGTAATAGTGTATTATTATCAAATTTCAAATTTCGTAGTGTTTGGAGTTGTCGTTTGGTCGTACGGGATATAAACACGCTGAAATTTATATCGAAAATTCAATATAATAATTGGGTCCAAAAAGCTATCTTCTCCAAATATCTTTTAACCATTGAGCTGTGAATTTATGGTTTGATACCGCAGTAATACTTTACAGATTATTTTAAAGGTTTTTAAATATCTTGAAAAGAATAGTTTGTGAATATACTAAGTTCGGTAAGAAAGTATATATATTTTGGATAAAGAGTTTTAATTTATTTAAAATTAAACATAAAGAGATTTAGTATTTTCAGTGGAAAATGAAATATTTAGTTGAATGATTGTTTATTTGATCGTTAAATAACCGATTATCAAATTTGGACCCAAAATATAACTTTGGGAATATCTAGTAGAAATACGGGAATCATATGGTACAGTTACCATTCGAGGTGCTATAATATATGTATGGATGTAGTATAAGTAGTGCCTTCGGTTTCCGTTCGGACCCAAAATAGACTTGTATGGATGAATGCTATCAGTAAGTTGTCATTGGAGGACAATGAGCATTCTAAGTGAAATTCCTTAAAAGGTGATTTTAGCTTCTAGCCTCATCAACCGGAAATGATTGAAAAGCAGGGGAATGCGGCAAGGCTAAGTGGATCGTACCCAATTAGGGTATGTTTATCACCTCTCTAGATACCCTCGGATATCATTACTACGATTCATGGATGGATCTTGGAAAGGATGGGAACATCCCGGGTGATAGCATATTCGGGTTAGGGGTAGTCCAGTCTTATGTTGCAGGGGATCCCGGTGTGGTCCTCGGTACGCTGTTTCTAGACGTGTAGTGTGACAGTTGGTACCCAGTGCCTAGTCATTCGTATGGAATCCATTCTTCAATACATGCCTTTATGGTTTTGATTGTAGAGCCTAGTATGCTGGAATTTAATTAATGTAACAATTTCAGCTATTTGAATAAGTATTGTGCTTAGACTTATAATATCAGAGGACTTGATATGAAGTGTTTTAGTTATCGCCAGGTAAAAACCGATCGTGTTTATTTGTGATGTGGTCTTACGAGATTCCTTTGTTTTTTCAAAGGATTTTCATAACTTTAATAATTCAATTTGAGTGTGTTTTCTCATGCTGGTTTTCAAACAAACTCGGGTGTTATTTCATTATAATGCTCAGGTCAGACCGAGTATTATAGATACAAGATAGGATACTATAGAGCTCAGGTGACGAGCTGGATGACGAAGACGTATTACACGTATTTGGTTTTATCCCACTGTGTATTGTAGGCTTTATATTCAGCAACTATGAGGACAAGTTATTATAACTGTCCAGTGTTGAGTTATTGATTGTGTTGTACTCTGATGATGTAATTTATAAATAATAGTTATAGTTCTTTTTGCAAAATACCAATTGTTATCTATTATATATCGTTCCACTATGATTGTGAGACTCTGTATTGTTATTTCTATTTTCTTTTTCTACCTCCTTCTTCTTTTCCCTAACGATCTGGTATTTCCGACATTCGATTGCTCGGCATGTAATATAGTGGACGTATTGATGTCGATTTTCGAAGGTTGAAAATCCGTTCCGTCACACTTCAAGCCAAAGAAGTCGACCTTTGGGAACTTTGGGCCGAGATCGAGAAGCTTAAATTTAGTTTACTGTAGGTATAGGTAGAGAAACTGGAAGCGTAGGTTAATCATGCTGGAACCAAGAACGAGCTAATTAAGTTATAGGGTAAGGTAGCCGAAGAAAAAGAGGACCTGAATTTCACCCTTCAACAGTTCTTTGCGAACGTTATTCAGTATAAGAACCTAAAGTGGTTAGAAAGTACTTGTTCTGCTACTTTTGTCGATGCTTGGGAAGAGATAGTACGCTACGTGGCTATATCCATGAAGGCCTCATCAAAGATGAATTAAAAACTAAGTACATTGATGTCGAAGAGATTGAAAAACTAGAAGAGGAAAAACTTACCCTCGCCGCAAAGGACGTTGTTGCTACTAAAATTACCATTAGAACTCTTGCTAGTCCAAGTGCATCGAGCCATGCAAAATCATCATCTCCTATATTCCAAAATATCACAATGTAGGTTCCAACACCTAATGGGGCCAGCTCCGATGCCACCCAAACTATCATTCCAGCTTCGACGATAATTACCATCGACAAACCCTACTTCCCACTTCGTCACTTAACTACTATAGTCCGTAATAGAAAGTGGGAAATCACTAAGTCTCATGTCCAACAATCTAGTCTTAGTGAAGGTATTTCTACTGTCTTCTTGGTGTTCGAGAAGCTTCAGTTCTCACCATAGACTGTTACTGACCTTTGCTTCTCCATTTGTTAACTCATAGGTTATATATCTCTTCCATTGCCAATTATGCAAGGCTTGGGACCCCCTATAATTGCTACCAAGTAAACCTCTGTTACCATGGGACTGGTCATTCCCCTTTCCTCTAGCACTATTCTCAATCCTAATTCAAAAAAGATCACGGCTCTGGAGGGATTAGACGACACTTCACAGTCCCTAGGGGAAGATGTCACCATTTCCAGCACTTCAGGTCCAACAGGTCCTAATTTAGTGGTGGAGGGGTTTAAGATTGATGTTTCCATAGTGAAATTCAAGATTGAGCCTAAATAGAAAAAAATCAGCTGGAACTGAATAACTAAAGCCTTCTTTAAGAATCACTCCTATTATCATTAAGCGTTTGAAGAATAGCATTGTCGACGCCTCGACAGAGACATCCGAGCCCCCATTGACCAACACGAACATCCTACCATCACTATCATCGAAGGAGATACTACCCACTTTGAAGGACGCACATCAAAGGGGAAACCTAAGCTTGACAAGGTCCCAAAGAGACCTCACGATGGTTCGGGTGGCAAAGGTGGCAAAGGCGAGAAGAAGAGTAAAGTGCAAAAGAAGTAGGCACTCCACCTAGCCTTTAGTGGTAGTGAGACAATTTCATTTTATATTTTTCCATTGTACCTTTTATTTCCCTTTTGTATATAGTTCGTCCTTGTACGGGACCATCCCCCGCAGCTTATGTACATAAAAATAAATGTATTGAAAGATTATTTTTCCAATTTCAATCTCTGTCTCATTTCCATTTTCACATTTTATATGTTATTCTTACCTACATACAACTGCCAACATATATAATATAAGTTCTGATATTGTAATTCATCTATATTATACATGCATGTGTCTATGCAATGCTTTTACTTACCATAACTTTGTACATATAAGTAAAATACCTGCAATTGCTTTGGTTATATTCCATTATTCAATTTTGTATATTGATCACAAAATGTTTTCTTTTGGCCAAACAAAAAATAATATTAATGGACTTTGTGGTTATTTATGTTCACCCTCAGTCGAGTGTCCTTTAATCATTAACAAGTTATAAATAAACCGAGTTTCAAGCCATTTCCTATCTCTGAGAAATAACACTTTAAATGTTCATATTCCGACTTTCCCAATTTCGCCAATAACCGGGACTGATTGATATTACCCGTTGATTTCCACCACTTTGCCTTGCCTATGCGGGTCCCATTGGGCTGTGAGTAGGATCGTACCTTTTGTAATTCCACCATACACTAAGTCCTATCTTGGACTTGGCATTCCAGATGCTAGAATATGAGATTTACACTTCGACCTTGCCAATCTTCGGGCATTGGTTAAAGGTCAACAATGTAGGACAAATATTCTAATTGTCCCTAGTTCGATTATACTCTCCTGGTCCTGATCCATGACTAAAGGAGTCTGATGGTACCTATTTTCGGATACTCTTTTTTGATTTCACCTATCTTCGGGTACTGATCGACAAGATTCAATGATTATCCTTGGTTTTCCTTGACCAAGCATGTCCTGCTAGGCTACAAGCACGATCATGAAAATCCTGGTCATAGACCAGTTCCTATCTCTAGTGACCCATGTTTTGGATGTCTATCTCTGGGCATCCGCTTTTAGTCTCACCTATCTTCAAGTGGCGACCAAGAGTGTCCTTTATTAGATCTGGGCCATCATGTAGTGGGCTAAATGAATAAATTATAAAAAAATTATTCCATTTGGATCTTTGTTGGGCCTATGTAGTCTATTTAAAACTTTTCTAAATTTTTTTTGGTGAATTCAATAGTTTATTTAATTCATTAATATAGTTATATTCGATATAGTTTGTATTATATATATATATATACGTGTGTGTGTCTTGTATACTTGCATGTATGTACGTGCATGTACAACATAACAGGGTGTGCATGGTTTAACATGCCCATGTATAAATGATGGTATTTACACCGCAACAGACATGTTGGTCCCTCTATATACAAATGCGTTGTCCAAATATGTGTATGTGTGTGTTTGTGTGTATACACGCACATTAAAATAATATTAATATGTATATGTATATAAATATAAATATAGTTATATATATATTATGAAATGCTAATTATAAATAAACTTATAATAATGACTTATAAAATAGACACATACACAGATATATATACGTACGTACGTACGTACGTATGTATGTATATGTATATATATGTACGTATATTAAATTAAGCTATAGAGTTATTTTCAATAAATACTTAAAATGTTATATGTAATTTATGAGGAAATTATTTTTATTTTATAAATTAAAAATTATATATATATGACATACATATATATAAATATGCATATATATATACACATAATTAGTTATACATATATCAATTTAAATGTTAATAATATATTTATATGTATTTGCAACAATGCTGTCGGCCTATATTTTTTCCAGTTATATATATATATTAATAATAAACGGTTATTATTTAATTTTAAAGCCATACATAAATGTTTAATGTAACGGCCCTACCGTTATACTTATATTACTAAAGAACATTATAAATAATGTTGTCTATTAATATAAAGAATACGGCTTGTCAAAGGCGATCAAATGTAGATGTTTCTTTAAACTAACATTGACACGTCATACTTACTGTTTTTGAATATTTGGAATAGTATTTTTGACGTGTACGATTTTAGTCTAACGTAATACTCACACCGGTTTCTCAAAATCAGAACAATATATCATATAAACAAAATTCACAGATCACGGTAGATAATATACATCATACATAAATACATACTGTGGGTCTACAAAATAATACTTGACTCAATTAATAACCATCCAAAATAAGTCACCATCTCAAGTATATATCCCATCATACACACACACACACACACACACACACACACATAAATATGATCTACAGAAGATAAATGGATAAATCAAACAGTCTATCATCTGCTAGCTCACCTACCCAAAAGCCTGCAAGTGCTAACACCTAAAATGTCTCGATCGGCCTGACCTGAGTATTATAAAATAAATGGGTCAGGCTATCTTTAAATATCCAAAAGGCGAGAACAAGATGTAACATAAGAGTACATGACAATACAATATAAATTAGTCTCTAAAATGAATTAGCATGGAATTTAACCCACGGCATAAGCATATGTAAAGCCCAAAACACAATAGTCATAAAATCCCAAATCCCAAATCCCAAAAGATAAAAATATCTCAACATCCAAGAAAATAAAATCTAGAACAATCGTGGAAATGGAGTCGCGACCGATCACAAGGATTGGGGAACATAGAATTTTGACCGATCAAAAGGATTGGGATAACAAAAAAAATCTCATATCTCGACAAATCACAAGGATTGTAGAAAACCAAGTCTCGATCGATCCCAAGGATCAGGGAAAAATCCATTAGTATACTCCTTAAGGATCTATCATTCTTGCCGAACACCAAAAGAGAGTAAACTCTAAAGTGATAAATACTATCACTTTTAGTAATTACAATAACTTAACTAAAATGTCTCATACCTTCCGGTGAAATCCAAGTTTTTACTATAAGCTTGCAAATCTCACTCATTATGGATACTACTGGAAACCTGTATTATATTCTCTTATGGACCTATAAACTCCATGTCGAATACCAAAAGAGAATACAACCCTAAAGTTTAAATTACTATTCCAAAATAAATCACAATTATTTAACCAATGTATCACATATTACCCAGTGAAATTCAAGTATTCACTAATGAATTAGTAAATCCCACTCAAACACTCTATTCAATGAGCTATACCAATATTCGATGAAGCGTTACTTGAAACCATTCAAACCAATCAATGAAGTAAATTGATTATCGATACTCTTCAGTTTATAAAAATAAGATTCTCAAAAAAAATTATTTTAAAATCAAAAGGTCACACGAGAATGTCCCAAATGACATAAAATCCATGATTTATTTCAAGTTTTGTTAAGTAATGAGAAATCATGTTTTTAGAAAATCATTAGGCTAGTTTTGAAAACCATTCTATATATGTCTAATTGTTCTAAATCAACATTAAAAGTTACTATATTCACAAACATATTCCAAAGGTCCATACATAGATAACCGTTCATTTTTATGAAATATAATTACTTATATTCCAAACCCATTTTAGTATTCAATTATTTGTTTAAAAACAACTAAGGTTTATATCTATAGATCCATACTTGAAAATCCTTAACCGTTTACTAACAATACTTAATATATAAAATTTCTTATTTAAAATTATTTAAAAAAGAGAATTGAATTGATTTGAAGTATGAAACCTATAGTTTATAGTAATCCTTCTTTTATAAATTTATTGTTTGAATCTATATAGATATATAGCAAATCAAACTGAAAACTTAAACCAATTTGAATTCATTGAATTGATGTATTTGACTAAGAAATCTCAAAAGCTAAGTCACCGAAAAATCCCCAAAACCAAGAAAGCAATTAAAGAAACAAGCAACAAAACCAAGAAAGCAATCACAGAAACAAGCAAAAAAACCAAATGGAATAGTAGGATCTGGAACTTGCATCCCAGGTCTTTGATCGGTGGACCGGTCTACCATGATCGGTCGACTGGTGGACCACCTAGAACGCAAGTTCTAGGTGCATTTCTATCCATTGTCGACGCTTCTACTCTCTGTTCCGACTCTAGTTCATTTCAGCGATTCCTATTTGCGCTATAGTCTTTGATTTCAACATGCAACACCTAATTATAAACCAAAGCATTCAAAACATTAACGATAGGCTAAAAACTAATTGTAGTAAATAGGGTTTGACAAAGAGGAACAAAAATAGACTGTCTCTATAGGAATATAGATTACTAATAAATTCTCAGTTCATTCAACTAGAAATCATCAAACATGAAATTGAATATCTAAAGATAGGTGTGTGAGAATTAACTCACCTTGTTTCTCTTCTCTTCTTAGCTAAACAATCAAATTGCTACAACTTCTTCTCTACTCAACAAACCTTGGAACAATTTTTCACAATATATAGTAAAAACCCAATTCAATTACTAAAACAATTAAAATTACTCAAATTAAAGATTAAATGTAGAAAAAGGTTTCAACTTAATACCTTGCTTGTTTAGCTTCTAAAAGGGTTTATTTTGCAATGAAATTAGGAAGTTGAGCTCTAGGTTGAACGAGGATTTAGGTTTTCTATTTTTTCTCAGTTTATAGAAAAATGAACGTACTGTTAAAAGAGGAAGAAAGTTTTCTCATTAACTTGTATTTGCTATTTGGCTTGAGTTTTTCAGTTAAACCCAATAAGAGAGTAAAATTCCTATTTAAATTAAAAGAGCCATCCTCTCCATTTTCCAAAAGTCTTTCTCTCATCTTTAAAGATTTAACTTTGTTAATAATGACAAACAGACTATCAAAAATTCCAGAATACACTCTTTTTACTTAAAAGTTAAATTTTTCAAATTTACTTCTTTATTATGTAACATATCACTATTTAGTCTTACAACTAAAAAAAAATTCACCTTTTCTTATTACTTTAAAATTTAAACCAATTCTAAAATATCTCATTCCATCTTATAATTGAAATAAATAAATTTAAACCAACTCAATTTAATTTTCCAATTAATGATTCATTTTATTATCAAAATCTCTAATAGCAATTTAATAATACCTTAATTTGAATTGAAATCATCACTAAAAAATAATAATTCCTTTCTTCTAGTTAAATTAAATCAGTTATTCAAAAACTAAACTTAATCACATAATTAAATTTCAACAATCACAAACTGGAATTATAACTATAATTGAATTTAATTAATGTGGTAATTAACAAAAGGGTTTTTGTAAACTCCCCCCTTGAGAAAATTTTGTCTCTGCAATTTCCTTAATGAAAAGGATCACACAATATAATTTTCCTATGTAATTTTTATACTTTCATCTCCAATTATATACAAAATTTAAAACCAAGAATATTTTAAATCAAAGTATTACTTATTCCCATTAAATTTTCCAAATATTCTATTTTCATCCTTAACCGATCCCAAATGTTTTGTTTTATGCTTATTAAACACCTAAGGATGAATAAAATATTATCCTTTTATTTTTTAAGAAGTTCTTAAAATTTCTGACTAATATATTAAATTATGAATTAAATTTTTGTCTCATTATATAAATAATATTAAGCCACTAATTATTGTGATTCAATTTGTTATTTACAAAGTTGATTGCATACGCTATTAACAATGTCTTACTAAGTTTCTCCGCTTCACACAATTATTTTGGATAAAATATAATTTCAACTCATTTTAAACTCAAATATTTTTCAAAAAGATAATTTATATTTTCATGTCGAAGTTCCCTGCTCGATGTTTAGGAACTCCTTTCGATAATATGGCGTCCCAATAGAAATCCTTAAACATTTTCTGGACAAATCAACAATTATTAATCAAAATTTTCCTTATTTATATTAATTCTATCCTTAATAGCATCCATGCATCTAATAAAAATAATGATAACCAAGTAATCGTTCCTAACTTTCAATCAAACTGAATCGAACTTTCATTTATCCTAAGTTCTAATCCTAAATGCAAAAGCCCACATAAGGTACTAACCTGTTTCTAAACCAATTCCAATGCAATCTAGCAAAAGAAAGAACATCGCAAAACTAAGAACTATATCTTACTAAGCCGATCTACCAGAAGTCCTAACGGCCTTACTCTTTCCTTCCTTCCTTTCCTTGGATGGGCAGGCTGCTATCAAGTGTCCCTCCTTCTTACAAAAGAACCAAACTCTCGTTGGAGAAAAAAAAAATCGAGGCTTATTACATTCATTTGAACAGTGGCCTTTGATTCCACAGTTGAAACATGTTATCTGACTTTTAGGTATAGCTGCAGAAATGGACTCACCCTGTTGTCACTTCTTGCCCTTAGACTTAGAATCGCCTTGCTCTAGGTTGCTTCCTTCTCTAATTCACCTCTTGCTTCTACTTGTTAGAAGTTTCCTCCTCCATACCATCCTTCTCCGCCTCCTTGAGACGAAGTGTCGAATCAACTAAAGCCTTGAAAGATACATCCAACTGAAGTAGGAGAGCCTTCTTCAACAACTTGCATAATCCATAAATAAAATTTTGATTCTTACTCCTTTAGGATATTGCCTTAAACTCGGCTACATACTCCATAACAAAAGATTGATCTTGCTTAAGGTCAATAAATTTTCTGGTCAGCGCTTCCTTCTCTACCTCTGGCATAAATTTTACTCGAAGCTTTGCCTAAATCATGTCCAGGTAAGCTGAATTTCCTCAATCTCTACCACCAAATGGTCATGCCAGTGAATTGTCCTTTCTTACAGTTGGCTGGATGCCACTTGAACTCTTTGGGCGTTCGCAAGACCCATATGAGTAAAGATCCTCTTATACATCTCATCCAAGCCTGAATCTTTATGAGCTTCTCCATTCCTTTAAACGATTTGCCTCCTAAATATCCAAAGTCACTGCATAAGCGATCGAAGTCGGTACGAACCAATTGATCATCAGGAGTGGTCCAGATAGCACCGACGATCTCTGCAATATGATCGAAAGTCAAAAACAAGAAATATATTATTCGCAGCAATAAGGCGCGTGTTGGGCGAATTCTCACCCAGAAGCTCTCGAGACCAAGAAGTCACAGTTTTACCCGAGCTCGCAACCTCCACCTCGTTCGACAAACACAAAGCTAGAAGTCCATCCCCATTCGGCCCCATGACTCCATTCGGCATGTCCATCCAGTAGCCGGACCAACCATATTCGGGCAAATCACAAGTGCCATTCGGCATGCCCATCCGGTAACCGAACCAAACATCCCCTACTACTACCGGACCAGCCATACCGGTCCACCATACTCCTCCGAACCAACCATCACCCCACTACCGAATCAACTCCCACGCTACCACCGAACCACTTATCTACCGGACCATCTTCACAACCGAACCAAATAATCACCGGTCCACACTCGTTGCCGGACCACGCCTACCACCGGACCAAGCTCCATGCCGAATGTCCCCCGCCGAACCAGACAACTGCCAGTCCAGATCGCTTCAGCCCGGGCCCACCAGCAGTTATATACTTCCAAGACCCCTGCCCCCTACCTCATTCTATAAATAGAGGGGCAGGGGTACAACAATGGCAGACAAGTTTGAGAGCTCAAGCAAGAAAGGAACTTTCAAACTACTTTCATATACTAATATACGAAGCATTGTACTTGTAATCTGAAGGAAAGAAGATAATAACATATAAAGTGGACGTAGGCACATTCTGGCCGAACCACTATAAATCCGCGTGTCATTTACATTTCAGCCCCTACTTCTTTTATATTTATGTACTCATCTAAAATCATTGAAAATCACATATAATCAACTAAATAATACGACTTGGAGGTGTTTGTCCATTTTTTTGTGCAAACATTTTTGGTGCTTTCACTGAGAACTGAACTCAGGCTTCATCTTCTCCCACTCAACCTTCTTCCTAACAACATCACTCGTTACTTAGAAATCATGCCTTCCAAACAGAGAAAGGATGTTAACAAAGGAAAGAACATCGCAACTAGCAGCCTTCCAGATCCAGCAATCACGGATCAGCCCACTTCAACAGCAGTACCAGATGAAAATCAAGAAAATCCAACTGGTCCCGCAACGGAACAACCAATCACTAGGGAAGATCTGGACAGGGTTGTGGCTGAAGTAACTAACCGCTTCACATCCCAACAAGAAACTTTGGTGGACCAACTCATGACACGCTTAAGGGATGCTGAAGAGTCCAACCGCAACACTGAATCATGGGGTGAATCCCAATCCGGAGGATCCCGGAGGCAACAAAGGTCTTCACTCTTCGAACAAGCAATCAACAGGAAAAACGATGATAGGGGTCGCGCCCGGACTCAGCCCGAATTCCGACTCGAGGAAGCCCTTGGAACCGAACCTAGCGGGGGAGGCACCAGGCGAGGGTCGGATGTAGCTGAGCCAGTCATGCCACCTAATCATAGAAACCCCGCTGAACGGAGCCGAGCTAGAACCCAGCCCGAAGTTGACCCCATGGATGTGCTCGAAACAGAACCCCACAGGGGAAGATCAAGGCAGGGGGCAACTGTAGCTGGTCCTAGCGTGCATCCAAGCAGCCAAAGACAACCACTGGATAATGCTAGAGGTGATAGACTGTACCATCCCTACAGGTCATCTGGACGAGATAGATCCCGCAGGGAAGAACCGAGCTCATTTTTGTCCGCTCCAAGTTCTGACGAGCGGATGGCACGATTATTCAGAGAATGTGTCCAACGGGAGCAAAGGGACCGGGGAATAGGCGCTAGGGTCACCAGTCCCTTTACCCGAAATATCGAAACTGCCATCACTCCCCGGGAATGGAAAATGCCAACCATGGAACCTTACAAAGGAACTTCCGACTCCATCGTACACCTGCAGAGATACACCCAGCATATGCTCATGAGTGGAGCAACAGAAGGAGTATTATGTAAATTCTTTCCGCTATTCCTATCAGATCTAGCTACCTCCTGGTTCTGCCATCTACCCCAAGGATCCATCAGCTCATGGGAGATGTTAAAAGAAAGGTTTATTAGCCAGTTCCGCATCCATGTGGAACAACCCAGGGATGCTTATTCTCTATCCAATGTCAAACAGAAATCCGGAGAGACGCTGCAACAATATCTAACACGGTTCAACGCCGCAGCGGCAGCAGTTCAAGATGCCGATGAAAAACTCACTCTAATGGCCCTCTGTAGTGGTGTACATCCAGACACCAAGTTTGCCAGAAGATTAACTAAGGAAAAACCAGCTACCTTGCCTGATTTCTTCCATGAAGCTGGAAAGTATATGAGACTTGAAGACGCTGCTACGGAGAGGCAGTCAGGGCAACAAGGCAAGATAGTTCAGGACAAGGTTCCCACTGCAGCTAAGGACGCTCGAAGAAATGAATCTAGAGACAATGCTGGGGGCAGAAAGGTTGAGAAGCGCCAATATCGACCAGGGCCAAGATTTGACTCCTACACTCCTTTGAATGAAACAATCGAAAACATCTACCTAGCCACTCAGGGCGAACTCGGATACAAGCGCCCCCCGCACAAGAAAGAATCAGATAACGCACTCAAGTCCGGAAAGTTCTGTCGCTTCCACGAATCCCACGGACATGACACCAATGAATGCCACCATCTTCGGGACTTGATCGAAGAACACATTAGAAGAAGAAGACTGGAACGTTATGTGAAAGGTCAGAACAGGACTCCAACTCCTGCCAATGAGAACTCAAAGCAACCCCTCCCAGAAGTAGGCGGAGGGAATCGCAACAATCACAACACCAGTGGCTCTAGTCAAGAGAAGATAGTAGTCCTTACCATCTCAGGAGGACCACACATTGCCGACAGAAGTTGGGCAGAGATGGAAAGGTACGGCAAGTCGCTTAGAAATGCCGAAGGATATGTTAACTCCATTACGGAGGAACGCCACCCGAAACGAAAAGAAAACAATGACATTGTATTCAGTAGGCATGATTTGGAAGGAAGACAGTACCCACATATGGATCCCATGGTCATCTCTGCCTGGTTTGGTCCAGCTAAAGTTTTTCGGATTCTAATAGACACGGGAAGCTCCGTAAATATCCTGTTCAAACATGCTTTCGACAAAATGAAATTATCAATGAAGGATGTATCCCCCTGTGACAAACCACTGCACGGTTTCACTGGAGATGCAAAAATGCCCCTCGGGCAACTTGACCTCTTCGTCGAAATAGGAAGTCATCCCCGCTCCGTTGTGCGAAAACAAACGTTCGTACTAATAGAAAACCACTCGGCTTACAACGCTTTCTTGGGAAGACCAGCCTTGTCTGACTTTCAGATTGTATTAGCCCCTTGGTGCCTGAAAATGAAATTTCCAACAGACAACGGAGTAGGAGAAGTAGAAGGAGATCAAGATGCCGCCCGAGACTGCTACGTAACTGAACTTCGCAATAACCGCAGAAAGAATAAAGGAAAAGATGCAGAGACTATTCTCTGCATGAAAAGCTTGGAGGCATAGCAACTAAAGAAAGCCCCTCCTCTTCGATACACAAGCGATCCCTTCAATGAACTAGACCCCAGGGATAAAGAGGAGGAGGCTACCGCCGAGCCTGCAGAGGCTATGGAATTCGTATCGGTAGATAAGCATGATTCAAGTAGACTATTAAAAATCGGATCTCAGCTGAAAACGGAATTGAAGGATCAACTCATTGACTTTCTCCGCCACAACTTAGATGTATTTGCGTGGACCCATGCCGATATGACAGGAATCTCCCCAGACATAGCATGCCACATGTTGAACATCGATCCCACCAAGGTACCAGTAAAGCAGAAAAAGAGGAGCATGGGGGCAGAGCGATCAGCAGCCCTTGATGAGGAAGTAAAAAATCTACTTGCTAATGGCTTCATACGGGAAGCCATCTACCCAGAATGGATCGCTAACCCGGTGCTAGTAAAAAAGGCCAATGGAAAGTGGCGAACATGTATTGACTTCTCCAATCTGAATGACGCTTGCCCGAAAGACTGCTTCCCACTTCCCCGAATTGACCAACTCGTAGACAGCACAGCTGGGCACGAACTCCTATCTTTTATGGATGCATACTCCGGATATAACCAGATCCCCATGCACGCTCCCGATCAGGACCACACTAGCTTCATCACCGACCGCGGATTATATTGTTACAAAGTCATGCCTTTTGGACTCAAAAATGCTGGAGCTACCTATCAACGCCTCGTCAACAAAATGTTCGCAGGACTGATAGGACGAACTATGGAAGTATATGTGGATGACATGTTGGTAAAGTCCAGGAAAGCCAACGACCATGTAAGCCATCTGGACGATATGTTTCAGGTACTTCGCCGGTATGGAATGAAGCTGAATCCTCTAAAGTGCTCCTTCGGAGTTTCATCGGGAAAATTCTTAGGATTCATCGTCCACGCCAGAGGAATCGAAGCAAACCCTGAACAAATCCGGGCTTTAAAAGAAATAAGGATACCTTCCACTCGAAAAGAAATGCAGAGCCTAAACGGAAAGGTGGCCGCCCTAAGCAGATTCATTTCCAAGGCAACTGACAAGTGTGTCCCTTTCTTCGAAGCACTCAAGAAAGACAAAGGGAGGTTCGAGTGGACCGACGAATGCTTAAAAGCCTTCCTCAACCTAATCGAACACCTTCAGAGACCACCAGTACTTTCAACTCCAAATGAAGGTGAAGTGTTATACCTATACCTCGCTGTATCATCTCATGCTCTAAGCGCCGCCTTGGTAAGAGAAGAAGACCGCACACAACGCCCGGTTTACTTTGTAAGCAAGAGATTTACAGGGGCAGAAGCCAGATATCCTAAACTTGAGAAGTTAGCATATTGTTTATTGATCGCGTCACGGAAACTGCGACACTACTTCCAGTCTCACTCCATCAGGGTTCTAACCGATCAACCACTAAGACAAGTGCTCCATCATCCTGACACTTCTGGGCGACTCCTCAAATGGTGCATCGAACTAAGTCAGTATGATATCACCTACCATCCCCGCACCGCTATCAAAGGACAAGCCATAGCTGATTTCATTGCCGAATTCACTACCAACGAAGGCAAGGAACAATCCGAAGTAGCAAAAAACATCAAATGGAACCTCTTTGTAGACGGAGCATCAAACGAACAAGGCTCGGGGGCAGGTATTGTGATCGTCACCCCCAGGGGAAGAAAGTTGTACTATGCATTAAGATTGGAGTTCACGGCCACTAACAACGATGCTGAATATGAAGCAGTAATAGCGGGATTGGAACTGGCCCTAGAAATTGGAATCAATTCCTTATGTATTCATAGTGATTCTCAGCTTATCGTAAACCAGGTACTAGGAGAATTCCAGACTCGAGGAGAACGACTCACAGCATACCTAAAGAAAACCAGACTGCTGCTCGATCGATTGGACCATTATCTAATCAAACACATTCCTCGAGAAGAAAACCAAGAGGCAGATGAACTTGCAAAGCAAGCTAGTATGAAGGACAGCACCATTTCCGGAGCACTAGCAATCTCAAGGCAGCTTGCCCCGAGTTTCGAACAAGCGAATCTGATAACTGCAATCGAAGAAGGAACCTGGATGACTCCTATCCGGAAATATTTGCAAGATGGCATACTACCCGACAGGCGTGACGAAGCTAAGAAGATCTTGAGGAAAGTTCCCCACTACACAATACAAGAAGGCATCCTCTACCGGCGTGGCTTCTCTAGCCCCCTATTAAGATGCGTCGCCGGAAGGGAAGCCAAGGAGATATTAACAAACATCCATCAGGGAGGATGCGGAGATCACACTGGAGGACAGACTTTGGCAAGAAAGATACTCCGATATGGATATTACTGGCCCACACTAAACAAAGATGCCCTAGACTTCGTTAAGAAATGCGACAGATGTCAGAAGTTTGCCAAGATCCCTCGACTGCCCACAAACGAAATTACTCAAATGACCAGCCCTTGGCCCTTTGCTGTATGGGGAATTGACTTAATTGGCGAACTGCCAACGGGCCAAGGCGGAGCCAAATATGCTATAGTGGCAGTCGATTATTTCACCAAATGGGTGGAAGCGGAACCTTTAAATAAAATATCTTCAGCAAAAGTTATCAACTTCTTGATCAAAAACATTCTGTGCAGGTATGGAGTCCCCCTCAAGATCGTATCAGACAACGGGCTCCAATTTGACAGCGAAGAATTTGCCGACTGGTGCCAAGAGCATGGAATTCATAAAAGCTTCTCATCAGTAGCTTACCCTCAGGCAAACGGACAAGTTGAAGCTGTCAACAAAATTCTCAAAACCCTAATCAAGAAGAAACTTGAAAAGTCAAAAGGCGCTTGGGTGGACGAACTTCCTACGGCACTATGGGCATACCGCACATCTTTCAGAACATCAACGGGACATACTCCTTTCTCTTTGGCATATGGATCGGAGGCAATGCTCCCAGTTGAGACTGTTGTGCCTTCTCACCGTAGGATCCACTACAACCCAGAAGAAAACGAAGAACTCCTCCTCATGTCTTTGGATCTGATTGAGGAAAGGAGGAACGACGCAGCACTCAAAGCAGCAGCTCACAAACAAAAAGTGGCAGCACTATACAATTCCAAAGTCAAACATCGCAGCTTACAAGAAGGAGATCTTGTCCTCAGGCGAATCTTTCCGCGCCCCGGGGCACTGGACCCCATCTGGGACGGACCATATGTAATTCACAAAGATCTCCACAACGGAGCTTACATTTTGTCAACAGTGGACGGAGAGGTGTTCCAGAGGGCATGGAACATCCGACACCTCCGTCGATACTTTTCTTAACTTGTACTGCCCATATGAAGTGAATTAGCAAAGAGAATCAGTGGACGTAGGCATTTTCGTGCCGAACCACTTTAAAAAATCTTGTCTCTTTTTAACTTGTTCCTTTATGTCTTGGCTACTTGTTAAGTTTTATCCCTTTCTGTTGAACAAAATCCTATGGCATCCCCACTCAAGACGCACCGCGGCCTCATCTGGACTAGGCCTAACAGGTACGCTACGATTCTATGCACTCGCCAATGAGACTCTTTTGCTCCAGCATCCCTCTGCTGCGGGTTAACTCATTGCGCGCCTGCCCTCAAAGCCAACTGTAATGAGCCGATTATAAGTCATCATAAAGGCCGACTATAGCCGATGGCAGCTCATTACGGCGTTCGGCTCGTCGGTAACTGTGAACCTACTTTAAGCCCCAACATAAGGTGTGGCCAGCCAGGGGTAGTTCACGGCCAACGGCACCCACGCTAGCCGGCCACGGTAAATCGAATAATACCCACGATTACGGACCATAATGGTTCGGGTAGTTACCGTGCGCGATCTCGGCTCCGATGTGTCTTAAGTGCGGCTGTGGTAAAAAAGAAAACTCCCCGCGGAGGCGTAAGATGGGTGACAAATGTCTCCAAGACCCACAGCTAGGGAAAGTGACTACAAAACCCGTTTGCCACGAACTTAAGTACATCGACGGCCTTCCGTGACTGGAAGTTTTACTTTTACTATATTTCCATTTCATTTAAATATTTTTCTCCTATCCTGTATAACAAACTCTAAAGTACAGGAAACCAAATAGGAAGCATTCACTCATGAGGCGCTAAGCCTGCGTACTGGGTGGCAGGGCGCTCAGCTATACCCGTAAACAGTTACACAAGACACTCAAAGCTACCGCCTGCGAATAAAACATAAAGGGCGGTACTCTCTTCTCTTGTACATAAATGCGTAACTATAGCTTATTCATACACTGACATTGCAAAACGTGAAGTTATATTTCAAGCAAAAACTTAACATCAAACACAACTAGAATCACAGGCATATACATAATTATACTTCTCACACGGCACATAAAGATAGCGACAACATTTAAACATGACAAAATCAGCTTATATTATGAGATCACACGAAGTTATTCTTTGCAAATAATTTTATTACAGTTGCATGTCAAAGACTAACATAAACAGTGATAAAAAAGAAACAAAAAGATGGCAGATGCATTCACACTCCATCACCAACTCCCCCAGCCTACTTAGCCGCAGGATCAGAGCCCCCAGCATGTGGATCTGAAGTCCCACCTGTCCAGATCAGAAGAGGAATTCATTAAACGAACGATCAAGTTATGAAAACACGGAAAGAAAAGAAAGGGAAAAGAATAGCTCACCAGCATCCGCCGCTTGATCCTCATCATCCAACTGCACGCCCGCTTCCTCTGCAGCGAGCAGCCGCATCCCCTCTTTCACCGCCGCTTGCTCCTCCTTTGAGAACTGAGCAGTAACCGCACTCAAGTTGAAAGCCTCTCCGCCTTCCTTACCCGCGTTCACCCTGGCCTCCTCTAAAGCCTGGAGATACACCTTGGCCATGACCCGAGGGTAATCGTCCATCCAAGACAAGCCGGCCTCCTTCCAAGTGTGGAAGTACATATCCTGCAGCATCTCATCCATTATCCCCTCGTTTTCCTCAAACTCCCTCACCCGGGCCTCGGAAGCTTGCAACTTGGCGACGGCGACATCCCTCTCTGACTGGTATCTCAAGCAGTCAGCCTGGAGTGACCTCCTCATTTCCTCTTCCTTCAACCTGAGGGACCTCCTCATCTCCTCCATCTCCTCCTTCAACTCGGCCTGAGCCATCTCCGCAGCCTCGAGCCTCCCTGACAACTCCTCTACCCGCTCGAGATCCGCATTTCGAACCTCATCCACCGTTGCGATAGCTATGTTAATCCGCTCCCTGCAAGCGACCTCCATCTTCCGTAATTCCGCCCTACTGGCCTTCTCCATGGTCTCTTTCAGACGCTTGGAGGCTTCCTCATGCTGGGAAATCTGGATGGCTTGGTCGGCGAGCTGCTTGGCCTGATCGGCAACCTTTAACCTCAACCGAATGTTAGCACTCCCGATCTCTTCCCCGGTCTTGACCAACTTAGCATGATGCTCCATTAACTTCTTGGTCTCTGCGGCCACCCGGTCGATATTAGCCTTGGCCTCATCCCCCATGGTGACTACCCGTGTAGTAAGTAAATCAAGATCTAAAGATTTGGCCTCGTCCAGCACCCTTACCATGGGGTTGCGGGGAAGGAGGTGTTCGCCCGTGGTCTCATCGAATGAAATGTCCCGAAAGCTTGGGTCTAAATCAGGATGGCCAGCAAAAGGGTCACGAGGCACGGGGCGAGGCGCATCGGGACGCCTTATATGAATGACAGTAGGACTCTTGGAAGGAGGAGGAGGGGGGCCGGGCTCCGTGCTCTCCTCCGTAGTATCACGAGAAGGCTGGGTAGGAGGCTGCGAACCAGGGGACGACTCAAATAAGGAACGGCTCCGCTTCCTTTTCTGAATGCCCTCTTCGATGACCCCAAGAAGAGGGCGGTACTTGACTACGTCCCCAGTGCGATCAGTAGAAGGTTTCGCAGAAGCTCTCCTCGACTTAAATTGTTCAAGGCGATGTCGAATATCCGACGTTTTAACTGCCTGGCCTGCCCCTGGAATAAAAGAACAAGTGTTACGAACATACAATAATCCGCAATTCAAAAAAAAGTGCTAAGTTAAAAAGAAAGAAAAGTGAGGAGACACATCTATTATACAAACCCGGCGGAGGAGTGGGAAACTGCAATAAGTCCTGGATCTCATTCCAGGACGGAAGTGAACCGTAAAAAATTTCTAAGTCCCTATCGAAAATGGAATCGGCAGAAGACAAAAGTTCACCTTGCGTCGCCGGAGTCACCCTAGCTGAAGCCACAGCTTTGCCGGTTTCCTTTGCCTTCTCCGTTTCTTTCTCCTTTTCCTTCTCCGTTTCCGACTCTCCCTCCGACTCCCCGAAGGCCCGACGGAGAGCCTCATCCAGTTCGAGGTCTTGCTCAGAGGTTAGAGCGGCAACACCACTACCACCTTGACCGTCGCCATCTCCTCCACCCTCCGACCCTTCTCCAACTTCGCCTCCTTCCTCCTCTTCCACACCTTCCTCCTCCGGGACAGTCGGGCAAGTACTTGGAGAAGGGCCATCGGACTTCTTCAGTTTCTTCCCCCCGACCACGGGACGCTCTGCGAAAGGCTCCCTCTTACCGCTCTTTACCTTATCCCCCTCCTTAGCTTTAGCAGCCTTCTCCTCAGCCGTGTCTCTTTGCTTAACCACGGACTGGTGCGGTAAGATCAAATTATACTCCAAGAGGGTTGCGTTCCTGATCAAGAAGGAGGCCGACCGGTCCCGTGCCGGAATAGCCTTTAGTTCAGCAGCCATTCGCACCAAGGAATCATCCTCCACAACTGCAATACCACCTGTCGCTAGCCAGAAATAGAAGCATGTCAGAAAAAACACTACAGTCAAGACATGGAAAATATAAATGAAATCCATCTTACATCCGGAAGTGAAAAGGCGGAAAGAAACAACATCGTCCTTGATGAAGAACCACTCTTTCTTGAACATGGTAAACTTGGAATACAAGTCCAGAACTGGTTTGAAGGGTACGGCCGCCTCCAAACTAATATACGGAGACCCCTTCTTATAGCCTCTCAGGTTGTACAAGTATCGGATTTCCCGGTTAGAAGGAGGACGCCCGTACCTCCTCTGGAAGATAACAAAGAGGCTCACCAGGATAGCATATGAGTTAGGCTGAAGCTGGAAGGGAGCCACCTTCAAATATGTGGTGAAGCTTACTATCCAAGCGTTGATAGGGGGGATAGCGCCGCACATGCAATGGTATCTGCTAAAAGCGAAGTAGCCCTCGGGAGGATTATATGGCATCACTCCATCTCCCGGCAGCAGCATAAGAGCCCTATCTATCCCGAAGGAACGGGATATGACGTCAAGTTGCTCCTCCTTTAGGGAGCTAGGAAAGCAATCCGGGGGAGAGACCAAAAGTTCATGTGGACCATATCCGTCCACTAGAGACCTCGGAATAGGTCGGTGTTGCCCGGATCCTGGTTGGACTGGGGGCAAGGAAGAAGAAGGCTCTCCTGTGCCTCTAGACTTCTTTCTATCCGATCGTGTTTCCGCTTTGCGAGACATTTTCTGCAACACAAGGAAAGCAAGGCATTAGAACAGGGAACATAGAAAAGTAAACAAACAAGTGCGTGCAAGTGTGGGATTTCATTCGCAAACTAAAGTTTTCAAGGTCATCGTGTTCATTCGGTTTCCATCTCATTCGGTCATCAAGTTCATTCGGTCATCATGTTCATTCGGTTTTCCATCTCATTCGGTCATCATGTTCATTCGGTGGTACTGTATCAGGGGCATTCGGTACGCAAGGCATTCGGCCCCAAGGCCGTAGTCCCATTCGGTGAAACGAAGACGTACGTGTGTATTCGGCAATAAGTGTATACCTGGTCCGGTATAAGGTTGGTTCGGCAAAACACTTGGTTCGGCAAAACACTTGGTTCGGCAATAGATTGATTCGGCGCTTGTTGGTTCGGTGAAGAAAAACAAGGGGGGTACGACCTCTATATATAGGCGAACTCGCAACCACCGAACCAAACAATTCGCCCAACCGGACCAATAATACCGGACCACCAGAAGCCGAATGAGAATAGCCGGACCAACCAAGAACCGAATGGAACTCTCTCTCTACCGTCCAAGACCAGGAACTAGTGGCGTGCAAAGCGCCTCCCTCAGATAAGTACCGAACTCCAGAACTAACTAATAAAATAAGATTATGATAACGATGAATAAGTCGTAAAATGCTCACCGACGTGGATTAAATCGTTTACACGTGTACGCGACCTCGAATGGTCCACAGGCACGCTCTGAATGGTTATTAACCCTACCATCGTGGGAATTTACACTTTGACACGCGTTCTTAAGCCCATCGGTCATATGGATATTTGATAATTATTATGAAATGGCTAAGCTACTTACACATGTACGGGGTCACGAACGATCCCTAGGCATGCTCTGAGCTGGCGATAAACCACCTTGGCAAACGACCCAGGAACCCACTCTAACGTAAACCTGGCATCGACGATGCTAAGCCCCTTCGGGGCACACTTGCTCGTCCCGAGCGACACAGTTCACTTCATCTCAAATATTCCAACCACGAACGGTCGTTATTTGAAACCACACTAAAACTGTAAATTCCTTTGCAGGACATCCGCAGGATACGAACGTCCAGCCCATGGCGTTACGAAACAAGCCTTTCTATCACCAGGAAACAAAGCGCGACACGTGCAAGCACGTGCCCCACTTTGGGGGGCAAATGTTGGGCGAATTCTCACCCAGAAGCTCTCGAGACCAAGAAGTCACAGTTTTACCCGAGCTCGCAACCTCCACCTCGTTCGACAAACACAAAGCTAGAAGTCCATCCCCATTCGGCCCCATGACTCCATTCGGCATGTCCATCCAGTAGCCGGACCAACCATATTCGGGCAAATCACAAGTGCCATTCGGCATGCCCATCCGGTAACCGAACCAAACATCCCCTACTACTACCGGACCAGCCATACCGGTCCACCATACTCCTCCGAACCAACCATCACCCCACTACCGAATCAACTCCCACGCTACCACCGAACCACTTATCTACCGGACCATCTTCACAACCGAACCAAATAATCACCGGTCCACACTCGTTGCCGGACCACGCCTACCACCGGACCAAGCTCCATGCCGAATGTCCCCCGCCGAACCAGACAACTGCCAGTCCAGATCGCTTCAGCCCGGGCCCACCAGCAGTTATATACTTCCAAGACCCCTGCCCCCTACCTCATTCTATAAATAGAGGGGCAGGGGTACAACAATGGCAGACAAGTTTGAGAGCTCAAGCAAGGAAGGAACTTTCAAACTACTTTCATATACTAATATACGAAGCATTGTACTTGTAATCTGAAGGAAAGAAGATAATAACATATAAAGTGGACGTAGGCACATTCTGGCCGAACCACTATAAATCCGCGTGTCATTTACATTTCAGCCCCTACTTCTTTTATATTTATGTACTCATCTAAAATCATTGAAAATCACATATAATCAACTAAATAATACGACTTGGAGGTGTTTGTCCATTTTTTTTGTGCAAACAGCGCGTGTTTTAATAAAAAAGCTAGATGGATAATTAAAAAAAGAAAAAAATTCCTTAAGCACTGTTGAAGAATGAATAGGAAGCTGTCTACGTGATGCGCCAAACATGACGCGGGAAAATAAAAATATGCCGCCTTTCTCATAAATCGTTCAACGTCAACCTCCCTCCCCCACATAATCTATTCCAAATTTAATTAATAATCAAACTCTTCTTCCTCTCTCATAAATCCACTATCGATCTCTAGAATATGCATATTGAAGCCTCGAGCCATAACTCCACTGTCGATTCAGCCTTTCACGAGCTTCAACAACCCTCCAGCTTCCTTGAGCTTAAGAAATTCAACAGCCCTCCACATCTCCAGTAGCCCTCATTCTTCAATACCCACTCAAACCTTACTGCACCGTAGTTCATAGTTATTGAACTACAAAAGACCTTTTTGAACATTAAATTGTTTAAACCACAATACTGGCGATGATGTGTATTTAGTTTTTTTTCCAAAGCATCTTTGTAATTATAAATTTACGTTAGGCATAGGAGGGTACAAAATAGAAATTTGAACACATGACATTTATATTTACTCTCATATGGGATATCACAAATTTGAACACTAAAGTTGGCAAACGATGTTGAACTTCCATTTCAAAACCACATTGAGTCTTCAGAAAAAGAGCAGTCCCCGTCTTCATAGTGTTGGTTTGATCTGCTGAGGTGGAAGTAATTCAGTTGAGTTGAGTACCCGATTTTAATATTTTTGTTTGTTTGCAAATAATACAGGTCCTTTTATGAGCCTCTTGTTGTTAGAATATTTCACACTGATTTGCAATAATTTTCAGTAAAATTAGTTGCTCGTTAGTTGCTAATCAGTTGATCAACCACTCATCACTAAACATATTCAATAAAATGCCTAGCTCAATTAAGGGTTACTTCTTTTCCCATCCATTTACATTAAGGATACTATGCTGAATATTCTTAGTATTGTTTAATATTTTTCCTTTTAACCAAACAAGTTGCATTGCTAATTACGTTGGATATTAATTATAAACTGCTAATTACTTTAGTTTAAAGTTTGTCATGATTCTTTGTTTTTGCCAAAATCACCGACATTTTACAGGATTTATTTCACTACACGAGCCTTACATGTTAAGATTTAAAGTTGAGAACACCATTGTGTATATTACTCTTTACTTAAATTTTTGATGCAATTTATTGTATACAAGGCTGTGATTTGGTTGCAAAATTTCACAATGCATGAGTGCCTAATTCAACCGAACTTCTGTTCATTAGGACAGTATGCCTCATATACATGTAATATATGTGAATTTGTGCGCAATTGTTAATATGGAATCCACCATGCTAGAATTTCAAGTTTGTTCATGGTTATAATCATAATTCATAATATACACATATTTATTGGCTGAGGAAAAAACACATATCAAGCCAGTATAATTCTTTCTAAAGGTGTTCATTGCATAAAGTGATTTGCTACAACTTTGTTGCTTGTACAACTTGGTATTTGTCATATGGTTATTATTTATATCAACATTTTTTATTTTCATTTTACCTTATCCAATTTCGACCGATGAAATGATATATTATCAGATGCAAACATAAGATGTACCGAAATTAATTTGGGTATCTATCAGTTTGAGATAGTTAATAAAATTCAAAATTGACCAAACATTTATGTGTAATGAAACATTCATCATCATTGGCAAAAGAAGGAAAAAAAATTACATTTCGATGAGGGGAAGGTGTAAGCAAAGCTGGTGATTTTAATTGATAAATATTGGTACTAAAGAAATTGAAAGAACAAATAAGATATATATTCAGCATTTCATGACCGCATGTGAAATAATTGATAATATGTTACTAATCGATTATATTCATGGTTTCAGGAGTGGAAAAAGGTTGGAAACAACCAAAGCTAGAAAAAGTAGGAAAAATAAATAAAGTATTTCCCTAAAATTATTGTAGATAATTTTTTTATTTTGTTTTTTATTTCAAAAATCAATTCCTAACTTAATTGTAAGTTTTTATGTGCATAGCTTGTAGGTTGGTTGAAACTGGAAATAAGACATGTTCTTTTTATCATAGGTTTATGAGAAGAGATGCCGATAATTTTGAAACTTAAAAAGATGTTTTTTTACAGAAGTTCTATATTTTTTTGTTTTATTTATTTATTATCATTATCTTTACTCAATATGCTTATGATAGTCATTAACTTGCTGTTAAAACTAAGTACACAACATGGAAGAGATAATCACTCAAAATGAATTTCACTAATACAGATAATACATTTGTTGTTATCAAGCATATTACTCTGGCAGAGAGTAAAGGACGTCACAATTAACTTCAGTATTATGCGCTGATAGAGTCTGAAGACATGTGGCTTTTATATGATTAACCGAGCAATTAACACATGAAATGTAATCTTCAACTCCAGTGTCATTTCTACAGCTTGATGTTGTCTTCAACATAAGGAGAGTTCAATTCGACTGTGTAGCTACGATCTGGTGGAGATGCAAAGCAGACACTTTCAAGCTCGGTTGGCATATTTGCTTTTCAGGTTGATAAATACTTGGACTGGAGGTTAGGTAGCTATATTTGTACCGATCAATTATGTTGCTGATGATTCTTTTATTTAATTTCTCTAATTTTCTTTTTCTTATGTTTGTACTGGTTTGTTACTAGCTTTTTATTCAATTGTTTCCTTGTTATGTCTTTTGCTTAGTTTGGGATTACTAAACAACATAACAATATTATTGAAAAGTGACTATGATGAGACGTTAGGGAAAGGCTTTACAATAGACATGGTATTGGCACTACATTTTGAATATCCGACTAAAAATTTACACATACTTTAGTTTAACTTTGATGCTCAATACATAAAAGATCACAGTGGATATCATTTGTTTTGTAACATGAAACAAATTACCTAACAATATGTTTCATGCCATATCCAGCTCTTTTTACTCGGACATACTAGAAAAGAACATGTTTATATAATTCAAGAAGATATAAATATAGACTTTTCTATATTACATTGACACTGATTCTCGCCAGATCTCTAAATGTTCCTCTACTTTTGTCGATTAGAGATGGTCCTTAGCAAATTTACTAACATGATTTTAAACCAATAAGATAAAAAAAGGAGGATTGAAACGTGATTCTAAATGTTCTAGTCTAAACCTGTAGAACACTGCAAGTCAGTGCATCATCTGGGTCAATTGACCTCTACTCTTATCCATTACTCTTTTTTCCTATTCTCAGCTAACACTTCTATGTCTATTTTTTGACTGTACCACTTAGTCAGTGCAAGTCAATGCTGATTGTCTTTAATCTTTCCGATGATCTTAATTTCGACCATAACTTAGCTGTTTAGCCTCATCTTCTTTACTTGATTATGAACTTACCTTCTTTTCTTAGATTTTTTGAACTTAATATCTACTATAGTTGTGTTTAATGGGGACTTACTTACCGTCTACTAACGTTATGTTTGCTTATTGTCTACTATGGTTGTGTTTTAATGGACCATGACTTATGTCCAACATATTGGATCATTTACGTGCTTATTATTTAAGGAGGATTCTGAATGGGTACCATATATATCATATGGTTCCACTTTTTTGAATGTTGAAAAACTTGCTCTTGTGTCAATTCAAAATCCAATCATTTCATCTTTTACTTTTTGCATGCAATATGTATGTATGTAATGTATGTTATGCATGTAAACATTTTCCAATGTCATGTCAGGAAAAATACAATGCAATTTGTCCTTTTTGATGAATTTTATACTACATGAAATATAATCTCCAACATGCATTAGTCCTAACCTTCTAGTCGTTTCCTTTTTTCATGTGGATATATATATTGTTGCCTGGAAAGATTGGTACAAATAAATGATTTTTTATCATCTTATTAGCTTCTATTACAAAATGACATTCCTTCCTGTTGTTACTAATTTTTTGATGGTGTTTGTCTTTTGATATAAATTTGCGATTTGTATTTATTCTTATGGAAATTACAAGGACCCTAACATGTTTACATACTTAGATGAATCTTATAATTTTTTTTTTTGCAAGGCAAGCCGGTTTTATAGTGGACCGTCCATTTTTTATTACGAACGTAATAAAAATTTGAAGTACAGGAGAAAGGTAAAAGCACCTTAACTACTAAGAAAATGAAAGATAACACCACAAGAGTGTGATAGACAAATCACAACTACAAAATGAATATCGAAAAACGACTACTCCTCCGAAGAGGAATCAACATCATCATCCACAAAATCCTGGGAAGACACCAGAGGGACATTCCCCAATAGACCAGCATAGGGGCGAAAATGGAAAGCAAGACAAGGATCATAAGCCACAGAATCAGAAGTGTACACAAAGAAACGATCCCAGGTAGTATCAACAAGTAGGATATAATTCGATCTTGCAAAATAACCGTCCAAAACAAGATCTAATGAGTCACCTGACGGTCTATAATAAAGGCATCTAAGGTCCAGATGATCATCAGAAACAAATCTAAAGAAAGAATCATCCAAAGGGTTAAATCTCATATCAGAAATGTGATCAACACAACACCTCTCAGCATCATCCCAAACAATAGAGGGACACGGCATACCAGGAATAGGGGCATCAACAGTTATTGTAGAAACATCACTAGCAACCAAAGGCAAGGGAAGCGGATCAGAAACCTGAACAGGATCCGCAGATACAACAAAAGGCACCCCAGAAGATGGCGGGGATGCAGGCTGTGCAGTACAGGGAGCCAGAACCGGGACCGATAAAGGAACCGCAGGCAAACGCGGCGAGGAAGGAGCAACAACATCACAAGGGACCACAGGATCAGAAGTACAGACTGGCTTAGGACGTGGAAAAAATTGGGAAGCAGGCCGAGCAACTGAACAAGGAGGCACATCTGGGACATCGTTATGGGCAGGATGGGGAGTAACAAGAGGTGAAATCTTAGGGACCCATTTCCCGAGCGGAGGCCGAGGAAGAGGGATCTTAGGAGCCACCAGAGAAACAACAGAATGCGTGCAGTCGTTGGCCAGGTGGCCAAAGGAGTGACAGGAGGAACAAATGTCAGGAACTCAACCGTAGCGAACCCGGACTTCCACTACATGCCCAACAGCTAACTGAACGGGAATAGAGGAAGGAAAGGGCTTAGAAGGGAAAATCTCGATCAAAGCTTTAGCAAACATCAATTTGTCTCGCGCCATCGTATTAGAGTCGAAACATTTCAATTTTCCAACATTACAAGCTAGCCAATTCAAACATTTGTTCCTCAGTATAAGTAAATCATTCATTCGAATTGTGATTTATGAACTTTAATTGTGAAATTAAGTCTAGGTTTTGAGAATGGTTAATTTAATTTAATTAAGAAATGAGTTCATTTCTTTAAGAGAATTTCAATTTATATTTGAAACACTATTAAATCAATTATTTAAGTTTGGCATTTTGGATAAAATTTTAATAATGAGATTTGTTGTTTAAATTAAGAAATTATAATTAATAATTTATTTTTATAGTGAGAATTTTAATTTGTGATTGGTGTTGGTAAAATATAGAAATCAATTCATTTTTTATAAAGCATGATTTAGCGTAAATGAGTCTGTTATAAGTGATAAAACAAAGTAAAAATTAGTAGCACTTCTCTTAGGAATTAGATTAGTAACACCTTTTGTTATTGGGTTTGATTTCATACCCAAGCCCATTTAACTAAGAAGAAATCCATCTTCTCCTTTCATTGTTCATTCATTTTCATTTACAGTGAATTGTAAATTAGAAAACCCAATATCCACTTTAAATTACAAGTTCTAGAAACTAAAATAACTCCCCAAATCATGTGCATTGTTCTAGGGCTTCTTCAAATAGGAATCAAGTTGAATTTGGATGCAAATTACTGAGCTAAACATAAAGTTTAAAAGGTGTGTTAATCACTCACACTATCTATCTTTCATTATCTAATTATATGCATGTTGAAATCATCTTTGTGACTGCAAACTTGTGTTATATCTCTTGTTGAATTCATTTACCGAATATCAGTTTTAACTTCCTCCTAGGTTTAAATTTCCTTAATCACTTGACATTACGAATGCATGTTTGTTTCTGAGGTTGTATGGCAGATATCAGTTGTTGGGATGAATTGGAGTTGTATCAGAATTGATAAAGGTCGCAAGAGGAGGGAAATGGCACTTCACGTTCCAAGTCCATAATCGGCGGCACCTAGAACGTGAGTTCCATCTGACCATGGTCCCTCTCCGACCAATCGCTTGAACCTATGTTTTACTTGTTTTGTTGTGGTATTGTTTCTTGTTGTAACAACCCAAAATTTAACCCATAATAATTAATTAATTAATTAATAAAATAACTTTGCGAATTTATCAGAATAGAGCCACGGGAGTTGTACCATTGTGTCCGTGGTAATTTTCTGGTCAATTTCCATATATAGAACGTCAGAAATCGAGCTAATATGAACGAGAAACAAATTAAACAAAAATCAAGAAGAAAAAAAGAAGGGTGGGGCAGGTCGATTGGCCGGTCGACATGGATACCAAGGCAGTCGACCGCCCAGTCGACCCGCCTCAAGTAAAGGAACGAAGAATCATTCCAGTAGGTTCGAACGAATCTTTTACATGTATTTTTCATACTTTATTTTAATCCGGTCCCTCCATTCTTGCCTTCAATGGCTCCTATTCAGCCTATAACATGATTGCATCTTATTCAATCTTCAAATCCAACGGTCTGAGATCCACTCTACAACTATAAATAGACCTCTAGACCAAATACCTTTTCTCATTCTAGATTTTCTCCAATTGGGTTCACCTTTCTAGGAAGGACCCTAAACGGAATAAATTTTCAAGAAGAAAATTATTATAAATTAAATTATTTTACAACTCCAAGTGGATCTGGGAGGACCAAAGGAAGAGCTTAGGACCGAAGGTGAGTAATTTTAATTATTTTAAGATTTATTTAAGTAATTTAAAATAATAGGGTTTTCAATATTTGTAGTTTTACTACGATTTTATAATAGCCTTTTTATCAGTTATAGATTTATTTTTCAGTCTATTCCTTTTTAGTTATTAATTTTCAACTCATTTTAATTCATTACTGTTAAACATAACTTTTTACAGTTTATTTATAGTATTTATGTTTATTTACTGTTATTTATTTCTTATTTACATCTTTTTCTACATTTTTGATTTTATGCAAGTGTCTATTCTCTTCTTCCTCCTTTTCTTCGCATATGGATTAGAATAAACTAAACATGAATATGAATTATATAAGTAAGAATATTGAATGAAGAAAATAAGATGTAAATTATAATGACTGCAATAAATAATGGAATTGAACTATAATAAAAATGGAATCGGACTGAAATTATGCCTAATTATGATCAGAATTGGACTAATTAATTGGCTTAGTTATAACGTAGAATTATAACTAAAAAAAGTGAGTAAAAGATGAAAGAAGCTTATTTTCACACTTAGACCTTGGGTTAAGTAATAAGCATGATTATAACGTAGGTTATAATCAGAAAAAGAATAGACTGAGGCTTAATTTAAAACTTGGGATAAATTAATAAGCGTAGAAAGTAAAGACGATAATAAAGGCTTATTTAAATAATTTATCTAAGTTAATAAGCAAAGATGAAAGTATAACCTGTACCATATAGCATTCACTATTAGACAAAACGGTGTCTCACATTAGCTTAAAGTGAGATGAGGGCATGCTTATGCTAAGAATGGTAGTAATTGGTAAAATAGAAGTCCAAATCACGGGGGATTTGGATAAGAGGTGCAACTAGATATTGTTTAGATGATGGGACAATACCAACAGCATTTTCCCTATTGTTTCTATGGACACACGGTGATCTCACATTATCCTGAAGTGAGATGAGGGGCATGCTTATACTGGAATTTGAGGTAATAAGAAGATCCATTAGGTGGAGTAAAAGGTAGCATGGGCACAGTAGCAATTACACATGTGACTTCCATTCTAATGCTCAGTAATCGCTATGAGTTCCAGCGTTGAGTATGGGTGTCTTTCGTAGATATCATTGCCTTCTATATAGGGAGCTATATATGTCATCCGGATCCACAGTGGGTGCTATGTTCATCTTTCTTAGATACCATTGGCTGCTGTGTAGGAAGTTATATAGCGTATGGTCCGCAGTAAGGTCTATAGAGTAGTAGGCCGATCAAAAAGGGTAGAATTAGGGTTACATTCGAATTACAAGATTAGAAATTTAGCCTTATCATAGCAGAAATCAAGAACAAGTGCAAGCAATCGAAATTAACCTATCTTATAGTTAATCGTATTTATTTTCAGTTTATCTCTTTCCTATTTCCTTTGTTTCCTCTTTATATACTAGAACTGTTGTAGAGTCTATTACTTTTACTTTGCTTAAAAAATCTAGTAATTACTATCATTCATAAGACTTTTATTCAGACCCACTCCTTTATTTTATCCCATAGGAAATCAAGGAAGAGGACAATAGATTGTAATGCTTAGAGGTTTCTTGGAGAAGATTCTACTATGTATTTCCCTATTTTTTTAGCTTTAGTTCTTTTTATGTACCGACTTATAATTAGGGATATTATGTACTTTGATTTTTGAGACTATGAGTTTTTTGTTTCATAAGACATAATGGATTTTTAGACATGTATGTGATATTTGGTATTTAACTTATTTATGAAGAAATTATGAAGTTTTGTTTTAATTAAGTTATTATTTTAAGTTTTCGCTATTTTTATCTATTTTTGTTTTGTGAATCTTGGTCTCTGTTAGCTTTAGTTATACCTACAACGCACCATACCTCTTAATGTGTCTTTTTGGATAGGGAGAGGGGTGTTTCACTTATGTTTCACGTGTTATTTTGTGGCCATTAGGATGCATATTTTCATTGATTTTCTAATCTAAAAAATAGGTTTAGAGACAATATAAAAGTCAAACTCAATGGACCAATTTGTTGTTATGGTCTGGTGATATGTAGTAGTGAATTTTCATGTGCTCTATGGGCCTTGAATCGCCTTGATTCAAGGCTTTGGAATTTTATAAACTTATTTTCATCCATTTCCAAAATATAAAAATAGTCAAATTGTATATAAGTAATTTATAAAAGAGTGTTTATTTGAGTTTCAAATATCAAACTTGTTTCTAAAACAAATCTAGTTTCTTTTTATAAACGATTAGTTATATATATTTTAAGAATTACTAATATAAATGGTTATGGATTTAGAAATATGGTTTTGGAAAATATGAATTTAATTTATTTCTAAATAAAATGGTCGTGGGATTTGGAAATATCGTTTAGGAAGTATAAACTTAAGTTGTTTTAAACTAATGTATAAATACTAATTTGGTATTTGGAATAAGAGTAATAAATATGGTTTTATAAAATAAATGACTATTTAAATATATATTGCCTTTGGAACATAAATTGTGAACAACATAATTTTATGGAATTTTAAGTATCAACATGGTTTTGGAATATGGGAAATCTTGATTTCCTAAAATAGGTGCTTTTGGATCAATTTGGGCTAGTGGGATATCTTAATAAGTGATAAATTAAGTAAATGTTTTGAGAATCTTAATTCTATAATTTGAAAAATACTAACAATCGACCTAGTATTACTAGTTGGTTTAAATGCTCATGAGTAATGCTTTGTCGAATATGGAATAAATTTTTGAATAGAATGTTTGAGTGGTACTTACTAGCCAACCCATTAGTGAATACTTGAATTCTATTGGGTAGTATGGATGCCTTAGTTAAATTCTTGTGATTTCTATTAGAAAGTATTTAACACTTTAGAGTTGAATTCACTTTGAGAGTTCGGCATGGGGCTGATAGGTCCTTAAAAAAATATACTTCGGGTTTTTTAGTGGTATCCATAGTGAGCGAGATATACTAGCTTCTAGTAAATACTTAAATTTCACCAGGCGGCATGAGACATTTTGGTTAATTTCTAGTGATTACCCAAAAGTGATAGTATTTGACACTTTATAATATTTCCTTTTAGGGTTTGGTAGGACCGGTAAATCCTTAAGAGGTACACCGTAGGATTTCTTCCTAAATATCAAAATATATAATAAAGTAGATTTTTTGAATCATGGTTGTCCCAATCGTCTTGATCGGTCAAGATTTGTGGTTTCCCCGATCCTTGTGACCGGTCGAGATTCTGTGTTACCATATGAGTACGATTGTAACGACCTGCTTTTCCATACAATTCAAACTGACAATAAACCACACATGTCCAATCCAAATCAAACAGAAAGACGGATAATTATGAGGAAGGAAGAAGAAGAGAAGAAGAAGAGAAAAATAACTAAAAACAACATAGAATCTCACAATCGCAGCGGAACAACATATAATATAATATCAATGATTTTTAAAAAAGAGAAACTGTTATATACATACATCCATCATAGTACAAAAACAATCACAATTATCAGCCTGGACAGTTATAACAGCTTGTCCTCACAATTTCTGATAATTTCAATAACAAAATAGCGAAAAATAAACATATACAAGAATACGACTTGAAGATCTCCAACCCATCTACTAAGCTCCAATGCATCTAAAGCAATCTGTAAATATGCTTGGTCTGATCCAAGCATTATAATATAATAACACCCGAGTCAGTCTGAAAAACCAGCGTGAGAAAAACACACCTAATTGAATTTAAAGTTATAAAAACTTTTACAAACAAAGGTATCTCGTAAGACCACGATGCACATAAACGCGGACGGATTTTTACCTTACGATAACCAAAACATTTTCTATAGAAAATCCATTTATATTATACTAATGTCTAACGGTCAAAGTAAAATATGAATATAGCTGAAATGCTTGCATCCCACCTTCCAGCATAGTTAGGCACAACTAAGTTCGTACGGCGCTTATTGGAGAATGGATTCCATACAATGACTGGGCTACAGGGACACTGCCCGTCGTGGTACATCTCTAGATAAAATAACACTAAGGACCTCGCCTGGATCCTCTATGTAACATCCCGCCTTTTTGTATGCTGTAAATCGATGATAAACCACACACGTCAGACTTAAACCATACAGAAGGGCGGATTGTTATTGCGGTAAATAAAAAAACGGAGAAAGAAATAAAGGAAAACAGAATCTCACAGCGGAATGACAAAATATAATAATCAAATAGCAGTTCATGAAGTTGTTTTACAAAACATTTGATTATATTTATACAACACATTTCAGAGTTACACATACAAGAGAATAATAAATATGCAGCGGAACAGTATAAATGCAATGGAATAATATAATAAATAATAGTAATACAATCTTTGTCTTCGTCCTCCAGAAATAAGATCTTCAAACCCTGAAATGCTCAGACTGACCCGAGTGAATTGAAAAAACAAAACACTCGATTCGGAATTAAAAGATCTTATGTAAGTTAAACCAATGGCAAAATATGAGTGGAACGGCATCAGAGATGTTTACGGGATTTGACATCTCCTATCTAGTGTCAAACGTGAGTGCAGTAACTTAAGAGATGCTCGGGATTCACATCTCCTAAGGATCTATTAAACTATCAACTATGTAGTAATATTTCGCTATTATAATAATGTCTATAGTAAAATAAACTTACTTTTAAATAGCGTTAAAGAGTTACCCAATCTCTCCCTTAGCACAGTAATAGTCCCAGTAGTCCATCCAGTATCAGCGCATCTCCAAATCTGGAGACTACCCTAAATACTCCATGGACTACGGGAGAAAATGAAACCCGTACAAGGCGCGCTAGGATAGGTGACACGGCACACAAGGCAATGCCAAGGTAGATATACCAATTACGCACACAGGCTGGTGGTGACGCATAGCGCGCAGCTACCGCCCACCTCGAGCCACACCCCCAAAAATCAAAAGTCAAAAGTGGCCACCAAATCAATCTCAAATTCAGAATATAATATTGAGGGAGTGTGTCCGATAAGAGGGGCTACCTCACTGGCCCGAGATCGCTCCTGTTTTAGCCATCTTAAGCCAACTCACAAGAGTCGGGTCCACGTTCATACCTCAAAGGACGTCGCCACCATCCTACTTCATTCTGGAATCTCCACCGCGTACACGGTTGTTAAAGTGGTTTTCGGAGTTGGCAGAGAGTATGACAACTTCCGATCCCGGTCTCTTTAACAACCAAATGTTATTATAACACCGCAATCATTTCAAAGTAATTATACTTCAAAACCAGAATATAGTACCCGTTCCAAAACCAAGTAAATACAATATGATTTCCATTTCATAACCAAATCAATATGATATCATTTTTATAAAAACCCAAGTCAATATAATATCTTTTTTATTTCAAATATATCCTTTTCCCAAAATCATAGCACTTCCAAAGTTATAACGCTTCGAAATCAAAACACTTTCGAATCATGACCCTTTGAAACTCAAACTTAGAAAACATAACTTCCACCACTTAAATGGTTAAAATATTAAAATACTTATATAATAAACTAGCTTCTTCAATTTTACAAATCAATTCCAAAACAACTTGAATTTATAAATTTAAATTTAACCCAATCTGAAATCATAAATTCCAATTCAATTCAGTTTCCAAATACCATCCCAAATTATATTGATTTCAAGACAGATTTGGTCCACAAAATAATCCATTCAAATTCAGTATATTTCAAACTTTATTTAACAATTTCAAAACTAAGTTTGATAATTTTATATATATCAAATTCAATTTTCTATTGTTTAGTTTCAAAACATTTACTTAATAAATCCGTTATCATTTAAATAAATTCCAAATTACAAATGACTAAATAGTTCCTTCAATTTTATTTATACTTGAAATATTCATTTAAGTCATCTTAACCCAAAATCATATTGTAAAATCATACCTTTAAAAATTTCAAATTTAATAAATTTTACATCAACTTATTTAAGTTTAATTCTTGAATAAATTCAATTTCAAATAAATTTCTAATTTATCTTCTAACCTTAATTTATTTAAATCATTATAACCTCTATATTAAAATATAATTTAAATACTTAACCATATTATCTCCAATAAGAATTAAACTTATTATTAAGCTTATAGATATTAAAACAAATTTATACAAAGCTTAAAATCAAGGATAAAGTAACATTATATGATATCGAATCAACATTTATATAAAACCGTATATTTCCTTTACAAAACCGTAGAAATCAGTTTAAAATATTTTTATATATAGACCACGGTGTTTGTATAAAATTTTTTGTCATATAGTCAAGTGATATAGATATTTATTATTTCAACCCGTAAATATAAATATAAATACGGTTATATATCATTTCAAACCGTAATCCAAAATGAAAAAAAAATCCATAACAACTTGCAGTTTATAACGATATAAAATACAACATCCATTCGTCCAGTATCAATCATCAAACATTTATCACGATCATCATCCAATTCAATCAATAACATCAATACAGAATAGATAATAAATAACAGGTACAGTTTATATTCAATAATAAATTAAATAACTAATTTATCCAAATAAATTCAAATAAAATGAGATGATGATTCAAAATATGCCAAACAGTCATAAATAAATTTCTAATCACATCATAAATCAATCTAACAAATATAAGAATTTTTAGAAGTTGTGAGTGGGTTAAAACACTCACCTTTTGAATTTAAATTAAATTTAAATCCAATTTAAACCCAAAATTTGAATGGTCTCGGAATTCGTCCAAACTAGCGTCAAAATGTCCAGAATTTTGATATGATCCTAGCGCAAGAAACCGCGCGTGAAAGGGACCTCGTATGAAAGAGTTTTGCATATTAGAACATTCGATAATAAAATTTTAAAATAAATAAATTAACGAATAAACAAAGCCACGTCATCAGTGCCTACCTGCACACGCAAATACGTCTTCAAGGATACCCTAGCCACAATCAGTAAATGCACGCGACCCAACTTACCACCGTCATCCACCGGCTTCGCGGCCATGTCATCGCAGCTCGTCGTAGCTAGGCCAGAGACGCGCTTCTACTGGCCCTCACCCCCCCGTGTCACGTGATCACCTCATACTGTCCCAAACGACCAGCCTCCGTTCGAAAAATGAGACCTAAATCGAGATTTTGTCGACGATCCAGCTAGTGTTTCGCCAAACAAACTACGCCGATTGGCTGCGTACGCTGCTCTCCATACTGTGGTACCATCGATTTGTCGATCAAACCGAGTTCATCGAAGCGTGATGAATGGTCGAAACTAAGTGGCCATTTTCTGATCAAATGGTGGATCGAATCGAGAAACAAACTGTAAACATGGGTTGCGTTCATCGAGAGCTTCAAGTCGATATAAAATTTGATAGTATTTGAGGAGTTTGAAATTTTGGTTTGAATTTGATTTGAAATTGCAATTGGAAAATTTTGTTTTGTCTGCCATTGGAAATGAAGAGGAGCAACTGGAATTGTACGTACAAAAATGAGGAATAAAAAGTCTACTAGGGTTTATAACAAGATATATATATAGGTAGAGCTGAGAAATAGAGGAACAGATACGATTGGTTTGGACCGTTGAACGATAAATGGCCCGAAAAGCCCGTTCTGACTCCGGAACGAAATTGGATCGACCCATATATCAAAATAGATGTTTTAAAATATTTTAAACGCAATGGAACAGGTTTCATATTCAAATTCCATCGTATGAAGAAGTTATGCTAAAATCAAGTTATTTCAAATTGATTTCAATTAAATTGATTTATAGGCGTTTCGAGTCCGTATGATCAAACGACAAGCCCGATCGCTACGAAACTTGAAATCCTATAATAATTCACTATTACGGATCCGATGAAACTAGTTTCGTCGAAATCTGAGTCAGTGGCCAAAAATGGCTATTTTTACATTAATTAAATAAATTAATAATTAATTAATTAAATCAAAATTTCAATTTCAATGCTATAATTGACAAACTTTATCGTTTTTAAATTTCTTCATCATTTACACTAATTTAAACAAATTTAGATCTCCATTTAGAGTTTACTAATTTATCTATTTCAGTGTTAAACTTAATTTCATTAAATTCAGAAATTATAAATTTAATTTCCGATAATCCTATGTAATTTACTTTTCATTCTATTATTCAATTCATTGTTGTCAAATGGATGAAATAAATATTGGATTCGCAATCTATTACATTAATATTATCAAATTCTATCTTAATTTCAATTAACTTAATATTTAGATTTTTAATTTCATTTAATTTCAATTAATCCAATTACTATAATTAAAATTCAAATAAATTAATAAATCTTGAATTCAACAATTGTCCTATTATGAATATCATTAACATTACTTCCAAATATTTCTATTTACAATAAATTATAACCCTACAATTATTTCAATTAATTAGGATTGCACTAAATTAATTATTTATTAACTTGCATCAACATTCTTACATTTCATTCCCGTTATAAATTCGTTAGCGAATTACAAATTTTTATTTATTCTAGATTTAATTACCAAAATTTTATTAGATTCACAAATTTTAAACATCGAAAATTACGGGTCGTTACACTCTCCCCCACTCAAAACTTTTCGTCCTCGAAAAGGAAAAGGAGGGAAAATAAAGAATTAAGAAAACAATACTTGTATTCAAAATATTAACTTTATAAACATAAATTTACAAATTAATTAATTAAATAAAATATACCAATTTATAACCATTAAATCTTTTTATACTCAAATTAATAAAGTTTGAAAAATATTTTTCAAAATTTTTCTAAGTCCAAAATTTACGGAAAATTTCCCAGAGTCTCCTTTGTACGGGGAGGCTGGGGAGAAAATATAATATCAAATATAACAATAGATATCACAATATCTCAAAATAATATATCCCACCGACGGGAAAAATAATATAATAGCGCTATAAAGCCATAATCCAAGAACGTACCTGCGCAAACAACGCTTAAATTATGAAACCAAAAGTAGTAGCAATTACTTCCATAACCGGTATTTCACTTATATAATTCAAAAAGGTTAACAGTTGTATAAAGTGAAATATTTAAAGTTGTTTCAATCACTAACAACAAATCAATAATAAACAACAATCACTTGCAACAATATACAATCATCATGAAAAATCAACACACATCAATTATCCATTCATATCAAACAAAACAAATAGTTGTTCGGGTTCAAAAACTTTAAATTGTACAGAATGGAAAATAAACTATTAAGTGCACCATTTACTCAACAGTCTTAGATGAAATTAAATAGATTATTTATACATCTAAACAAATTTAAAGTACCCTTGCCTAAACAACCATTAACTAAACGAACAACAATTCCAAACAATAGATCAAGTTCACTTTTATCGATTACATTTCATAACGTTTGTTGTTTGATTTCCTTTTCATTCCATATAATGATTTATCTTTTAGTTTACATTTACTTCTTACAAAGTTTCATATTTCCATTCATTCATTCAGTGTTCGTTTCATTTATTTATAATTCTTACCTTTCTATTATATTTAATTAGTAGCCTTTCATCTACACATCAAATTCTTATTTGTTAAAGAATTTCATTGAATACTTCCATTACTTCAAGTTTTACTTGTATAATATCTATTACATTTTCTTATTAACATTTCAACTTTTTACATCTTTTGGCAAGTTATATATATGCCCTTAAGAATGTAATTAAAGGTTATGCAAGTTTTTTTCATTTATTTTAACTAAATTAATGTTCACTAGTCGCATCCTTTGTTTTATAGGTTACAATTTCAACTTTCTTGAAATTTCATTTATAACCTAGCATTTAATTTCTTGTTTTAATTAGAGGTTTCAATTATTAATTAGTTACATTCCATTTCACTACAACAATTGAAACTATTTATTAACGGAACTTAAGAACTAAATACCGAGTTTAATTTCAAATCATTTTAAAATAGTAGATAGATATATACATTTACAATATATATATATATATATATATATATATATCCAATTATATTTAAAACAATTTGAAATTTTCATTTGTTTATCAAAATAAGTCTGTAGTAAACTACTACAGGGCCTTCCCATTTCGAAACTCGAAAATGAATGTCGATGATGCGTGCACTCATCACCGAAATTATTTTTCAACGATAGAGAGGAGAGGCAGAACTTATTTCTTTTTAAAATTTCTTTAAAACAATTTTTTTTGTCAAATCATATTGAAATATTTATATCAGAAAATACTTCTAAATAATATTATTATTATATTCCAAAATCATTTGAAAGAAAATTTCCAAACCCTGGAACTTAAGTTCTAAATTTCCAGTTTATTCTCATTTATTTTACTTTTCGAATCTTATTTCCAACCTATATTCATAAATTTCACTACCTAACAAAAATTATATTGCAACCAACTATGTATCATTTATAAAAAAAATTATTTTATATATAGAAAATATAATAAGCAAAATTAGTTCATTCATCTATATTCAAAACAAATATTGTGTTGGTCTATCCTATTAAGTGTTTAGAAATCCCCATTGATGTCATAGCGTCCTATGCACCAACCAGAATTTATAAATACAAAACGGAACAAATTAACACAATATCGAAACCCTTTTATAACACTAACAAATACGCTTTCTCATACATATACACTCAGAGACCCATCATAGGGTATTACTACCCTATGAATAAAGAGTCAGACCCCACAAAGCAAAGGTTTATCGCTAAACCAAAGCTCTGATACCACGTTGTAACATCCTGCCCTTTTGTACGCTTTAAATCGATGATAAACCACACACGTCAGACTTAAACCACACAGAAGGGCAGATTGCTATTGGGCTAAATAAAAAACGGAGAAAGAAATAAAGCAAAACAGAATCTCACAGCGGAATGACAAAATATAATAATCAAACAACAATTCATGAAGATGTTTTACAAAAAAATTTATTATACTTATACAACACATATCAGTGTAACACATACCAGAGAATAACAAGTAATGCAGCGGAACTGTATGAATGCAATGGAATAATATAATAAATAATAGTAATACAATCTTAGTCTTCGTCCTCTAGAAATAAGATCTTCAAACTCTGAAATGCTCAGACTGGCCTGAGCGAATTGAAAAGACAAAACACTCGAGTCAGGACTAAAAGATCTTATGTAAGTTAAACCAATGGTAAAATATGAGTGGAACAACGTCAGAGATGTTCACGGGATTTGAAATCTCCTATCTAGTGTCAAACGTGAGTGCAGTAACTTAAGAGATGCTCGGGATTCACATCTCTTAAGGATCTGTTAAACTATTTACTATGTAGTAATATTTCGCTATTATAATAATGTCTATAGTAAAATAAACTTACTTTTAAATAGCGATAAGGAGTTACTCAATCTCCCCCTTAACACAATAATAGTCCCAGTAGTCCATCCAGTATCAGCGCATCTCCAGATTGGGAGACTACCCTAAATACTCCACGGGCTAGGGAGAAAACCAAACTCGTACAAGGCGCGCTAGGGTAGGTGGTCCGGCACACAAGGCAATGCCAGGGTAGATATACCAATTACGCACACAGGCTGGTGGTGACGCATAGTGCGTAGCTTCCTCCCACCTCGAGCCACACCCCCAAAAATCAAAAGTCAAAAGTGGCCACCAAATCAATCTCAAAGTCAGAATATAATATCGAAGGAGTGTGTCCGATAAGAGGGGCTACCTCACTGGCCCGAGATCGCTCCTGTTTTAGCTACCTTAAGCCAACTCACGGGAGTCGGGTGCACGTTCATACCTCAAAGGACGTCGCCACCATCCTACTTCATTCTGGAATCTCCACCGCGTACACGGTTGTTAAAGTGGTTTTCGGAGTTGGCAGAGAGTATGATAACTTCTGATCCCGATCTTTTTAACAACCAAACGTTATTATAACACCACGATCATTTCAAAGTAATTATACTTCAAAACCAGAATATAATATCCGTTTCAAAACCATATAAATACGATATCATTTCTGTTTCAGAACCAAATCAATATGATATCATTATTTATAAAATCCCAAATCAATATAATATTATTTTTATTTCAAATACATCCTTTTCCCAAAATCACAGCCCTTTCAAAGTTATAAAGCTTCGAAATCAAAACACTTGAAATATAACACTTTCAAATCATCATCCTTTGAAACTCAAACTTTGAAAACATAACTTCCACCACTTAAATGGTTAAAATATTAACATACTTATATAATAAACTAGCTTCTTCAAAATCAATTCCAAAACAACTTGAATTTATAAATTTAAATTTAACCAATCTCAAATCATAAATTCCAGTTCAATTCAGTTTTCAAATACCATCCTAAATTATATTGATTTTAAGAAAGATTTGATAATAAAATTTTAAAACATTTGATAATAAAATTTTAAAATAAATAAATTAACGAATAAACAAAGCTACGTCATCAGTGCCTACCTACACACGCGAATACGTCTTCAAGGAAATCCTAGCCACAATCAATAAACGCACGCGACCCAACTTACCGCCGTCGTCCACAGGCTTCGCCGCCACGTCATCGCAGCTCGCCGTAGCTAGGCAAGAGACACGCCTCCACCGTCCCTCACCCCCTCGTATCACGCGATCACCCCATGCGGTCCCAAACGACCATCCACCGTTCGAAAAATGAGCCCCAGATCGAGATTTTGCCAACGATCCAGCCAGTGTTTCGCCAAAAAAACTACGCTGATCGGCTGCGTACGCTGCTCTCCACACCGTGGTACCATCGATTTGTCGATCAGACTGAGGTCATCGGAGCATGATGAACGGTCGACAATAATTGGCCATTTCTGATCAAACGGCGGCTCGAATCGAGAAACAAATTGTAGATTTGGGTTGCGCTCATCGAGAGCTTCAAGTCGATATAAAATTTGATAGTATTTGAGGAGTTTGAAATTTTGGTTTGAATTTGATTTGAACTTGCATTTGGAAATTTTTTTTGTCCGCCATTGGAAATGAAGAGGAGCAACTGGAATTGTACGTATAGTAATGAGGAATAGAAAGGTTGCTATGGTTTGGATATATATAGGTAGAGCTGAGAAATAGAGGAAAAGATACGATTGGTTTGGACCGTTGAATGATAAATGACCCGAAAAGCCCGTTCTGACTCCAAAACGAAATTGGGTCAACCCATATATCAAAATAGATGTTTTAAAATATTTTAAATACAATGGAACAGGTTTCATATTCAAATTCCATCGTATGAAGGAGTTATGCTAAAATCAAGTTATTTTAAATTGATTTCAATTAAATTGATTTCTAGGCGTTTTGAGTCCGTACGATCAAACGACAAGCCCGATCGCTACAAAACTTGAAATCCTACAATAATTCACCGTTACAGATCCGATGAAACTAGTTTCGTCGAAATCTGAGTCAGTGGCCAAAATGGCTATTTTTTACATTAATTAAATAAATTAATAATTAATTAATTAAATCAAATTTTCAATTTCAATGCTATAATTGGAAAATTTTATCTTTTTAATTTTTTTGATCATTTACACTAATTTAAACAAATTTAGATGTCCATTTAGAGTTGATTAATTTATCAATTTCAGTGTTAACCTTAATTTCATTAAATTCAGAAATTATAAAGTTAATTTGCAATAATTTTATTTAATTTACTTTTAATTCTATTATTCAATTCATCGTTGTCAAATGGATGAAATAAATATTGGATTCACGATCTATTACATTAATATTCTCAAATTCCGTCTTAATTTCAGTTAACGTAATATTTAGATTTTTAATTTCATTTAATTTCAATTAATCCAATTACTATAATTAAAATTCAAATAAATTAATAAATCTTGAATTCAACAATTGTCCTATTACGAATACCATTAACATTACTTCCAAATATTTCTATTTACAATCAATTATAACCCAACAATTGTTTCAATTAATTGGGATTGCACTGAATTAGTTATTTTTTAACTTTCATCAACATTCTTACATTTCATTCCCTCTATAAATTCATTAACGAATTACAAATTATTATTTATTCTAGATTTAATTACCAAAATCTTATTAAATTCACGAATTTTAAACATCGAAAATTACGGGTCGTTACACCCTGCCAACACAAGAACGGCATACTCCTTACTGGATAGTAGCGAATATGATCAACCCTCCATTAATAGTCCTCGAGCATACAAATGGGAGATAATAACGACTCTAGATAGGGATGGTCATACCCAACTAAGTAGCGACCTACTTAGCCCTGCTGCATCTTCCCTATTTTAGTCATTTCCAGTTGATGAGGCATGAGGCTATGATTACCTTTCAAGAACATTTACACTTAGAATTCTCATTGCCCTCTATTGACAATGTGCTGATAGCAATGTGCCGATAGCATTCATCCATACAAGTCCGTTTTGGGTCTGAACGAAACCGAAGGCACTATTCCTACTACATCCATTTTGGATCACCCTAAGGATTAATAGCGGTTATCCCATGCACTTCACTTCTCTATCCTTCATTCCATGCTCTTCATGACGTCTTCAGTTTGAGAACACATTCATTGGATCGAAGTGGTTGTCGAATAACATAGTCGACTCCGATCTCTCCAAAAAAACATTCGATAATTTTCGGTAAACTCAACCCTGGTTCTTTAGGAAATAAACAGTTAAGATAGGATCGGAGATCATCTTCTAACCATTAGTGGACAGATTTCCTCATCATTGTCCTAAAAGAACGAGACGAGATTTATGCACACAGTAAAACATCATCGAAGATGACTATGCACCCACGTTATTCTCCTAGATATTTCCAACGTTACATTTGGGTCCAATTTCGATAGTCGGTTATTTAACCATCGAATAAACAAAAGTTCAAATCATAGAATTCATTTCCTAAGGAACCTACTGGGCCTAACATTCATTAATTTAAAATCACTTTTCAAATACTTGGAAATCACTTCCACATACCTATCTCAACAGAATAAGTATTTTCACAAAACGTAATATTTTCAATATTTAGAAAATATAACCATATACTTATCTTAACGTTATAATTATATTTTCAAATCATTCTTTTCGAATCTTGAAGTACCTTTTCCATTTACTTACAAAATGGTATAATTATCTTAACTAATCACTTAGAAAGATTTACTTATTTCAAAATCATATTAAAGTGATTAAAAACAAGAATCCTTTAAACAAAGATATAAATATCAAGAATACCTTCTCTTTCTTTAACTATCTTTTGTTTTTAATTTAAAATATCTTCTTTGTAAATCTCCAAAATCTATTTATACAGTTCCTTATAAATCTCCAAGTTCTATTGACAAAAGCATTCTTTTATACTCTCCTAACCCAATTATAAAATTCCTCTTTTTAATTTTAACTATTTAAAATCCTCTTTTCCATAATCATTCAGAATCTAACTTCTTTTCCAATTTCAGTCCTCTTTCAAGTTCATAAACTCATTTATATATGTCCTTTTATCAAAGAAATCCATTTATAAAAATTTATTATTTTTATTTTTAATTTTTTAATAAATATAACTAAACATCAAAAACTTAGCTTTAACCATTTTATTTTATTTTAAAAATAATAAAAAAGAAATATAGATAAAAGAATTTTTAATAATATAATAAATAAACTCTTAAACTTTTAAACATCTCCAATAGATAAATAAAATAAAATAACTTTAAACAACCTTTTAAACAAAATTAATTATTTTTTGGCAAAGCCAACCGGCATTATAGTGGGCTGTGCTACTGTATATAAGTAAGGAAAAAAGTAATTTGCACATGCATAGAACAACTATATATGGTTTTAGAGTGCCCCTACCAATTAAGCTACAAACCAGGTGAGAAGCTAAAAATGCCTCTGCAACTAAAAAGGACTAAAACTTCTAATGACAGGTCAAATTATCCTCTCGATCTAAACTGACATCACCATCACCGGCAGAGTCAATGACATTAGAAAATACCAGTGCAAGGGAAGGATCAAAAGACCTCAATAGCGAAGAATACAAATAATTCCTATCCAGTTGCATCTAAAAATAAAAATAACAGATTCTGGTAACCTTCCAAACCAGATGAAGACAAAGAAAGCCCATCCCCCACAACCTAGTAATATAATGCCCTACTTTACCGCCTTCACCAACATACAAACAGTATTGTCTTAATACAGGATTATACCTCATTTCTGATTCGGCGTGAATCCATGCCTGCTCAACTTCATCCCAATAAACATCCTCTTCATCAGAGGAAGAATCATCTTCCAACACAGTGTCATTTGGAGTAGCTTTCGCTTCAAGAGTGATAGGAGTAATTAAGATTGGCGGTGTAACAAGAGGAGAGGGATAGTAAGATTTAGGTACCCATTGTAATACCGGTTTTGGAAGAGGAACCTTGGCAGGATGGGATGAGAAGAGGTCTACCTTGCACGTATCCAAAGAATGACCAAAGGAGTGACACACTATGCAAATTTCAGGTTTCCATTTATGCTGAACATCAACTTCTACCTCATTACCTTCATCTAGTCTAACTTTAAGCTTAGAAGGCAAAGCTCTAGTTGGGGTTATCTCAATCAAAGCGATGGTATACGAAAGGCTCCTGCGAGCTATAGTATTGGAATCAAAACATTTTAGATCACCGATTAGACTAGCCAGCCAGTTAACACCTATCAATGGTTGTACTACTAAAGGGATGTGAGTGAAGGTTGTCCAAATAGGAATAGATAAAATATACTCTCTCGCTTTATCAACCCCAAGACTCCAGGAGTGACAATAAAAGGTTTATCATCAATTACGAGTATGTTGGACTCTAGGGCTCTCATTTTATCTTGCATATTTCCAAATTTGAAATAAAACATAGAGTTGAAATAAAACATAAATTTGAAATAAAACAAAATTAATGATTAATAGAGCTCCTTGCATATATATAAATAATTAACATTTTCCTTCCAATTTATAGAATTAGAAGCTAATCAAATCCAAAGTTTCCAAATCTTGAAAAGGCTCGACAATCCAATTGTACTTAACATGCTACCATTACCTACCATTTAACTTCTCAAGTAAAATTGCTGGTATTTACAAAATCAAGTATATGTGTAATCCAACCCATAATAAACGATCAATTGACAGTTAAACAGATGTCCAAATTAATATAATAGCAGAACGTGAATTTATTCTGCTAATCAATGTCATTCAAAGATAAACTCTTACATTTGTTAAACAGTGTTTATGTAGCCAAATAGATAACAACAAGAAATATGCTTACATTAAATTCGTTATAATTTTAAAAAACGTAAATATATAAATCAAAATCACAACTTATCACCGCATACATGATCCATTACTTAAAACAAGTTAGAATAAAAATTTAAAACTCAAACAATCTAATAGCATTTCAAGATGCTTTATCGCGATCCTAGATCAAATTCAACCGATCAAATAGCATTTCAAGATACTATATCGTGATCCTAGACCAAATTCAATCTACTAGCAAATTCAATCAATTCAAGCATATATAAATAAATTTAATCTACAAATATTATACTAGTAAATCAGAAAGGTGAGTTTAACTCACTATTATTCCAACTGTCGCTTTTGTGTTCAGTTTGGTCTATAGTCGAACAGCATTCGACTATAGCTCCAAATTCAACTAGTTCCAAATTCAACTAATTCAACTTCATTTCGCATAAAGGACGGTGACACGATTCCAACGCGATTGATGGCGTCTTAATTGGACCTTGAATTGAAAAGTTATTAAATATATAAGAATTTCGATTTACAAATTTAAATTAAAATAACTAATAATAAAATTAGCACCTTAATTACCCACTATAATTTAAACCCCTTCATCCTCGTTTAACTTTCCCACTTCCTCTAGGAACTCTCATCGCCCTCATCAATTATTTTACCACCTCATCCTTCCTCCAGGAGCCAGTAAATCAATATCTGTCTGAACCTATGATCTCCTCCACTCAAGAGCTCCTCTGCCATACCAAAATCATGCTGCTCGATCAATCCACAATGAACGCGAACTCTTCGTCCTCTCCCCAATTGTACACCATGCTGAATGCAGTCATGTCGAGCCGTACTCCACCATACCACAACCGTAGGTGCTATTCCGGGTCACCATCCCAAATACAAACTCTATTTCTCAAATCATCGGCCAAACTCCCCAATATCCTAAACACTAGTTGTATTCCGCTCTCGACATCTACTGTCGAATCACCCAATACATCGCCATGACCATTCCAAACCCATAGATTAGAAGATCTACTCGAGTCAGAGAACTAAACTTCATAAAAATATTTTGTTTTGATTTTTTTTCTGCTTTAGAATTTCTGGGAATGCAAAACGAAAAAGGAGAAGAGGGAAAGTGCGTTGCGTGCATTTCATACTAGGAAGGGCATGCAACATTCAATCATGCCTACATATTTTTCAAACTTTTTTTATATAGAGATCGGGCATTATTATTTTTTCTTTAAGGAGAACAAAAAATGAGAAGAGAGGAAAAGATCAAGAAGGACATCATGCTATATTTGAGCACTTTGCTTTAAAAAGGAAAACGAAAAGAATGAAATGATTATGCTTGCTGATACGTGTCAACGAGATTTCTTCAGCCATCCAAAATTATCACCTAAGGACATACTGATGCAGTGCAATCTACGTGTGTCTTTGGTCGCCAGCGACCTAGCAAGGTGATGAGTCGCGAACGACCTAGCGAGATATATGACAAGTCACACAGCGAGCTACGACCCAGTGATCAACGACCTAACGGGCTAAGCCAACCAGCGAGCTATGTTAAATCGCCAACCTTATCAGAGGCCGCATTCTTCTAGTTCGCTCACTTGGTCTTAAGTCGCGCGCAACCTAACGAGTTATGTCAGATCTTATGCCGCTGAGATTCCTTAAGTCGCTCCATGGATAGGTCGCTCATCATCTTATATCGCTCCAGTGTTAAGTCGCTAGTTCATGAAGCTGTGCTGTGTCCTTAGGTCGCTGAAGCTTAGGTCGCTTATGATGTTAAGTCGTGTAATAATGTATTTTGTTAGATCATGTAATATTAACTCGTGTTGTATGTGTTGTGTATGTCGTTTGTTGTTAGGTCGGCTATTGTTAAGTCGTATGTTCTTATGTCGTAGGTCGTTGATGTTGTAAGTTGTTAAGTCGCTTGTGATGTTAGGTCGTAGGTCGCGTGAGTTGTTAGGTCGCATGAAGGTTAAGTCGCATACGTATGGTGTTGTAAAATCTCTATAAATACGGGTGTGTTGATAGTTGTGAAGTAGTTGATTTTGAATAAAATTTGTTTGTGTGCTTTGTGCCACTTTTGTTGAAGTTGAGTGTGATCTCCTTCTTCTTCCATCTTCGGTCATTCGAGTGCGCTCGAATCAACGAACTTGAAGCCGATTCATGGAATCTCGTACATGAGGTCAACGTCGAAGAATCGTAGATCTTCTAACGCGGAATCCTGCACGATCAACGTGTTGAAGATAGCTAGAATCCGATATCTCGAGAGATCAACGGATTTGGGCATTTATCTTGTTTTACTAGACACGAATCATTTCGTGAGGAAGAATTTGCATCAATTTGTATCGAAACATTAATAGCATGACAAAGTTTGTTAATCCGCTGCGTCATTTGGTATCAGAGCTTGAAGAGCTAAGTTGAAGCTAATTGAGATCAAGGCCGAGTTAAGCCGAAGCCGAGCTAAGCTAGGTCGAAACCAAGTTAGGCCGAGCCGAGCTAAGTCCTAGAGCAAGCCGAGTTAAGTCGAACTATATCAAAGATAGATCGGAAAAGAGATTGGTTGAAGATCATGCCTCCAAGACGTGCTAATCGATTTCAAAGTGTTGAAGATGTATATAGAAGACAAGAAGCTGAGCAGATGGAGCAGCGTATCCATGAAAAGTTCGATGAAGGTATTGGAAAGTTAGAGAAGTTGACGAGAGACATGAATCAAAGTCAAAGGAGAACTTCACCAGTTTTGCACCATAGTGGAAACAGAGTTTCACCTTCAGTTGTGGGAGAAAGAAGAATGTCATCCCAATCTTATCGAGATCGGAGAGAATCATCAGTTTCTATGGGGCAAGAACATCATGAGTATCGATGTGAAGAGAGAAGAACTCATCGTGGATTTGAAGATGATCCGTATCGTGATGCCGAAAGACATGATAGAAGGGACATGCATAGTAGTAGATATGTAGATGGACGATATCGATATGGACATACATATGATTTTGAGGAATATGGTGATAGAGGAAGTATTCATGATCGAGAACGAGGCCAAGTGCGAAATCGATATATTGATTCAAAGAATGATCGTAAATGGGAATCAGGTATAAAAACAGAAATTCCAGAATTCAAAGGGGAAATAATAGCGGAAGAGTTTCTGGATTGGTTATCAAATGTTTAAGAAATTTTTGACTTTTACCCGAGCATCGTAAAGTTAAGTAGGTTGCTACACGATTGAGGGGAAGAGCTATGACATGGTGGCAACAAACTAAACTTACACGGGAAAGAATGGGAAAGTTGAAGACTGTTTCATGCGAAAAGATGAAGAAGTTAATGAAGGCTACTTTCTTGCCTTATAATTATCAGTCTCTTATGTGTCAGCGCTTACAGAATTTGAGACAAGGGACAAAGTCGGTAAATGATTATGCTGATGAGTTTTATCAACTGATTGCCAGAAACGATATCATGGAAACGGAGGAACAGTTGACAGCTAGATTTGTTGGAGGATTGAGAATGCAAATTCAGGATATGGTGAATATGTTTGATCCAAGATCCGTTGCTGAAGCACACCAGAAGGCTCTAGCTTTGGAGAAGCAAGGCAGAAGAGGAGGTGGCGCGCTTACAAGTTCGATCAATCAGGTGAAAGGGGCTAGTAGCAATACTAATGTTTCCAAGGCTGTTAGTGAACCGGTTGTCAATGAAGTTGCTAAGACCAAGGTCAACAACAATTTCAAGTGTTATAACTGTCAGGAGTTTGGTCATAAGAGCAATGAATGCCCGAAGCCTAAGAAGCGAGCGATGGTTGCTGAGCTTGAGGATGAGGATGCAGAAATAGAATGTTCCAATTCACCACAAGTTGAGGAGGAAGAAGAATTACTGACGGGATACGAGGGATATTCTTTAATGATGAGGAGATCTTGCTTGATGCCAAAGCAGGAAGAGGAGACTAGTTCGTTGAGGAGTAATATTTTTTAGTCGACATGCACTATTTTGAGAAAGGTTTGTAAGTTTGTTATCGATGCAAGAAGTTGTGATAACATCATCTCTGCAGAAGATGTAAAAAAGATAGCATTAAAGACAGAGAAGCATCCCAAACCCTACAAATTGGCTTGGTTGAGGAAAGGTGGGGAAGTGAAGGTTAGTCGAAGAGCTTGTGTAACTTTTTCCATCGGAAAGAAGTATAAGGATGAAATTTGGTGTGACGTGGTTGATATGGATGTATGTCATTTGTTGTTGGGAAGACCGTGGCATTTTGATAGAGCCGTGCAACACGATGGTAGGACCAACTACTATAGTTTCATGTTCAATGGCACTAAAATCACGTTAGTTCCTAAAAAGCGACAACAAAGTGAAAACAAGTTGGAGGAAATCGTGGAACTCAAGACTCTGTTATCTTTGAAAGAGTTTGTCAAAGAAGTAGAGGATGGGCCTGAAGTATTTCTGTTGATTGGACGTGAAAGTAGTGAAACGGTTGAAATTCCTGAGGAAGTTAAGCCAGTGTTGAAGGAATTTGAAGATGTATTTCCGGAAGAATTACCAAAAGTATTACCACCGTTGAGAGACATACAACATCAGATTGATCTTGTTCTGGGAGCTGTGTTACCACATAGACCACATTATAGAATGAGTCCAAAGGAGCACGAAGAGTTGAGAAGGCAGGTGGAGGAGTTACTTGAACAGGGACGCGTATAAGAAAGTTTAAGTCCTTGTGCAGTACCAGCCTTGTTAGTACCAAAGAAGGATGGAACTTGGAGAATGTGTACAGATAGTCGAGCACTAAATAAGATTACAGTGAGGTATAGATTTCCAATGCCAAGATTGGACGACTTGTTAGACCAGTTGAGTGGAGCTGTTATCTTTTCAAAGATTAATCCGAAGAGTGGGTATCATCAGATTCAAATTCGACCAGGGGATGAATGGAAGACATCCTTCAGGACACGGGAGGGGTTGTATGAATGGTTGGTCATGCCATTTGGACTTTCGAATGCACCCAGTACTTTTATGCGAGTGATGAATCAGATCTTTCGACCGTTTATTGGAAAGTTCGTGGTGGTATATTTTGATGATATATTGATATACAGTGGAAGCACAGAAGAACATCTACAACACTTGTGGGAAGTGATGATGATACTTCATCAGGAGCAATTTTACGCGGCAACAAAGAAGTGCATATTCATGACACACAGTATTTTGTTCTTGGGACATTTGTTGTCCAAGGAAGGAATCCATATGGATCAAGGTAAAGTTGAAGCAATCAAGGATTGGCCATAACCCAGGACTGTAACTGAAGTGAGGAGTTCCCATGGTTTAGCATCATTCTACCGAAGGTTTATTCCACATTTCAGTAGCGTGATGGCACCAGTGACAGATTGTATGAACGGAAAGCAGTTTGTGTGGACTGAAGTGGCTGATTTTGCTTTCCAACAATCAAGACACTTTTGACTACAACACCGATTCTTATATACCCGGACTTTTAGTTACTCTTTGAGCTGAATACTGGTGCATCTAAAGTTGGAATTGGTGGGGTGTTAAGTCAAAAGGGACGTCCAATTACTTATTTTAGCGAGAAACTTTCTGGAGCCAAGACAAGATACAGTACCTATGACTTGGAGTTCTATGCTATTGTCCAAGCCATAAAGCATTGGAGACACTACTTGTTTTATAAAGAGTTTGTGTTGTATACTGATCATGAAGCATTGAAACATTTGCAGGGACATGATAAGATTGCAGCCAGACATGCTTCATGGATCGCATACTTGCAACAGTTTACATTTGTTGTAAAGCATAAGTCGGGAGTTACAAATCGAGTGGCAGACGCGTTGAGTAGAAAAAATCATTTATTGACTACGATGAGAGTTGAAGTGATGGGGTTTGATGTATTTCCCGAGTTGTTTGTTGAGGATCCTTACTTTGCTAAGATTGTAGATGAAGTCGAGAAAGGGAAGATGGATGAGTATGTGTTGGTAGATGGTTTTCTATTCAAAGGAAATCGTTTGTGTATAACAGAATGCAGTTTGCGAATGAAGATTGTGAAGGAATTGCATGAAGAAGGTCATGTGGGAAGAGATCGTACCTTGCAGTTGATTTCTCAATCATATTTTTCGCCTTCCATGAGGAAAGAAGTTGAAAGATTTGTGCAGAGATGTCACATATGTCAAGTTTCCAAAGGGACAGCTACGAATGCAGGATTGTATATGCCATTGCCCATGCCTACTAGACCATGGGTTGATGTTAGCATGGATTTTGTTTTGGGTTTGCCAAGAACTCAACGAGGGAATGATTCTATATATGTTGTGGTGGATAGATTTTCGAAGATGACATATTTTATAGCTTGTAAAAAGACTGCTGATGCAGTCCGTGTTGCTCAATTGTTCTTTAAAGATGTTTATCGACTTCATGGGCTACCTGAGACCATTGTTTCTGACCGGGATACTCGATTTCTAAGTCATTTTTGGTTGAGTCTATGGAAGATGGTTGGGACTAAGCTCAATTTTAGTAGCGCCTATCATCCACAAACGGATGGGCAAACGGAAGTGGTGAACAGATCTTTGGGAAACTTGTTGAGGTGTCTTGTGAAGGATAATTTGAAGAGCTGGGATTTGAACTTGTGTCAGGCAGAATTCGCACAGAATCATGCTGTTAATCGAAGTACTGGATTCAGTCCATTTCAGGTAGTATATTCAGCAATTCCGAAGTGACCGTTGGATTTGTCAACAGTTCCACGGCAGAAAGGGGTTGTTAAACGAGCTTGTGATTTCGTGAATGAGTTACAGGAGTGTCACAAGATTGTTCATGAACGATTGCTTAAGTCAAATGACAAGTATAAGCAACTGGCGGATAAGAAGCAAAGGAGTGTGGACTTCAAAGAGGGTGATTTTGTTTACGCAGTATTGACGAAAGATCGTTTTCCAGTTGGAACTTACAACAAGTTGAAAGCTCGAAAGACTGGTCCAGTAGAAATCGTGAAGAAGATCAATGAGAATGCTTATCAGTTAAGGTTACCGGATCATATTCATACTGCTGACGTTTTCAACGTCAAACATTTGATTCCGTATCATGAGTACAAGCTTGTCGAGGAAGAGGAAAGTGTGAATTCGGGGTCGAATTCTTTCCAACCCGGGGAGGATGATGCAGCGCAATCTACGTGTGTCTTAGGTCGCCAGCGACCTAGCAAGGTGATGAGTCACGAACAACCTAGCGAGATATGTGATAAGTCACACAGCAAGCTACGACCTAGTGATCAACGACCTAACGGGCTAAGCCAACCAACGAGCTATGTTAAATCGCCAACCTTATCAGAGGCCGCATTCTTCTAGTTCGCTCACTTTGTCTTAAGTCGCGCGCGACCTAACGAGTTATGTCAGATCTTATGCCGCTGAGATTCCCTAAGTCGCTCCATGATAGGTCACTCATCTTCTTATATCGCTCCAGTGTTAAGTCGCTAGTTCATGAAGCTGTGCTGTGTCCTTAGGTCGCTGAAGCTTAGGTCGCTTATGATGTTAAGTCGCGTAATACTGTATTTTGTTAGGTCGTGTAATATTAACTCGTGTTGTATGTGTTGTGTATGTCGTTTGTTGTTAGGTCGGCTATTGTTAAGTCGTATGTTCTTATGTCGTAGGCCGTTGATGTTGTAAGTTGTTAAGTCGCTTGTGATGTTAGGTCGTAGGTCACGTGAATTGTTAGGTCGCATACGTATGGTGTTGTAAAATCTCTATAAATACGGGTGTGTTGATAGTTGTAAAGTAGTTGATTTTGAATAAAATTTGTTTGTGTGCTTTGTGCCACTTTTGTTGAAGTTGAGTGTGATCTCCTTCTTCTTCCATCTACGGTCATTCGAGTGCGCTCGAATCAACGAACTTGAAGCCGATTCACGGAATCTCGTGCGTGAGGTCAACGTAGAAGAATCGTAGATCTTCTAACGCGGAATCATGCGCGATCAACGTATTGAAGATAGCTAGAATCCGATATCTCGAGAGATCAACAGATTTGGGCATTTATCTTGTTTTACTTGACACGAATCATTTCGTGAGGAAGAATTTGCATCAATTTGTATCGAAACATTAATAACATGTCAAAGTTTGTTAATCCGCTGCGTCATTTGGTATCAGAGCTTGAAGAGCTAAGTTGAAGCTAATTGAGATCAAGGCCGAGTTAAGCCGAAGCCGAGCTAAGCTAGGTCGAAATCAAGTTAGGCCGAGCCGAGCTAAGTCCTAGAGCAAGCCGAGTTAAGTCGAACTATATCAAAGTTAGATCGGAAAAGAGATTGGTTGAAGATCATGCCTCCGAGACGTGCTAATCGATTTCAAAATGTTGAAGTTGTATATAGAAGACAAGAAGCTGAGCAGATGGAGCAGCGTATCCATGAAAAGTTCGATGAAGGTATTGGAAAGCTAGAGAAGTTGATGAGAGATATGAATCAAAGTCAAAGGAGAACTTCACCAGTTTCGCACCATAGTGGAAACAGAGTTTCACCTTCAGTTGTGGGAGAAAGAAGAATGTCACCCCAATCTTATCGAGATCGGAGAGAATCATCAGTTTCTATGGGGCAAGAACATCATGAATATCAATGTGAAGAGAGAAGAACTCATCGTGGATTTGAAGATGATCCGTATCGTGATGCCGAAAGACATGATAGAAGGGACATGCATAGTAGTAGATATGTAGATGGACGAGATCGATATGGACATACATATGATTTTGAGGAATATGGTGATAGAGGAAGTATTCATGATCGAGAACGAGACCAAGTGCGAAATCGATATATCGATTCAGAGAATGATCGTAAATGGGAATCAGGTATGAAAATAGAAATTCCAGAATTCAAAGGGGAAATGATAGCGGAAGAGTTTCTGGATTGGTTATCAAAACAAAACGTTTGTTTGTGGGTTTGGATTATTTTTAAATTTTTATTTTCAGCATTTCGCTGCACCGCTTTCCATCCATGTATGAACTCCAAATAAACAAAACAAAAATACGTTCACACTTAGAATAGTGATACGACCCCAAAACAAAAATAACATACATTCATTATTGGGATTTGTAAAATCACAAAAACACCGTTGCTTGCTGAAAAATCGTCAAACGACAATGTCAATATTTTCCAAATTAAAAATTATGAAAAAATCAAATAAATTAAATTAAAAATAGGACATTAAAATTCAAGTTTTACATTAACGATTGATTTTTTGATAATATATTTCGAATTATTTATTACTGCTAATAAATTTACAAAGGAATTCACTAATAACATTTAATAAATTTAAAAGGAGTTAAACAAGTCCGTTAAATTCATTAAATGAATATGCAATTAAAAATCCAGATATTTAAATCACTATTCAACTATTTATTCACAATTCAAATATTTTAAACAATCTTTATAATTAATTCAAGCTTTATAGCAATATTTCAATAACTAAAATTAATCAAATATTCAAAATCAGATGATCAAAATCCCATATTATTACACTCTCCCCTCCGTGAAAGAATGTTGTCTCCGAAATTGCCAAGGTAAGAAAAATGTCTCCAAACCAATTAACTTTTCAAAATAAATTAGTTGGAATAGGTTATTAAATTTTTCTAAGTCCAAAAATTACGAAAAATTTCGGAGTGTCTTTTTTGCGCGGCTCGACCGGAATAACTACAGATTGCAATCAAAGGCCCATTCCAACGAAAGAAAACAAAAGCCAAGCGGCCTCATATATATGGGGCATAAAATCATTAATCCAAATGACAATATAAACACGTGCCTATTTGACGGGCAAACAACTCTACCCATAAAACCAAAGGCATCAAACTAGCCTTTGCTTTCATAAACCTGCATCTCAATTTCAAATATATCCGACGAAATAATTTGCATTTCCAAATGTTAAACTTATAATTATTATAAAGCCCAAAAGATGCACATATACCATCCATATGCAATATCAAATCTGATCACTCACTCGATCACACAATTTCGCTTTCGAACTAGTATCGTCCACTCGACTTCCTAAGTCGGACTTCGATCTGGTTCCTTGATTAGAAACTGTCATTCTCCTTGCATATCCACATACTATAATAGAAAACTTTGTATTCAAATCAAAAATCCAATATCGAGACATCGGGAATCGAGCTAAAAATCTTTGTCCGGTTCGGTGTAAATAACCTCGAAATCGTGCACTCGAATCTGGATCAAAATAAGTTATGTGAATCAAATGGTCTTTATAAAAAATATATCTTTATTTCATGTAACGTCCCGCCTTTTTGTACGGTTTAAACCTACAATAAACCACACACGTCAGACTTAAACCATACAGAAGAACGGATTGTTATGGGGTAAATAAGAAAAAGAAGGAAGAAATAAAACAAAACAGAATCTTGCAGCGGGACGATAAAATATAATAATCAAATATATAGTTCATGAAGCTGTTTTACAAAATATTCGATTATACTTATACAATACATATCAGAGTTACACATACCATAGAATGATAATTAATGCAGCGGAACAGATATGATGCAGTGGACTAATATAATATATAATAGTAATAAAATCTTCGCCTTCGTCCTCCAGAAGTAAGGTCTTCAAATCCTGAAATGCTCAGGCTGACCCAAGCGAATTGAAAAGACAAACACTCGAGTCAGAACTAAAAGATCTTATGTAAGTCAAATCAACGGTAAAATATGAGTGGAACGGCGTCAGAGATGCTTACGGGATTTGACATCTCCTATCTAGTGCTGTATAGTTAATGCCCCGCTATTACCCCACTATAACCCCGCTATATTTCATAGCGGATCTCTACCGCTACGATATTTCCATGTAGCCCCAAAATATAGCATTTCCGCTTTAAGCCCCGCTATTTCCTCTATATCCCGTTATTCACGCTATATTCCGCTATTTTCGCTATATCTTCTTTAATAAAATGAATTGAAAACTTGAATTTACACAATATAAAAATTATGAAACTAATTTATTTGATTTAAGTTTTAATATATTTTCAGATATGAAAATACCCTAATATTCTTCTAAATTCATTTATGTTACATATAACAGTTTTACGCTTATTTAAAGTATATTTGCACATGTTTTTATTTAAAACTATTTATGTATTAATTATAATTCAATTGAATGATAATTTTTCATTTAATTACCATCTATATATTTGTAAAAACATTAAGTACGAGTTTTATATGCTATTTTAGAGCCATCCTCTATATCCCGCGATATCCTCATTGTATCCCCGCTATGACTTTTTGCATCTCCACTGCTTTGAATCTGCCGAGCGCATTAACTGCACAGATCCAGTGTCAAATGTGAGTGTAGTAACTTTAGAGATGCTCGGGATTCACATCTCCTAAGGATCCGTTAAACTATCTACTATGTAGTAATATACGCTATTATAGTAGCGTCTAAAGTAAAGTATAATATACAGAAAATAGCATTAAGGCTTTACATTTTCCACCTTAACAATTTTTTATATTCCCATAGTCTATATAGTACCGTAATCTCCCCCGTACTGGGCGTCGTCAGAGGGCATTCCATAGGTATGGTACAAAACAAAATTGCTTAAGGCGCGCTAGGGTAGGTGACACGGCACAACTAGGGAATGCTATGGTAGATATACCAATTACGCTTCCGGGTCGGTGGTAACGCATAGCCGCAGCTACCGCCCACCTCGAGCCACACCCCTAAATCAAAGAAATCAAAAGTGGCCACCGAATAAATCCAACAGTCAAAGTATAATATCTAAGGGATGTGTCCGATCAAAGGTGCTACCTCATTACCCCGTCGATTGCTCCTGTTTTAGCCACCTTATACCAACTCACGGGAGACGGGTCCCCGTATTTACCTCAAAGGAAACGCCGTCACCATCCTACTTCATTCTGGAATCTCCACTACGTACACAGTCGTTAATGTGGTTTTCGGAGTTGGCAGAGAGTATGACAACTTTCGATCCTGGTCTCTTTAACAACCAAACGTTATTATAACACCGCGGTCATTTTGAAATAGTTTATACCTTAAAACCATAATATAATATCCATTTCAAAACCATATAAATACGATATCATTTCCAATTTAAAACGAAATCAATATGATCTTCTTTTTATTTCAAGTCAATATATTATATCCCTTTTCAAAATCATAGCACTTCCAAATTATATACTTCAAAACCAAACATTTGAAATTTTAACACCTTGGAAACATAATGCTTTGAAATTCATAACTTCGAAACATTTCAATTTCTATAAACATTTCACTTACGATATATTTCAAGGCTTTAAATATTCCAAAATTTCAAAACTAAATTTGATAATTTCGATTCAACAACTAAATTTCCTATTATTTAGTTTTGAAATATTTTATGAAATAGACCCCTTATTGTTTAAATAAAACTCAAATTACAAATAACTAGATATTGTCTTCAATTCATTATACTTGAAATAATCATTTAATTCGCCTAGACTCAAAAATCAAGTTATAATAGTTATACCTTTTAAAATTTCCAATTTAATAAATTTCACATCAACCCTGTTGGTTTAATTCTTAAATAAATTAAATTTCATAAAATCTCAAATTTATCTAAATTTCAGATCAAATTTTATTCGAGTAGAATTCTTAAATACTTTAGTTCACATCCATTTCATAATTTATCTTCCAAATCTTAATTTATTTAAATCATTATAACCTCTATATAAAAGTATGATTTAAATACTTAACCATATTTATTTTAATAGATCAAACTCCACTATTTAACTTATTGTCATTAAACAGATTATATAATATCAAAAAGAATCAATGTTTATTTAAACCGTATAATTCTATCCAAAACCATAGAAATCATTTACAAAATATTTATATATATAGACCGACGGTGTCTGTATAAAATTTTCTATCCTATGGTCAAATGATACGGATATTTATCATTTCAATCCGCAATTTAAAATAAAAATACGGTTATATATCATTTCAAACCGCAATCCCGAATGAAATAAAGTGCATAACAAATTTGCAGTTTAAAATAATATAAAATACAACATCCATTCATCCAATATCAATCATCAACCATTCATTACAATCATCATGCAATTTAAACAATAACATCAATATAGAGCATATAATAAATAACAGGTAATTACTGAAAGTCTATATTCAATAATAAATTAAAAAATCTATCTAACCGACAGTTTATATTGCAATAATAAATTAAATAACAGTTTAATTTAAATAAATGCAATCAACTGAGATGATGATTACAATATACAAACAGTCATAAATAAATTCAAAATCACAACATAAATTAAATTTAACGAACATAAGAAATTTTAGAAGTTGTGAGTGGGTTAAAACACTCACCTTTTGAATTTAAATCCAATTTAACCCAAAAATTGCACAGTCTCAGAATCCATCCAAACTAGAGCCGAAATGTCCGAAATTCAGATACGATCCTAACAAAAGAAACGGCGTGTAAAATGGATATCGTATGTAGAAGTTATGTGTATTAGACGATCAACAGTATAAATTAAAATAAATAAAATAAACAAACAATAAATCAATATGACACGTCACTCACCCTGCTTGATCATACGAACACGCACCCAGGTATGATGCCGAAACCTAAACTTTGACCACCAGCCGCACTTGCCTTTGTCCATCAGGGCACTGCCAACCGACCTCATCGTGTTCCCCCTTCCACACCACATCACCCGCACCCCATGACCCCCACTAGATCACCCGCGATCAAAGGTCGCCGCCGCCTGCTCCTAGGGTTTTCGAAACCCTAAATTGCCCAATTCGACCACCATCGGTCGCTATCCTCAATAAAACCACCGTCGTTGACCCATTTCCATTTGTTATACATTATTTTATTAGTCAGTCATCCTTTTAGATTATTAATTTACCTTTTTATATCCCATTATAAATTAATGCACAACTTAATTAAGATTTTAATCAAGTAAATCATCTCATCTTGGTTCCATGCTTTTATTACATCAACTATTACTTTAGGAATAAAATTAGCATTTCCTATTCATTTTGTTACAATACTTATATAATATTGATTTTATTCAATTACCATTACTATCCATCATCTCATTAATTAATTCATATTTACATCCACTTCCGTATATTAATTTTGTAACCAAGTTATAACATTTACATTAATTCCGTTAATTTGAATTAAATTCCCATCTTTACACTATGCCTATTATTACTCTATAAGCTAGTTCTCATTGTTTACCTTTCATTTACTTGACATATACTCATTCCCATTATTGTAACCTTGCATTCTAGTTATTATTTCATTAATATTATTTCCAATTTTATTCATTTCAGTATTAATTACACAACCATATTAAATTAACAAATTATAATGTTTCCACTATTTCTTTATTGGGATTTTATTACAATTGTCAAGAATTAATTTTATTTACTATTGCAACATTTAATTACAAAAATCTTATAAATATAACAAATTTTAATTATCGAAATTTACGGTCGTTACACTCTCCCCCACTCAAAACTTTTCGTCCCCGAAAAGGAAAAGAAGGGAAAAGAAGAATTAGGAAATCAATATATCTTACTTAAAATATTAAATTTATAAACAAATAAATTTTACAAAATTAATTAATTTAAATAAAATGTACCAATTTATAACCATTAGATCATTTTATATTCAAATTAATAAAGTTCGGAAAACATTTTCAAAATATTTTCTAAGTCCAAAATTTACCGGAAAATTTTGTCAGAGTCTCCTTTGTACGGGGTGACTCAGGAAAAATTATAATATCAAATATAACAATATATAACATATTATTTCCAAAATAATATATATCCCAACCTGGGAAAAACAATATAATAACGCTATAAACCGTAATCCGAAAACTACCTATTTGTCGGTCAATTTATGCTTATATTATGAAACCAAGTGCATTAGCAATTGCTTCCATAACCTGCATTTCAATTATATAATCCAAAAGAGTCAATAATTATATAAAATGAAATGTTTAGCTTGTTTCAATCAATAACAAACAAATCAATACAAACAACAATCACTTACATCCAGGCGTCCAACCATTACATAGAATTATCACAAATCAATCATTCATTCATATCAACAAAACAAATAGTTGTTCAGGTTCAAAACTTCAAACTATACAGAATGAAAAATAAACTACTAAGCGCACCATTTACTCAACAATCTCTGATGAAGCTAAATAGATTATTCATACATCAAACAATTTTAAAGTATCCTTACCCAAACAATCATAAACCAAAACAACCAACAATTCCAAACAACAAATTAAATTTAGTTATTATTAATTTCATTTCATACATTAGTTGTTTGATTTCTTTTTCATTCATATAATGATTTTTCTCTTTATTTTACATTTACTTCTTACAAACTTTTAATTTAATTCACTCATTTAGTATTTTTTTCATTTATTTTCACTTATTACTTACAATTATTCAATTTCATTTATTCAGGTCATGCTGGTTTCTTTTTATTGCATTATAATTATTCATCCATTTATTATTGCATAACCTCATTTATTTACATTCATTTATCAATAGTGTTCATGTCCCATTCAATTTCTTAGCATCTCAATTGTTTACTTAGGTTTATAACCATTTATCTAAAATACTTACCTTTCCATTATATTTTATTAGAAGCAATTTCAATTATACCTAAGTTTACAACACTAGAACAACAAATTCTTATTTATAAGACAATTTCACCGAATCTTCCTATTTCAAAAGCTTTACTTGTATAATATCCATTACATTTTCTTATTAACATTTCAACTTTTTACGTCCTTTGGTAAGTTATATATATGCCTTTAAGAATGTAGTTAAAATCATACAAGTTTATTTTATTTCCTTTAATTAATTTAGTGTTCAGTAATATTATCTTTTGTTTTATAGGTTACACATTCAAATTTATTTTAATTCCATTTAAAACTTTAGCATTAAATCTCTTATTCTGTTAAAGGTTCCAACTATTAATTAGTTACTTTCCATTTCTCTACAATAATTAAACTATTAAATAACGGAAACTTAAGAACTAAATACCGGGTTTAGTTTCAAATTATTTTAAAATAGTAGATAAACGTATTTATATATCCCATTATATTTAAAACAATTTAAAATTATTTTTTTATCAAATAAATCTGTAGTAAAATACTACAGTGGCCTTCCCACTTCGAAACTCGAAAATGAATGTCGATGATGCATGCACTCATCACCAAAATTATTTTCCAGCGACAGAGAAGGGAGTACAGAACTTATTTCTTTTTTCAAAATTTCTTTAAAACAAATCTTTCAAATTATATTGAAATATTTATATGAGAAAATTCTTCTAATAATATTATTATTTTATTCCAAAATCATTCGAAAGCAGTCTGAAAAGCCCGGAACTTAAGTTCTAAATTCTCAATTTTCATTTATTTTGTTTCAATCTCATTTCAACTATTATTTATAAATTTCATTACCTAACAACAAATATGTTGCAACCAAATATATATATCATTTTAAAAATTTATTTTATATATATAGAAAATGTAATTGGCAAAATTGTTTCATTCACCTATATTCATAAACAAAGATTGTGTCGGTCTGTCCTATTAAGTGTTTAGAAATCCCTATTGATGTCATAGCGTCCCATGCACCAACCAGAATTTATAAATACAAAATGGAACAAATTAACACAATATTAAAATCTTTTTATAACACTAACAAATACGCTCTCTCATATATATACACTCAGCGACTCATCATAGAGTATTACTATCCTATTAATAAAGAGTCAGACCCCACAAAGCTAGGGTTTATCGCTAAACCAAAGCTCTGATACCAGATGTAATGTCCCCCTTTTCATACGGTTTAAACCGACGATAAACCACACACGTCAGACTTAAACCATACAAAAGGGCGGATTGTTATAGGGTAAATAAGAAAAAGAAGGAAGAAATAAAACAAAATAGAATCTTGCAGTGGAACGATAAAATATAATAATCAAATATATAGTTCATGAAGCGGTTTTACAATATATTCGATTATAGTTATACAATACATATCAGAGTTACACATGCCATAGAATGATAATTAATGCAGCGGAATGGACGTGATGTAGTGGACTAATATAATACATAATAGTAATAAAGTCTTTGCCTTCGTCCTCCAGAAGTAAGGTCTTCAAATCCTAAAATACTCAGGCTGAACCGAGCGAATTGACAAGATAAACACTCAAGTCAAAACAAAAAAATCGTATGTAAGTTAAATAAGTGGTAAAATATGAGTGGAACAGCGTCAGGGATGTTTACGGGATTTGACATCTCCTATCCAGTGTCAAACGTGAGTGCAGTAACATAAGAGATGCTCGGGATTCACATCTTCTAAGGATCCATTATACTATCTACTATGTAGCAATATACGCTATTATAGTCGTGTCTAAAGTAAAGTATAATATACTGAAAATAGCGCTATGGATTTACATTTTCCACCTTAACACACTTTTATATTCCCAAAGTCTATATAGTACCGTAATCTCCCCCGTACCGAGCGTCGATAGAGGGCACTCCATAGGTATGGTACGAAACAAAATCATATAAGGCGTGCTAGGGTAGGTGACACGGCACAACTAGGCAATGCCAGATATACCAATTATTCTTCCGGGCCGATGGTAACGCATAGCCCCAGCTTTCACCTCGAGCCACACCCCCAAATCAAAGAAATCAAAAGTGGCCACCAAATAAATCCAAAAGTCAAAGTATAATATCGAAGGGATGCGTCCGATCAAAAGTGCTACCTCATTAGCCCGTCGAACGCTCCTGTTTTAGCCACCATATGCCAACTCACAGGAGTCAGGTCCACGTATTTACCTCAAAGGAAACGCCGTCACCATCCTACTTCATTCTGGAATCTCCACCGCGTACACGGTTGTTAAAGTAGTTTTCGAAGTTGGCAGAGAGCATGACAACTTTCGATCCCCGTCTCTTTAACAAACAAACGTTATTATAACACCGCGGTCTTTTTGAAATAGTTTATACTTTTAAAACCAGAATATAATATCCATTTAAAAACCATATAAATACGATATCATTTCCAATTTAAAACCAAATCAATATGATATTCTTTTTATTTCAAGTCAATATAATATTATTTTATTACAATTATACCCCTTTTCAAAATCATAGCACTTCTAAATTATATACTTCAAAACCAAACATTTGAAATTTTAACACCTTGGAAACATAATGCTTTGAAATTCATAACTTCGAAACATTTCAATTTCTATAAACATTTCAATTATGATATATTTCAAGGCTTTAAATATTCCAAAATTTCAAAACTAAATTTGATAATTTCGATTCAACAATTAAATTTCCTATTATTTATTTTGAAATATTTATGAAAAATAAACCCTTATTATTTAAACAAAACTCAAATTACAAATAACTAGATATTGCCTTCAATTCATTATACTTGAAATAATCATTTAATTCGCCTAGACCCAAAAATCAAGTTATAATAATTATACCTTTTAAAATTTTCAATTTAATAAATTTCACATCAACCCTGTTGGCTTAATTCTTAAATAAATTCAATTTCATAAAATCTCAAATTTATCTAAATTTCAAATCTAATTTTATTCGAGTAGAATTCTTAAATACTTTATTTCACATCCATTTTGTTATTTATCTTACAAAACTTAATTTATTTAAATCATTATAACCTCTATATAAAAGTATGATTTAAATACTTAACCATATTTATTTTAATAGATCAAACTCCACTATTTAACTTATTGTCATTAAAAAGATTTATATAATATTAAAAAGAATGAATATTTATTTAAACCGTATAATTCTATCCAAAACCATAGAAATCATTTACAAAATATTTATATATAGACCGACGGTGTCTGTATATAATTTCTATCCCATGTTCAAGTGATACAGATATTTATCATTTCAATCCGCAATTTAAAATAATAATACGGTTATATATCATTTCAAACCGCAATCCCGAATGAAATAAAGTGTATAACAAATTTGCAGTTTAAAATAATATAAAATACAACATCCATTCATCCAATATCAATCATCAACCATTTATTACAATCATCATGCAATTTAAACAATAACATCAATATAGAGCATATAATAAATAACAGGCAATTACTGACAGTCTATATTCAATAATAAATTAAAAAATCTATCTAACCGGCATTTTATATTGCAATAATAAATTAAATAACAGTTTAATTTAAATAAATGCAATTAACTGAGATGATGATTAAAATATACAAACAGTCATAAATAAATTCAAAATCACAACATAAATTAAATTTAACGAACATAAGAAATTTTAGAAGTTGTGAGTGGGTTAAAACACTCACATTTTGAATTTAAATTGAATTTAAATCTAATTTAAACCCAAAAATTGCACAGTCTCAGAATCCGTCCAAACTTGAGCCATAATGTCCGGAATTCGGATATGATCTTAACAAAAGAAACCGCGCGTAAAACGGATATCGTATGTAGAAGTTATGCGTATTAGACGTTCAATGATATAAATTAAAATAAATAAAATAAACAAACAATAAATCAATATGACACCTTACTCAACCTGCTTGATCATACGAACATGCACCTAGGCATGAAGCCGAAACCCAAACTTTGACCACTAGCCGCACTTGCCTCCGGCCATCAGGGCACTACTGACCGACCTCATCGAGTTCCCCCTTCCACACCGCATCACCCGCACCCCACGACCCCCACTAGATCACCCGCGATCAAAGGGCGCCGCCGCCAGCACCTAGGGTTTTCGAAACCCTAAACTGCCCAATTCAACCACCACCGGTCACTGTCCTCAACAAGACCACCGTCGTTGAACTCCCCACGACATTCTCCACCAAACCCATATTTCAATTTCATCGATTTATGTCGAAATCAAAAACGCGTAATTCGACTTTGGCCATGATTTCTGATCAATCCAGTTACTGTCTTGAAAAACAAACAGCAGAAGTAGGTTCGTATCATTGAGATCTTCGATATATAATTTTTTTCAAATTTTTCTAAGGAGTTTGATTTTTTTTTTTTGCTTTGGATTGAAATTTGATTTACGTTTGGATCTAGAATTTGTTTGTCTGCCATTGAGGAGGAGAGATAGTTGTAATATACATACAAACAAATGAGAAATATGAGTGGGCTAGGGTTTATTACTGGGTATTTATATGTAGGGTTTAAATAGAATAGATGGACTCGATTTGAATATACGCACTAACGACAAAGTGGCCCGAAAAGCCCGTTTCGACTCCGTAACGAAATTGGGTCAACCCATATATCAAATAGATGTTATAAGATATTTTAAATTGCAATGGAAAAGATTTCAAGTCCAAATTCTATCGTATGAAGAAGTTATGCTAAAATCAATATTTTCAAATTGATTTCAATTGATTTTCAATTTCATTTATATTCAAGGCGTTTTGAGTCTGTACGATCAAACGACAAGTCCGATCGCTACGAAACTTGAATTCCTACAATAATTCACCGTTACGGATCCGATGAAACTGGTTTGGTCGAAATCCAAGTCAGTGGACAAAATGGCTATTTTACAGCCTTGATCTTCCTTTGTCTCGAACCCCATACCCCTATTATTTAATTAACTAAATCCAATTTTTTTATTTAAATTCTATAATTGACCAATTTCAACACTTTAATTTATTAATCATTTACAATGATTTAAACAAATTTAAATATCAATTTAGAGATGATTAATTTATAAATTCCAGTATTAACCTCAATTTCATTAAATTCACAAATTATAAATAAATTCCCAAAATTCCATTCATTATTGCCAAATAGATGGACTTAACGTTGGGTTCAAAACCATTACATTGATATTCTCACATTCCAACTTAATTTCAAATAACGTAATATTTAGATATTTTAATTTCATTCAATTTTAATTAATTCAATTTATTAAATTCTTACCCGTGTTATTCGAGTCTTTATTACAACAAGAATATAATCAACATTGCTTTTGAATCTTGGTTCTTAATATTCTCCCATTTTAACTTAATTTCAAATTAACGTACCACTTTATGTCCTTTGATTGCAAATTGATTTCCAAATTTTATTTAATAAACTAAATAAATATGTAACACGTAATAGTTAATACATTAACCTTTTTATTTCATTTATAAGTTTATTGCTTACAACAAATGCTACCATTAGCTTCATAACACTAATTTATTGTATTTCCATTTGTTATACTTTGTTTTATTAATCAGTCATCCTTTTAAATTATTAATTTACCTTTTTATATCCCATTATAAATTAATGCACACCTTAATTAAGATTTTAATCAAATAAATCATTTCATCTTGGTTCCATGCTTTTATTACGTCAACTATTACTTTAGGAATAAAATTAGCATTTCCTATTCATTTTGTTACAATACTTATATAATATTGATTTTATTCAATTACCATTACTATCCATCATCTCATTAATTAATTCATATATACATCCACTTCCTATATTAATCTTGTAACCAAGTTATAACATTTACACTAATTCCGTTAATTTGAATTAAATTCCCATCTTTACACTATGTCCATTATTACTCTATAAGCTAGTTCTCATTGTTTACCTTTCATTTACTTGACATATACTCATTCCCATTATTTTAACCTTGCATTCTAGTTATTATTTCATTAATATTATCTCCAATTTTATTTCTTTCAGTATTAATTACTCAACCATATTAAATTAACAAACTATAATGTTTCCACTATTTCTTTATTGGGATTTTATTCCAATTGTCAAGAATTAATTTTATTTACCATTGCAACATTTAATTTCTATATTTAATTACAAAAATCTTATAAAGTTAACAAATTTTAATTATCGAAATTTACGGGACATTACAATTTGGTTCCTCAATTATACCAAATTCTTTTAGTTCGCCTTCACTTTAAATCACAATTAATTATACCAATATTATTTCTCTTTTATACTAAAATTCATTTGTAAACCATTTTATAAATCATTTTATTTAACTTTACTTAAGTTAAACTTCATCTCATAGCTCAATTTTGGAACTTTACATTTCTTGACTATACCAATTATTTTAATTTATATTTATTATTTCCTGGTATACTCCCTTTTAATACTAAAATTATTTATGAAATTCATAAATCTATTTTCATTACACACTATTTTTATTTTGACCTATACCAGAACACATTACTTAAGAGCTCAAATATTTCACAACTTATGTGACACCCGCACCTCTAGGCACCTCGAAAATCGGACATGACTAGAAGCACGGATGGTCGGGTGAAAAAAAATCAATAATATAGCACAGAGACTAAGGCAACAACATAAAATGATTAAAATATTACAGCGGAAGAAAACTTTCACTAATTATAAATTAATAGCAAAACAGCTTCATTAAAAACAACATTATCCCAAATTTATTTCTAAAACCATAAGTACCAAGTAGTCTTCTCTAAAACATAATCAAGTTCACAATATAGTTCCCTATATATAGAGTAAAGTATGGAAAAGAGAAATGAAATACATGAAACAAAAGAAACAAAAGCTGAAGATAACAATTGCTCCAATGACCCTCCAAGCTGTAAAGAACTGCAACCTAGACCTGCCCTCCCGTGATTTAGGGAAAATAGAAAAAATAGGAATCCGTCAGACATAAAGTCTGGTGAATGGAAAATAAGATGAAGCAGAAAGAATAAAACAATTTAATTCCAGGTATTCTCCGGATATCGCAGATGGTGAATAATATAATACAGTGAATCCTTCTTAGATACAATTTCTAAGAAGGCAAAGTCCATGGTCACTCTAGGGAAGTAAACCTTGCAGTATTACTAAATGTCAATCGGCCTGTCGTACCTGCTGTCCTTACCTATGTGCTGCAGCGTGAAAGTCGTGCTCTTCACCTATGCACTATGACTAAATGCCTCTTACGTCTAACCGACGCCGATTCAAACAACCTCATAGGACCTTGGAGTTGTGCTCAGGCTCCGCAAACTGGACTCCTATCCTTCTGTCTCCTCAATCATTAATGTGGACTTGCCTTTATCTAAAGCGTCGGTCCTTCGAATGAGCGCCCACAGCTGGGTCCGCTGCGCAAAATCCTCCATCGATCTGCCTAAAGAAGCCTACGGCAGAGCACGCTTGTCATGTTCCATCCACGTCGATCAGTCTGAAGAAGCCTATGATTGCGGATGTTATATATCCTACGTACTAGCAACTTATGAAAGGTAATAAACATCCTTGCAAACCTACTTACCCACTCCTAGTATGTACAGCCAAAACTATATTTTGGTCTTAACTATATGAAACATCTATCTAGACCTTTACAAGGTCTCCCTACAACATCGCTTCCAGATCAATTACTTTTACTATTACAGTTTACGTATCGTTTATTTCCATTAATCTGCTTTAGGCCATTGTTACATCCGATTTGGTTATTTCACAATTTTCTTTTTCTTACATAAATGAAGTTTCATTTTCACGTCAGTTTAGCCCTGGTTTATCTGTAATTTTTATACCATTTTGTTAAAGATTTACACTGGCCTTTAGGGTCCATTTAGTTTACATTTTTTCTACCCTAATTTACGTTATTCTTTCAGAGATTTAATCTGTACAAATTTTTTATCACAAACCATTTAATTACTCAAAATTCCACTTTTATCTTTTCACGCCACATATGAAACAAACGATTATGCCAATTAGACTTCTCAATTTTGTTCCAAGACCATATTCAAATTATGTAATTATATCAATCAAAACCACAATTTTATTTAAGTAAATATTATGAATTTATTCAACTAATATGTTCTACCATTAGAAATTGAATAACAATTCTAATTCAATTTAATTGAACCAATCTTATTTATGCCATAAAACGTGAATAACAATTTATTTGTTCTAAATTTCAATCCAAACATGAATTGATATTGAGAAGTGGTAGAACCTACAGTAATACAAACGTCGATCGGCATGTAGCACCTACTGTCCTTACCAATCCACGTGCTACAGCGTGAAAGTCATGCTCTTTACCAGTGCACTGTGACTAAATGCCTCTTACGTCTGCCGACGCTGACTAAAACAACCTCGCACAACCCCGAAGTTGCACTCAAGCTCCGCCAAACTGGACTCCTGTTCTCCTGTCTTCTAAGTCACCAATGTGGACGTGCTCCTATCCAAAGTGTCGGTCCTTTGAAAGAGTGCCCGCAGCTGGGTCGGCTGCGCAAAATCCTCCAATGATCTGCCTAAAGAAGCCTACGTCGGAGCACACTTGTCTTGTTCCATCCGCGTCGATCTATCTAAAGAAGCCTATGATTGCGGATGCTATCTATCCTACATACTAGCAACCTATGAAAGGTAACAAACATCCTTCGAACCTACTTGCCCGCTCCTAGTACGTACAACCAAAACTGTATTTTGGCTTTAACAACATGAAACACCTATCCTGAACTTTACAAAGTCTACTCCCAAATCACTTCCAGATTACTTAATTTTACCGTTACAGTTTACATATTGTTTATTCCATTAATTTGCTTTAGGCCATTTTTATATCCAATTTGGTAATTTTACAATTTTCCTTTTTCTTACATAAATGCTGTTTCAATTTCACGTTCGTTCAGTCCGTATGGTTTGTCTGCAATTTTTATTCCATTTTGTTACAGATTTACACTAGACTTTAGGGTCCATTTAATTTACTTTTTTTTCACCCTAATTTACGTTCTCCTTTTAGAGATTTAATTTGTACAAAATTTTTATCTAATAGCCACAAACCATTCAATTACACAAATTTTCACTTTTACATTTTTAGGCCACATATGAAACAAACAATTATGCCAATTAGACTTCTCAATTTTGTTCCAAAGCCATATTCAAAATTATGTAAATATATCAATCAAAACCATAATTTTATTCAAATAACATATTCTAAATTTATTCAAATAACCTGTTCTACCATTAGAAATTGAATAACGATTCTAATTCAATTTAATTAAACCAATTTTATTTAAGCCATGAAACGTGAATAAAACTTTGTTTGTTCAAAATTTCAACCCAAACATGAATTAGAATTGAGATGTGGTAGATGGAGAAGGTACAATAATTTACATAAATTTCAATCTTATTTATGCCATAAAACATGAATAGATAATTTATATGTCCCATATTTTAAACCAAACATGAATTAGATTAGAGAAGTGAAAGAAGAAGTTGCCATAATTTACATCTATTCTCAATTAATAACAGAAATTAATTCATATCAATGTGCCAGAAAAGAACTGAAATTGAACCGCTTCATTTTTCTATTTCATATTGATTCCCACTCACCTAGCACTTGAGCTCATATAAATTTGAAAAAGCTTTGCTTTAATCTTTCTCCCTTCGATTCTTCTAAATTCCCCAAATGCTTGAATATATATAGATAATTAATTTGATAGAGGTATGTTTATTTAGTGGCGAAAAGAAGGAAGAATAATACACACTAATTTTGCTATAGAACTATGGCGATGGCTGAATAAGAGATTAGATTTAGGTTAGATTGTATATTTATAGATTGTCTGAGTGAATATAATCCATTAGATTATTTTAGATTAAATCTGGTTCTTTGATACACTTAATGGTTATAAATTCTAGCCTATACACATCACCCAACCAATAAAATTTAGCCATCTCATCCAAGGAGCGAATGAGAAGCAGCCACATGTCAGAAACAACGTTGAAATACGTAGGAAAATCGTTGGAAACGAAGCAGCTAAAAAAACATCGCTCCATATTTTGGGCGACAACAGGACTTGATCCCTGGTCACTAAGGAAGTCAACATGCGCCTCTACCATCATACCAAATGTGCTTTTAATTTCTTTTTAATTATATTTCCCATAAAATATCAGGGTGTTACTATAACGACCCGTAAATTTCAGTGGACTTATTTATTTAATTAAATGAATTTTTATGAGATTTCAAATATTTTAATTTTGAAATATAAATTTGATATTTGAAATACGTTTGTTTAAACATAGAAAATGGTAAATTTTCATCAAATAATATGGGCTTTTATTTTTCTTGTGTAATATTATTTAACATCAAACCAGTTAAATTTGATGATAATAAAATATTTTTCAAACTTAATATTTTCTATAATAAATTTGTAAATCATCTTCTGAGTGAGTCGTCATATTTCGCTTCATCAAATTTTGACTTCTCTAGCCTCGTTCATCTTATTTTCAACAAATTTCCAGCATTTTCATTACAGATATCGACTTTTGATAGGATGATCGTACCACTAATATATGTATACCATTTTGATCGTCTCGTCATGTTGTTCTCTGCGGTATATTCAATTCTGTGTTTTGAGGTCCAGTACGCGACGGAAGCGATAAAACGGTTCGTTGTAACAGTGCCGTAAATTATGACTTTATTTCTTCCTTCGGTTTCAAAACTCAAACATGCTGCCCAAGCAAAAATTATTGCTTTAAATTCTCAACTGAATCTAGGGACTTGACCATTACCATTACTTTTATTTTATATTCACTCATCGTGCTCTGTCTCTTCTTTTCCTTGTTCAGCTGAAAAATATGTTATATAAAGCATTCTCTATTGAATCCATCTTCTTCATAATTTTTTTTCTTTCTTTTTCACATGAAGCCTTTTATGGCCGAAGCCTCCCTCCACCATGGCCTTCCTCTCCACCCACTTGACCTTGCTTACTTAGCCTCGCACCCACACATTAACCGTGCCCTTTCCCTTACGCTCGGCCACCATCCCCTTCTCCCACTCACGCTTGCCCAAACCCAACAAGGGGCGCCTTGATTTTCCTATTGTCCTCCTCACCTTCGATCTCATCAAACAAGAGCTCAACCGAGACAACTCTTCCCCTCTTCCCTTTCTCCTCTTTATTTTCGAGGTCACCGCCATGTCAACTCGGCCTTCAAATCCACCGTGTACATATATATGCATGCAGCACTGGGTGAGATAATGGTTTGCTAACTTTTGCTTTTAACTGAATATAGGTGTGTTATATTATATTTTTCTAAAAGGCTATTTTATGTACATAAGCCTACGGCTTATAAATTATTATATATATATATATATATTTGTTTTAAACATGTAATATATATTAGTTATATTGGGTTGCAGTCTTCTTTTCTCTTGCTAAATGATGTTTTGATTTTTGAGTATTGTAATGCATGTTTGTACATATTTACAAAAGAAAATATGAAATACAATAGGTGTTGTTTTATAACAAATACCGACTTAAAAATATTATGTACAAGTTATGATTTCTAGTGTTATATCGTAAGTTATAGTTTGTTACATATATTAAGGGTATATTCATATTAAATAAATAAATATCATTTATTCCGTTTATATGTATTTATGTTTTCTGATTCCATATAATAGTCACAAATTATGTATTAGTGTATATATATTGTTCATATAAGCTATTTTTAAAGAAATTGTTGTGAAGTATGTGTATATAAATAACTTTTATAATAACTTCAAAATATTTTAAGTATTTAGATTTGAAGTATAAGATTTAAGTTTAAAGACTATATTTATAAAAGTCTGAGTGCATACAGGTCAGGATTTTTTTATTGACTGTTATAATATATATAGAGATATATTGATCCATATATATGTTTTAATAACTATTGATGGTTTGGAATGCATATATAATACATTTTTTCTGTTGATAGTTTGCATGTATATAAATGGTAAATAACAATGTATTTAGTTGTACGCACAAAATGTATATAGATATTCTTCCAAGTTTACTAGTATATATTAGCATATATATTAGTTTATATATACTGGGTTGGTTTTGAATATGCATATATAATCTGCAGTATATATGGGATAAGCTCTGTTATTATGGATAAATGTATATTAACTATATGATGAAATTTAGATTTATTTTATTTTTAGTTTTAAGATGACATATATGTATGTTGTATAAATATGTTTACATATGCATTATGTATACACGACTATATAAATTTATATATATAAACGGTTAGTTTATAATGTTTGATTATATATATATATTACACATAAGTATACTTGAGTTTGATTTTAAATTATATCGTATATGTGTTTAATTTAAACAATGATTTTGAAATGCCTGTATATATTTAAATATAAAAGTGTATGAATTGAGAATATGATTTTCATAAATACTTATATATGATTATATATGTATATAAGTTCATTTATACCACTTGTCATCATCGATCGGTTCTAATTTGATTTCGTCAATTCCTATTTATCAGTTTGCCCGTCGAATTCGTGCTAATCTAGCTTCGCTTTGGAATTCTCAGCTTGTTGTGTTGTCTATCCTCTCTAATCTCGAAAGATGAGCGATCACTCACGGTTAACGTTCTTATATTTATTAAATTTGATTTCAATTGAAAAGAAAATTGTAATATGCTGCTATGGTTATTTAAATTGTTATATATGCTATTATCTGTAACTTTTCACCTGTGGGATATGACACCATATCCTGTTGTTTATGTTATACTGTTATTTATAATATATGCCTGTTATGTTATTATCATATCTGTTATCACTCTACAAGTTCCCTGTTAGTTTATAATTCCCTATGGGTTGAAATGATACATACCCGAGCGATCTGTATAATAGAAGAAAATCGTTATGGGTTGAAATGATAAACCCAAGCGATTTTCATTTGAATTGAATTTGGGATTGTAGATCGAAATGATATATACCCTACATATTTAAATTACGGTTTGAAATGATAAATATCTATATCACTTGACCATAGGATAGAAAATTATATACAGACACCGTTGGTCTATATATAAATATTTTGAGAATAATTTCTATGGTTTTGGAAAGAAATATGTGGTTTTAATAAATATTGATTCTTCAAATATTATATATAAATGTTATTTTATATATAGATTTTATAATAATATTTAATTTAATTAATATATAATATGTTTAAGTATTTATTAAAATTTATATTTCAAAAATAGATTTTTATAATAATGATTTTATTAGTTAAGATTGGCAAGATAAATTTTAAATTTATTTGAAATTGTATTTAATTAAGAATTTTATTCAATTAAATCGATTTGAAATAATTGAATTTGAAATTTAAAGATATGATTTGTGATTTTGATTTAAGTAATTTAATGAACATTTCACGTTTAAATAAATTTAAGGAAATATTCAATACAATGTAATATAAGGTTATTTAAATAGTATTGAATTTATTAAGTGAATATTTGAAGACTAAATAATAATGAAGTTAAATCAAGATCTATATGAAACTGTTAAATTTAGTTTTGAAAATGTTGAATATTTAAAGCTTTGAAATATAATGAAATTTAAATGGTTTATTTTGTGGTTCAAATCTGTATTTGAAATCGATGTAATTTCAAATTGTTTATTTAGAAACTGAATTGAATTGAAATTGATGAATTGAGATTGAATTAAATTTGAATTTGGAATTCGAGTTTATTTCAATCAATTTGTGAAATTTGAGGAAATTATAAATATTTACTTTATAAATTATTTAATAAACATATACTATTCTACAAAAAATATTTTTAATATAAACTTTTTTAATATACTAATTATTTTAATATAAACTATTTTATTTTATAAACCATATTATTTTATATACTATTTTTAATATCTAAACTATTTAAGTGGTGGACATTATGATTTCATAGTTATGGTTTTCCAAAGATTATGATTTCAAGTGTTTGGTTTTGAAAGTGTTATAACTTTGAAAGTGCTATAATTTGGAAATAGATATATTTGAAATGGAAATGATATTTTGGTTTTAAAGTATAAATTATTTTGAAATGACCATGGTGTTATAATGATGTTTGGTTGCTAATGGCGTATATTTCTACACAGTAGGTAGTTCCACGGATCCTTAGAGGATGGTATCCCAAACATCCTTTAAGTTACTTGTATTTCAGTTGATATTTCACTTGAGTTGGATTTATTGATATAAGAATGTTAATCCTGACTAAAGTGTTTTGTGTTTTGCTTTACGCTCGGGTCAGACTGAGTGTCATAGCATTTGAGACTCACCTTTGGAGTTGGAATTTCGATTGGAGATCCATCTGTCTATTCAAATTTCCACTGTCCAGTTGTTTGCTCAGACTGGTCATCCGTATGTATTCAAGACTACATTGTATTGAGATATTATGTTGTTTTTTATTTCAAATTTTGTTATTCATATAGTAGCTACATGAACTACTATATATTTTTCCACTGCTTATTTCATATTACTCTGTGCCTGTGACTCTGTGATTATTTATTTACCGTATATGCTGAGTTTTTGCCAAATTTAATTTAACAATATGGTATCTTGAGCAATTCAAGTCCGATATGTGTGGATGCGAATGGTTGAAAATACCGGGTCATTACAAGTGGTATCAGAGCTCTGGTTTTAGGCAAAACTTAGCATATGCAGTAGATTTAATTACAGAATTACTTTCATTCGTGCTTGAATCTCTTCCTCTTTGATTCGGTTCCCTTTGAATTTTAAACTCTCCTACTTGTTCTGAAATCCATTATTGCCTCCCCCTATTTGTATTCTTTTGATTCTGAAATATCCCATAACTCCACTTCGACCGATCTCTATAAAAATCGGCGATCCGCCAATCATTGAATGATTTGTAAAGGGGTGAAACTCCTTTACAATTGGCATCGATTCACCGAAGATTTCTATACCCTCGATTTAGATGCTGCTATCTCTTGCTATGCCGAATTCTATCTCTGGTGGTCGAATGTCAATTTTCCTTAGAATTCCGCAACAATCATATTCCAGAAGTCACGATTTACCCGGTTAAGGTCGCCCTCGATTTATATAAGTATATCTATCTTCTATTTTGAAATTTAAGTATCTCATCTCTGTTCGAGCCTATCTTCGAATTAGATTTCTATTTGATTAGAGTCCCTCTAATTTGAATTTCTATCTTTGTTTTGAAATCCATTCTTGAATCATCCTTTGAAAAATCATGTTTGTTTGTATTTAAGAAACTGTTTTATATATTGAAATTATTATTTTGATAAGTATGATTTTATTCAATATATAAAAGTGAAAAATTTTCAATAAGGATTATATAACTTTTTAAAACGAGAATTTAAAGTTTGGAATGGACATGAAAGTTTGAAAATTATATAAGAAATAGATTTATATAAAAATGATTTATAACTGAAAGGTTTTAAATTGGAAATTTGAGAGATTGAACTCTGGTATTTTGAAATTGGTTTTAAGATTTTGAAAATATATAATAATACGATTTGAAAGTATTTTTCGAATAAGAAACGTTCCAAATGAGTTCCAATGATTTCAAAGAAATTTCAAAAAAGAAGTCTTCAAGAAAATAGAAGTCTAGAACTAACTTATATCACTAGAGAATAATTTCGGTGATGAGTGCATGCATAATCGACATAGATTTTCGAGATTCAGAGTGGAGGAGAGGCCACTTAGTAGCTTTGTTATGCGATTGATTTTGCGAAACCAATTTTGATTTCAAATTCCAAAGTATGATTTGATATTCGAAAGATATATGTATATATTTGAAACAATTTGAAGTGAGCCGGTGTTCAGTCCTCGAGTTTCAGATTTGTTTTGGTATAACCCTATCTATTGAAATTGATTTACTAATTGGTTGCTGATTTCCATCTCTTGGATAGGAAATTTGATTTCTCCGACTATTTTGAATGTTTAAACACTTCCAAATCAAGGTTTAATTTTCAAAGCTAAGTAATTTCAAAAAGTATAAATTATTTGATAAAGTATATAAGTTTAGTTTGTATGTTTAAGTATGAAGTAATATGATTTAAATAAGTTCGAAACTATTTTGTTAAGTAAATGAATAAGACTGTTTTGAATTATACTAATATGAAATTTAGTTTTGAAATGTTTTGAATAAAATTTAGTTTTAAATGTTTTTAACTTAGTAACATCTTTTATAAAACCATATATATATATATATATAATAATAATTTTTAAACGGTATGTGACAACCGGGAAAATTTGAGCAATATCAATTTAATAATCTGCATTAAAAATAGGCACCCTGTCTTCTTTCTTTTCCATATATCTTCATATCAGTTTCGAGTATAATCTGAAATAAATAAAAAAAATATATGTGAAGGTTTGCTAAGGAAGACAACATTATGTATTCTTGAACAAACAAAAGCAATTAATGTTAATCTTTCTAGCACACAATACATTTCATATCAGCCTCCACCCTAAAAATATCTTCGGTTTAAATCAGTTCAAACAAAGATTATGTATGCTGTATTGTACTAAAATATAATAATCACCTGTACCAAAGACGAAATTTTATCCACTGTAACTTGGTTTTAAATATCACCCTGTAAGCTACTTTCCTATGTCATCTTTCCATTTCAGTTCGAGCTAAGCAAAATATAAAATAAACTTCATTTAAAAACTTAAGTAAACCACTCAACATCAATAAGGCAACCCAACAAATCAGAGATTCAAGAAGTAGGAGATTCTAGCCTGCAAATTTTCAAGCCTGTGAAAATTAAAGGCTCTGTTCTTTTAAAACCTGTGAGTAACTTTATTTTTTTTATATAAATTTTTTTTTTAAGAAATGAATCTGTTGTATATATTCCTGTGGATAGTATGTGTATATATCTATATATATATTGAATCCTCTGCCTATGCTTGTAGGATGTTGTGGTGTGTGCAGGCTGTTACATGTATTCACTATTTTGAATTCTAAAACAAACTTTGCTTTCAAAAATCATTCCTACCCAATCGACTTGAAATTTGGAACTAGAGTTAAAACAGATATTGTTTGTTTGACATTGAACTGAATTTTAAAAATATGTTCAAACTAAAATAACTTAGTAGCATCTCTGGAAAGCCAGATGCTTGAGCACAACTCCAGATAAATCAAAATTCGAATCTTTTAATTTTCGAATTCAGGTATGCAAGATGAATCAGTGAACAATAACATGATTTTTAAGGGTTGAATCATAATTTTCAGTGATATGGTTTGAGAGAGGTTTGTGTTTATCTGTTTTGGCCTTTTTGAGTTGTCGTGGGTGATCTAGTCGACTGGAAGGGTCGGGTTTTTGTCTAGAGGTGGAGGAGCCTACCGTGGGTCAGGGAAAAATGGTGGAAGGTTCGTCTGGTGATCGAGGTGGCGCCGACGACCTTTTTCTTTGCGTAAACCTAGTTTTAAGGCACCGTGTTTCTTTCGCTCGTTCATCGCCATCGATGGATCGAGTGCCACGCGGTTTTGAGGGAAGGTAGAGGGGAGGTGGATGAGGCTACGGTCGGAGTTGGGGAGCTTCTGGTGGTCAGAGCGTCGAGCAAGTGATGTTGACAGGTATGGTAGTAATGAGGCTAGTGGGTTTCTAGGTTTTGGTATCGAGCTCGAATTTTCAATTCTCGATGATGGACGAAGTTCAGATGATTGGGGATGGACCAGTGGGTGGTAGTCGACTTGTGGGGAGGGTCGGCGATGATCGAAGTCTCGCCGTGGATGGTGCAGGGTGCACAGAGCATTTATATGAATCTGGAGTAGCTGTTTTTTTTTTGGAGAGAAGCAAGTTTTCTTTTTCTCATATTGTCTCGAAGCAGGTTGTTGTTTTTTGCGGGGAACTTCATGTTTTGCTCGAAGTAAATGAGAGGGGGGCTCGAGTTGAAGTTTGTTCAAGGTTTTAACCTGTACCCAGTTAACAGTTTTTAAATTTTTTGTTTAAATTAAAATCAAAGTTAAACCAAGTTCTAAACCAAAGTTTAATAGTGAATTCATGTTATTTTTGAAACTGAGTTGGGATTAATAAAGTTTTATAATTTAAATAACTTAAAGGTGTTTAATATTTAAGTGTGTTCAAAAGAGTTGAATTCAAAAATGAAATTTAAATTGTTAAGGAAAGATTTAAACAAAGTTAACTTCAAAAATTGAAAACCAGAACTTAAATTTGAAATTCTAGATGCAGTAATAAAATAAAGTTTTATAATTTAAATTGATTTAAATAAGTTTTAAGTGTTAAAATATGCTTTTAAACATGTGAGTTTAAAAGGGTTTTGAAAAATTAGTTTTAAACTTTATTAAGGATAAATTGGAATTTATTTAGGAAGTAATTGGAAATAAATGTTTTTAAACATATTGAAAGTGAAAATTTAATCAATAATAAGAATAGTTTACTTTAAGTAATGAAGATTTAGAATTTATATTCATTAACCTTTAAGTTAATTAAGTATGAATAATTAATGATTGATATTCATTAAATTAGTAATTATAAGTTTAAATGTATTAATTAAAGTTTAAATAATGAATTAAGTAACTAATATGTAATTAAGAACCATAGATTAGATTTTTATTTAAATTAATAAATTTTAATGGTTAATCAAACTTATAATTACTAATGATTAATATAAGTTAATTATTAAATAAGTGTTAATGAAGATCATTAACTAGATTATTTTATAATTAATTAATGTGATTGATTTTTAATAATTAATTAGATTAATTAATTTAATAACAATCATTTTAATAGTTTAAATGTAATTATTTATTTGGAAAGTAATTAAGAAATTAATTACTTATTAATTGAGTAAATTGATTTAATTTGAGTTAATTAATTTAGTTTAATTAATTTGGATTAATCATTTGATATTTTGGAAGCAAATTACTTAGAGAAGTAATTGATGGATAATTACTGGATGCAATTAATTGGATGATGTTGTTAATGAAAGTAATTGGAGTATAATTACTTGAAATTAATCAAGGGATTAATTAAGCTTGTTATTGAGGAGTAATTAATTAAGGACGGTTAATTACTGTATGTTATTAATCAAGATGGTTAATATATGTGATTTGAAGATTAGTATTCTTAATATAATTAATAAAATAACAAGTGAAAATGTAATTAGAGATCATTAATTAATATAATTAATGATGGAATTAGAAATTGATTAATTTGGGAATAATAAATCAACAAGGTAATTAAAGTGTAATAAATCTATCTAAATGTGATTAATTAATGGATTTATTCAAAGATTAATCTCTGTAAATAAATTAAAGGAAACTACTGGAATATAACAAAGGTTATTTAAATCAAAGATGATTAATTGGAATACATAAGTAACTGATGATAAGATTAAATTAAGTTAATTAATTTTAATTAATTTAAGAAATCATTTGATGATGTGGTATGTGTAATTACTTAGTGTAATTAATGGAGTATAATTACTTAGGAAAGTAACTAGATGATAATTACTTGATGAAATTAATATAAAATAATTTGTAAGTGAAGTAATTTGGGTAATTTCTTTTATAATTAATCAAAGGATTAATTTATGGGAATAATTAATCATGAGATGATTAATTTGTTAATAAGTAATTAAGGGTAGTTAATTACTGGTTCGTTATTAATCAAGGGTGATTAATAATTGTGTTTAATTAAAGATCAATCACTTAATGTAATTAATTTGAATAAAGTAATTTAATATAAATTAGAGGTCATTAATTAATATAATTAATGATGTAATTAAGAATTGTTAATAATTAATGAGGAAGTAATTAAATGTTAATTGCTATGAATGATTTAGAATAATTCATTTGAGAAATTAATTAAAGACTAAATTACTTACCGAAATTAGAGAATGATTAATTAATTTAATTTATAATTAATTAATGGTTGTGTAAGCAAGATTTATGGAATGAGTAATTAATTTAATTTATTTTAAATTAATTAAAGATAGAAGTAATTAATTTAGTTCATTTTAGATTAATTATAGACTGTGAATAATAAATCATGCTTTTGGATGAGGATATTGATATTTCATTGATTGATTGTGATCTCAGATATGAGATGAGTAAAATCTATGTGATATGGATGTATGATTTAAGTATGATAATATTTAATTATCTGTTTGGATGACGATATAGATTATCTGTTTATGATGATAATGTGATTATCTATTATGAGATGTGAATTATCTATCTGTGTGTATATTGATAATATTGAATTGACTGTTAAGACTAAATAGACAACTTAGCCTTAAAAGATACGTTTTAGATTTCGATGAGACCGGGATCGGGTTTCCATATTTGGACATCCGAAAACCACATTGATCCAAATTAACGATAGGTCGTGAATCTGAAGCGAAGATGAAAATTTAGAATGCAAGGATTATCGTCGTTAACTCTGAGGGTGATTCCAAAACGAGTGTAACGAGATGATGCCTTCGGTTTCGTTCGAACCCGGAACGAACTTGTATGGATTGAATGCTTTGAGAACATTGTCGGGCGGACGATGAGCATTCTAAGAGATATGTTCTATAAAGGTAATCGTAGCCTCAAGCCTCATCAACCCGGAATGGCTAAAACAGGGGAGGTGCAGCAAGGTTAGGTGGGTCATACCCAAGAAGAACGAGGTATACCCCTGTCTAGATGTCCCTTTTTATTCGGCTGTGTTGGTAGTTGGTCTACAACCAACTGCGGGGTTATCTTGTTCGGGACTGTTCAGTAAGGAATGGTTCCGGCCTTGTGTTGCAGGGGAGCGGGCGTACTCCTCGGTACGTTGATCTAGGCCACGTACTGTGACGGGCGGTACCCCAGTAGCCCTGCCATTGTATGGAATCCAAAATCCAATAAGTGCCAACAGTTTTGATTGTATTACCCACTTTTGTGGCTAGCTGCTGGAATTTAATGAATGTAACAATTTCCGCTATTTTCTATTTACTTGAAAACCCTAGACCTATTATAATATCATTGAATTTCCTATCAAATGTTTTGGTTAGCATAAGGTAATTTTTTTTTCATGTTTATGTGTGGGAAGTCTTACGTGATACCTTTCTTTTCAAAGGTTTTTGAAAATTAAGCAACTTTAACCTGTTACTCACACCAGACCCATGTCTGACCCAGAGTTTATTTTCTATTTTCCTGAAACTCTCGGGTACTCAAATTTTTACGAGTAGCCAAGGGATTCAGGTTGGCTTCGATGAATTATGGAGGAGCAATGGAGCAGGAGGCTTCAGCGTTTGTAGATATAGTGTTCCGCTGTGTTGTATTGTGTATTGAGTTGTATAACTAGACATGTGTCTATAACTGTCTAGTATGTGATGTATTATCTGTATAACTCTGATTGATGTTGTATATTATGTAAATACTTATGTGATTAATATAATTTGTTCGTTCCGCTGTGAGATTCTGATGTTGTTGTTCTTTCTTCTCTATCTTTTCTATTTTCTCACCCCTTTCTTTCTTTAAGAACGATACGTCTTCCTGGGCGTAGGAAGCCGGGTCGTTACATGGTAAATTGGATCTTTCAAATATAAATTAATAGTTTAAAGGTTTTAAAGGGATGGTTATAAACTTGATAATCATTTTTGGGTATAATTGATTTTGAGAAAAATATTTGATTTTGAAAATAGATTGGAATCTAAAACCCAGTATTTATATGATGATTTTGGAAATGAATTTGTTTGACCTAAATTATGTTGATTTGGAAACTAGGATTATTTTTTAGACCTATTATTTTGAAAACTTTGAAACTGAAGATATTTAATTTGGAAGAAATAATTTGGTGAAATTATATATGATTTTGAAACTGAACTGATATTGAAACAAATTGAAATTGAGAACCTTATTTTACTAAATATTTGATTTAGGAGTTATCTAACTTACATAAAATTGATTTGTATAAGTATGAAGTTGATTTGAAAACTACTGGTTTGGAAAGATACTCAATTTGAAAAGCGAAATCTTATATAATCGAAGTCTATATAAGAGTGGTTTGATATGATATTGATTTTGGAACGTATTCGATTTGAAAATGAAATCTTATATATAATTGACTTTATATAAGTATGATTGAAATTGATTTGGAAGGGTACAATATGATACATATTTTCGAAGTAATGATATGGAAAGTGCCTTCTGCTTGATGTCCTCTTTGTGGCCACATTTTGGATTCATTCAATCGATATTATTCTCTCTAATTTGGGTTTTTCGGATATGATACTCGAGTGTCCATCGAATTCCATGGCGTTTCCCATGGTCTTACGAACTCGACTGCATAGCGTAATTCACAAGGCAGTGATTGCTTAAAAGGTACGGATGTTTCCTGGAGGATCCTGGCATAACCATTGTGTATCTACAATCTATAATCGATTGAGTAGCGTAATCCGCAAGGTAGAGATTGCTTAAAGGTACGGATGTTTCCTGGAGGATTCAGGCATAACCATTGTGTATCTGTGGTCTATAAGTTTTTGTTATCGTAGCATAATCCGCAAGGCAGAGATTGCTTAAAGGGTACAGATGTTTCTTGGAGGATCCATGCGTAACCATTGTGTATTTGCGGTCTACAGTTTTTTGTTATCATGACAAAATTTGCAAGGCAGTGATTGCATAAAGGTACGGATGATTCTTGAGGGACCCAGACGTAACCATTATGTATCTGCAATCCATAATTCGATTCGGTCGATTTTTTCGGATTGTACTTTCCATATCGATTTTGAAGGTTTTTCGAGTATTTTCATTGGGTGTTGAAACAGGTCTACTAAGTACTTGAAGAATTCTAGCTTTATGCCTGATCAACGCATGGCCAGAGTCTACAAGAACGAGGATAAACCTGTTAAGACATTGAGTTATTAAAATATTTTGATGAAGTATTATAAAAAGGATATTTTGATCATTTTTTTCTTCCTTTCTAAATAATTTAAAATGTTTAAAATACTGCTTATTTGTATACTACATGGTTTAATAGTAAATTATTAGTGTTTTATGTAAGTGATTGATCTTTATATAAAAAAGTGAAGGAAATCAATTTAAAACTAAATGAAATTGTTATAATCTGAATAGACACTTTGAACTAACAATTTGAATCGAATGACTATTTATGAATTAAATAAAGTAGGTTTAACCAAATCATTAAATATTAATTAATTTAAATTGAAATCTATATGGTTTTAAATTAATTTTTATTTTATTTTTTCCCAATCCATTTTCTTTTGGTTGTTTCTATTCTCCTACCTCGTTCCTGTTCATGGACGAAAAGTTTTGACTAGGGGAGAGTGTAACAACCTATGAACTTTAGTGGATTTATGTAATTAATTAATTTTATTTTTGTGAGATTTTAAATATTTTAATTTTGAAATATAAATTTCATATTTGGAATACGTCTGTTTAAACATAACAAATGGTAAATTTTCATCAAATAACATGGGCTTTTATTTTCCTTGTGTAATATTATTTAAAATCAAATCAGTTAAATTTGATGATAAATAATATTTTCCAAACCTGATTATTTTTCTACAATAAATTTGTAAATCATCTTCTGAGTGAGACGTCATATTTCGTTTCGCCAAATTTTGACTTCTCTAACCTCGTTCATCTTATTTTCAACAAATTTGCAGCATTTTTGATACCGATATCGACTTTTGATTGGATAATCGTACCACTAATATCTATGTACCATTTTGATCGTCTCATCATGCTGATCTTTGCGGTATGTTCATTTCTGTTTTTTGAGGTCCGGTACGTGACGAAGGTGATAAAATGGTTCATTGTAATAGTACCGTAAATTTTGACTTTATTTCTTCCTTCGGTTTCAAAACTCAAACATGCTGCCCAAGCAAAATTTATTGCTTTAAATTCTCGGCTGAATCTAGGGACTTGGCCATTACCATTACTTTTATTTTATAGTCACTCACCGTGCTTTGTCTTTTCTCCTCCTTGTTGAGCTGAAATATATATTATATAAAACCCAAGCATTCTCTGTTAAATCCATCTTCTTCATAATTTTTTTCTTACTTTTTCACCTAAAGCCTTTTATGGTCGAAGCCTCCCTCCACCATGGCCTTCCTCTCCACTCACTCGAACTTGCTTTCTCCGCCCCGCACCCACACATTAACTGTGCCCTTCCCCTTACACTCGGCCACCACCACCTTCTCCCATTCACGCTCGCCCAAACCCAGCAACGCCCGCCTTGATTTTTCCTTTGTCCTCCTCACCTTCAGTCTAATCAAACAGGATCCCTGCCGAGACACCTCTTCCCTTACTCCAACTTATTGCCGAGGTCACTGCTATGTCAACTCAGCTTTCAAATCCCTTGTGTACATATATATGCATGTGGCTCTGGGTGAGATAATGGTTTGCTAACTTTTGCTTTTAACTGAATATAGACGTATTATATTATATTTTTCCAAAAGGCTATTTTATGTACATAAGCCTATGGCTTATAATTTATTATATATATATTTGTTTTAAACATGTAATATATATTAGTTATATTGGGTTGCAGTCTTCTTTTCTTTTTCTGAATGGTGTTTTGATTTTTGAGTATTATAATGTATGTTTGTATATATTTACAAAAGAAAATATGAAATACAATAATGCTATTTTATAACCAATACTGACTTAAAAATATTATAAACAAGTTATGATTATTAGTGTTATACCATAAGTTATAGTCTGTTACATATATTAAGGGTATATACATATTATATATATATAATTTATTCCGTTTATACATATTTATGTTTTCTGATTCCATATAATAGTCACATCTTATGTATTAGTATATATATATATATTACGTTTATATAAGCTATGTTTTAAAGAAATTGCTATGAAGTATGTGTATATAAATACCTTTTATAATAACTCCAAAATATTTTGGGTATTTAGATTTGAAGTATAAGATTTAAGTTTAAAGACTACATTTATATAAGTCTGAGTGCATACATGTCTGGATTTTTGTATTGACTGTTAGAATAATTGTAGAGATATATTGATCAATATATATGTTTTAATAACTATTGATAGTATGGAATGCATATATAATACATTTTTTTCTGTTGATAGTTTGCGTGTATATAAATGGTAAATAACAATATAAGTTGTACGTATAAAATATATAGCTATTCTTCCAAATTTTATAGTATATATTAGCACACACACACACACACATATATATATTAGTTTATATATACTGGGTTGGTTTTGAATATACATATATAATCTACAGTATATATGGGATAAGCTCTGTTATTATGGATAAATGTATATTAACTATATGATGAAATTTAGATTTATTTTATTTTTAGTTTTAAGATGACATATATGTATATTGTATAGATATGTTGCATTATATATATATATATATATATATATATATATATATATATGACTATATAAATTTACATACATAAACTGTTAGTTTATAATGTTTGATTTTATATATATATTACATATAAGTATACTTGAGTTTGATTTTAAATTATATTATATATGTGTTTGATTTAAACAATGATTTTGAAATACCTGTATATATTTAAATATAAAAGTGTCTGAATTGAGAATATGATTTTCATAAATAGTTATATATGATTATATATGTATATAAGTTCACTTATACCACTTGTCATCATCGATCGGTTCTAATTTGACTTCGTCAATTCCTATTTATCAGTTTTCCCGTCGAATTCGTGGCAATCTAGCTTTGCTTTGGAATTCGTACCTTTTTTTGTTGTCTATCCTCTCTAGCCTCGAAAGGTGAGCAATCACTCACGATTAATGTTCTTATATTTACTAAATTTGAATTCAATTGAAACGTTAATTGAAATATGCCGCTGTAGTTATTTAAACTGTTACATACGCTATTATTTGTAACTATTCACCTGTGGTATATGACACCATATTCTGTTGTTTATATTATAGTGTTATTGATGATATATGTCTGTTATGTTATTATCATATATGTTATCACTCTACAGGTTCCCTGTTGGTTTAGAGTTTCCTACGAGTTGACATGATACATACCCGAACGATTTGTAGAATAGAAGAAAATCGTTATGGGTTGAATGATAAACCCAAGCGATTTTAATTTGAAATGAATTTGGGATTACTAGTTGAAATGATATATACCCGTATATATTTAAATTGAGGATTAAAATGATAAATATCCGTATCACTTAACCATATGATAGAAAATTATAAACAAACACTGTTGGTCTATATATAAATATTTTGAAAATAAGTTGTATGGTTTTGAAAAGAAATATATGGTTTTAATAAATATTGATTCTTAAAATATTATATATAAATGCTATTTTATATATAGATTTAATAATAATATTTAGTTTAATTAAGATTAATTTATTTAATATATAATATGTCTAAGTATTTATTAAAATTTATATTTCAAAAATAGATTTTTATAATAATGATTTTAAAGTTAAGGTTGGGAAGATAAATTTGAAATTTATTTGAAATTTAATTAAAAATTTTATTTAGTTAAATTGATTTGAAACAATTGAATTCGAAATTTAAAGATATGATTTTGTGACTTGATTTTGATTTAAATAATTTAATAAACATTTCATGTTTAAATAAATTGAAGGAAATATTCAGTAAAATGTAATTTAAGATTATTTAAATAATATTGAATTTATTAAGTGAATATTTCAAGACTAAAAAATAATGAAGTTAAATCAAGATCTATATGAAACTGCTAAATTTGGTTTTGAAAATGTTGAATATTTAAAGCTTCGAAATATAGTGAAATTTAAATGTTTTATTTTGTGGTTCAAATCTGTATTTGAAATCGATGTAATTTGAAATTGTTTATCTAGATACTGAATTGAATTGAAATTGATGAATTGAGATTGAATTAAATTTGAATTTGGAATTCGAGTTGATTTGAATCGATTTGTGAAATTTAAGGAAATTTTAAATATTCACTCTATAAATTATTTAATATACATATACTATTTTAATATAAAACTATTTTTAATATAAACTATTTTAATATACTAATTATTTTAATATAAACTATTTTATTTTATAAACTATATTATTTTATATACTATTTTTAGTATCTAAACTGCTTAAGTGGTGGAAGTTATGATTTTAAAGTTATGGTTTTCCAAAGAACTATGATTTCAAGTGTTTGGTTTCAAAAGTGTTATAACTTTGAAAGTGCTATAACTTGGAAATAGATATATTTGAAATGGAAATGATATTTTGGTTTTGAAGTATAAATTATTTTGAAATGTCCATGGTGTTAATAGCGTATATTTCTATATAATAGGTAGTTCCACGAATCCTTATAGGATGGGTATCCCAAACGTCCTTTAAGTTACTTGTATTTAAGTTGATATTTCACTTGAGTTGGATTTGTTGATATAAGAATGTTAATCCTGACTCGAGTGTTTTGTGTTTAGCTTTATGCTCGGGTCAGACTGAGTGTCACAGCATTTGAGACTCACCTTTGGAGTTGGAGCTTCGATTGGAGATCCATCCATCTATTCAGCTTCCCACTATCCAGTTGTTTGCTTAGACCGGTCATCCGTTTGTATTCGAGTCTACATTGTATTGAGATATTCTGTTGTATTTATTTCCAATCCTGTTATTCATATAGTAGCTGCATGAACTACTATATATTTTTCCGCTGCTTATTTCATATTACTCTATGTCTGTGATTCTGTGATTATTTATTTACTGTATATGCTAAGTTTTTGCAAAATTTAAATTAACAGTCTGGTATCTTGAGAAATTCAAGTCTGACATGTGTGGATGCGAGTGGTTGAAAATACGGGTCATTACAGTTACATTCTCCTCCTTAAAGGATTTCATCCCCGAAATCTCCAAAGATGGAAGAACATAATTAACAACCAGTATCCAAAAACTACATCCATCTACTCAACCATCATCCATTTCTACTATTATTTTTATTTTTAACTAATGTAATTTATGCTTTATGCAAAGTGAAATGCATATGAATTTACCTAATGCAAAAGGAGGTCGGTCTACTGATTCAGTTGACCTCCTGTAATGCAAGTATGCTTATGTCATGCAACCAAATGTATGCAATTACTCTAGTATAATTGATAATTTTATGTATGCTTCAACCATTCACCCAACTTCACCATCCATATGCAACATCCATTTATACACACACACATGTATATACACACACACACAACTATGTATAAATTCAATAGATAACAATCACGCATATGCAGGTGTGTGTACCTAGTTGGCCGATTATCCTAATAAATATCTATCTAGTGCATGCAATGCATCCATTTGCAAACATTGGCATCCACTTGCAAACATTTTCATCCATCAAACATAACATATCCTAATGACATACTTGCAACCAAGCTACTATCAATAGGTTTCACCTAAATATTATCGAAAAGAACATAACTAAGGAAAGATCAAAGATAGGATATTTGAAGTGTTCCTTCAAATAGATTAGGATAAGAATTTCGAATTCTCTCCTTAGATTCCCTTGTGCACTCCTTAGGGGTAATCTCCCCACTAAACCTTCACTAGATGAACTTCTTTGTTGCATAATCTCTTAACCGTGTTCCAATATACGGGTAGGTGTACGATGCACAAGTGATTCGCGCTCTGCCTCCACTTCTCTTAGCCGATCGGGTTCTACTACTACTGTGGAATCATGCAGACACTTCCTTATATGTGAAACATGAAAAACATCGTGAACTCCTGCCAACTTAACCGAAAGATCAACTCTGTATGCCACTTTTCCAATCCATGCGGTAACAGGGAAGGGTCCTACAAATCTCGGTGCCAACTTACCCACTGGGCAAAATCTCATTACATTTCTTAGAGGAGAAACCTTGATAAAAACCATATCTCCAACCTTAAACTCCAAATCTGAACGTCTTCTATCGGTATATGACTTTTTTCTATCTGTGCAGTCTTCAATCTCTTGTGAATCAAATCCACCTTCTCGAATGTTTCCCTTACCAAGTCTGGTCCAAGAAAGATCTTATCGGTGGTATCCCACCAACAAGCTGGTAATCTACATGGCCTACCATAGAGGGCCTCGAATGGTGCCATCCCAATGCTTGCTTGATAACTACTATTATACGAGAACTCCACCAAAGGTAGGTGGTCTTTCCAAGAGCCTCTCAAGTCAATGGTACACAATTTGAGAAAATCTTCCAAAACTCTATTTACCCTCTCAATCTATCCATCTGTCTGAGGGTGACATGCCATGCTCAGATTCAATTCAGTTCCTAAGGCTTGCTGAAGACTCCTCCAAAACTCGCTAGTGAATAATGGATCTCTGTTACTCATTATGCTAGTGGAAACTCCATTAAGCCTAACTATCACCCTTACATAAAGAGTCGCCAAAGAAGCTACCGCCCTATTCTTCTTAATGGGTATAAAATGAGCACTCTTTGTCGGTCTATCCATAATGACCCAAACGCTCATGTTTCCTCTCCGTGACCCTGGTAATCCAACCACGAAGTCCATAGAGACGCTCTCCCTTTTCCATAATGGAATATCCAATGGATGCAACAGCCCTTCAGGCTTCTTCTGTTCCGCCTTTACCCTTTGGCAAGTAATGCACTTCGATACATACTCCACTGCCCTCTTCTTCATTCCAAGCCAATAAAATACACTTGACATATCCTTGCACATCTTATCACCACCGAGTGCGCTGTCATCCTAGAATGATACGATTCGGCCAACAAGGCATCTACTAAATCATCACTATAGGGAACACAAAGTCTACCATCCCTTCTAAGCATCCCCTAGTGTACATGGTATAGCGCGAAAGATGCGATGACGACTCTCCTTTACCAAGCTTATCTAAAATTTCCTTTAACTCTTCGTCCTCACCTTGCCTTGCTCCAATCTGCTCCATCAAAGTAGGCTGGATGTTGAGGGTTACTAACAATCCCGGAGCTAAATCCGATGGCGGTCTAAAATCAGAGGTAGAAATGTACTCCAAATGCTTCCATTCCAAAAATAGAGGACTCAAAACCAATTTGTGTCGACTCAATGCATCTGCCACTAATTACCCATACCAACGGTACGGGAAGTCTCAAAGTCATAAGAGGCTAAAAACTCCATCGACCTTTGCTGTCTCAAATTCAAGTCCTTGTAACAAAATAGATGCTTCAAAGACTTATGATATGTGAAAGCTCAAATCTTTCTCCTAAGATATGGTGCCTCTAAGACTTGAGAGCAAAAACTATTGCTACCAACTCAAGATCATGCGTTGGGTAGTTCTTCTCATGCCTTTTCAACTTTCTACTTACATAGAACACTACCCTACAATCTCGCATCAGTATCGCCCCTAGCCCCGTACCACAAGCATTCATATAAATGGAGAAAGGCTTGGTTCCATCCGGTAATACCAATATGGGCACGGTAGTCAAAGCTTCCTTCAATCGACCAAAGGCATCCTCACGCTTGGCATCCCAAACAAAAGCTGAGTTCTTCTTGGTAAGGCGGGTAAGTGGGGCTGATATCCTAGCCGAGTCCTTAATGAACTTCCTATAGTAGCCCACAAGACTAAGGAAACTCCTTATGTCTATGGCATTCTTAGGGGTCTTCCAATCCTATACTGCTGCCACTTTCGTCGGATCTACTGCAAGTTCATCCTCCGAAATGATGTGTCCTAAAAAGCGAACCTCATCCATCTAAAAGTGGCACTTGGAGAACTTCGCCTTCAACTTTTGTGCTCGCAGGGTCCTAAGAACATCTTCCAAGTGAACAGTATGTTCTTCCTTGCTTCGTGCTCATCGACAAACACTACTATAAACTTGTTCAACGATTCGTGAAATACTCGACTCGTCAGATCTACAAAATATGCCAGAGAATTGGTTAGCCCAAATGGCAAGACTACTACTCAAATAACCCATCCAGAATCCTAAACGCAATCTTCTCGATGCTATACTCCGCCACACGCAACTGATGAAATCCCAAGGCCAAATCAAGCTTCGAAAATACCTTGGCTTCTACTAGCTGGTCGAAAAGATCGTCCGTATGGGGAATAGGATAACGATTCTTCTTCATTGGCTTACTAAGCTCCCTATAATCCATGCAAGATTAGAGAGAGCCATATGCCTTAGTGGCAAAGACGACGGGTATGCCCACTCAAAAATGCTCTTACGAATGAAGCGCTTATCCAAAAGCTCTCCAATCTGCTCAACTCACGACGTTCCTTTTGAGCCATATGCCTTAATGGTAAATCAATCGTTTTTACATTATCGACAAGATAAATCTTGAACTTAATCTCCCTTCGAGATGGAAAGCCAGCAACCTCCTCGAACAGAAAGTCTCTAACAACGGGTACCGAACTCAAACTATCGGGCGATATGTCAAGAGAATAAAGGTAGCTCAACATGACATATCCTCTTGGATCACAAGGTACCCCCAAGGTACATCCAGCACAAGTGCGTAACTTCACTACCCTCTTATCGCAATCAAGAACAACACCATGCATGGATAGCCAATCCATACCAAGAATCAATCCTAACTCGGAAAAGCCAAATACAAAGGCACTACAGTCAAACTCAATCCCTAAAATAAACAATTTCAAATCCCGACATAACATGGACAAATAGGCCGATCCTCCTATGGGATTTGATATTACTACCGGGTCGGTCACTAAGCAAGCATCAAGACCAAGACTCTCTACAAGAGCACTAGATATAAAAGAGTATGAAGCTCCAGAATCAAATAAGGTATGAACAAGAAAATCAAAGATAGATAACACACCTTCGATGATCACCTTCTTTCCCTTGCCACAACTGGTCGAGTACTCGAGGAAGGAGCTACCTCCAAAGCATAAGCTTGATCAGGCTATGAATTTGTCTATGAACTATCCGTGGGCTTCGGCAGGCAGTCCTTTTTCATATGCCCTACTTGATCGCAAAGATAGCACCTCAATCTCGATCGTTATCCTGCCTCTCTACAATCCTTAGAAAGATTACCTGGCTCCCCAAAAGTATTGCACTTTCAGTCCTTCCTTGGAACTTTCCCTTTTCCACCTGATCCTCCTCTTTCCTTTCCACTACTTTTTCCCATCACTCTTCTACGCCACATCTCATTTCTTCTCAGTGTTAGCAAGTAAAGACATCTCTACCAGTCCTTCAAAAGTGGCTTCCATCAAAATGTGGCTCACCGCTAAACTCTGCAGTGGCTGACTCAAACCCTTAGTGAACTTCAACGCCTTCTTGTGAGGAGTATTGATCAGGTCTAGTCCAAATCTGGCAAGCTCATTGAATTGATTGACATATTCCTTAACTATCATATCCCCTTGCTTGAGTTGTATAAATTTCTTTAGCTGCACTCCCTCTTCCGCCTTCGATATGAATTTTCTCTCGAACCTAGTACAAAAATCTGCCCAAGTCAAATTATCTGTCTCGGCCTCCACAATCTCCCACCAACAAAGAGCCTCTCCCTTCAACTGCCATAAAGCCAACTGCCTCCGAGCCAAATCCTCCAATCCCATAAATCCAAATATACGCTCACAACTACGGATCCAAGCTCTCGCCTTAGTATATGACTCGGTGCCAAGAAACGGGTTGTTTCCTAAGCTGGTGTAGATCTTGCATTACTTGGGAAAATCGAGAATGCTTGGCCGACGGGCTGGAGCCCCTTCCGCCGGAGCAGCATCCCTAGCTGGTGGCTGTGCTCATGTAGTAGCCTGCAAATAATGTCTGAACCAAGCAGGCACATTAAGGCCTGGAACTTCGGGGATATCTTGCGATTCAGACATTTCTATCTATGGATATTAAAAAATGGAATTAGGTACTCCACAAATAGTTCAATAGATAGGGATGAAGAGTTATGAGGGACCCATTTCAAAAAAAAAATTCTTTCCAAAAAATATACATTACTTTTAAAAGTATTATTTGGAATACCCTTTAAAATTATTTGAAAACCTTTATATTTTCAAAATATTTTTAGGATTACCGAAACCTTAGCTCTGATACCAACTGTGACACCCTGTACCATTAGGCACCTCAAAAATCGACCATGACTAAAAGCATTGATGGTCGGGTGAAATAAAAATCCATAACATAGCACAAAGACTAAGGAAGAAACATAAAATGATTAAAATATTACAACAGAAAAAAATTTCACTAATTATAAATTAATAGCAAAATAACTTCATTAAAAACAACATTATCCTAAATTTATTTATGAAACCAAAAGTACCAAGTAGTCTGCTTTAAAATATAAAACATAACAAAGTGCACAATATAAGTCCCCATATATAGAGTAAAGTACAGAAAAGGGAAACGAAGTATATGAAACAAAAGAAACAAAAGCTAAAGATACCAACTGCTCCAATGACCCTCCAAGCTGCCAAGAACTGCAACCTAGACCCGCCCTCCTACGATTTGGGAAAAATAGAAAAAATAGGAATGGGCCGGACATAAAGTCTGGTGAATGAGAAATAAGATGAAGCAAAAGGAATAGAACAGTTTAATTCCAGGTCTTCCCTAGATGTCGCAGATCGTGAATAATATAATGCAGCGAATCCTTCTTAGATACAGTTCCTAAGAAGCCAAAGTCCATGGTCACTCTAGGGAAGTCAACCATGCAGTAATATGAACGTCGATCGACATGTAGGACCTGCTGTCCTTACCTATCCATGTGCTACAGCGTGAAAGTCATGCTCTTTACCCATGCACTGTGACTAAATGCCTCTTACGTCTGCCGGTGCCGATTAAATCAACCTTGCAGGACGCCTAAGTTACGCTCAGGCTCCGCCAAACTGGACTCCTATTCTCCTGTCTTCTAGGTCACCAACGTGGACTTTCCCCTATCCAAAGTGTCGGTCCTATGAAAGAGTGCCCACGGCTGGGTTGGCTGTGAAAAATCCTCCAACGATCTGCCTAAAGAAGCTTACGTCGGAGCACACTTGCCTGTTCCATCCGCGTCGATCTGCATAAAGAAGCCTATGATTGCGGATGCTATCTATCCTACATACTAGCAACCTATGAAAGGTAACAAACATCCTTCGAACCTGTTTCCTGCTCCTAGTACGTGCAACCAAAACTATATTTTTTTCGTTTTAACTGCATGAAACACCTATCCAGACCTTTACAAGGTCTACTACCAAATCGCTTCCAGATTAATTAATTTTACCGCTACAGTTTACATATTGTTTATTCCATTAATTTGCTTGAAGTCATCTTTATATCCAATTTGGTTATTTTACAATTTTCTTTTTTCTTACATAAATGATGTTTCAGTTTCACGTTCGTTCAGTCCGTATGGTTTGTCCGTTATTAAAACCATTTTGTTACAGATTTACACTAGCCTTTAGGGTCCATTTAATTTACATTTTTTTCATCCTAGTGTACGTACTGCTTTTAATCTATACAAAAAATTTATCTAATAGCCACAAACCCATGTAATTACACAAAATTCCACTTTTACATTTTTAGACCACATATGAAACAAACAATTATGCCAATTAGACTTCCTAATTTTGTTCCAAAGCCATATTCAAAATTTTGTAATTATATCAATCAAAACCACAATTTTATTCAAATAACATATTCTGAATTTATTCAAATAATCTGTTCTACCATTAGAAGTTGAATAACAATTCAAATTCAATTTAATTAAACCAATTTTATTTACACCACGACATGTGAATGAAACTTTGTTCGTTCAAAATTTCTACCCAAACATGAATTAGAATTGAGATGTGGTAAAGGGAGACGGTACAATAATTTACATAAATTTCAATCTTACTTATGCCATAAAATGTGAATAGATAATTTATATGTCCCATATTTTAAACCAAACATGAATTACATTGGAGAAGTGAAAGAAGAAGAAGAAGTTGCCCTAATTTACATCTATTCTCAATTAATAACAGAAATTAATTCATATCAATGTGCTAGAAAAGAACTGAAATTGAACTACTTTATTTTTCTATTTCATATTAATTCCCACTCACCTGGCACTTGAGCTTGTACAAATTTGAAAAAGCTTTGCTTTAATCTTTCTTCCTTTAATTCTTCTAAATTTCCTAAATGCTTGAATATATATAGATAATTTAATTTGATAGAGATATGTTTATTTAGTAGAGAAAAGAAGGAAGAATAATACACACTAATTTTACTATAGAATTATGACGATGGCTGAATAAGAGATCAGGTTTAGGTTAGATAGTTTATTCATAGATTGTTTGAGTGAATATAATCCATTAGATTATTTTAGATTAAATCTGGTTCTTTGATACACTTAACGGTTATCCATTCATAGATACGTAGGAAAAACGCTGGAAACTAACCAACTAAAAAAACATCGCTCCAGATTTTGGACGACAACGGGACTTTATCCCTGGTCACTCTGGAAGTCAACATGCACCTTTACCACTGTACCAAATGCGCTTTTAATTTCTTTTTAATTATATTTGCCATAAAATATCAGGGTGTTGCAATTTAAGTTTATAAACATCTGATAAATCCCAACTTACTTTTATCAACACTTAAAACACAAGTTTATACACATTTTCAAATGTCACAACTTCCATTTAAAACTCCTCCATACTTAAGTTTATTACAAGCATTTTATAAAGCACACCTATATATTATTATCCGTTTTAAAACTGTAGATCATATTCTCAATTAATTCTAGAACTCATTTTCTGAATCATTTCATAACTTGTTACTTTAAGCCCACATACACTTTGTAGAACTTATCTCATTAATAAAACATTTCTCAAGGATCTTTATTACTTCCAAAGAATCAATATCTTACTTAAGAAATATCACTCAAGCTTATCAACATTTTATACTCAAGTTTATAATTGCAAAATACCCTTGTATTTTCTGAGAGTACACAAGACAATATTCATAATTGTTTTACATAACTAGAGTACTCTGAAAAATTTAAAACTTGTTTTAAAATTTCTATCTCTTCAAATTTATTGTTACAAAAACTTATTGTCTTATGTTTTTACAAAACACATAGCGTAGGATTTCTATGTCAAATTGGAAGCCCTGACTGTCCAAAAGCGTTGGAAATTCCCTTTTATTTCAGTACATGGAATTACCAAACAATATAAAAAAATGAGATACACCAACCCACTGTCCAAATGGTTTAGATTCATGAGTATACAATATCACTTAGCTGAAAATTTTAGAGTTTAAAACCAAGGTTTTTACTTTCAAATCATTTTGAAATAATAATAATAATATCCATATATTCCTTTGTATATTAAATTATATTTTTGGGATTTTTTTAAAAAAATTTCTTTACCCAAAACAATTCAATTACCTATTTATATCACGGTAGCAATTTCACAGTTTAGAAACTCAAAAATGAACACCGATGATGCTGCTGTCGTCACTGAAATTATTTTCCAATGACCAAAGTGAGTTTCAGTGCTTTTTCACTCCTCTAAATCTTTTTACAATAGTTCTATAAATCAATACTTTCAAAGTAATACCATTACTATTATTTTTTCCAAAAATTTGAAAACAATTTCCAAATATCAGTTTTGAGTTCTAAGTTTCTTGGTTTAAGTCCATTTTTATTTATAAATCATATTTAAAGAATATTTCTATCCCAAAACACTTTTCAAAAATACTATTATTATTCCTCATAACAATTTGAAAAACCGTTTAAGTCTTTGGGATTTAAGTACTCAAACTCTTAGTTTTAAATTCTTATTTATAATCTATATTTATAAATCCAACTTTTATAATTTCGCATCTCATCTAAGATCATTTCACCATTGTTGTCTTAGTATAAATTATAACGGAGAACTTTTATTATAATCTAAAACTAAATTCAGTATTATCATCGAACACCTTATAGTCAACTGTGAAAATGAATTCATAAGGTATTCATATTTAATTTAACAACAATAAAGGTTCATAAACTACCTAAGCATAAACAATAAACAATAAATGATAATAATTGAATATTATCATTCTCTAGCAACCAAACATACAAGTATAACTATTTTAATTTTCTGAAAATAATTCTTTTCATACATAAAATATAATCAAGGTAAAATTATTTCATTACCCAAATTCAAAACAATATTAAGACGATTTGCCTTGTTTAAGTGTTTAGAAACCCCTATTGATATAGTTGTTCCTTCTGCATCAACCAAAGTTCATAACCACTCAACCGATACATCAATACAATATAAATTCTTTTATATCACTAACAAATATGCGATCTTATGTATATAATCAAACTCAACCTAAGGTCTCACTTACCCTATCTCAAATGAGTTAACCCCATCAAAGCCTAGTAGTTCGCTCAACCTAAAGCTCTGATACCATGTGTAACGACCCTCTTTTCCATACCATTCAAGTTGACAATAAACCACATAAGTCCAACCCAAATAGAACAAAAAGACGGATAGTTATGAGGAAGAAAGAAGAAGAGAAAAGAAACTAAAAACAACAGAGTATCTCACAATCGTAGCGGAATAACATATAATATTATACCAATGATATTTACAAAAGAGAAACTGTTATATACATACATCCATCAGAGCACAACAACAATCACAATTATCATCTTGGACAGTTATAATAGCCTGTCCTCATATATTCCACAAAACCGTTAAAAATAACCATATACGAGAATAAGACTTGACGACCTTCAACTCGTCTACTAGGCTCCAATGCATCCAAAGCAATCTGTAAATTTGCTCGGTCTGACCCAAGCATTATAATAAAATAACACCTAAGTCAGTCTGGAAAACCAATGCGAGTAAAACACACCCATTTGGATTTTAAAGTTATAAAAACTTTGAAAACAAAGGTATCCCGTAAGACCATGCCACATATAAACACCGACGGATTATTACCTTACAATAACTAGAACATTTTCTATAGAAAATCCATTTATATTATAAAAAAATAAAATATAAAAATAGCTGAAATGTCTACATCTCACATTTCAGCATAGTTGGGCACAACTAAGTCCGTACGGCGCTTATTGAAGAATAGATTCCATATAATAACTGGGGAACCGGGGTACAGCCTGTCACAGTGCTTCTCTAGATAAAATAACACCGAGGATCTCACATGGATACCCCGCCAACACAAGCCCGGCTTACCCTTTACTATACAGTATCGAATATGATCTACCCTCCGTTAATGGGCCCTGAGCATATAAGTGAGAGATGATATCGACTCAAGATAAGGATGATCATACCCTTTTTGGGAGCGACCCACTTAGCCCTGCTGCATCTTCTATGTTTTAGTCATTTTCGATTGATGAGGCTTGAGGCTACAATTACCTTTCAATAACATTTACACTTAGAATGCTCATTTCCCTCCAATGATAATGCGCTCATAGCATTCATCCATACAAGTCCATTTTGGGACTGAACGAAACCGAAAGCACTATTCCTATTACATCCATTTTGGAATCACCCTCAGGATCAGTAGCGATTCACCCTTACGCTTCACATCTCTATCTTGATTCCATGCTCTTTATGATATCTTCAGTTCAAAAACGCATTCGTTGGATCGTAGTGGTTTTCAGATAACATATCCGATCCCGGTCTCTCCAAAGCAACATTCGATAATTTTCTGTAAACTCAACCCCGATACTTTAGGAAATAAACAGTCAAGATAAGATCAAAGATCACCTCCTAACCGTAAGTGGATGGATTCCCTTATCATTATCCTAAAAGAATGAAACGATATTTATATGCACAGTACAACATCATTGGAGATGACTGTATGATACAACCCACGTGAATCTCCAAGATATTTCCAAAGTTACGTTTGGGTCCAACTTCGATAGTCAGTTATTTTACCATCGAATAAACAAACATTCAAATCATAGATTTCATTTCCCATGGAACCCGCTGAACCCTACATTCATTAATTTAAAATCACTTTTCAAATACTTAGAAATCACTTCCATATACTTATCTTAACAGAATATGTATATTCGCAAAATGCAATATTTTCGATATTTAGAAAATATAATCATATACTTATCTTAACGGTGTATGTATATTATCAAATCAATCATTTCAAAACTAGAAGTACCTTTTCCATATACTTACAAAATGGTATAAGTATTTTAATCGATCACTTAGAAAGATTTACTTATTTTTAAATCATATTAAAATGATTAAATGCAAGAATCCTTTAAACAAAGATCTAAATATCAATGAATACCCTCTCTTTCTTTAACTATCTTTTGTTTTTAATTTAAAGTATATTTTTTATAAATATCCAAAATCCATTTATTTAGTTCCTTATAAATCTCTAAGTTTTATTTACAAAATGTTCTTTTATACTCTCCAAATCCATTTATAAAATTCCTCTTTTTAATTTTAACCATTTAAAATCCTCTTTTCCACAATCACTCGGAATCTAACTTCTTTTCCAATTTCAATCTTTTTTCGAAGTTTATAAACTCCTTTGAATAAATCCTTTTATAAAAGAAATCCATTCATAACAATTTATTATTATTATTTTAATAAATAAAACTAAACCTCGTAAACTTAGCTTTAATTATTTTATTTTATTTTTTAAAAATAATATAACAGAAATATAGCTAAAAATATTTTTAATAATATAATAAATAAACTCTTAAACTTTTAAACATATCTAATAGATAAATAAAATAAAATAATTTCAAACAATGTTTAAAAAAATTAATTATTAATAGAGCTCCTGGTATATATACAAATAATTAAAAACATTTTTCTTCCAGTTAGAAGCTAATCAAATCCAAAGTTTTCAAATCTAGAAAAGGCTCGGCTATCCCAATGGTACTTAACAAGCTATCATTACCTTCCATTTTACTTCTCAAGTCAAATTGCCAGTATATACAAAATCAAGCATATATGTAATCCATTCCGTAATTAACGATCAATTGATAGTTCAATAAATGTCCAAATTAATGTAATAGTAGAACGGGGATTTATTCTGCTAATCATTGTCACTCAAAGATAAACTCTTACATTTATTAAATGATGTTTATTTGGAAAAATAGATAACACCAAGAAATATGCTTACATTAACTACATTATACTTATAAACAACATAATTATATAAATCAAAATCAATGTCAATTTATCACATCATATATGATCCATTACTTAAAACAAGTTTGAATACAAATTTAAAACTCAAACAATCTAATAACATTTCAAGATGCTATGCTATATCGTGATCCAACATCAAATTCAACCAATCTAATAGCATTTCATGATACTATATGGTGATCCTAGATAAAATTCAATCAACTAGCAAATTCAATCAATTCATGTAGATATAAATAAATTTAATCTGCATAATATTATACAAGTAAATCAAAAAGGTGAGTTTTACTCACTATTATTTCAACTGTCGTTTTTGCATTCAGTGTGGTCTATCGTACAAAATAGTTTGACTATAGCTTTAGATTCTGCTAGTCCCAAATGCAACTAATTCAACTCCATCGTATAGAGGGCGGCGACACGATTCAAATGCGACTAGCGGCGTCTCAATTGGACCTTGTATGCAAAAGTTATCAATTATATAAGACTTTCGATTTACAAATTAAAATTAAAATTAGTAATAATAAAATTAGCACCTTAATTACCCACTAAAATTTAAACCCCTTCTTCCTTGTTTAACTTTCCCGCTTTCTCCAGGAACTCGCATCGTCCTCATCAATTGTTCCACCACCTCATCCTTCCTGTAGGAGCCACTAAATCAACATCTGTCTGAACCTACGATCTCCTCCACTTGAGAGCTCCTCTGCCATACCAAAATCATGCTGCTTGATCCATCCACGATAAATGCAAACTCATCAACCTCTCCCCAACCGTACACCATGCTGAACCCAACCACGTCGAGCCGTACTCCACCATACCACAGCCGTAGATGCTATTCCACGTCCCCATCCCAAGTACAAACTCTATTTCTCAAATCATCTACCAAACTCCCCAATATCCTAAACCCTATCCATTTTCACTCTCGACATCTAATGGAAAACCACCCAATACATCATCACGAGCATTCCAAACCCATAGATTAGAAGATCTACTCGAGTCGGAGAATTAAACTTCATAAAAAATCTTTCGTTTTGCTTTTTTCTACTTTAGAATTTCTGGAAATGCAAAACGAAAAAGGTGAAGAGCGAAAATGGATTGTTGAATATGCTAGTATATGATTTTTATTTAATGATAATAAACATATATACATATATATATATTTGAAGAATCAAAACAACAATCCAGACTCACAAACAACAGTACCATGGACTCACATGAAACTAAGTGCATAAGGACAAATTTGATGAACAATACAGCCTCAACGTAGAAACGACCAGTATATCAATGAAATGTGCAAGATTAGACCAACATACATGTATATACATGAACACATAATACTCAACCAAACCAGAATTGATGCCAATCTCACACATATACATACATACATATGTGCATGTATATATATGTATGTACGGAGACCATCAACCAAAATGCAGACAAATTCCAAAATCAAGATGAAGTTCAAGTGAAACAGAAATACATATATAAACAATTGTGGACAGTAGTGACTGAAATAACTCAGGCAAGCAAACCAGACGCAATTGTGAAGTCCAGAGAATACAAGACTATAGTGCAATGAATCAGATTACACATCTACAAGGCTTAGTACAAAACAACATAGAAAATGGATGTACACATGAAGTTTAGAAGCTAAAAAAGATTGTATTAATGCATAACCAGTGATGAACACAATACAAGATGAACTTCTTGAAGACTAGATAAATGAATAAGACCAGGGCAGTGAATAATACAAAATGAATGGAGCATGCATATACATTAACAGACCAATGAAAATGTACAATACATATATATAAACATACATAAGTATGTATATACATGGTGACATACATACAAACACAAGTGGTTCCAGTCAAATGCAAAATTGAAGGATGGACGAGCACGATGAACTAAACCGGATCACATGTTCAAAGTGCTCAAATGTACACACCAGACAAGTGCACAAAGACAGGCATGTAACCAGACTTCAACAAAACATATTAAACAATTCACAAGCCGGTACAACATGAAGACCAACAAATGAAGCAGTGGACTAACTGGCCAGAGCTACAAAAATTTGTATGTATGCATATATGCAATTATATACATACACATATTAGCACAAGTTCAAGTAAACCACAGAATACAACATGACAATAGAAAAAATAGATGATGCACGAAGCATGTGAAATAGACTACACAATGCAGTAAAGTTCACACATGTGTGTGTGTATGCAGTGGAAATCAGACTAGACTTCACACAGTATATGAAAAATACAAGGATTATGATGATTATAGTCATCATCAACGAAAATGAATACAACATGAACTCAATAACAGCATATAAGTGGAACAACACCAGACATGTTACAAGATCAGACTTGAGTAAATCACAACCAGAGGCAACATCAAATCAAGGCGGACAGTAGTTTCGCACATAGTGGAATGCAAGACTACCAAGTTCAATTATTAAAAGTAGTAGTTAAAGAATCAAAGCTGTGTTGACCAAGGTAGAATCAAATAAGTCAGCAAATAACTATTATATATATATATATAATTCAAATACCAAGCTACAATCAAGGAATGAATCAGTCAAAGGTCTCAAGATCGTGCGATCAAAAATCAATGCAGAAAACAAAATCACGAAATATTCAAACCAAAGTTATACGAATGAAACTAAGGGATTTCATCCCTACATAATCTTGTAACATCATCGATAAAAAATCATCCGAGCTCAAGAAAAACATCAAAGAGCAAGCATCAATCCAAAACTCGAATCGGTCGAGTATAATTATAAATCAAAAAAGGGGACCAACGTACCGATTCAAAGCACTATTCGATCTCGACAAATTGGAGCAGCCGAAGTCGAACAAAGCAGCAATCAATCCAAAGCTAATGCAAATTTTAATCGAAGCAAAAGAACAAGCGGAGGCTTCAATTCGCAAAGCCATAAATTTTGAAAGAGGAACGAATGGCAGAAGGATTGAACGAAAGAAAAAGGGATCGGCAGATAAAAACAAAAAGAAACAAAGGGGACATCTACTTTTAATTCAACTGGGCCGGTCACTTTTATTTGGGCTTCAAATTATATAAATTGGGTTTTGTTTAGTTTTTTATTTTCAATTGTAAATTTCTTTTTAAACTGTGTGTATTTCTAGTCGTGTGACTGGGTTCCAAACTACGGTTTTGTAGTTCAAGAATTCGCAGCTCAGTGGCTTAGCTGTGGCAGGGTTTTGAGCGTAGAGTTAGGTTAGTCGAAAGCGGGTGTCGTAAGTTTACGTATGTAAGTTTTTGACTACTTAATTTCTAATAGAAACCTTGAAGGCAACATGTAGGTAGGGTTTTGCCGAAGCTGGGTAAATCTATGTTGTTTTATTTCTGCTTTTATCATTCTGCTATAATCTATGTTGTAATTATTTTATATATTTCCACATTAATTTTTATTATTATTAGTATCACCCTATTCAACCCCCTTGTAGGGTGAAATTGATCCTATAGTTGCGTGCTTTTCATACTGGGAAAGGTATGCAACATTCAGTTCATATATATATATATATATATATTAATTTATTTACAGACATTGGCCATTATTACTTTTCCTTTAAGAAGAACGAAAAATGAGCAGAGAGGGAAAGATCAACAAGGACATCAGGCTGTATTTGAGGACTTTGCTTTTAAAAGCAAAATGAAAGGAATGAAATGATTATGCTTCTGATACATATCAACAAGATTTCTTGAGCCATCCAAAATTTTCACTTAAGGATAGATGAAGGAAGAAAAATGTTCAAGAGATTGTATAACGACCCTGACCCGACCTTCGAAAATCAGCATCCGTACTTCACTTGTACTCGAATGCCACAGATTCAAACGTCGAATCTGGCTCGCCGGAGCTTATAACACATTAAGTATAACAACACCGCGGAAGAAAATGAACGAATATCATATACAACTCCAATGATACAATATCCAAATATACAACAATGATCAATATCAGAGATACAATGAAATGCTACAGCAGAAACACCAATGAACTAGCAGCGGAAACAACTAGAACTTATCAACTACAAAACCTCTGAGCTCGTACGTCTCAGAGAAGAGTGTTAAGCTAAGAGAATAAATCTCCGCCACCAAACAGAAATGTATTTGATAGAAACCAGCTTTACATCTCAAAGTGTAATGTCAGACACACATCCATAGATAGCTCAAACCACCATTAAGTTGTACCAAGCTAAGCAAGGTCAGTCGTCATAACCAAAGACTTCAATATCCAAAGTCTCCATAGAATTCCAAACAGAAAGCTGAAAGCTATTGAATCGATATCTACTATCTGAAATACCCAACTCTAGACTGCCTATATTATGTTTATGGGTTTGGATTATTTTTAAATTTTTATTTTCGGCATTTCGTTGCACCGCTTTCCAACGACGTACGAACTCCGAATCGACAAAACAAAAATATGGCCGTGTATCATTCCCGAAAATTTAACAAGTTTAATTTGGAAATTAAATTAATTTTTGAAAATAAATTGTGAATTAATTTGAGATTTCTAGAATAAATAAATAGTTTTTGATTATAAATAGAAATTTAATTTGAAATTTAAGCATAAGTATCTTATAAATAAATATTGGGTTTAGGAAAAATAAGTGTATGAGGAATAAATAAAAATTTGATTTTAAATATAAAAACAATTATTTTATAAACAAATATTGAATTTCAAAATAAAATGTATTAAAAATAAAATAGAAATTAAAAGCTTTGAGATTAATTAAAAGTTAATGATAGTTTGTTTTCTAAATTTTTAATTATATTAATATTTGGGAGATGTAATAAATTTCAAAAGATTTATTTTTAAGATTTAATTCTCTTATATAAATAAATATGACTACTTGTTAATATGAGATCAAAATTTTTAAATCCTTCTTTTCTTTTAAAAGTTGTACAAAAATAAATAATAAAAAAATATATGAATGTAAATTGTATAAATATATATGTATATAAAAATAGTGAACTAAATTAAAGGTTGCAATGTGAAATTAATTGGGATAAATTTTTTGTTTGTGTGAATATAAATATGAAAGGAAACATAAACATTTTACAAATGTAAACATTGAATTTGAATTTAAATTGCATAATTATATGTATGAATATATAAATAGGCATAAATAGATTTTTAATTCACGTGAATTGGGAATTTGAATCTACATTTAAAATAAATTTTTTAGAAAAAATATATTTGGTTTTTAAAATCATTAAGGTGTAATTTATATTTTATATAATGTAAATATGAAGATTAAGTAAGAAAGGGGTACGTTCATTTATAAAATAAACATGATATAAAAATTTATTAAAAAATTTCTTTTGTCTTTGAAAATTAGAAATGATAAACATATACAAAGAGATGAAGTAAAGCAATCAACACGCATTAGATCTCATAATCATTTCTTTTTACAAATGGCACCCAATATAATTGCTTGAATAAAATAATAGGATTAAAAATTATAGGAAACTTTCCACCTCCCCATATTCGAATCCTATAACTTCTCACCAAATCTGAAAAGTAGAGTAAAAAGGATTGAGTATCTCAAATCTCAACCCCCAAAGAAATAAATAAATAGAAAAAAATCATCAAAAGGGTGATTATCATCTTCATTTCTCAAAACCTAAAAACTAAAACCAGTTAAACAAATCTGAAAACAAATAGGATCAAAACAGAAAGAAAGAAATCTGGAAATCTCAAGCAAGGCAGCTGATTCAACTCAGATCAAGCAAGTATGGATTCAATTTACAAATCAAAGAAAAACCTGTAGAGCAAGAGCAAACAAATGCAGGGTCAGCTGAGGTAAATTTAGTTAAGTAAAAAATCTTTTAAGGAATTTTGAAGTTGAAGTTGCTAAACAACATTAAAGCAAGAATTTAAACAACTTTGTAAATCAATTACAGGGAACAAATCAATTGCAGGCTTCTCTGTGTATAATAAAAGGATTCAAACTGTAAGTAAAAATTAAAATTGTTGTTATTAATGAAATGAATAAACAAATACGATAGTGATTAAGCAAAGATTTTTGTTCACGAGTTCCAGACCTTTCAAACTAAAGCAATCAAAATCAAAGCAGTTCTTCCTCTATTCCTGTTCTCTGTCAACATAATTTTCAGGTGAGTAAACCCCTTAACTCTGCTATACCTATTGATGTTTGGATTAGTATCTGATATATGATATGAATTATGTTGGGATGATGGTGTGAATGTGTTTGCATGCCTTTATAAAAATGAAGGACTGTGTGTACATTAGTGTACAGGCAAGAAAACATGCCTTTGTTGTTTCCAGTTTTTTTTTTCAAAATCCCGTTTCAAATAAATTCGAAAGCCTTTCCTATGATGCTTTTCAGGCTTAAAAATATAAACAGAATATGATTGTATAATCAAGATTTAAGTTTTAAAAATACTTTTATGTATTGAAGATGAATGGATCTACTGGGAAGTTTAAAAACACAGTGAAATGAAAAAATTGTTCAAAACTTAGTTGATCAAAAACTTGAATTTGATTTCATGATCCTACTCACCTTCATAAAACATGAATTTTAGAGGTGAAATCAAAATTTTTAAGCTTGAAGATTGGGAGAAATTGAAAGATGAACTGGAAATGTATTTCTATTAAGTTCCGTTGGTCGGCGGGGTTAGAGGGCCCGAGTTTTGGGCTGAAGGTACATTGGAGGTTGCTGAGGTGGAGAAAAATAATCGGAGTGTTCTCTGATCATCAGGGCAGCGACATTAGGTTGATATAGGGTTTAAGGTCTTGTAGGTACGATGTGGCTATCGATACAATTTACGGCGTTGATCATTCATTGGAGTTAGTGGGTCCAAGGGGGAAAGGAACGTGGGTTATCGATGGAGCTCCGGTAGGGATTGCGAGGTCGCTAACGATCTGTGGTGGTGGTATGCGGTGATTTCAGGTGACTGGGTTTTGAATCTTGACGTGCTCAAATGGTTAGAAATTCAATTGGGAAGAGTGAAGCAAAATTTGGGTGGTCAGGGGTTTCGACGAGGTCAGGTATAACTTGCCAGTGATGGCAGTGATGGTCGATGTTGACCGGATTGATGGTGCACGTGCACCATGGAGAGAAGATATCAGTAATCTACTGTAGGAAGAAGAAGAAGAAAGAAACCTGAAGTTTGGATCGTGAATATTAGGTGATGGCTCGAAGTTTTCCTCGTGCGTGTAACGACCCAGAATTTTGAACAATTTAAATTGAAAATATTTAATTAATTTTAAATATTTGAATAATGGTTTGGATTGAATTCCATTATAACTTTGAATTTAACGATTAAATTCTAAAATTTAATCTATTGAAAGTGAATAAAAATTTGAATCTTCAATTCTAAGCTGATTTAAAATATTTCAAAGGCTTGTAAATCTATATGGATAATACTGAAGATAATAGAAGCTTCAGATTTGAAATTAATAGTGAATTGTTCAGTTTTGAACTTATATCGTTTAAATTGAATTTGAAAATGGCCTTCCGAGGCACAGTCTCGGAATTCGACGAAACCAGTTCCATTGGGTCCATAATATTGAATTATTATCGGATTTCAATTTTCGTATTTTTCCGAGTTGTTGTGTGAGCGTACGGTATATAAACGCTTAGAGATAGTTATTCGAAAAACGATTTGAATTCAATTAAAAATATATTTTATCTATTTGTCAAACTCCAGCCGTATTGCCCAGCCACCCTAGCACCTGCAACGTGCATACTGAGATCCATCTTCTTCATTTTAAAACTCTGAGCACAATCTTTCGTTCAGAAAAAAAAAAATCAGAACGCAGAAGAAAGAAGAAAAAAATATAGTGGCAGCGTACGTTTTTCTCTGTTTGAAATCAAAGCTGATATTCCCTTCAGTAAATCACGTACTCACCTTCAACTCCAATCCAAAATTCTTCAAATGAAACAAATAATGGCCGCTTCTTATAAAAAAAAAACAAACCAAACTTTCCTTTCGTTCAAAATCAAACCGCTTTCGAAATCGAGAGGCTCGGGAAGGTGATGGCGGCTCGTTCGATTCACAATCGGCGCCAGCAACTTAGGCTAGGGTTTCGAATCTGGGTCTCGAAGTCGCGGAGGAAGAGAGGATTCAGGGAAGGGGGATCGCGAGTTGGGGTTTGCTGTTTCGAGCTCGGCGACAATAGGCAGGAGTTGGGTCGAAGGTCGAGCAGTGTTCGAAGTCGCGATTTTGGGGACTGTGGAAGCACACGCGCGTGGGAATTCGTGGGGGAAGCAGGTCGTGGCCGCGATGGTGATGGCAGAGGCACGCGTTCGCGTGTGCAACGGAAGGGGATTGAATCGCGATTGCTAGGATTTCGTGCCGGCTGTGTTCATTGATCTGGGCTTGGTGTTTTGGAGTCGACAGTAAGGTATAGAATTTTATTTTTATCATTCAATACGTATATAAGTTATTAACAAAGAAAAAAAAGTTTGTAAAATAAAATATATACAGTTACAGTTTTTCCACATGTATATATATATTCGGAAAACAGAGAAAATAATCACAGTAAAATAAAGATAACTCTATTTTTTATTTAATAGAAATATATGTATATATTCACATACATATTTAAAAAAAAAGTACATATAATATGCACAGAAATATAAAAGAAAAGAATATCTCTGAGGTTTGAAATTTGAATTTAATGTCAACCTGTTTAAAACTGGAAAAAAATAATAATATCTAATCATTACGTTAAGGTGATTAACTTGTTAATAAAACTTATTTATTGTTTTAGTTGCTGAAAATAATTATATAAAGGAAATTTAGTTTTAAATTTAATTTTAACTAAATCAATTTATTAAAAAGAAATTGGTTTAAAATTAAAGGTATTAGTAGAAATAAAATCAATAGTTGATTAAATTTGTTAAAATGGAATAAATTGTTCCATTATTTCAGATATTAATAAATTGTATAAACTGTTTATACAAGGTTTTAAAATCACGGAAACAAGCTGAGACAGAAATGGACTGCGAAATAGATAGCTAAGGTGAGAACTTCTCACTCAAAGGGTTTGTTAAATTTTAAATAGTTATATTTAAAATTTGTTGATTGATTGATTGATTGCTTGATTGTGATATTAGATATAGTAGGATATATCTATATATAGCAATATATATATATATATATTGGCATATGTATATATTGCAGTTGATTGATTTCCCGCCTTGTATAGCGGATGAGACCCTATTGCGCCGTTAGTAAGCGGATAATATTTTATAAAATCCCATATACCGCGATATTCCACCTCGAAGTGGAATTGGTATTGTGCTAACATCTTTGGATGCAGGGAAACAGGTTGGAGGGATCCAACTGGATTCCTCACAAATATTTATTTGATTATAGATATTGTGTGATTATTGATTATCATATCGATATATGATATTTGTGCCGTGACTGACTATTGGATGCTGTGGCATCATCGGATCCATTTTTAAAGTTAAAAATAAAGATTTTGAATTAAAAAGGGTTTTAAAGTGATTTTTTTTTTAAAGTATATCTTTTTATTAAAATTTTGAATGGATTCATTTTAAAATAAATTCAAATTTAAATTTTTAAAAGTTATAGAATTCAGGATTTTTGTAAAATATAACCAAAATGTTATTTTTGAGATAAGTAGTTAATAAATTTATGAAATGGTTTTAATTGGAATTTTGAATAACTATTACAAAGGATGTGTATAAAAGATTTTAAAAATTTACATTTATAAATTAAAAATAATGGAATTTTAAAAAGGGGGTTGTTAATGTTGAAAATAAGGCTGTAGATAAAATCTTATAAGTAATAAGATTTATGATTTGTGAAGTATTAAGAAAGAACGATTTTGTGAATAAAAGGATTATAAGTAATTAACTTAAATATGAACCTTTGGTACAAAATTGGGTTATGTAAATTAAATTGGATTAATAAAGGAGATTTATAAATCGAAGTTTTATAAATAAGAATAGAATTTATAGACATTGTTTATAAATTCGAAATCAATTGAATTTGATAAATTTAATATTGAAATTTATTAAAGGAAATATGTTCACGATTTTGAACAGTAAATATTTAATAAAGAAAATGGATATATTTTGGGAAAGGAATGTTTTAATGGAATTTAAAACGATTTAAAGGTGCTTTAAAATGCATTAAGTATCGAATACCTAAATTTCAAAATTCATTGTTGAAATAGACGTTTTCGAGAAATAGAAGGAAAGGAAGTCGTAGATTTCAACATTCATTGTTGAAATAGACGTTTTCAAGAAAATAAGGAAATGATGGACTATAACACTGTTGTTATAGTAAATGGTTTCCGAAAGGAAATATTTTTGTATAGTATTGGGATTTATATATCTATTTAATTTCGAATCCCTATACTAGTGATTTTGGGTTGTCGTAACGATGTTTTACGCAACATTCGTTTTGACCCAAATAAATGTGAATAAGAGAATGATTTCCTTAAAGAATGAAATATATACTTAACCATGGTTTAAATATATTGAATATTTTCAAATTGTTGAAAATAAATGAGATTTGTGAATTACTTATTAAACAAGTATGGAAATGCTTTTCCAATATGAAATGGAATGTTTTTAAGAATTTATCTTTTTGAAGATAAATTGGAATTGAATATTTGAAATCTATTGAAAACTGTAGATCAATAGATAATTTGAAATATAAATTCACTATGGAAATTATAAGTGGAAACGGAAAATTGGTTTCAAAATAAACGTTGTTTATTTTTGAAGTGTGGAAAAATTATATATCTTGTAAAGATATTTTGGGGAAATTAAATAATTTGAGAAATTATTTGGAATCTGATGATGTGGCGCATCTTTATTGATAGTTAAATAACCGACTATCAATATTTACCCTTGAATGAGTATTTGTTGTGATTGCTTGAATTGGATGCCACACTTATTTTAAAATAAGCGCTCACTATTCGGGTTAACCGGGAAAGGACCATGGGGTCGTATAACCCATTCCGAATAGTGATACGTCGTTATAAATTGCATTTGAAGACCGGTGCTGAAGACCGGATAATTGTGAAAACGGAAGGATTACCGTCGAGTTACTCTGCATCGGCTGATCTCCGGTACAGAGGTTTTATCACCCTTAGTGACGGGATGTCCGGACGTAATTAGTGAATATCCGGATTGCAAGGGCTTCTTTGGAAGTGCCTACGGTTCTGTTCGATCCCGGAACAGACTTGTATGGATTGTATGTCTGACATTACAAGTTGAGATATAAAGCTGATTTCTTTCAAATATATTTCTGTTGGTGGCGGAGAATTTATTCTCTTAGCTTAACACCCTTCTCTAAGACGTACGAGCTCAGAGGTTATATAGTTGAAGGTCATTAGTGATATACTCCCAATTTGGAAGTGTGATATACTAAGTGTTGTTGTGAAATGATCGTTGAATGATCATTTGTGATAGGATCATTTGTTTGATCGTCTATCTTGATGATCATTGCTTTGATCATTTGTTGACCCAAAGCACTGCTTTTGTAAAGCGTGGCTTTGTGGACGAGACTTCATCGAGCCTCACACCCCGGAAATGGTCAAAACAGGAAAGATGCAGCAAGGTTATTAGGGGGTAGCGCCCCTTTAGTGTATGTCATTCCTTCTGGATAGAGGTGGTATCATGGTATGAAGCCCAGATACTTAACCTATGTGGTTACTGCAAATTTATTACTTTGTGGTTGTTGGAAATCGGGGATCCTCGGATATAGATCGGTTACGATCGGGGAATGACATATTCGTGTCAGTAGTTACCCAGTTAGGGGTAACCCGGCCTTGTGTTGGCAGAGATCCGGTTAGGTTCTCGGGACGTCATTCCAGAGGCGTTTCCATGTGGCAATGGGAAGTTCCTTGGCCTGACCATTTGTTGGAAATCCATTCTTCAATACGCGCCTTTTACGGTTTTAGTTGTAGAACCTGCCATCTAATATGGTAGCTATAGCGGGCATAATATAATGGTACCTATGCTGGCTAAGATTTATATTCTACTTTCTAAAATGTTTTCTACACTATGCACTAATAATAATATAAAAAATGATTTGATTTTGCATAGTAAGCATCTTTGACTATCATAAGGAGAAACCTCCTCCAAGTCTGCGTTTGCATTGTGTGTGTGGCGGGAGACCTTATGGTAGTTTCATTTTCAAAAAGCATTGCGAATTTTCTTTTAAAATTTCTCCTGTTCTTTGTTTAAAAGATAAATAACTGTTTTTAGTTCTCACACCAGTCACATGACTGACCTGGAGTTTATTGCTTCCCTTCCTAAACTCTGGGTGCCCACCAATTTCCACACGGGCAGTCAAGAGTTAGGTTATCAGGTCATTCTGGATTCAGGTGTTGCTACAGATATCTAGAAGCGAGCTGGATGGCGTAGCATATTATCTATTGTATATAGTATTTCTTTTCCGCTATTTGATGTTGTAAACTCTGATAATGAAGGTAATGTGATGTAATGTATAAAATGTTCAGTTCTTTTGTTCTAATGAATATTCATTTATCTATTATATGTTGTCCCGCTGCGATTGTGAGATTCTGATATTATTCTGTTGTTGTTTTCTGTTCTGTTTTCTTACTTCTCTCTTCTTCTCTCTCCTTCTACCTCTTTCTTCTTCTTAAAAACCATAAAGGTTCGATTTTTCGGCAACGAAAAATCGCGATCTTTACAGTGCGTGCTCGGGAAAGATTTCGTTGGCTCGGGGTTGATGGTTTGGGCCTGAGTCCATTTTGCTATTCCAGGTTTAAAGGTTTTAAGTAAAAAAACGTACAGGTTTTAAGTCTAAATAGAACCGAATCCACGTTTAATAAGCAAAGGAAATCAAGTTTAAAAGTAAAGAAAAGGTTTAACAAGTTTTTAAGTTTTATAAAAACCAGATTTTAAATTTAAAATAAATCTAGTTTAAATATCTCTCTTACATAAATTTCTTTAATATGTTATAAATGTTTCCTTTAACATTTGATTAAGAGTTTATGAATTTGTTTAATTTAAAATTTTGTTAAGTTAAATTGGCAGGTTATTTTAAATCTTAAAACAAAATAAAATTAATCAACTGCATAATATATATATAATGTTTTAAATTGCTGCTTGATTTTAAAGCCTTATGTTAATTTATGGGATAAATTAATTTAAGAAATAAATTTTAGAATAATTAATTAATTTAAGGTTAATCGATTAATGAAAGTGATTAGAATAATCACTTGTTGTAATTAATAAAGAATAATTAATTAAATGATAATTAATTAAGAATCAATTAATGTAATTTATTAGGATAATTAATTAATGTGATTAATTAAAGGTCAATAGATTAAGTTTAATTAATGATAAGTAATTAAAAAGTAATTAATTACTTAAAGATAATTACTAAATGAAAGTAATTAAGATAAATTAATTAATAATTCAAGATTATATTAATAAAGTAATTGAAGAATGATTAATTAGAAGATGATTAATTACTAAAAAATAATTGCTTGATAGTCATTAAGGACGAATAATTAATGATTTAAAACTTAATTAATCAAGTGTTTAAAGGTTAATTAATTTAAAGAATAATTAATTTATGTGATTAATTAATAAAGGTAATTGAATTGAAATAAATTATTAATTAAAAATTTATTAATTTATGAAAGTGATTAAGGGATGATTATCAAAAAAGGATTAATTAATTAATTATTGTAATTAATTAAAGATAATTACTTTGTGTAATCAAATGAAGGCTAATTACTTTGTGTAATTAAACAAAAGATAATTACTTTGTGTAATTAAATAAAAGCTAATTCCTTAGTGAAATTAATAAAGGATAATTAATCAAGGGCTAATTGGGTAATTAAAGATAATTAATTACAAGGTGAGTTAAATAAATTAAAGGTTAATCATTTTATAATTAAAGGTTGATAAATTATAAATAAGGGTTAACTAATATTATTATAAATGGTTGATTAATAAATGATTAAAGAACAATTAATCAAAATGATTTGTAATTCATTAATGTAATTAACCAGGATTAGTAATTCATAAGTAATTAAATCTGATTTGAATTAATCAGACAATTACCGATCTTACTTATGGATGTTTGGATTCTATTGGATCATTGAATTGTTTGATGTCCCTGATTGTTATGTTCTGTTTTGATTTGAGCTGTGTTTGACGTAATTTATTATCTGTGATATATATCTGTGATCTGTGAATAAAAGATAAGCGTTATAGTTTATACCGCTTATCAAATATATTGCCGTATTTGAATATATACTGATTGATGATGTTGCACTTCTATTGTGTAAAACCCCTGGACCACACTTATACACACACAAATATGGATTGCACGTAAAAATGGGTTAAGTCATAGATTTTGAAATAGTTTTAAAGATTGAATTTTTGAATCTAAAACAGTTTTGGAGTTAGAATTGAAAGCTTTTGAAAATGAATGTCAAAAATAAAGGTTATTTTGAATAACTTGATTGAGTTTTGGAATTTAAATAATTTGATTTAAATTTGAATTCAATATTTGAAATTGAATTCTATGATTTGGAAACTATGGTTTAAAAAGGTTATTCAAATTATAAATGTGTTTATATGGTTTTTTAAACCATTTTAAAAGTGTTATTTTGGGAACTTGAATTTAACCCAAAGATTTTAGCTTGCATAAATGAAATCGGATTTTTTCCGAAACGGAAATTATTTGCTTTCAAATAATAAAAGCTTTCACATAAGAAATGAGCGTCCAATTTGTGTTAAAAGGATTTCAAGTCTAAAATGAAAATGGTCTTCCAAGTTAGGAATAAATCTTTGGAAACGGTTTGAGAGCTATAAGTTAAATCTTTAATTTAAAGATTAGATGAGTTAATCCAATTTGAATGGAAATTGTTTTGAAATCTATGAATAGATCTTTGTGAAACTAGGTGAACTTTGTGAAATGAATCTTTTTGTTAAAAGATTTGAAATGGTAATTTGTTTAACCATTTCAAAGAAAAACTTTGGATTTTTAAAAGTTGTGACTTAACTGAAAACCCAATATCCATATGTTTTTAAATATTGCGCTCACTATTCGGTTTAGCCAGGAGAGGACCTTGTGTCATATAACCCATTCCCAATAGTGATACGACGTTATGGATTGCATTTGAAGACCGGTGTTGAAGATCGGGTATTTGCGAGAACGATAAGATAACCTATCGATTGTCTCTGCACCGAGTAGCTACAGTATAGAGATTCCCTAAGTGATGGGAAGTCTGATCGGGATTGTAGATACCCAAATTGCAAGGGCTTCTTGGGAAGTGCCTTCGATTCTGTTCGAACCCGGGACAGACTTGTATGGTCGTATGTCTAACACAACACTTTGAGATATTAAACCGATCTTTATCAAATACATTTCTACTTGGCGGAGAATTTATTCTCTTAGCTTAACACCCTTCTTTGAGACGTACAAGCTCAAAGCTTATGTAGTTGATGGTTATCGGTGATATACTCCAAAATTTGGTAGTGTGGCATACCGAGTGCTGCCGTGTATCATTTATTGATCAAAGCAAGGATTTTTTATAAAGCGTAGCTTTGTGGACGAGACTGCACCATGACCGCACACCTCGGAAATGGTCGAAACAGGAAAGATGCGGCAAGGTTATGAGGGTCTCTCCCTTTAGGGTTTGTCATTCCCTTTTGGAAAAGGGTGGTACCATGGCATGGAGCCCAGATACTTCACTAATGTGGATACTGCAGATCTATTATTTTATGATTTCTTTGTGGTTGTTGGATTAGAGTTACCTCGGATAAAGGTCCCAAAGGACCGGGGAATGGCGTGCTCGAGTAGTAGTAACCTAGTTACAAAGGTAACCCGGCCTTGTGTTGGTAGAGATCCGGTTAGGTTCTTGGGACGTCCCACCAGAGGCGTACCCATGTGGCAGTAGGAAGTTCCTTAGCCCGACCATTTGTTGGAAAATCCCATCTTCAGTACGCGCCTTGTATGGTTTTAGTTGTATAACCTACCATTTACTTATGGTGGCGCCCCACTGTTTAGATGGTAGCTATAATAGGCATACGATACTGGTCGTATGCTGGCTAGGATTAATATTATACTTTCGAAATGGTTTTTCTACACTATGCACTAGTAATAATATCAAAAAAATTCCTCGTATCAAGCATATTTGACTATCATAAGGAGAAATCTCCTTCAATTCTGCGTTTGCATTGTGTGTGTGGCGGGAGGCCTTGTGGTAGTTTCATTTTCTAAAAAGCATTGCGGATTTCAAATTTAAATTCTTTTGTTTGTTTTTAAAGACCAAATGTTTTTGTTTTCTCATACCAGTCCCACGACTGACTTGGAGTTTATTGTTCCTTTCCTAAACTCTGGGTGCCCACAATTTTCCCATACGGGCAGTCTAGAGTTGGGTTTTTCAGATAATCAGGTTTAGTAGATTATCTGGAGCTAGTTCAGTCTTTGGATCAGGACTGCACTTGCTTATCTTAGTGCATTGTTATGAGAGTTCGAGCTATTTCTGGAGTGGCGCCTTGGAGATGGAGTTTACCGATGCTGGAGTTCTTTCTTGAAGACCATATTGGAGATATTGTTCTGCTGCTATTGTCTGGTATCATATCACTGATGTATATTGATATTCATTGTATCATCATTGTATATTGTATCAAATGTTTTATATCAAATGTATTATATTCATTTCTTCCGCTGCATTGTACTTAATGTGTTATAAGCTCCGCCGAACCAGATTTGATGTTTGGATCTGCAGCATTTGAATACGAGTGTCGTATTCGGTGCCGATTTTCGAAGGTCGAGTCAGGGTCGTTTCAAGCCGCACTCAGAATAGCGATGCAATCCCCAAATGAAAATAATAATCACTGGTTATTGAGTTCTGTAAAATCACAAAAACATCATCATTTGCTGAAAAATCATCAAATGGCAATTTAAATAATTTCCAAATTAAAATTATGGAAAAATAAAATAAAATAAATTAACAATACGACACTAAAAATCGAGTCATTATTTTAATGGTTGATTTTTTGATAATTTATTTTGATCTATTTATTACTGCTAATAAATTTACAAAGGAATTCACTGATAACATTTAATAAATTTAAAAGGGGATAAATAATTCCATTATATCCATTAAATAAACATTCAATTAAAAATCTAGATAATGAATCACTATTTAACTATTTATTCATAATTCAAAGATTTTAAACAATCTATATAATTCAATTGAAGTTTTAAATATTTTAAACCAATATTTCAATAATTAAAATTAATCAAATATTCAAAATGAGATGTCCAAAATCCTGGGTCATTAAACGATCCTTGGTAGATTGGTTCAAATGATACCACATTGTTTGCACAGCGTGAGTACTATAACTCTGCGTTTAGTGATCTGTGATTTCTATTTTATATGATATACTATTCTGGTTCTAAGAAACCAATGCGTTCATCACTTTGAAGTGAGATTATACACATCAGATTTTATTTCAGAGATTCAGTGAAAAGGTAAGTATGACGTTTCAGTGTTAGTTTAAAGTCATACACATATTTGGTCATCCTTAACAAGTCGTATTTTCCATATTATTAGATGACATTATTTATAATGTTCTTTAACAAAACGGGTATCGCTGTAGGGTTATTGCAATTTGGTACCAGAGCCGAGTCAGAACATTATAGCATATAATATCATAAATTGAGACCTAGTGAGGCTTAGAGTCATGTTCCTTGAGGTGTATGGTAGGTAGTTATATTAATTATCTATTTAGGGATAGAAATATAAATTAATTATTAGGATAATCAAACGGGACGTATTTTGTTTCAAAATTTTAATTTGACATATTGGAATTTGAGATATTAAAAACCTTTTAGAGTTTGGAAATTTATTCTTGGATTGTTGAGAAATTAATTTTAAAAGATAAATTGGAGTAAATTGATTTAGGTGAGCAATTTTCTTTTAATAGAGAATTTTGGACATTTGTGTAAATAAGGTTAAGATTTAAATAATCTAGGGGAAATTAGAGCTGCATAGTGGAATTTTAAGAATATAATAGTTCCGATGTAAGTAACTATTTAGTTTGGTAGATTGGTTGTTAGGAATTGATTACTTGGTTGTACTTAATTAAAGTACATGCATGGATGCTAGTGATAATAAAATAAATATGCTAAGGAAAACTTATGACTATTTATTGTGTTGACTTGTCCAGAAATATTTAAGGATTCAGATAGATATGTAGGAAGCCACGCCATCGATAGGGGCTCTTAAAAATCGAATATACATTTTGACATAAGAAATAATTAATTTGAAAATTTGAAAAATAATCGAGCTTAAAAATAATTTAAAGTAACATTTTAGTCGTCAAATAAATTATGCAAAGTGGAGAGCAATGGCGAGGTAATATTGATATTCTGTGTATCAACTTTGCAGCCATGTGATGAAATGAATCACTAAAATCTGGTGGCTTAGTATTATTTTATATAGCAAAATAAGATCAAGGAAAATCTTTTAAATCTTGGAACTGGTTTATATAATAATAAAATGGAAGTTAATTGGAAAATATTGAAAAGAAAATGGTTTAGAAACTTTGAGTTATAATATTTAAAGTATTATTTTAAAAAGAGATAAATACTTTGGAATTTATATTTTCATGCACATGTAATAAAGTTTAGAAATAAAGAAATATTTTGCGAAAAAGTTTGTGTGAATGTAAATATTATTTAGGAAGGAATTATTTTGAGTTATATATTTATAGTTAATTTGGAAAGAAAGTATTAGCGAGAATTTGAAAATAGTATTAAGAAAATGATTTATAACTTAATATTATTATTTGTGAAGGTAAAATGTTTTGGGAGAAATATAATTTAAAATGAAAATTTATCTATTAGTATATACGTGTTTTAAAGTTCTGGTATTACAAAATTGTAATGGAATTTATTAAAGTGCACTGTATAAGTATTATTTTGGATGACGTGTGCAACCTATGAACCTTAGCAATAATAGAGATCATTAGCGAGGCCATGTTGACTTCACAATCAACATCGCAACTAATTGGCAAGATGATTTTCTATAAATAGATGGCTATACAACATCATTTAATTAATTGATGTTTTTAAAATGCAAATGTTATTTTAAGATAAATGTTAAAAAATTGTATGCGATAATTTATATCATTTATAATTTAGATGGATGATGAAAATTTTAGAAAAAAAAATCAAAAATTATTTGAAAAGGAATTAGATTTAGAATAACTTCTTGAGTTAATAAAATTCAAATAAAATAAACTTGAGTTCAAAATGATATTCTTCTAGTATGAAAGTTTTAAGATAACAAAAGATCATCTTTTACATGTTGGAAAATCTTGGGTTTGAGTTAATAAGTATTAGGAAATTTATGTTATGGATTTCTCTCATTATGGAAATCGCGGGGACATGATTTTCTTAAGCAGGAGTTTGTAACAACCCTATTGTTAAACCTAATTATTTATTTTTAATCCTGGATAATAAATTCTAAATTGTGATTCATGAAATTTAATTCTGAAATTAAATCTAGTTTTTGAGAATAGTTGATTTAGTTTAATTAAGAAACGAGTTTCATTTCTTAAAGTGGATTTCAATTTATATCTGAAATATTATTAAATCAATTGTTTAAATTTGGCATTTTGGATAAAATGTTAATATTAAGAATTGTTGTTTAAATTGAGAAATTATAACTAATAATTAATTTTTGTAATGAGAATTTTAACTTATGATTGGTTTTGGTAGAATATAGTAATCGATTATTATAAATGAGTATGTTATAAGTGATTAAACAAAGTAAAAATTAGTAACACTTCTCTTAGGAATAAAACTAATAATATCATTTCTTATTGGGCTTGATTTCATACCCAAGCCCCTTTAACTAAGAAGAAATCTCTCTTCTCATTTCATCGTTCGTTCATCTTCATTTACAACAAATTGTAAATTAGAAACCAAATATCCTCTTCGAATTGCGAACCCTAAAAACCAAAATTAATCCCCAAATCAAGTGCTTTGCTCTAGGGCTTCTTCTAATAGGAATCAAGTTGGATCTGGATGCAAATTACTAAGCTAAACATAAGAGTTTAAAAGGTGAGTTAATCACTCACACAACTTATCTCTAACCATCTAATTGTATGCTCACTGAAATCTTTTTTATGGCTGCAAACTTGTGTTATATCTCTTGTTGAATTCTTTTACTGAATATCAGTTTTAACTTCCTCCAAGGTTTAGATAACTTTAATCACTTGACCTATGAATGCATGTTAGTTTCTAAGGTCCTATGGCAGTTATCAGTCATCGAGACGAACTGGAGTCGTGTCAGAATTGATGAAAGTCGTTAGAGGGGAGAAAATGGCACTTAGAACTCACATTCCACGTCCGAAACTGATGGACCGATGCACTGATCGACACTTGGAACGTGAGTTTCAGGTGACCGCGGTCCCTCTTCTACCCATCGCTTGAACCTATGTTTTGCTTGTTTTATTGTGGGGTTGTTTCATGTGTTTTGAATGTTTATTTGTGGCCATTTGGATGTATATTTTCATTAATTTGATAATCCATAAAACAGATTTAGAGATAATATAGAAGTCGAACTATATGGACCAATTTGGTGTGATCTAGTGATATGTAGTTGTGAATTCTCATCAGTTTTATGGACTTTGAATCGCTTTGATTCAAAGCTTTAGAATTTTAAACTTATTTTCATCTATTTTCTAAATATAAAAAATAGTCAATTGTATATCAATAGTTTTATAAAATAGTGTTTATTTGAATTACAAATATCAAACTTGTTTCTAAAACAAATCTAGTCCCTTTTTATAAATGATATTTAACATTTGGTTATTCACACACACACACACATTAATAATTACTAATATGAATGGTTATGGATTTGAAAATGTAATTTTGGAAAATATGAACTTAATTCATTTCTAAAAAAATTGGTCATGGGATTTGGAAATATGGTTTTGGAAGTATAAACCGAAGTTGGTTTAAACTAATGTTTGAATACTAATTTGGGATTTGGAAGAAGAGGAATAAATATGATTTTATAAAATAAATGACTATTTAAATATATATGGCCTTTGGAACATAAATTATGAACAACATAATTTTATGGAATTTTACGTATCAATTTGGTTTTGGAAAATGGAAAATCTTGATTTAATAAAATAAATGCTTTTAGAACAATTTGGGCTAATGTCATATCTTAATAAACGATAAATTAAATAAATGTTTTGAGAACCTTAATTTTATAATTTAGGAAATAATAATAATCGAATTAATGCTGCCGATTGGTTTAAATGCTCCCGAGTAGTGCTTTGTCGAATATGGTACAACTCATTGAATAAAATGGGTGAGTGATACTACAAACCCATTTCAAATATTTGAATTTCATCGGTTAGAATAGGATGCCTTTGTTAAATTCTTGTGATCACTGATAGGAAGTATTTAACATTTTAGAGTTGTATTCTTTGGTGTTTAGCATAGGGCTGATAGATCTTTAAGAAAATATAGTTCATGTTTTCCAGTGGTATCTGTAATGAGTGATATTTACTAGCCTCTAGTGAATATTTGAATTTCACCAGGCGGTATGAGACGTTCTGGTTGAGTTCTAGTGAAACTGAAAGTGATAGTATTAAGAAATTTGGAATATTTTCTTTTAATGTTCGATGGGACCGACAAATCCTTAAGAGGTACTCTTGGATTTCTTTCTAAATATAAAAATATATAATAAACTAGAGTTTTTGACTCATGGTTGTCCCGATCATTTTAATCGGTAGAGATTTGTGATTTACCTCGTATTTGTGATCGGTCGAGATTCTTTGTTATGGTATGAGTTCGATCCTTGGTATCAGATCGGCTTGATTGATATCACATTGTTTGCATGGTATGAGTACAACATATATGACTGGTATATACGATCAGAAAAAAGATCAGTATGGAATTGGTTCTGTGTGCTTAGAGATATTAGGCTTTATTCTATAATTCTGCATTTAGTGAATAATATGTGTCTGTAATCTAAATATATCTTTATGCCTTCAGTTAATACTTTGTTAAACCATTCTCGTGATTTGTTATTTTTATACATTTGGATTTATTTATTTGTTATATAGTCTTGTGTATATCATGTTCTTACCGTATTGAATATTTAGAGATAGTCTGACCCAGGTCTTATTTTAATGCTCGGGTCAAGCTGACACTTTTCAGGTTACAGGACAGGTTGACCTTTGGATGGTTGTGCTAGCAAGAGGATAACATTTTGATTACTAGCTTATTTCTTCTTGGACTTTTGTGTATTTATATGAAATGCATATTCGCATAGTGATTTGTAACACTTGTATATTATGCGAGTCTAGTTTTTTATTTTGTAGACTCACGGTTTGTATATGTATATGAGATATGTTATTCCATGCGACCTATGATTTTTATTTTATATGATATATTGTTCTAATTCTGAGAAACCGATGTGTTTATTACTTTGAACTACGACTGCACACGTCAAATTTTATTCTTGAGATTCGGTGAAAAGGTAAGTATGACGTATCAATGTTACTTTGAAGTCATACTCTGTTTGGTCGCCCTTAACAAGCCGTATTCTCCGTGTTATTAGACGACATTATTTATAATATTCTTTAATAAATGGGTATCGTAGTGGGGTCATTGCAATCATGTTCCTTTCACATGGGTAGTTTTCTTTTTTACAAATGCATCACATATACTGCATTTTATTTTTGAACTAAATAGCCATTTGGTTTGTAAATTAGCCTGCCTTTATAATATATCTAAGCATAACCTAAGCCCATCTTTCTTTTATATTTTATTAAGTAATAATGTTCTGAGTTACAATACTATTTTGCAAGACTTAAAATTCAAGAAGAATATGCTTTGCTAATATAATATCTGCTCCTTAGTTATAAGAAACTGGACATTATGGTGGGTAACATGTCAGACTAGGGTTGCAGCTCAACTAAGTTGGGATAAGGGGTAGCTATTATTGTGAACTATGGTTGTATTCGTACTTCATGATGGAAATTGGGAAGTGTAGATGCTGCAAGGACTGAGGAAGAGAGATGAGTGCTCTTATGAACTATTGTTGCATGAGTGTGGTTGGTTGCAACTTATTTGGAAAGAGATGTTGATATGAGGTAGGAGTGTATATTGAGGCGTGCCCACTTAGCCAGCAGGCAAGCATAGCCTTAAAAGGTTAGCTCTTATTACTTTTTTGATAAATTAATGAACTATTACCTATTTTTGCTCTTGTATTATTACAATAATTTTCTCTTACATATGAGTAATGAAACGAATAGAATATGGCAATTTTCCCACACGTACCTTTGATATTTGCAGTAATGGGTGTGTGGCAGCCAAAAGAAAGTTTACCAAAATTTAAGCTAATAAGTTCACAAATTTGCACAAACCATGCTTGTTTTATTTTATAAATTTTTGCTCCATCCACCGTTCGTTCCAGAACCCAGCCTCCCTATCTTAGACATCCTCACTTCATTTCCAATTTGATTCAGCCTTGTTTCAGGCTTGCATAGTTCTACTTGTTGTAGATCATTCGGTCTCCACCTTTAGTCATGTAGTTCTTTTTGGTTCAATCTCTACCTCCACCTTCAATTCTAGTTGATTTAGCCACCCCTATCACAAATGCGTGTTTTAATTGCTACTCACTTCATTTATTTATCCACACTACCGTAGTTCGCCTCATATGGGATGTTCACTTCATGCCCTTTCCAAAGGTAGTTTGCATCGGTTTGCTTAAATTTACATCCAATTTATTAGGATGGACATGAACTAGATCGATATGTATGAACTGAATTGATCTATAGTCGTTCGGCACCAATAGCATGGTGCATGTTCTAACCCATCTTAGAATCTCTTGTCCCAATTTCATGCTACGTTACTTCAAAAAAAATTATGTATCAGTAGTGCATGCGTTGACACATCAGCCTCGATGCAACAGTTTCGATGCCATCAGTACTGCGAGCTTTGATGCATCGGAAATCCTAGCAATTGTTCACGCCCTAGTGTCAGTTCAATCCTCAAAATTTATGCCCTTCCCAAACAGATAGGTTCGGACCCTTTGTTGCACTAATTCTAATGCATGTTGAGCTCAACTTTATGCAACTTCAACAACTTCCCAACTATAATGGATTCATGCCGCTTCAAGCTCTGTGACAATTTATGATGTGTACCGTGACCAAACTTTTTATACTGTAATTCTCTTATGAGTGCTAAGAACCATTTGTTTCAGGTTAACAACTATATCAATGTGCAATCCAAATCTAGTTTATTTTAATAAGGTTTGCTTTGCTATAGCAGACCTTCTAGTTAAAAAATTAATGAATCATTCTACACTACCCCATAAACTGTGGGGGGCAGCTACTACATATACTAATAATAAGTTAACTAAGATTTATAAGAATAATAATTATTATTAAACGAGTCTACAATAGTAACAATAAATTAATTTTATAAAAATTAACTACATTTTATAAAAACTCAACAAGTTTACAAAAATTACCAAGTATTATAACAATATAACTAAATAACAGTAATTATAAATTATGATTATAAAAATTAACATGTATTACAAAAATACAACTAAATAATAATAATAAATTTTATGAAAAATTAACTAAATATAATAATAATAAATAATTTTACAAAAATTAACTAAGATTTATAATAATAATAATATAATAATAATGAGTTAACTATGATTTATAATAATAATTAGCTAGCTAAGATTTATTATAATAATAATTAAATGAGTCTATAATAATAATAATATAATAATAATAATAGTAGTAATAATAATAATAATAAATTAACTAAATTTATAAAAATTAACCAAGTTCTATACAAATTCAATAAGTTTATAAAAATTAACTAAGTATTATAAAATATAACTAAATAATAATAATAAAAATAAGTTTTATGAAAAATTAACTAAGTATAATAATAATAATAAAATGAATTTATGAAAATTAACTAAGGTTTATAATAATAATAAGTTAACTAAGATGTATAATAATAACAATAAAAGAAAATTAAACGAGTCTACAATAATAATAATAACAACAACAACGACAATAATAAATTAACTAAGTTTATAAAAATTAACTAAGTTTATAAAAATTAACTAAGTTTTATAAAATTCAATAAGTGTATAAAAATTATCTAATTTTTATAAAAATATAACTAAATAATAGACGACGACGACAACTTAATAATAATAATAATAAAATATTATAGAAGTCACACAAAGCAGAACGAAAAACAGAACAAAGATTTTTTAGCAGCATAACAATTTTCAAAATATTTTTAGGAACCATCTTTCAGTTTTTGGGCTTACCATGTATCAGTCGCCACATGGAAATTCCATAATCTGTAAATGGAAGTTACAGTGGAACTCCTCTTTACATTAAACCCCAATGGTTGTAAATCTTCTCATGGTTTGATTTCTAAATTATTTGCATCTCTTGTCACTAAACACTTACATCAACCTATTATTCTATTAAGATTGAGTTTATGGTTCCTATTTTATATCCGTTAATGAACTGTAATGTTCCATGATCCCAAACATTAGAACTAAAAATAGAAATTTTACCTTTTCTGTTGCATCTATTATTGTATTTGTAGACCTGATGTTCTTCCAAAACGGAATGCATGACCCTAGGTTTCAAAGTAAAGTTCTGAAGGATGCCAATCAAGTTTTAGCTTATTTTGCCATGTAAAAAGTCGGAGAGCCTCCTACTGAAGGGATAACTGATACAAACCCCAAACGCCTGACTGCTGCATTTGGCAAATGGGCATCCACTGTGGCATCTCATTTACACATTGGAGGTCTCTCTTGCAAGCTATCAAATTTCTTTCAATTTTATAGTATGGCAAACTGCATAAATGTGATTTTCATTATTCTTACTAGATGGTCCATCACTAGACAGATGCATGTAAGCATTAAGTACCCTAGATTTGGGCAGACATCATTCGGTATATATGCTGGTGGAGTTGCAACTGGTGCTTCTCTTCTATTTGCTGTGCCTGCAATGGGTTTTGCATATTATCGGCATCGTAAGCCTCAAGAATACTTCTTCGATGTTCCCAATAAGTATGTGTGTAAAAAATAAAAGTAAAAAAAAAACCGATTTTGTAGTTTTTTATGATCTCTCCATGGCATTATATAATATCGTAATTCGCACACATATTTATAGCCGAAGAAGATCCAAATGTTCATTGGGCTAGCTTAAAAGGTTTTCACTACGAAAGCTCCAAGTTACAACCAACATAATTAGCAACAATAACATTCTTAGTAGGGGTAGCTTTGGTAAAGCGTATAAAAATTGACTTGCTAATGGAATGCTAGTGGTTGTTAAGAGGCTACAAGAAGAGAGAATACCAGGCGGTGAACTTTTGTTTCAAACAGAAGTTGAGATAATCAGCATGGTAGTGCACAAGAACCTTCTTCGTCTTCGTGGATTTTTTATGACCCCTATAGAACGCCTTCTTGTGTATCTGTACATGGAAGTGTAGCTTCATGTCTAAGAGGTAGCTTTCTCCATTTCTTACAAAACGCCTTCTTGTGTATCCGTACAGTTCTTACATATTTCAGTTTCAAACTATAATTTTTGAAATATGGTTTATGATAGAATTACATACATATTGTTTTACATTCCAATACAATCTCTACTTTTTCTTGTTTGTTGTAAATTTATATAGATGAAAAGTTGATGTTCTTTCCACATACACATGCTCGTATGATAATGTTTTGTGCATGGTGCTTCTTCATGGTTGATTTACTTTAGAAATGTTTATTAATGATGAACATTTTAGACTAACATCTCCTAGAACACATTCATGCATTCTCCAATTTTTGTTTTAGTAATGATTTTGAATTTTTGACTGGAAAACAAAAGGTCTAAAATGATTTATTGACATAGAGAATAAAGATTATATTTAAAAAAAATACATAATTATAAGAGAAGTATCGAAATCTAAAGATTTTTTGCTTGGCCCACGTAAGTTGATAGGATAGGTTAGTTATGAGAGAATTACAGAAATCTATCATTAGAACATGCAGTTTTAGCAACTTCATGAAAATATATTTAAATTTCAAGATGTCAGTTCATTTACTATGATTGGTTCACTTATTTATGGAAGTTGTCTCATCCTATATTGCTCAATTTACTATGACATGGTCCCATGCTATATGTTTAATTTCACTTCTATGGAAATGCTTCATCCCTAGCAAGATGTTGGACCATTTTTTAATGAAGAACCCACTTATTTCTCTTGCTATGTATCCATCCTTTAATTCGTACACCACTTCATTTAATGGACAATTCAATGTAAGATACTATTATTATTTTAATGTGTAATAATATGATGGTATTTTCAGTTTTTATTTCATCTGTTTGTCAAGATTTGATTTGGTTCAATCATCAATCTAATTACTTCATTTTCTCTTGTTAGGCATGTCCGACTTTTGAAGATGAAAAGTTTGGACTTTCCACAATTTAATGTCTTCCTTGTAGAAAGCTCTTTTTGTAAGACTTTATGTCGTCAACATTTGTGCTTAAAACATTGTTCATGAAATATTATACACGACTAAATTTTATGGTATATGAAATTGACGTAGCTTTGATTATGTTTTGTCTTCATAAGTAATTATAATATCAAGTTATTTCTACTAGGTTATAATATCAAGTTAGAGCCGCAATAGTGTAACATGTTGAAAAAAGATGATTTATCACAACATTTCAAAATAGCTGCAATACAAAAAAGTACCAAAATGATGCAAAAAAATAAACCGAGGAAAAATGAAAACGCTGCAAGAATCAAAATATAACAGCAAAAAATGCTGTGATAAAAACCAGCGAATAAACACTGTATAGATTATTTTTTGCGGCGTTTTAAAACTGTTGTTATATTACTTGTTCTATCAAAAAAATTTGTTGGACTACATTCTCCAAAGGCTGCTAATGAATTTGCACCGTTTATTAACGCTACAAAATTAATTTACTGCAGCGTTTTGCTATAGATTCCGTAACCTTCTTTTCAGCAACATTTTTAAAACACTGCAGTATTTATTAACTCTATTGCAACATGACATTAGGTTGTCTTCTTCAAAACTTTACTAATGTTTATAGCAACATTTTTAAAACACGGTAAAAGAACTTTCTTGTTGTAGTGATCACTAATGAACCGGGACTACTGGTCGACCCTGGTGTAACTCTAGATCTGCCTCTAGCCATAATCCTATTCTACACAATCCAAACTCTAATATTATTATTTATGACAAGTAAAAAATAAAAGTACGCAATAAATGACTATTCCATAACCATTTTATATTCCTATCCTTAATTAGATAGTTAATTTAATTATCTACCACACACCCCAAGTGACAGAACTCCAAGTCATCTAAGTTTTGGATCCATGATATTATATGCTATATGTTCTGTCTTTACTCTAATACCAACTATAACGTAACAACCCTATTGTTATACCCATGTCACTAAAGAACATTATAAACAATGTTGTCTAATAATACGGAGAACACGACTTGTTAAGGGAGACCAAATGTGAATATATCTTTCAATTAACACTGACACGTCATACTTACTGTTTTTTGAATATCTGGAATAATTTTTTTGATGTGTATAGTTTAAGTCAAGAGTAATACTCATATCGACTTCTCAAAACCAGAATTATATATCATATAAACAATAGTCACAGATCACAGCGTATACTATATATCATATATAAATGCATACTGTGAGTCTACAAAATAATACTAGACTCACTTAATAAACATCCAAAATAAGTCACTATCTTAAATATATATCCCATCATATACGTATGCATAAATATGTTCTATAGAAAACAAACCGATAAATTAAAATAGTCTATCATCTGCTAGCGCACCTACCTAAAAGCGAGCAAGTCTTGATACCTGAAAACTCTCGATCTGACCTGAGTATTAAAAAAACAGCTCAAACTATCTCTAAATATCCAAAATATGAGAATAAGATATAACATAAGAGTATATGACATTATAATATAAATTAGTCTCTGAAATGAACTAACTCGAAATTAAACCTAGGGCGTAAGCATATGTAAAGCACAAAGCACATAATAGTCATAAAATCTCGAATTCTAGAAAACAAAAATATCACAACATCCAAGAAAACAAAATCTCGACTGAATATGAAACATAGAGTCGTGATAGATCACAAGGATCAAGGAACATAGAACCTCGAATGATCACAAGGATCATGGAAAACCAAGTCTCGAACGATCCCAAAGATCGGGCAAAAATCCATAATTATACTCCTTAAGGATCTATTGGCCTCACCAAACACCAAAAGAGTGCTAACTCTAAAGTGATAAATACTACCACTTTTAGTAATCATAAGAACTTAACCAAAACATCTCATATCGTCCGGTGAAATCCAAATATTTACTATAAACCAATAAATCACACTCATTACGGAAACTAGTAGAAAACCAGAACTATATTCTCTTAAGGATCTATCAGCTCCATGCCTAACACCACAAGAGAGTACAACCCTATAGTGTAAATTAGTTTCCTAAAATCAATCATAACAAATTAACCAAAGTATTCCATACTACATGGTGAAATTCAAGTATTCGCTAATGGATTAGTAAATCTCACTCAAACAGTCTATTCAATGGCTATACCAATATTCGATGAAGCATTACAATAATGGTAAATCGATTATTGATACTCTTCATATTATAGAATTAAGGTTCTCAAAACAATTTATTTTAAAATCCAAAGGTCACATGAGAATGTCCAAAACGACATAAAATCCATGATTTATTTCAAGTTTTGTTAAGTAATGATCATGTTTTAGAAAATCATTAGTCTAATTTTGCAAAACCATATCTATATGTCTAACTGCTCCAAATCAGCATTAAAAGTTATTAAATTCACAAACATATTCTAAAGGTCCATATATATATATATAACCATTAATTTTAAACAAATTATAACTACTTATATTCCAAACCATTTTAGTATTCAAATATTTGTTTAAAATAACTTAGGTTTATACATACAAATCCATATTTGGAAATCCTTAACCATCTACTAACAATACTTAATATATAAAATTTCCTATTTAAAATCATTTATAAAAGAGAACTGAATTGAAAATAAGTAGGAACTCTATAGTTTATAGTAATCCTTCTTTTATAAATTCATTATTTGAATCTATATAGAAATATAGTAAATTAATACCAAAAACTTAAACCGATTTGAATTTATTGAATTGGTCTGTTTAACTCGGAAAATTTATAAGATAAGTCATCGAAAAATCCCAAAACCAAGCAAGTAATCGTAGGAACAAGAAGCAAAACTAAGTGGAACAGTAGGACCTGAAACTTGCATTCCAGGTCTCTGACCGGTCAACCATGAGCGATCGACCGGTGGACCACCCGGAATGCAAATTCTAGGTGCTTTTCTAACCACCGTCGATGCTTCTACTCTCCAATCCTACTCCAGTTCGTCCGGCGATTCCTATTTTCATTAAAGTCTTTGGTTTTAGCATGCTAACACCGAAATATAAAACCAAAGCATTCAAAACATTAAAGATATGCTAAAAATTGATTTGCAGTAAATAGGTTTGACAAAAAAGAACAACAATAAACTGCCTCTATAGGAATATAAATTGCTAACAAATTCTCAATTCATTCAACTAGGAATCACCAAATATGCAATTGAATATCTAAAGATAGGTATGTGAGAATCAATTCACCATATTTCTCTTGTCTTCTTAGCTAAACAATTAAATTACTACAACTTCTTATTTACTCGGCACACCCTGGAACAATTGTTTCGTAATATATAGTAAAAACCCATTCAAGTACTAACACAATTAAAATTACTCAAATTGAAGATAGAAAAAAGGTTTCAACTTATTACCTTGCGTGCTTAGCTTTTAATAAGGTTTATTCTATAATAAAATTTGGAAGTTGAGCTTTAGATTGAAAGAGGATTTAATTTTTCTATTTGTTCTCAATTTGCAGAAATATGAACGTGCTGTTAAAAAGGGAAGAAAAATTTCTCATTAATTTATATATGCTGTCGGGCTTGATTTTTCAATTAAACCCAAAAAGAGAGTAAAATTCCTATTTAAATTAAGAGAGCCATTCTCTCTATTTTCCAAAATTCTTTCTTTCATTCTTTAAAGATTTAAATTTATTAAAGTTAAATAATGACAAACTAACTATCAAAAATTCTTGAATACACTCTTTTTACCTAAAAAGTTAAATTTTTTAATTTTACTTCTTTATTATGTAAAATATTCACTTTTTACTCTAACAACAAAAAAATCCACCTTTTTTATTACTTGAAAATTTAGAAAAAATCCAAAATATCTCATTACATTTTATAATTGAAACAAATTAATTTAAACCAACTCAATTTAATTCTCCAATTAATGATTCATTTTATTATCAAAATCTCTAATAGCCGATTCAATAATACCTTGATTTGACTTTGAATCATCACTGAGAAATAACAATTCCTTTCTTTTAGTTAAATTAAACCAATTATTCAAAAACTAAATTTAATCACATAATTAAATTTCACCAATCACAAACTAGAAATCATAATTGAATTTGATTAATTGGTAATTAACAACAGGGTTGTTACATCAAATAAAAAAATTCAAAAACATAATGAGCAGTATTTTGTACTGAAATTTTGTACTAAATTGTTTTTTATTATTAGTAATCATATATACGTTTTTATTTGTATAATCAACTTTAAATTAAATAAATAATTACTTTTACAAATATAAAATAAATATATATACGAAATTAAAAAATATTTTTAATTGCCAAAAGCAATGTGCATACAAATGAACATTTATAGAATTCAAATCATACATTATATTATGTTATTTTGATAATAGATTTTAGCTAAATTAAATTCGCTTTTAGTATTATTTAATTTTCGATTTTTTTGAAGTTTGGTCGTAAGCACTTGTAAACATACATATACAATATTTTTTTTAATATGTATACGTATATACAACCATCTACATATGATAATACAGCGGTATACATATCCGTTATAATTTCTAACTAACTAGCATATTATACAATGACTAAATAAGCATTTATATATGTTAATAAATAAGAAATGTACCTTTCACCATAGCTTAGAATTCGCAGCTTGCAATGATGATCTAAACTCCTTGAATCCAATTCCAAAGCTAGAAGTTGCTAGCTCCTGAACAACTTTGACTTGATGATCGAATCGACTTTTAATTTGAAGTTTGAATTTGGGACTTTGAAGAGTGTGTAGATGGCCTAGAATAGCAGCAAAAAAAGAGGCTAAGTGTCTATGAAGAAGTGAATATCGGAGAGAAGAAATAAAGGAAAGATGAGAGAGTGAAATAAGGATCAAGATCCTTATTTTCTCTTACTGATTTTCTCCTTCTAATTCAAAATTAGTCTCCTTAAACCATCATATAGCCAAGCTCATTTTGCTGCCCTATATCCTCTTAAATCAAGCACTAATTGGGCATCAAAACTTCAATCCCAAACAATATTTGTTGCATTTAAATCCTATTTAAATATGTATTGATATCATATCGATTAGTGTTTATACTACTATTAATGCATACTATTTAATATTGTTTAATATATACTAAATAAAATTTTATAATTAATATTTCGTAAATATTAATTAATTTAATTAATATGTAACAAGTACGAATTAATTAAATCGGGTAAATTAATTAAATCGGATAGTAAAAGGAGTATTCAAAGTTTTGCTTGTGTGATTCTTAGATGAAAATCTACTCAACGATTGATATTGAACAATTTGAATATTAGTGCTCATGCCTCACTTAAAAGGTGGTGTGACATTATGGCAAAATTTATCGCTTACTTGGTTTTGGTAAAATTCAATTATACTTTATCAAGCATTGCCTGATAGTGACAATTATTTATACCAATTCTCTTCGTCAAAACTGTATCACATTTGACTTATGGAATTTGGTAATGGTTAAAATTTCAATACCTTCCATATTCGACTCTATAACCCAAACATGAAGTCCTTGGTTCGGTAATAACAATTATAATCAACCATACCACTCTGGCCAGAGACTTTGACCTTGAGTTGACTTTAGTTGATCATGGCACTAACCTCGTATAACCGAGGAGAGGTATCCTCTCTTGAATAATGCTTCACTTCCAATACTTCCATCGACCCAACTATTGTTGTTCGACGGATGCCATGCCACGATTTAAATGTAATCAAAGTAGAGCTTCTACATTAAAGATCATCATATTCTTAAGTCAAGAGAACTGCATAATTTTGCCACATTGATATTTTCTGTTTGGCCTTACTTATATTAAACAACAGAAAACTATCGAGTGAGTCATTTCATACTTATCCAATATCTATCAGCACGTAACCCCTTGATGCCCCCAATAGCTGTGAGTAATAAACTATCCAACATTTGGAGTGTGTTACATACTCTGGTCTTAACAGATGTTTTGATATCTAGTCTTCATACATCTTGACTAGGAATATTAAAAATGATATATTTATTTTATTATGATAAATCATTTATAGTTACAACACATAGTAACTGCTATCACAAAACATATCATTTATGGATTTTCTATTAAATATAATTTTAATTAAATTAATTAACAAATATAACATATTATAACAAGTATATAATAAAAAGAAAATGCCTTTTATTTCGAGCAAGATTGGTTATCGAGTTATATATATATATAAAGTTTCATAATTACCCATTGAGCATACACTTAACTCTATTAATCTCCAACTTACACTTAGGATGAATTATGGAATCCCAACCACATCTCTTTGATTAGTCTGATGAGAACTGATTGAGTTAGACCCTTCATGAATGGATCTGCTATGTTGTCTTAATTATCTACTTTTTCAGTCAGCTTTCTTTGATGCTAATAAACTACATTTATCATATGGAACTATTTGGAGTATGTTTCTTGACTTCTAGTGAGCTCTTATTATTACATTATTATCGTATAAGAAATATAGTACTCTTAATACTTGAAATCACCCCAAGCTCAGTTATAAATTTGTACATTTATATTTACGTCCCTTGTGTTTATTTTGGCATTATTCAAGGCGATGTTCTTAGCCTTTAAATTGAATTAACCACAACTTTTTGTTTGGAACATTTCCAGTTTAAATCTCCTTAGCTAAGATCTGAACATGAATTTAATATTGACATATTATACTTAATATCACTTATGAAGATTGAGTATGAATACTCGTTCATAAGGAGTTTGTTGTTTTTGTAAACAATTCTCTAGTATTTCGTAAATACTCGAGAGCATTATGATCTATAAATTAGTGATCCTAATTTTTATTTGTTGTTTGCTTTATACATCAAATACATAATAAAATTTATTATATTTTAGACAATATAAAATCCATAAGAATCCATCTTGCATATTCCACATTTAAACATTTTAATAATGTGTCTTCGCATATCGTTTTTGGACATTCACCACATCCTTTACACTTATTATAAAAGGTATAATTTACAACTCTGATATTAAGTATTACACAACCAAACTACTACTAATTTTGACCAGAGTTCATTGTTAGCGATCTACTTTATGTTGTTTACTTATAGTTTTATAAATATCTACGTACCTTTAATGTTCTTTCTTATGGACACACGATTCCTTTGCATTTTGATTGAAAATCAAACTATTCAATATTTCTATCAAAATATTTATTTAATTTGATGCTTATCAAATGACACTTCCATATCATTTCTTGGATTATATCTGAAAAGTCCACAAATCAATATCGCTTCCACTGACTTTGAGACACTTTGGTTTTTATGTGCAAATAGTCTATTCTAAACACTGTTTAGAATTTCCCATTTCAAAACATATGTACCAAGAAAAAATTCATATTAATTCTGAATTTACTTGATCACATGAAATAGTAAATCTACTATGCTAATTTCAAAAATTGAAATTTATGATATTTTTCTTATCAACGTTGCTCATTATATTCCAACTGCATAAGTCTTGCTTTTGAAGACATATTCATGGCCGGCAGATCATTTCTCTTTGTGTACAACTACCAGAATCAAATTTTGTCATCGTAGTTGGAATCCACATTGGATTTATGCAGCATACCATATCATGGAGTCAATACTCTTAATGGTTTAATTGACAGCCGAGGATCATCTTTCTTGAATTGATAAGAAACTCTTAGTTTCTCTTCAATATGAGAATATTTATCAAACGTTCTAATGTGTTATGTTCATTTAGGTTTGGTTAGTTTCATTTCATATCCTTGGATTCTATCCAAATTTATTTTACTACCAATAATTTCTAAAAGAAATTCATTCACAGTGAAGTTTCTTTTTCTTGAAACAACAATTGTTTCTCAATTAGTGGAACACGTATTCAAAACACTTTATGATTGCCTTATATATAAAACTGGTTTTGTTTTAGTCTACAAAACTTATGATCAAAACATAAACAGGTCATCCAATGATAGCCGTCCCCCGAACTTCATTTGACGACACTTCATACAAGATCCCTCATATACAGTTATTACATGCAGTCTTTTGACTCACACAACCCGCTAACTTCTTGCCCTAGGATATGTTGGGGTTTCTAACAAACCCTTATCCTGTATGATTTTGTAAATTATTCTTTAGATGAAATTAACTTTAACTTTGCGTACTACTTATACGACATTAAAGGAAGAAGTTAACTTAATTTCACTCACCATTAATCATACTTTGTTCGACAAAGTTCGTTCATTCCTTATCGATACATCATTATGTATCATAGGGAGGAATGACTTTTGAGGTTAAATATTTATTCATTTTTAAGTTCGTTTAGAACTCTTTCCAATATACTTACCTATTCAACCAAATCAAATCTATTTTATTTTCTATTGTCTTTTATCTTATTTACTTTTGTTTTATACTCTATGAGCTTATCATAGACATACTGCACGTTTATCAAATACACATGTCCATGTCGATGATAATTCATTGATGAATATAAAGAAATACATGACAATGTTTAGGTATTATTAGACTTGTGATTGCATACATCTATATGTATCGACCCAAAGAGTTCATCAACTCATATGTTGCTCTCACTGAATGGTGCTTTGCCCGTAATTGTTTGAGATATAATTCCCTGATACCATACTATTCATAACCATATGGTTAAAATATTATTTCTCCAAACCTTGGATTAATCCATAACCCCAAAATAATTGTAAATAAATTTATATACTTTTGTATTTTCTATTGCATCACAAATACCACTTTTATTGTCTTAATTTTTATAGCGAATATTCATAATATTCATAATGAACTAAAGCTATGTTCGTTTTTTAGCTAATACTGAAAGTCGATTATTATTTCATAAAAAATGTTTGGTATTTCTATAAAAATAATTTTCGTAATTTGATGCGATTAATAAGTGTTATATGGTATGCCCTTGCTACTTCTACTATTACTATTATAGCTTTTGAAATACGAAGCTCCATTAACCACTTAATATAAGATATTTATTTCATTGATTGTAACTGGCTTATGTCGAGAGTTTTCATACCAAATATCTTAAATTCAAAGAAATAAATCTAAAGAATTATGTAAAAATATATTTTGGAGTAGAAATCATATTTATCGTTCAAATTTAAAGTATCAATTATTATTGTAACTCGAATTTCCAATGTTTTTTTGTGAAGCTGAAGTGACCATTCAATCTCTTCATCCAAATCATGCCTTAAGTTACATCTACTTTGTTTGTTCAGTTTCCTTTCTAAATGGTCAAACCATTCAAAGGGGACTCTTACTACAACACTGTAAAGAACTCTTTGCAAAAGTGAAGTCATCCTTAACATTTAATGATATCAAACATGTTACACTTTTCCTAGGCTGATCAAACCGACATTTCAATGATCGAATTTTTATACCTATCTTATAGCTTTTAGTATAGCATTACATCTAATCACAATAAGATCATTACAAATTTTGACTGTTCACCACGTAACATATATATGTGACCGTATATGGATCAAATTTCCATATTCTTGTATTTCTTTTAGAATTTGAAACTCGTGGAAGAAAATACATAGTCTTAGGCAAACAAACATGTAAGTGACCATGTTATGAATGTATTTGTAGTTGTATAATCAAGGACTTACATGGGTCAACAGGAAAAAATATTAATCGGTATATTTTATATTTGAATTTGTTAATATTAATTCAATCCATTTGCATATTTTAATTGATAAACATTTTATCAATTTTATCAGTTGCATAAATTATCAATGTAGATTATTTTAACTTTACAAATAGCATATGTTCTTACAATATTAGAAAGGCTAAATATTATCATTTAATTTTTCAAATAAGGCTTCTACTAAATTATCTATATTTCTCAAAACCCTAAGATGACATGTAGAAGTCTTTCGACTTCATTAGTGGGTGTTTGGACTCGTTTTTCTTTGGTTTTTGATCTTTAGTTTGCTCAACATGCCATTTCCCAGAAAAGTTGGATAACTCCATATCGCTTGTATCATATACAACTCATATCCTATGATTCCTTATCTTAATCCTATTTCAACCTTGAGTTTGCTCAACAAATCAAAATAGGTTACTTACTCGTATCTACTATTTCACGATGGCCTAAGTATAGCATATATATCTTGAGTTTCTTCAATAAATACATATAATTATCTTATTTTATTTATTTAGTGTATTAATAATACTACAGATAACCAAAGAGTATTCAAGTAATTTATTAATAAATTAATGGTAGAGGACAACACTTGTATTAAAGATTTATAATCTTCAATATATTTAGTTGAGTGATATTGACTTGTGGAATAATATTTCTTTTATGAAACACTCTCGAGATTCAAGTTTCGGACACATTAGAAATCACGGTATATGCATTTCTATATTTATTCCTTAAGTCGATTTAGGGTTTCTTTGATGTTCTACCTTTAGTTTATACATTTATACTATATAAGTTTTATTGTTATATAACTTTTATACTTTATTTAACTTATATAATATATTATGTATAACATTATATTAATTAAATCTTATTTGATTAATTTAATCAATCAACACTTTATATTCGCACATGTATAAGCACGTGTATATGTGTATGTGTACACACATATTATATTGAATATATATATATATATGTATGTATATGTATTATAAGCCTTATCGCGTAACATATATTTATTTAAATTTTATTAATTTCAAATATTCTTATATATGAATACGTATACTCATATTGTTTAACAAATCAAGGCAATATAAGATGTATTATTATTTATATTATACATGTATATATATTTAATTAATTAACTTATTCACTAATTCATTTATTTTAATAAATAAATCTTTAAATTAATTTAATATTATTTTCAAACATTTTGAAAATTTATATTATAACTTTTATAATATGCGTTTTATTTTAAATTAAAATTTCAGATTTAATACTTTATTTTAATTTTCAAAACAATTTAAAAATCTATATTATAACATTTAAAACATTTTTCTCAGTTTTAATTTTAAATTTTAAATTTAGAACTTCTACTTTAATTTTAAAAACAATATGAAATTAGCCCAAGGCCCAATTCAAAATGGGCCTTTCTATTAAGGATAACCTTCGAGCCTACCTCATTCTTTTGAGCCAAGTAAGTAGCTAGGTAAGACAGATGATTGCCTAAATGTAACCTTAGGCAGTACTTTTTTAGATACCCTACTATATGAGTAGGCTGTCATAAGTAAGCCCAAATACTGCAAATTTAGACCACATAAGCTATTTTGCTCCGATACCATTGTTGGATTTGGGTCAGCACGTAACGGGGTAAATTTTAAAGAAATTATTCTATTAGATCTTTATTAGGCCAATGTAGTTTAAATTTTCTTAGAACTTTCAAAATTTTATTTAAATAATATCAGTGTTTTATTTAACCCATAAATATAGTTATATTTAATATAATTCGTATTATGTGTGTGTGTATATTTGTATTTGTGTGTATGCACGTTCAACATAATAGGGTGCACATGGTTTAACATGTCCGTGTACTGATGTAGGGGCTTACACGGCAACCGACATGTTATTCCCTCTGTATACAAATGTGTTGGCTATACACGTGTGCTTATATATATGTGCATCAAAATTATATAACTGTATACATATGTATAAATATAGCTATATATGTTTATTATGACACGTTGATTATTAAAAAACTTATACAAAATACTTATAAATATATGTGTATATATTAAATTGAACTATAAAATTATTTTAACTATTCTTTTACAAAATACTTTAAGTAAATACCGAAAATGTTTAATGTAATCTATGCAGATTTTTTTTGATAAATTAAAAACAATTAATATGTATAATATATACATGTATATAATTACTTATAAATATATATATTAATTGAATATTAATTATATATACATACATACATACATACATATATATATATATATATATATATATATATATGCAACATTGCTCTCAGCCCAGACATTTTTTTATATATATTTCATGGTAATGTTTATTATTTAATGTTAAAACGATGTCGAAATTTTTAAATAAAATAAAAAATAAATTTTTTAAAATAAAATGAACAACATTTTTTCTGAAACTTTGTACTAAAAATTATATATTTTTGTTTAACACATATGTATGTATATATTAGTATAATCAATTTAAAATTAGATAAATAATTATTATTATAAATATAAAATAAATATATATACAAAACTAATTTTTTTTAAATGCCGAAAGCATTATGCATATAAATGAACATTTATAAAGTTTAAAACATACATTATATTATGTTATTATGATAATTTAGATATTAAAATCATTTTTTATATTATTTAGTCTTTGAATTTTTTTTGAGTTTGACCGTGAGCACTTGCAAACACACATATACAACCATCAACATGTGACAATGCATTGCTATACAAATTCGTTATAATTTCTAAATAACTGACATATTATACAATGATCATATAAGCATTATCTATGTTGACAAACAAGAAATGTATCTTCCACTAAAGCCTAGAATCCATACCTTGAAACAATGAACTAAACTCTTTGAATCCAATTCCAAAGCAAGAAGTTGTTGGCTTTCAGCAATAACACCGACGGTCGAATCGACTTTTAATTTGACATTTTGATGTTTGAATTTTAGGGCTTGGACGGTGTGTGACTAGCCTAGAATACCAACAACAAGAGAGGCTAAAGGTCTTCTAAGAAGAGAATGTTAAAGGGAATAAATAAAGGAAGGATGAGAGAGTTAAATAAGGATCAAGTTCCTTGATCTTCTCTTACTAGATATCTCCTTTTGAATCCAAAATTCCTCCCCTTAAACCATCACGTGGTCGGTCTATCTACTGCCCTATAGTCTCCTAAACCAATCTCCAATTTGGCCTCAAAACTATTTCAAGCCTGAAAAATATTTGTTGCATTTAAATCCAATTTAAATGCATATCGATATGTATATGAATTAATGTTTATATAACTACTATAAGCACATTATTTAATGTTGTTCAATATAAATGAAATAAAATTTATAACTAATATTTCATAAATATTATTAATTTAATTAATTTATAGCCGTTAAAGATTAATTAAAGATGGCGGTAATAGGAGTATTCAAAGTCTCAGTCATGTGACTCTTAAGTATAAATTTGGTCAGCGATTAATATCGAATAATTTGAATATTAACGTTCACAATTCACTTAGCCAGTGGCGTGACATTATGGCTAAATTTTTCACTTACTTGATACCAGTAAAATCCAATTTTACTCTATTAACCATTACTTAAAAGGGATAATTATTTACACCAAATCTCTTTGTCAAAACTATATCAATTTGTGCTTATGAAATTTGGTAATGGTAAAAATTCCACAATCATCCATATTCAACTCTATAGACCACATCACGAAGTCCTTTGTTCAATACAATAATCATTATTAACTATACTACTTTGGCCATAGACTTTGACTTTAAGTTGACTTCTGTTGATCATGATACTGATCTCATATAACTGAGGAGACGAATTCTCTCTTGAATAATGTTTCACTTCCAATATTTCTACTAGACCCAACATAGGTGTTTAATGGATATCATGCTATGATTTAACTGTAATCAAAGCAGGACATCCATATTGAAGATCAACATTATTCTTAAGTCAAGAGAACTGTGTACTTTTGTCACATCGCTGTTTTCTATTTGACTTAGTTAAATTAACCAACAGAAAACAATTGAGCGAGTCATTCCGTGTTTATCCATTAACTATCACTTAACACCTTGGTGCCCTCAACAGCCATGAGTAATACACCACCCAACATTTGAAGAGCATTACAAACTCTAGTCCAAATGGATGTATACATATCCAATCATGATACATCTGACTAGGAATATTTAAAATGATATATTTATTTTAATATAATAAATCACTCATGGTTAACACACTATAACAACTATCATAAATATAATGTTTATGGATTTTCTATTGGACGTAATTTTAATTAAATTAATTAACCAATATAACATATTAGATCGATTAGATAATAGAAAGAAAACACCTTGTATTTCTAGTAAGGTTGGTTATCTGGTTAGATGTATGTAACGTTACATAATTGCCTCTACAGCATATCCCTAACTCTATCATCCTTTGACCATCTTCACTTATTCTCGGTTTAGCACATCTTGCTAGGCCGAAAGCGTGATCGTTAAAATTTCACCTGTGCACTAGTTTCTGTCTTCGGAAACAGACAATTTAATTGCTTGATCTTGGGCATCCCTCATTGAATTTGTCTATCTTTGGGCAATAGTCAATACCGAAGGGATGTGGTGGAATTATCCGATCGACCCCTATGATTATATTCCTTTGTCCTGACCCTAGATTAATGGAGTCACTACTATCTCTGGATGCTTGATTGTATTGCTAATCACGCAATATAAAGTTTTTCTTACAATAACATGGTTTCATTGGTTCAAAAAGCTAACTTTATTTATAAACAAAAAATATGGCAAGTCTTGCCTTTAACATTTACCTCAATACACTAGGGTGACTTATTTGTTGAAAATAAACTGCGTAAATCTAAGTGAAATAGCATTGCAGTAGGTCGATAATCTATTCCTGCTGAATGAATATTTCATCATAGCCAGCTTCAAAGTACCCTCTCCAAGCTTTTATCGATCACATATGGACCTTTCCAATTCGAACCAAGTGTCCCCGTACCTAAGAGAACTCGCTTCAAAATGAGATCCTATATCTTAAAGTTATGGTTCTGGACCTTGGTGTTGAAATGTCGTGGTAGTCATTCTGTTGAGCAGTTACCCATAATTTTGCCTCTTCTTGCTTTCATATTACTTCGAGGGACTGAAGTAAGAGTTCCTTGTTACCCTCGGGGTTGTAATGTTTCTTATTGTGAGAAGGGACTTTGGTTAAATTAAAACCATGGCCCCGGATCCGTAGGCCAAGGGGAATGGTGCGTGTCTAATCGTGGAATTGTGGGTCTACTTATAGGCCCACAGTGCAAGTGAAAGATCATCAACCCAATTGCCATGGCTTTAGTTAACCATTCCTTCAAAATGGATTTGACAATTTTATTCATCGCCTCCACATGTCCATTCACTTGTGGGTATGCTACTAGCAAAAAGTTTTTCTCAATCCTATGGTTGGAAAACCCTTGAACTCGACACTTTCTAACTGATTTCCATTATCTATTATAATTTTATAGGGTATTCAATATTCTTTGCCACAATATTGATCACTTTCTTCACTGTGATCATGGCAAGTGGTTCCACTTTAGCCAACTTTGTGAAATAATCCACCACAACAATAACGTATTTATCTCCTCCTTTTGACATCGGTAGCATATGAATTATATCAATTCTCCCAACTGCAAATAGTCATGGGATAACCATTTTCCAAGTTCTATGGATATAGCTCTCAGAATTCTCATAAACCTCTAGCATCAGTCACATCATTTGGTGTAATCAGCAATGTAATGACCTGCCTTTTCGACCCTCTAATGTAGACACTAACATATCCATGTTAGTCATGCGTCGAGCTTATAGATATCGGAAGGACATATTGTGAAGCTAAAATAAAAATAAAAAGAGCAAAAAAGAAGAGAATAAAACATCAGAATCTCATTGCAGAATCAAAATATATAATGCCAAAACGATAGCACATAGCGTTACTCGACGGTACACAACATTTCAGAATTACAGTCCTAAGTACTATCATCATCCTGGATGGTTATAAAAGCACATCCTCACAAATGCTAATATATACATAATAGCACTGCAATGGAAATAAAATACTATGGTAGGTGAAAGCATCCTGCTCGACCTTGAGCTTCAAAGAATAACAATGAAAACCCACTTTTCTTAGACTACTTGAAAGAGCACCCATGAAATTGAGAAAGATAAAACAACGAGTCAAACATAAGTCTGGTATGAGAAACTCAAGAAATATGTAGCTAGCATATACAGTACTTTTGAGACCATTCGAATCACCATAACAATTATCCCCTCAAAGGAATGGTACCTATCTAATAATCACAAATAACAATTATAAAACGATTCAATAGCGACCAAGCCGAGTCTGTCCCTTTCTTGAATCATCGATGACAATGTTCCTCTGCCATTTAATCAAACTCCGGTTTCTCCCTCTCCTCAACGATCTATCGACCCTCTAGGCATGCTGGAACTAGAAACAATCAATTTTGCATCTGCTGCTGCCCTTTCGGCATCTCTGCCTATGTCGTTGGAAGGCCTGCTGATCTTTGGAATTGGCATACCCATCTTGTAACTCCCCTATCGCCTTTGTTTGGTGCGGCAGCTTGTTGCGTCCCTAAACAATGGTGAGAATCTTGTGCCCCTACTCTTAGATTGATTGAAAATAGCGACGAACGTTTGTTGCACTATGATAATGCCGACCTCTCATTGAAGACTTAGATGTAGTTGCGGCAGATGTTCGTGCGGTAGGTATTGTCAATATGGAATGTTGTGAATGCACTAACACTATTTATGGAATGACTATGTAGCTAACGGCAAGTCTGCTTGTATTACCCCCGATTCAACTCCAAAGATGCCGAAAACTTCGTCTTCTCTTTTCACAAAGCTGCCCAACAATGCGGGTGTTCTTTCCCCGAGAGTGTTTGAAAATGTTGAGCTTGAAGGAGCTATGATTCCTTCTTCCAAGCTAATTCAAGCTGGAATTGACTATTGGAAGGACTACTTGGTTGGATTTTCTTGGATTCCAAATTGGACTATCAATTAGTTAAAGCGATATGCAACCAAGTTTGGAAGCCCAGAGGTGGACTTAGCGTCCACTTTGATAATGTTATGTACTATTTCAAGTTCACTCGATCTGATGAGAGGCAATGTATCCTAGAAGCTGATCTGATTCTAATTGCTGGGAAGCTGTTCATCATCACTTCCTAAAATCCTTCTGTTGACAGGGTAATCGAGCGTGTGTTATCTATTCCTGTATGGGCCCGCTTTTCTCGTATTCCATCAGTGCTTTAGCCTATGATTGGTTTTGACTTGCTTGCTGGCTTAGTTGGCAAGGTGATTTGTTATGACGCAAACACGGTGGAAAGGAAGAGACTAGCTTATGCTAAAACCTTGATTGAGATTATTTCTACCAAATCCTTACCATCTTCTCTTTGATTTCGTCAACCTAACGGTCATGGAGCCGAGATTCTTGTTCGATGCAATTGGAAGCCGGATATTTGTACGTCCTGTCAATATTTTGGGCATTCCAGTGATTCTTATTTGCATGGCTCATCTGCTACTCTTTTGACTTTAGGGACCTCGCTCCCTAGATCCCCTGTTCGGAAGTGGGTTTCGAAAGCTTCTTTAGTCATTCCTTCCCTTCCTTATGATGACATCATTCAGGCTGCTCTTGCTGAAATTCTTCCTCTTGTTATTAATTTGGTTGTGGATGTTTCTTGTGATCCTTTGCCTGATGGTCCATCTTCTGATAGTATTGTTTGGACCCTGATGAGCGTGCTTGGATACACTATTTTCAAACATGAGGTACTCACCTAAGAGAAACACCTTTTATGCTTACATCAGTGACTCTATTGAGGATACGAGGAATCTTATTTACCATATTGATGGTGAGGGCCTTGCCCTCATAAGGGAGGCTGAGATTGGTGAGGTGAACAAGAGTAAGTTCTATGATGTTTTATGGAATAGGAAGTTTATTTACTCTCCTGCTTCTGTTGGTTATGCATCAGACCTAGCTCTACTTTTCGCTGCGTATGTTGATGTTTCTGGTCTAGCATCAGATGATGGTAGCTCTTACCCTTCCTCCCACTTGGGGGGACAAGAAAATTCTTTTGTAGTAGTATAGGACTATTTGTCTGTCTCTTATTCCTTAGTTTTTTCAATGGCTCGTCCACTTTAATCAGCTACTCTGTGCATGTACATATCACATGTTCTTTATTTATATACAGTGGCATGGCCTACTATAAAGTTGGCTAGCCTTGCTAAAAAAATGTCTAGGGTGTAGAATATAAATCAGAAAGTAACTGTACTACTTGCATCTTACAACACAACAATATTAGAAGCACAACTAAAACTGCTAAGGTACGTTCGCATATGGATTTCCGTGGAGCTCTCCTCAATAAAAACTGAAAGCCGTCATCTTGCACAAGGGTCAGAAACTGCGATCAGAAACCATACATATCTTTAGATAAAATATATCACTAGGTAAAAATAACTTTCCACACCCGAACATGTGATACCAAATACTAACAACTCTCGTGTGCCATAAACGAAAGCACCTTTAAATATTTGGAGTTGATGTACCCTTAGATTAGCCAAGCTCAATGGCTATGAGGCCTACTTTGTATTCTGTCATTTCCAATGGTGAAATCAGGTTCAGAATCTTAACACATAAGTCTTCATTATTCGAACATATCTCGAATCTCACTTTATATTCTAGCATCTCGAACAGTTCACGAATCCTCCATGGATTCGAACATAAGTCGCCTAATGAATTACAACTATGTCCTCTCTCTTGGAATCAACCTCAAGATAGTACAACATGATAGCACCATTTGAAAGGTTAATATTGACTTCCCTCTTGGAATTAACCTTAGGATAGTGGGTTCAACTCTATAACATTTCACTTCACAACCGCTTCCACAACATAGAAATTGTGTATAAGTTTTGAAGTAGATTTCGATAAATAGTAAATTTATCCAATCCCGGTCTCTTCAAAACTAAATCGATGAATTTATAGTTAACTAAATTCTAATTGTTTAAGAAGTAAGAAAATGATATAAAGGAGCCATCCCTAGGGAATCTCATATATATATATATATATATATATATATATATATATATATATATATATATATTTAAACCAAGAGATGATTCAAACAAATGAATCCTTCCTAGGGGATCTCAAACCGTGTCAAAACATGATGCTTATACATATATTTCTAAATTAAATTAGTCAAACTCGACGGTCGACTAGTCGACTACCTAATATATTTATCTCGTATACTTATCTCGTTTATGCCTTTCTCAACTTATATTATCCCTTGATCAAGAGTGAAGCCGGTAGGTTAGAGCACTGTTTGCTTCTAAGTCCTACACGAATATTATTCTTAACTTTGACAGCTAAAATAAATCTACTTTGTTGTCTTTTAGTGCTAAATATAAGATTACATACTTTACATAAACAAGTGAACACACAAAACATGACTAAGCCACACAAGCACGATTGACACATGAAGCACGATTAAGTCACATAAGCGACTTCTAATCCCCTTTTTATTAAATTAATTTTTTAACTAATTAAAACTTCCTTGTAAACCAATGTATATATATTTAAAATACCTTTACAAAAGATATATACATGTGTAGCGCCATTTCACTATTCATTTCTACTCTTTCACTGTTCATTTATACTCTTCCGCTATTCATTTCTACTCTTATACTATTCATTTCTACACATTGACTATTTGTTTCTACATTTTTCAACACTTAAAAACGTATTCATTTCCCTATCCTAAATGGTATAAGAATATACACAAATCTTAAACAAGATTTCACATTTCCAAAAGTATAATTAAATGTATTAAAAACAAATGTTATTTAAACCACTATTACTATGAACCCAAAACCATTTTGTACTTGTCATTATCTATAAAAGATTCTTTTAAAGATCTAATTACATCTACACATATTTAACAAGGTAATGTTCTTTCGATTAACTTCTTGGAAACCCATTTATTTTGTTATAACATAAGGTTATAAAAAAACCACCTATCCTTTTATGCATTACTTAACTTTTCTTGACATATATATACAAAAACACTTATAAATAGGTTTTAATTATCGATGTAAAATATTATTGAAAAATAACTTATTTATAATTTACTAAAAACCTTTTATTTTAAACACAGCAAAGGAAAATTTTTCATTAAAAAATTTAATATTTAATTATTAAACATATAGTTAAACTTTTGATTTTTTTCATACTCAAATCCATGTTATTAGACTTCCCTAAAATGATTCTAGAAGATAATGGATTATAAAACATTTTGAACTACTCAAAATATCGAACAAAATATTCCAACAAGCCCATAGGTGCTGTGGTAGACCAAGACAGTAGTTATAAGTGATATCTAATGTTTTAGAGAGAGAACATCATGAAAATGCATGATCTTTATGGCCAATTTTAACCACCTAAACAAGTGATCTATGATCCAATTTTTTTATAGTAAGTAATATACTTAGGGTACTAAATAACATGGGAAGAAACTCCTAAGGATATCTTCCAAATTACATTAAAACTCCTGAAACCAAGATATTTTTCAAAGTGCATTTATTGTGACTAATTCGCTTCTAATTTTTTCAACTTCGTTCAACCGGTTATGAAATGATTTAAACTTTCATATTTTTAATGTAATAAGTACACGTATTTTACATGTTAATATAGCAAAGAAACCCCTAAGGATGACTTCCAGAGTTAACTTAAAAATCATCAAAAGCAAAGCAATTTCAAAGTGCATCCATAGAAATCAATTCGCTTCTAACTTTCACGTTTCACACATTCTATAACTTTCCAAACCAATTCTTTACTTTCCCAAGCACTAATATATGTGTAGATAATAACCAAAATATATCATGTCATAGTATATTAACATATTGCCAAAATAAGAAAGTTAAAGCAAGGGGAATTCAAAGTGCTTTCATAGCAACTCTATCGCTTCAAATAAGCAAGTGGTAAGGATATTTCTATGAATTTTGATGATAGAAAAGCTTTTGATTAATATTAATAAATGAAAAAGGTTGGAAAATTGTTTTGAGAAAGTAAAATGTGATCTTCCAATAGATTCTAAAAAGAATATGAAAAGAGAATTTTTTATTCAATAAAAATTTGACAAGAGGTAAGAGTTGATGGGAGGTATATCTTTAAAAGGAAATAATTCAATTTTCGAACTATTTATAGAAATGTTGTTCCATTTTAGACTTACTATCTTTTGGCTAATGAAACTCTATTTCCTATCTTTGACTTACGACATCCTTTGGCTGTCATGACCCGCCCTTCTCGTTCCTCGAAAATCGGCATAAATACGCGACTGTAGAATATTTCAACGATCAAGTGCCGAGAAAGACAGATTGTTGAGGAAAAAGAAAGAAGATAGAAGAAAGAAGGAACTAAACAATAAAAGAATCTCACAATCGTAGCGAAGCAAAATATAATAGATAATAACAGATCTTTACAGAAAATGAAACTATATAAGTTTTATAGATTACATCATCAGAGTATATCACAAACAAACAAAAATTACCAGCCTGGTAGTTATATCAGCCTGCCTCACAGCTTGCTGGCAATTTCAAACAACCACAACAGCGGAAAAAACAAGTATGGATAATACGTCTCGGACTCCAGCTCCTCTCCTGAGCTCCCAAGCATTCTATCCTGTATTTTATAATACTCGGTCTAACCTGGGCATTATAATAAAATAGCACCCGAGTCAGTCTGGAAAACCAGCATGATAAAATACACACAACTTAATTATTAAAGTTTCGAAAATCTTTTGAAAACAAAGGTATCTCGTAAGACCATGCCACAAATAAACATGTCGGGTTTTTACCTTATGATAACCAAAACATTTCTTATAAAATCCTCTAATATTATAATAGCGTCTATATACAAATACTTATTCAAATAGCTGAAATTGTTACATGATTAAATTCCAGCATACTAGCCGCAAAGTGGATTATACAATCAAAACCGAAAAAGGCACGTAGGGAAAATGGATTTCCAATGAATGACTAGGCATTGGGTACCACCTATCACAGTACCTGGTCTAGATCAGCGCACTGAGGATCCACCCTAAATCCCCTGCAAAATAAGACTAGGACTACCCCTTACTAGATAATCCCGAGTAAGATCATCCCGCGGTTGGGATCAGCAATCGCCTACCAAGCTGAATAAAAAGGAGCATCTAAACAGGGATGACCTTACCCTAATGGGCGCGACCCACTTAGCCTTGCTGCATAACCCCTGATTTTCAGTCAATCCCGGTTGATGAGGCTCGGGACTAAGCTTTACCTTTTTTTAACATTTCACTTAGAATGCTCATCGTCCTCCTGACGATGTTTTGATAGCATTCATCCATACAAGTCCGTCCCGGGTTCGAACGAAGCCGAATGCACTATTCCTACTACATCCATTTTGGAATCACCCTAAGGATTAGTAGGATTAGCCCTTGCACTTCACCGCTCCATCTTCCACTCTAAGCTCTTTCCTTCATCACGAAAACGCACTCGTTCGATGGTTTTCAGATTAAATCCGACCTCGTTCTCTTCGAAACAACATTCGATATTTCCCAGTTAGCTCAATCCTGGTTCTTTAGAAAAAACACAGTCGAAGATAAGATCGGAGTTCATCTCCTAACTGCTAGCGGATGGAATTCCTTACCAACGTCCTAGAAGAACGAACGAGTTTATACGTACAGTATAGCACCTCGAATGGTAACTGTATCATATAATTCTCATATCTCTTCTAGATATTTCCAAAGTTATATTTGGGCCCAGATTTGAAAGTCAGTTGTTTAACTATTAAATAAACAAACAATTCAACCAATTATTTCATTTCAACTTAAAACACCAAGTTTCTTAAAACTTAGATTTTTATAATTCAAATCACTTTTCTAAAAATATGTACTTAAAACATTTAAAAGTAAAACTGCTTAAGTCACTTTACTCAAAATAATAGTTATGAAATTTTATAATAAATTTCCAAGTAAAATTTAAGCCACAAAATTATTTTAAAATAAAAGTTTTATATAAAGTATAAATATTAGAAAATTTCATTAAAAACATAATGCCAGTTTAACCTTTAAAATAATTATTATTAAAATTAATTTGAATAGATTTACTTTAAAATTTTAAAACAATTAAAAATAATAAATTTCTCTAAACATTCTTTTTAAAACAAATTTTAAAACTTTAAGCTTATACATAAAAATTCATCTGAAAATATACTTGGTTTTTCAAGTAAACACACTTCCATCTTGGAATAACCCATATAACCCTTTATAAATCATTCTCGATTTATCTCAATCCAAATTTACGTCTCAATCTCGTAAATTTCTTTCAACACTTTCGAAATAAAAAGCAGTTTTATTTTTAAACACATTTCCCATTTCCTGGGAATCACTTCTAAAATATATACTTAAATTATTTACTAAATTCTTTATTCAAAATAATACTTGAAAATCTATAAAAGTTTCCTGAGTAACTTAAATCAAAAATGTCCTTTTAATATAAAGTTATTATATCAAATATTTATGTTAAAATTTCCTTTAAAAACATTATACTACTTTACCTTTAAAATAATTGAATACCATAATTAATTAAATAAATATTTACTTTTCTCTTAAAAATAATTACAATAGTAATTTTTCTAAAGCATTTTAAACTTCTAGTTTATACTTTGAAATCTTTTCTTTGAAAATATACTTAGTTTCTAGGAAAAATAAATATACTTTCCATCTTTTAAAAATAATCTCACTATTAATTTTTAAAAAATTTGCACCTTCTTAATGAAATTTCCACCGGAAATTCATACTTCCAAATTTATCCACTGATAAATATTCCACTTCTTTTGTAAACCCAGATTACAAATTTCCATTCCTCATTTCCTTTTTAAACCACAGTTTCAAAGCACTTAACAAATTCCAAACCAATTTCCTGAATTTAATTTCCTTAAATTCATTACTTAAAAATTCTTTTTCATTTCCTTATAAACCCAATTCTTTTACTTTTAAATATTAGATTATATTCATCCAACTATAACACTACACACAAAAAATTCCCAAATTAACCTATCACAAGAAATCAATAAAATACAACACAGATTATGACGATAATTTCTATATTGTGAGGAATCCAGCTGGATCCCTCCAACCTGTTTTCCTGTATCCATAGATGTTAGCACACAAATAAATATCGATCCAATCTGATAATAATTTTCACATTCAACCAATCAATCAATCATTTAAATTTAACTATTTAAATTAAATGGCATTCCAGATGCGAGTGAGATTAACTCACCTTGAATTCGGCATTTTAAATTTTAAATTAAATCGAGCCCATTCGAACTAATATAAAATTCTTGATTGCCCCAAATGATCCAAGATCTGCATCACAGCGCGTCGCTGTGATTCCGGCGTTTCCTGTTACGTCGGAATCTGGTAATGCATGCAAAAGATATGAATTTATAAAGTTTGTGTATAATTTAAAACAAATTTTCCTTTTCTTTTTATTTTTTATTTTTTTACCATCAAGCTGCTCGATTTGAACGAAGAAAATCAGCCGCTCCTCCCACGATCAAGCTGTTCCAAACCCATAGCCGTCAACTTAGGGTTTACAACCGCACCTCCCACGATCTCCTAGAGGATGATCCAGTACCACCATGTCGCGCGCCCTCCTCAGCTCCACCCACAGCCCAAATCTCGGTGGGCTCATCGTCCCCTAGTCGCCCAAACCATGCACGAACATCGAACCTTCTCCATTGATTTGCCAACAACCCAGAGCTTTAACTCCGATCATAGCCGTTCAATCCGTAGATCTTGAAGTCCTCTACCTATCTCATGTAGGAAGTTCTTGCTAAGAATGAGAGGACGTGGAGAAAAACGAGGAAGAAGAGGGGAGTGTTTCAGCCATTAAAATAGAAGAGGCGGCCCAGCCAAGGAGAAGCTAGGATTTTCACAAGAACGACATATATATAACGATTAAATAATATATTTTATTATTAATTTTCAACAATTAACAAGATTTTCGAACGAACTCCAAATTAGACATACTGCTAGGCTTTTATAAGGTAGCTATATTCCAAACACAAAGGAATGTGTTTCGGAGGCTAATCCAATTATATGTGGAAGATAGCTTTTTTTTAAAATTGATTTAAAATATTTAGATTATCGATTTAAATTTCAACGCGTTTCTCACCCGTACGAACAAACGGTGACACCAAACGCTACGAAAATTGAAATCCTACAATAATAATATATTACGAATCCAATGGAACTGGTTTCATTGAATTTCAAGACTGTTCCTTGGAAGGCTATTTTAACTCGTCAATAAATTCGAACGATTTTCAAAATCGTCAAAATCACTAAAAAAAATTTATTTTAAAACTTTACTAACACTATTTTATATCATATAGAATCTACAATCACTTTAGTAATCATTCTGATTCATTTCGAATCAAAGTCTGATTATTTGCATTACTATTATATATTAATTTCCATTATTAAATTAACATAAAAATTCCAAATTTAACTTATCGAATTTTGATTCCATCCAAAAGTCCAATGTTATAATTCATATCCATCTAGACTTAAAATAAATTTTAGAAACCATTTTCACATATATATACAACCAGATTCACCAATTATCCCAATTTCAAATATAAAATTATTATTTGTCCAAATCCAATTGAATTGCCATATTTGAAATTTTAATAATCTTAATGATTTAACCAATATTTTCTTATTTAAAATCAAACTATAATTCACATTAAACATTTAAAATGAATTAAATGTTCAAAATCTAACGACTAAAATTTCGGTTCGTTACATTCCTCCCCCCTTATAAAAATTTCGTCCCCGAAATTTGGTTAGGTAGGAAAATGCTTTCAAACTCATTAACTTACCCCAAAACTTAGTTAAAATTCACATCCACTTCTCAAAACCTTTTAGCTTAATCCAAAACCATTTGCTTTTATTTCTAACTCAAAAGCTTTGTTTTCAACATTATTTCAAAAACAACTTTCCTAGTTAACCAAAATTTTCAAAATCCCAAAAAAAATTCTAACTCCCAAAGTTTTTGAATTTTTTGGAACAGCGTCTCCTTTGTACGGAGAGCGTTTTAATATATCTCAATTATGATAAATATATATACATCGACCCACACGGTCGGAAAACAAAATATATCACAATATATTATCATTTATTAACTTTATAGCGTAGGCGTACCTTATATTAGCGTTTTAAAGCAAGCGACTAGTTTATTTTACATTTACGCACTCCAAACTCTAACGATTGTCTCCCGTACCTGTACTTACTCAAAAAAGTACATAAGTTTTCAATAAGTATGAAATTTTAACAACATTCCATTCATTAATCTTAGCCAAACACATCAATTACATAGCCCAAACAATAAATTTCCATAATCCTACATGTTAACCATCTTTATAAACAACCACAAGTTTTCAACACTATTCTAATTCCTTTACAAATCCATATTTCATTTTATATCACTCAAAAGGATTTACAACCAAATTTTACTATACTCAATTTATATTTACCACAACCAGTTCATATTCACCTCAATATGATTAACATGTGCCTTACTTACATAAATTTACTTCTATTCAATTCCAAATTGATCCACAATCAATTTTATTTTCAATTTTATTCATTTGCGTCCCTTTTATGATTCACTTAATTAAATTTCCACTTATCCCAATTGATTCAAAAACCAACTTTATTTTCTCTTCTTTTAATTCACTTACTTTGTTTACGACAACCGACCAATTTCTTATGCAAATTTGATGTTATTCAAGCAAATAACAATTACTTAAGTTTGTAGCCACTTTAAATTAATTCCAACATAATCTATATTAATTTTACTTTATTCGGAATTATTCACAACCCAACATTCTTACTTCATTTCAATTATTAAATTAAATCCCTATTCTTACATTTCATTATCTATACAGGTTTATTCAAGATCATTTCATAAATTTGACAACAAACATTTCATAATTTTCTTAAGTTATCTCAACTCCATTGCATCTCCATTTTTTTCCTTAGAACAATTTTATTTCCATTTTAATCTGTTTCTCATCTAATCAAATTCCAATCCATTTTAATTTTATTCACCTTCTCAATTCATTTCTGAATTTATTAATAACATGATCATTCCAAATATTCTATACTAGAGCTGGGTTTTATTTTACTTTCCAAAATTTTAACAAGCTACAAAATTTTATTCATCCCATTACCCTTTTCATTTAATTTAGCTTACGCTAAATTCACTTAAAACAATTCTTTTGAATTTATTTGTGTGAGAATTTTTTTCATTCAATATTATTTCAACTTGATTAAATTTCCTTGCATTTAATCCTTTACCAATTTAATTCAAGTTCGACTGAATTTTATTTAGCCAACTTAAATTCATACTATTTCCTTTACTAATTTAAATAAGAATTTATCTCCATTCAATATTATTTATAACACAACTGAATTTTGATTTCAACTCAATTCCTTATAATTTTAAGTTAAATCCAATTCGACCCAATTTTATTTCTCCATTCACTTTAAATTTTTATTTTCTAATATATAAGTTCAAAAACTTATTTACTAACCTAAGTCCATTTACATCTTATAATCACAATTCTAGATTATGTATGTAACACTTAATAGCTTATGGGTATAAATTTTCATTACACATTTATAACCCACAATTATATAATCATTTTACATTTAAATTATATCCCATTTAATTCATTCCAATTCCAATTTTATTTTAACTTATCTCAAGTTAAATTAAAATATATTCTATTTACTTCCATACACTCAAGTTAAGATTTAATTACAGGATCAAAATTTTAAGTTTACTTTCTTATTTATATCAACTTCACTTAATAACTTCAATATTTGATTCATTTTAACTTTCACATTTTTTAAATAGAATTCTCAGAATTCAATTACCCAGTTTTATTTTAAAATCATTTTGAAATCATAAATCACACATATCCTCTTGATATATCATACGGATTCCAAAACAACTTGTTTTTACCAAAACAAATTTCTCTTTTGAAATTTCTAAAATAACTTGTATACCCAATAAGTCCAAACAAATATCATAACCAATCTCCACGGTAGCAATCCATCGCTTTAGAAACTCAAAAATGAATACTGATGATGTGGCCATCATCATCAGGATTATTTTCCAGCGACTGAAGTGAGTTCAGTGCTTCCTTACTACCACAAATTCCCTTTCAAAAAACCATTTCCATTCAAAAATATTTCCCAAAATAATACTCCATTATTTCCTTCAACATTCTGGAAAACACTTTAAACGTTCACAAGATTTTAAATTCTCAAACCCATTACTTAAAACACTTTTCAAAATTTCCGGGATTTAAGTTCGGGTTTAATTCAAGTTTAGTTATACTTCTTTTGGATAAGTTATACTTATAGATCTATTTGATTATAAACCATTTCAAACTTTAGATTCTTATTCGATTAAGATATCCACAACCAAACATCGAAATATATGTATATAATAATTTAGAAAATCATTTCTTTCATATCAAAATATAATTTTAGGTAAAATTGTTTCATTTACCCAATTTAAAAACAATACTATGTCGGTTTATCTTGTTTACGAGTTTAGAAACCCCCACCGAGACGGTTGTACTTCCCGTACCGACCAGAATTCATAAACACTCAATCAGTATGTCAACACAATATAAAATAGTTTTTATATTCATTAACAGGTACGTTTTCATATCTATTATTACACTCAACCTCATTCTAGAGTACAATTGACTTTTTTAATGAATAATTTCCCCACCAAAGCCTAGGTTATCGCTAACCTAAGCTCTGATACCAACTTCCATGACCCGCCCTTCTCGTTCCTCGAAAATCAACATAAATATGCCACTGCAGAATATGTAGACGATCAAGTGTCGAGAAAGACAGATTGTTGAGGAAAAAGAAAGAAGACAGAAAAAAGAAGAAACTAAACAATAAAAGAATCTCACAATCGCAGCGGAACAAAATATAATAGATAATAACAGATCTTTACACAAAATGAAACTATATCAGTTTTATAGATTACTTCAACAGAGTATATCACAAACAAACAACATTTACCAGCATAGCAGTTATATCAGCCTGCCTCACAGCTTGCTAGCAATTTCAAACAACCACAGCAGCGGAAATAAACAAGTACAGATAATACATCTCGGACTCCAGCTCCTCTCCTGAGCTCCCAAGCATCCTATCCTGTATTTTTAATACTCGGTCTGCCCCGAACATTATAATAAAATAACTCCCGATTCAGTCATGAAAACCAGCGTGATAAAATACACACAACTCAATTGTTAAAGTTTCAAAAATATTTTGAAAACAAAGGTATCTTGTAAGACCACACAATAAATAAACATGTCGGGTTTTTACCTTACGATAACCAAAACATTTCTTATCAATCCTCTGATATTATAATAGTGTTTATATACAAATACTTATTAAAATAGCTGAAATTGTTACATGATTAAATTCCAGCATACTATCCACAAAGTGGGTTATACAATCAAAAATGGAAAAGGCACGTAGGGAAAATGGATTTCCAATGAATGACTAGGCACTGGGGTACCACCTATCATAATACCCGGTCTAGATCAATGTATCGAAGATCAACCCAAAATCCCCTGCAACACGAGACTGGGACTACCCCTACTGGATAATCCCGAGTAAGATCACCCCGCGGTTAGGATCAGTAACCGCTCACTAAGCCGAATAAAAGGATCATCTAGACATGGACGACCTTACCCTACTGGGTGCGACCCACGTAGCCTTGCTGTATAACAGCTGATTTCAGTCATTCCCGGTTGATGAGGCTCGAGGCTAAGCGTTACATTTTTTAGAACATTTCACTTAGAATGCTCATTGTCCTCCTAACGATGTTCTGATAGCATTCATCCATACAAGTCCATTCCGGGTTTGAACGAAACCGAAGGCACTACTCCTACTACATCCATTTTGGAATCACCCTCACGATTAGTAACGATTAGCCCTTGCACTTCACTACTCCATCTTCGACTCTAAGCTCTTGTTTTCATCCCGAAAATGCACTCGTTGGATCAAAGTGGTTTTCGAATTACAAATCCGATCCCGGTCTCTTCGAAACAACTTTCGCTATTTCCTAGTTAACTCAACCCCGGTTCTTTAGGAAATACACAGTCGAAGATAAGATCGAAGTTCACCTCCTAACCGTTAGCGGACGGATTTCCTTACCAATGTCCTAGAAAACGAACGAGTTTATACGCACAGTATAGCATCTCGAACGGTAACTGTACTATATAATTCTCGTATCTCTTCTAGATATTTCCGAAGTTATATTTGAGTCCAGATTTGATAGTCGGTTATTAACCTATCAAATAATCAACTAATTATTTCATTTCAACCGAAAACACCAAGTTTCTTAAAACTTAGATTTTTATAATTTAAATCACTTTTCTCAAAAAAATATACTTAATACATTTAAAACTAAAACTGCTTAAGTCACTTTACTAAAAATAATAGTTATGAAATTTTATAATAAATTTCCAAGCGAAATTTAAGCCACAAAACTATTTTAAAATAAAAGTTTCATACAAAGTACAAATATTAGAAAATTTCTTTAAAAACATAATGCTAGTTTAACCTTTAAAATAATTATTACTAAAATTAATTTGAATAGATTTACTTTAAAATTTTAAAACAATTAAAAATAATAAATTTCTTCAAACATTCTTTTTAAAACAAATGTTAAAACTTTAGTCTTATATATATAAAAATTCCTTTGAAAATATACTTGGTTTTTCAAGTATACACACTTCCATTGTGGAATAACCCATATAACCCTTTATAAATCCTGCGCGATTTATCTCAATCCAAATTTACATCTTATTCCTGTAAATTTCTTTCAACACTTTAAAATAAGACACCCTTTTATTTTTAAACACATTTTCCAATTTCCTGGGAATCACTTCCAAAATATATACTTAAATTATTTTAAATAAGTTACTAAATTCTTTATTCAAAATAATACTTTTGAAAATCTATAAAAGTTTCCTGAGTAACTTAAATCAAAAATTTCCTTTTAATATAAAGTTATCATATCAAATATTTATGTTAAAATTTCCTTTAGAAAACATAATACTAATTTACCTTCAAAATAATTAAATACCATAATTACTTAAATAAATATTTACTTTTCTCTTAAAAATAATTAAAACAGTAATTTTTCTAAAACATTCTAAAAACATTTTAAACTTCTAGTTTATACTTTGAAATATTTTCTTTGACAATATACTTAGTTTCCAGGAAAAATAAATATACTTTCCATCTTTTAAAAATAATCTCACTATTAGTTTTAAAAAAATTTGCACCTTCTTATATAAATTTCCATTACTTCCAAATTTATCCACTAATAAATATTCCACTTCATTTGTAAACCCAGATTACAAATTTCCATTCCTTATTTCCTGTTTAAATCACAGTTTCAAAGCACTTTACAAATTCCAAACTAATTTCTTGAATTTAATTTCCTTAAATTCATTACTTAAAAATTCTTTTTCATTTCCTTATAAACCCAATTCATTTTATTTTTAAATATCTGATTATATTCATCCAACCATAACACTTCATAACAAAATTTCCAAATTAATCTATCACAGGATATCAATAAAATACAACACAGATTATGACGATAATTTATATATTGTGAGGAATCCAGTTGGATCTCTCCAACCTGTTTCTCTACATCCACAGATGTTAGCACACAAATAAGTATCGTCCAATCTGATAATAATTTTCACATTCAACCAATCAATCCATCATTTAAATATTAACTATTTAAATTAAATGGCATTCTAGAGTGAATGAGATTAACTCACCTATAATTCGGCATTTCAAATTTTAAATTAAATCGAGCCCGTTCGATTTAATATAAAGTTCTTTCTTGCCTCAAACGATCCCAGATCTGCATCGCAGCGTAGATCGCGTCACTGCGATTCCGCTGCTTCCTGGTTCGTCGAAATCTGGTAATGCATGCAAAAGATATGAATTTATAAAGTTTGTATATAATTTAAAACAAATTTTCCTTTTCTCCTTTTTTTAATTATTTTTTTTACCATCAAGCTGTTCGATTTGAATGAAGAAAATCGGCCGCTCCCCTCTCTTTCTTCCTCATGCGAATACCAGTGCTTCCAAACCCATAGCCGTCAACTTTACAACCGTACCTCCCACAATCGCCTAGAGGATGATCCAGTACCACCATGTTGCGCGACCGCCTCAGTTCCACCCACTGCCCAAATCTGGGTGGGCTCGGTCGTCCCCTCGTCGCCCAAACCACGCACGAACAACAAACCTTCTCCATTGATTTACCAACAACCCAAAGCTTTAACTCCGATCTTAGCCATTTAATCCATAGATCTTGAAGTCCTCTACCTATCTCATGTTGGAAGTTCTTGCTAAGAATGAGAGAATGTGGAGAAAAACGAGGAAGAAGAGGGGAGTGTTTCAGCCATTAAAATGGAAGAGGCGACCGAGCCAAGGAGAAGCTAGGGTTTTCACGAGAACGGCATATATATAAAGATTAAATAACATATTTTATTATTACTTTTCACCAATTAACAAGATTTTCGAACGAATTCCAAATTAGACATGCCGCCAGGCGTTTATAAGGTTTTACCCATATTCCAAACACAATGGAACGTGTTTCGGAGGTTAATTCAATCATATGTGGAAGATAGCTTTTTTAAAATCGATTTAAAATATTTAAATTATCGATTTAAATTTCAGCGTGTTTCTCACCTGTATGAACAAACGGTAACACCAAACATTATGAAAATTGAAATTCGATAATAATAAACTACTACAGATCCAATAGAATTAGTTCCGTCGAATTCCGAGACTATACCTCGGAAGGCTATTTTAACTCGTCGATAAATTCGAACGATTTTCAAAATCGTCGAAATCACTTAAAATTTTGTTTTTAAAACTTTAATAACTCTATTACAAATAATATAGAATTTATAATCACATTAGAAATCATTCTGATTCATTTCAAATCAAAATCTGATTATTTGCATTACTATTATATATTAATTTTCGTTATTAAATTAATATAAAAATTCCAAATTTAACTTATCGACTTTTGATTCCATCCAAAAGTCCAATGTTATAATTCAAAGCCATCTAAAATTAAAATAAATTTTAGAAACCATTTTCATATCTATATACAACAAGATTCACCAATTATCCCAATTTTAAATATAAAATTATTATTTATTCAAATCCAATTGAATTGCCATATTTGAAATTTCACTAATCTTAATGATTTAACCAAAATTTTCTTATTTCAAATCAAATTATAATTCACATTCAACATTTAAAATGAATTAAATGTTCAAAATCTAACGACCAAAATTCCGGATCGTTGCATTGGCTGATGACTTGCGATATCCTTTGGTTATTGAAACTATATATATCATATTTTAGACTTACGATATCCTTTGGCTGATGAAACTCTATATCAGATTTTAGACATACGATTTCCTTTAGCTGACGACCTACATTATCCTTTAGTTGATGACTAATGACATCCTTTAGCCGATGAAATTCTATATCCTATTTTAGACTTACGATATCCTATTTGATGCCATATGTTTTGACATACGACAACCTACTAGATGCCATCTTCTTAGAGTTACCACAACCTGTTTGATGTCATCTATTTAGACTTTCGACAACCAATTTAATACCATATTTTTAAGCATATAATAATGTAACGACCCAGAATTTATATTAATTAAAATTTGAATATTTAATTAATTTTAATTATTAATAAGTGGAATTTATAAGTCGAATAATTTTTTTTTGAATATTGGATTTAATTGGATAATTAAATCGATTATTTAATAGTTGAAATTTCTGAAATAATTGAAAATCGAGTTAAATATGATTGAAAATGATTTGTAAAATTTTATTTTATTATGTTGGAGTTAGAACGATATTTTAGAACTTTTAAAATTGAATTAAAAGTTAATTTGTGAAAATTGAATATTTTAATATTTAATCGACTAGTGAAATTAGCCATTTTTCGAACAGTCTTAGAATTGGACAAAACTAGTTCCATTGGATCCGTAATAGTTTGTTATTATCGGATTTCCATTTTCGTAGCAATCGGAGTTGTCGTTTGACCGTGGAAGCTCGAAACGCATCAAAATTGCTTTAAAATTAATTTGGTGAGTTAAAATAGTCATTTTTCAAAAAGTCTCGGATTTCGATGAAACTAGTTTCATCGGATCCGTAATGTGATATTATTGTAAGGTTTCAAATTTCAAGTCAATCGGATTTACCGTTTGTCCGGGGCAAGTCAGAACGCATAGAAAATCGTTTAATCGATTTAATTTTAAATCGATCGTTTATTGCCGTAACTCGCATAGATGATTGAATTGGCTCCCGAAACCTGTTCCATTGTGTCCAGAACGCGGGATAAACCCTAGAAACGCCGGTTACCGTGCATAAATCGGAGTTCGAAAATCCCGAAATGAATAGTGTTCTGAATATTTTCTATAAATAGCCCGTTTATTCACCCAAAAAAAAAAACTTAACCCTAACCCTTGAAATGGCCGGCCGCCACCCTATTTTCGAATGGCCAGAAATGTTCAATCTTCCTTCCTCAATCTTTCCAAATCCATAAACAATTAGCAAAATCTTTCAACTGCAAAGTGATAGATCATGTTGAGGACTATCAATCCATACGGTCAAGATCTGAACTAAGCATTGTGGTGGCCTCAAATTGGCCGCGTTCGTGGGTATGTCGCGCACTCTTTTCGAGGGAGGGGGGAGGCCGAGTTGCACGTGTTTGCTAGTGAGGGTGGAGCTCGACGTCGGCTTCGAGATGATGGTCTCTGATCGTGATATAGGCGAGTGATTTTTGAACGAAGGCAAAACCTAGATGGCGGCCATGGGTTTGTATTCGCGTGCGAGTACTGGGCACGAGGAAGAAGGCAAGCAACGGCCCTGATGCAATCTCACAAACGTATGGCTAGATGATGATGAAGGTTGAAATAAAAATGTAAATTGATTTTTATAATTCGTGTAATACTTAAAATGCTATATCTTTTTGGTACGAGGTCCATTTTGGACGAAACTTTTTGCGTCGGGATCGTAGTGACGAATACTACTCTATGGAGCTAGATTGGAGTCGATTGGAGTCAGTGAAAATTTTGGGTAAAATTAAAAATCCGTTTAATTTTATTCGAAATAAAAGCTGAAACGGAAATAAAACCAAGGTGAGAAATTCTCACTCAATCGAATCGGTTTCGATTTATATTTTAAATAGTTAGATTTAAAATTTGCTTGAATGTATGTTGAATGATGATTGCAGTTATTGATTGCTGTTTGATTGTGATATAGATATAATAGGATATATCTATATATAACAATATATATATTGGCATATGTATATATAGGAGTTGTTGATTTCCCGCATTGTATTGCGGATGAGACCCTATTGCGCCGTCTATTAAGCGGATAATATTTTATAACTCCCATATACCGCGATAATTCCGTACTGGAGTGGAATTGGTATTGTGCTAACATCTGTGGATGCAGGGAAACAGGTTGGAGGGATCCAACTGGATTCCTCACCAGTATTTATTTGATTAGAGATATTGTGATATTTGTTGATGTTGTAGTCGTGATTGACTATTTATGCTGTTGCATCATCGGATCCATTTTTAAAGTTTAAAAAATAACGTTTTTGATTTTTAAAAGGATTTTAAAGTGATTTTTCAAAGTATATGTTTTTATTAAATTTTGAATTGATTCATTTTAAATAATTAAAACGTTATAAATTTTTATGCTATAAAAAAAATTAATATTTTTGAGAAATATAACGAAATGGGATTTTTTGGAAATAAATAGTTAAGTAATTTATAAATTGGTTTAAATTGGGATTTTTGAATTATTATAAACGATTTATATAGAAGATTTATAAAGTTGATATTTATAAATTAAAAATACTGGAATTATAAAACGAGTTTTTATAAGTAATAAAGCGAAATAAAAATGGATTTCATAAGTGAATTGAAGTTTATAAATTTATGAAATATGAAGATATAAAATGGATAGATTTTGTAAAATATAAGATTTATAAGTAATCAACTTATAAATCGGATTTGGCATTTAAATGAGATATAAAAAGGATTTTTTATAAATAGAAGTTTATAAAAATATAAATGGAGTTTATAAACGTTGTTTTATAAATCCGAAATCAATTGAATTTGATAAATTGAATATTGAAGTTTATTAAAGAAAATATATTCACGATTTTGGACAGTGAATACATTATTGAATAAAATGGTCATGTTTGGCAAAATGAATATTATAAAATGAAGTTAATTATTTTAAAGATGTTTTAAAATGTATTATGAATCGAAACCATAGATTTCAACATTTATTGTTGAAATAGACGTTTTCGAGAAAGAAGGAAATGGTGGACTATAACACTGTTGTTATAGTAAATGGTTTCCGAAGGGAAATGTTTTATATAGTATTGGGATTTATATATCTATTTAAACTTTGAATCCCTATACTAGTGATTTTGGGTCGTCGTAACGATGTTTTACGCAACATTCGTTTTTGACCCAAATAAATGTGTTAAGAGAATTTTTTCCTTAAGTAATGAAATATATACTTAATTTTGATTTAAGTATATTGAATATTTTCTAATGTTGAAAATAAATAGATTTGTGAAGTACTTATTATTAAATAAGTATGGAAATATTTTTCCAATGTGAAATGAACGTTTTAGAATTTATCCTTGTAAAGATAAATTGAAAGTGAATATTGAAAATCGATTGAAAATCGTACATCGTAGATATTTTGGGATTATAAATTCACTATGGAATTTATAAAAGAAAGGGGAATTAGTTTAAAAATAAACGTTGATTTATTTTTAAAGTGTGGGAATAAATTTACGGATTTGGAACGTAAAGTAAATCGGCAAGGATTTATTTAAGTTGGTTTAAACGAACCATTTTGAAATGAAAGTATTTCCGAGTAAGGAAAATGATTGAAATTTGTTTTCGAAAGTGATAAAGGATTGAAAAGTGATTTGAAAATTTGTTTTCAAATGGTTGAAGTGTTGAAATTATATATCTAGTAAAGATATTTTTGGGAAAATAAATAATTTGGTAAATTATTTGGAATCTGATGATGTTGAGCATCTTTATTGATAGTTAAATAACCGACTATCAATATTTACCTTTAAATAGGTATTTGTTGTGATTGTTCGAAATTGAATGCCACACTTATTTTTAATATAAGCACTCACTATTCGGGTTAGCCGGGAAAGGACCTTGGGGTCGTATAACCCATTCCGAATATGTGATATGTCGTAATGGATTGCATTTGATTACCGGTGTTGAAGACCGGATATTTTTGAAAACGGAAATATTACCGTTGAGTTACTCTGCATCGGCTGATCTCTGATATAGAGGTTTTATCACCCTTAGTGACGGGAAGTCCGGACGTGATTAGAAATTATCCGGAATGCAAGGACTTCTTTGTAAGTGCCTTCGGTTCTGTTCGAGCCCGGAACAGACTTGTATGGATTGTATGTCTGACCTTACAAGTTGAGATATAAAGCTGATTTCTTTCAAATATATTTCTGTTGGTGGCGGAGAATTTATTCTCTTAGCTTAACACCCTTCTCTGAGACGTACGAGCTCAAAGGTTATGTAGTTGAAGGTTATTAGTAATATACTCCTAATTTGGTAATGTGACATGCCGAGTGTTGCTGTGAAATGATCATTGTTTGATCATTTGTGATATTATCATTTGTTTGATCATTTATCTTGGTGATCATTACTTTGATCATTTGTTGACCCAAAGCACAACTTTTGTATAAAGCGTGGCTTTGTGGACGAGACTTCGTCGGACCTCACACCTCGAAAATGGTCAAAACAGGAAGGATGCAGCAAGGTTATTAGGGGGTAGCGCCCCTTTAGTGTATGTCATTCCTTCTGAATAGAGGTGGTATCATGGAATGGAGCCCAGATACTTAGCCTATGTGGTTACTGCATTATTATTCTTATGTGGTTGTTGGAAATCGAGGATCCTCGGATAGATTGGTTACGATCGGGGGATGACATATTCGTGTCAGTAGTTACCCAGTTAGGGGTAACCCGGCCTTGTGTTGGCAGAGATCCGGTTTGGTTCTCGGGTCGTCTTTCCAGAGGCGTACCTATGTGGCAATGGGAAGTTCCTTGGCCTGACCATTTGTTGGAAATCCAAGGAAACAATACGATCCTTGTACGGTTTTAGTTGTATTACCTGCTATGGAATATGGCGGTAACCTGCTATTGAACATAGTAGCTATAGTAGGCATAAGTGCGGAATGCCTATGCTGGCTAAGATTTATATCTTTATTTTCGAAATTGTTTTCTACACTATGCACTAGTAATAATATCAAATGTTTCTTTTTAATGCGTATCAAGCATCTTTGACTATCATAAGGAGAAATATCCTCCGATTCTGCGTTTGCATTGTGTGTGTGTGCGGGAGGCCTTATGGTAGTCTCATTTTTTAAAAAGCATTGCGAACCTATTTTAAAAATATTCCTCTGTTGTTTTTAAAGATAAATAACTGTTTTAAGTTCTCACACCAGTCCCATGACTGACCTGGAGTTTATTGTTTTCCTTCCTAAACTCTGGGTACCCACAAATTTCCACACGGGCAGTCTAGAGTTTGGTTATCAGGATATTCTGGATTTAGGAGTGCTATGGAGCTCAGGAGGCGAGCTGCATATCGAGACGTACCACTTGTATATGATATTATACTATGTATTATTCCGCTGTGTATTCTGTATGAGGACAAGTTTATATAACTGTCCATTGATGTATTGACTCTGTTGTCTATTGTTGTTGTACACTCTGATGATGAAAGGTAATGTAATATGATGTAATGTAATAACTGATATAGTTCTTTGTTTAAAGATTATTCATTTATCTATTATATGTTGTTCCGCTGCGAATTGTGAGATTCTGATATTGTTCTGTTGTTTCTTTCTTGTTCTGTTCTACCTTTTTCTCTTTTCTCCTATCTTTTCTTCTTCTTTAACCATAACGATTCGGTTTTTCGGCAACGAAAAATCGCGACGTTACATTTGGTATCAGAGCTTATGGTTAAGTGACAACCATGGCTCTGTTGGGTATTACTCGTTAGAGATAGAGTCAGTAGTACTCTAGAATGAGTTTGAGTGTAATAATAGATACGAGCGCGTATTTGTTAGTGAATATAAATTGTTTTATATTGTGATGGTTGGTTTGTTGAGTGGTATATGGATTTTGGTCAACACAAGTAATTAACGTTGTTGATAGGGATCTCTAAACCCTTGAATAGAACAATTCGACACAGTATTGTTTTAATAGGGTAAATGAAATAATTTTACCTCGATTATATTTTATATATAAAGGAAATAATTTTTCAGAATTATTAAAGTGTATATGAATTGATTGTTTTGTTGTTGAATAAAAACAACAATTTTTAAAAGAATAATTGTATAAGCAAATGAATTATAAGTATGGAACTGTAATTAATGTGATTTACAATTGTGAAATAATCTTATATATTAGAAGTGAAATTATATAAGTAAAAGACTTATAAATGTGATTTATAATCCGAAAACAAAATTCCAGAGAAGTGTTTTGAAAAGATTTGATATTTTGGGAAAATTATTTTGGAGAAATTAAAGCTCTAAACTCTTTTCCGTCGCTGGAAAAAATAATTCCGACGATGGTCATGACATCATCGGTGTTCATTTTCGGGTTTCCAAAAGAGGGATTGCTGCCAAATTGTTTTAAATGAAGTTGTTTGGAAAATTTGGATTTGGGTTTTAAAATTCAAAGGATAATTGAATTGGTTTCAAAAATGGTTTTGAAAGGTTGAAAAGACTCTAGAATCCTATTTAAAATATTTATGGGAATGATAAATGAGTTGGTAACTTATACAATTTGAATTTAGATAGAATAAATTTAACTTAAAGAATGGATTTAAATTAAAGTAAGTATAAGTGAATCAATAATAAAATCTAAGTTGTAATTGTTGAATATAAGTGAAAAGAGTTTTGAACTTATAATATGAGATAATAAATTTAGCTTCGGTAAAAGTTAAATAAAATTTTCTTCAGAATTTGAATCTGAATTTAATTTATAAGTGGAGACTTAAGTTAAGTTAAACAAATGATGTTTGAAAGAGAATATAACTTAAATGAAGTCATTATGAATATGAACTTGCGTTATATGAATGAAATTCAACTTTATATTGATAAAGGAGTTAACAGTTGAATTAATAAATGGAATATTAATCAATTGAATGTAAATAATTAGTATGAAACAATGAATATAAGTGTTAATTCATTAGAAGCTAATGTTATTGGAAATTGAATAAATTGAATGAAAGTCAATAGAATATCAATCCAATTGGAATTAAATGTGTTGAACCAAATTGACTGTAAATTTAATAAATTTGGTTGTGTTGGATAAACATTGGTTGTTATTTGATTGTTGATTGATTGTATATAAATTCATTAAATGTTAATGAAATTGAATTAGCAAAATTATAAGCTAAAGTAATTGAATCGAACTTGGAAGAAAAATAACTTGAATAGAATTTAATTTGATTTGGAAATGAACCAACTTCAATGAAAATTAGTGAATGTAAACTAACTGAAATCGAATGAATGAACGTTAGTAAAATTCCAATGTTAATGAATCAATTGGAAAACCAATTCAATGAATATTAATGAGAAGTAAAATTATATTGATTTGGTGGTTACATTTGTTGCTTTAGTTGCATTTGCTATACTATATAGTTATTATGTTGCTATATGTTGTATATCGATACTATTTTCTATATATAGGTTCTCATGTTGTTTGTTGAGTGTTTAGTAGGTGCGGATTGCGCTTGCTTCACATTTGGAGCTCGCTTTCGCGCTATATTAGCCGCATACGCTCGTTAATAATAAATAAGGTACATATCTCGGATTACATACCGTACTTTTACACTTTTTTACCTAAGGGATGCCTCATCACTTGATGAGATGTATATTTGTGATATATATACTGTCATTTTTTTTCCGGATCGAGCCACGCAAACGAGACTATGGTGAATTTTTTCGAAAATTTAAGGCGTTAGAATATTTTTGAGAAATTTGGGAAATTTTTGAAAACTAAGTTTGGATTTGGAAAACTTAGTAAAGATTTTGTATGAAGTTTAACTATGAATTTTGAGAAAGTTAAACACTTAAGAGATTTGAAAAATCTAATTTGAATGGTTTGTTTTGGAAAGTTAATGAATTCTGTAACTTTTTCTTACTTGGTAATTTCGAGGACGAAATTCTTTTAAGGGGGGAAGCCTGTAACGACCCAGAATTTATATTAATTAAAATTTGAATATTTAATTAATTTTAATTATTAATAAGTGGAATTTATAATTCGAATAATTTATTTTCGAATATTGGATTTAATTGGATAATTAAATCGATTATTTAATAGTTGAAATTTCTGAAATAATTGAAAATCGAGTTAAATATGATTGAAAATGATTTTTAAAATTTTATTTTATCATATTGGAGTTAGAACGATATTTTAGAACTTTAAAAATCGAATTAAAAGTTAATTTGTGAAAATTGAATATTTTAATATTTAATCGACTAGTGAAATTAGCCATTTTTCGAACAGTCTCAGAATTGGACGAAACTAGTTCCATTGGATCCGTAATAGTTTGTTATTATCGGGTTTCCATTTTTGTAGCAATCGGAGTTGTCGTTTGACCGTGGCAGCTCGAAACGCATCGAAATTGTTTTAAAATTAATTTGGCGAGTTAAAATAGTCATTTTTCAAAAAGTCTCGGATTTCGACGAAACTAGTTTTATCGGATCCGTAATGTGATATTATTGTAAGGTTTCAAATTTCAAGTCAATCGGATTTACCGTTTGTCCGGGGCAAGCCAGAACGCATAGAAAATCGTTTAATCGATTTAATTTTAAATCGATCGTTTATTGCCGTAACTCGCACAGATGATTGAATTGGCTCCCGAAACCTGTTCCATTGTGTCCAGAACGTGGGATAAACCCTAGAAATGCCGGTTACCGCGCATAAATCGAAGTTCGAAAATCCCGAAATGAATAGTGTTCTGAATATTTTCTATAAATAGCCCATTTGTTCACAAAAAAAAAAAAAAAAAACTTAACCCTAACCCTAGAAATGGCCAACCGCGACCCTATTTTCGAACAGCCAGAAATGTTCAATCTTCCTTCCTCAATCTTTCCAAATCCATAAACAATTAGCAAAATCTTTCCACTGCAAAGTGATAGATCATTTAAGGACTATGAATCCATACGGTCGAGATCTAAACTAAGCATTGTGGTGGCCTCAAATTGGCCGCGTTCGTGGGTATGTCGTGCACGCTTTTCGAGGGAGGGGGAAGGCCGAGTTGCACGTGTTTGCTGGTGAGGGTGGAGCTCGACGTCGGCTTCGAGATGATGGTCTCTGATCGTGATATAGGCGAGTGATTTTTGAACGAAGGCAAAACCTAGATGGCGGGGGGTTTGTATTCGCGTGCGAGTACTGGGCACGAGGAAGAAGGCAAGCAATGGCCCTGATGCAATCTCACAAACGTACGGCTAGATGATGATGAAGGTTGAAATAAAAATGTAAATTGATTTTTATAATTCGTGTAATACTTAAAATGCTATATCTTTTTGGTACGAGGTCCGTTTTGGACAAAACTTTTTGCGTCGGGATCGTAGTGACGAATACTACGCTATGGAGCCGGGTCGGAGTCGATTGGAGTCAGTGAAAATTTCGGGTAGAATTAAACGTCCGTTTAATTTTATTCGAAATAAAAGCTGAAACGAAAATAAAACCAAGGTGAGAACTTCTCACTAAATCGAATCAGTTTCGATTTATATTTTAAATAGTTAGATTTAACATTTGCTTGAATGTATATTGAATGATGATTGCAGTTATTGATTGCTCTTTGATTGTGATATTAGATATAATAGGATATATCTATATATAACAATATATATATAGGCATATGTATATATTGGAGTTGTTGATTTCCCGCATTGTATAGCGGATGAGACCCTATTGCGCCGTCTATTAAGCAGATAATATTTTATAAATCCCATATACCGCGATAATTCCGTACTGGAGCGGAATTGGTATTGCGCTAACATCTATGGATGCAGGGAAACAGGTTGGAGGGATCCAATTGGATTCCTCATCAGTATTTATTTAATTACAGATATTGTGATATTTGTTGATGTTGAAGTCGTGATTGACTATTTGATGCTGTTGCATCATCGGATCCATTTTTAAAGTTTAAAAAATAACGTTTTTGATTTTTAAAAGGATTTTAAAGTGATTTTTCAAAGTATATGTTTTTATTAAATTTTGAATTGATTCATTTTAAATAATTAAAACGTTATAAATTTTTATGTTGTAAAAAAAATTAATATTTTTGAGAAATATAACCGAAATGAGATTTTTTGGAAATAAATAGTTAAGTAATTCATAAATTGGTTTAAATTGGGATTTTTGAATTATTATAAACGATTTATATAGAAGATTTATAAAGTTGATATTTATAAATTAAAAATACTGGAATTATAAAACAAGTTTTTATAAGTAATAAAGTGAAATAAAAATGGATTTCATAAGTGAATTGAAATTTATAAATTTATGAAATATAAAGATATAAAATGGATAGATTTTGTAAAATATAAGATTAATAAGTAATCAACTTATAAATCGGATTTGGCATTTAAAATGAGATATAAAAAGGATTTTTTATAAATATAAGTTTATAAAAATATAAATGGAGTTTATAAACGTTGTTTATAAATCCGAAATCAATTGAATTTGAAAAATTGAATATTGAAGTTTATTAAAGAAAATATATTCACGATTTTGGACAGTGAATACATTATTGAATAAAATGGTCATGTTTGGCAAAATGAATACTATAAAATGAAGTTAATTATTTTAAAGATGTTTTAAAATGTATTATGAATCGAAACCATAGATTTCAACATTTATTGTTGAAATAGACGTTTTCGAGAAAGAAGGAAATGGTGGACTATAACACTGTTGTTATAGTAAATGGTTTCCGAAGGGAAATGTTTTATATAGTATTGGGATTTATATATCTATTTAAACTTTGAATCCCTATACTAGTGATTTTGGGTCGTCGTAACGATGTTTTACGCAACATTCGTTTTTGACCCAAATAAATGTGTTAAGAGAATGTTTTCCTTAAGTAATGAAATATATACTTAATTTTGATTTAAGTATATTGAATATTTTCAAATGTTGAAAATAAATAGATTTGTGAAGTACTTATTATTAAATAAGTATGGAAATATTTTTCCAATGTGAAATGAACGTTTTAGAATTTATCCTTGTAAAGATAAATTGAAAGTGAATATTGAAAATCGATTGAAAATGTTACATCATAGATACTTTGGGATTATAAATTCACTATGGAATTTATAAAAGAAAGGTGAATTAGTTTAAAAATAAACGTTGATTTATTTTTAAAGTGTGGGAATAAATTTACGGATTTGGAATGTAAATATAAATTAAATCAGTAAGGATTTATTTAAATTGGTTCAAATGAATCATTTTGAAATGAAAGTATTTCCGAGTAAGGAAAATGATTGAAATTTGTTTTCAAAAGTGATAAAGGATTGAAAAGTGATATGAAAATTTGTTTTCAAATGGTTGAAGTGTGGAAATTATATATCTAGTAAAGATATTTTTGGGAAAATAAATAATTTGGTAAATTATTTGGAATCTGATGATGTTGAGCATCTTTATTGATTGTTAAATAACCGACTATCAATATTTACCTTTAAATAGGTATTTGTTGTGATTGTTTGAAATTGAATGCCACACTTATTTTTAATATAAGCGCTCACTATTCGGGTTAGCCGGGAAAGGACCTTGGGGTCGTATAACCCATTCTGAATATGTAATACGTCGTAATGGATTGCATTTGATGACCGGTGTTGAAGACCGGATATTTTTGAAAACGGAAGGATTACCGTTGAGTTACTCTGCATCGGCTGATCTCCGATATAGAGGTTTTATCACCCTTAGTGACGGGAAGTCCGGACGTGATTAGAAATTATCGGAATGCAAGGACTTCTTTGTAAGTGCCTTCGGTTCTGTTCGAGCCCGGAACAGACTTGTATGGATTGTATGTCTGACCTTACAAGTTGAGATATAAAGCTGATTTCTTTGAAATATATTTCTGTTGGTGGCGGAGAATTTATTCTTTTAGCTTAACACCCTTCTCTGAGACGTACGAGCTCAGAGGTTATGTAGTTGAAGGTTATTAGTGATATACTCCCAATTTTGTAATGTGACATGCTGAGTGTTGCTGTGAAATGATTATTGTTTGATCATTTGTGATATGATCATTTGTTTGATCATTTATCTTGGTGATCATTACTTTGATCATTTGTTGACCCAAGGCACAGCTTTTGTATAAAGCGTGGCTTTGTGGATGAGACTTCGTCGGACCTCACACCCCGGAAATGGTCAAAACAGGAAGGATGCAGCAAGGTTATTAGGGGGTAGCGCCCCTTTAGTGTATGTCATTCCTTTTGGATAGAGGTGGTATCATGGAATGGAGCCCAGATACTTAGCCTATGTGGTTACTGCATTATTATTCTTATGTGGTTGTTGGAAATCGAGGATCCTCGGATAGATCGGTTACGATCGGGGGATGACATATTCGTGTCAGTAGTTACCCAGTTAGGGGTAACCCGGCCTTGTGTTGGCAGAGATCCGGTTTGGTTCTCGGGTCGTCATTCCAGAAGCGTACCTATGTGGCAATGGGAAGTTCCTTGGCCTGACCATTTGTTGGAAATCCAAAGAAACAATACGATCCTTGTACGGTTTTAGTTGTATTACCTGTTATGGAATGTAGCGGTAACCTGCTATTGAACATAGTAGCTATAGTAGGCATAAGTGCGGAATGCCTATGCTGGCTAAGATTTATATCTTTATTTTCGAAATTGTTTTCTACACTATGCACTAGTAATAATATCAAATGTTTCTTTTTAATGCGTATCAAGCATCTTTGACTATCATAAGGAGAAATCTCCTCCGATTCTGCGTTTGCATTGTGTGTGTGTGCAGGAGGCCTTATGGTAGTCTCATTTTCTAAAAAGCATTGCGAACCTATTTTAAAAATATTCCTCTGTTGTTTTTAAAGATAAATAACTGTTTTAAGTTCTCACACCAGTCCCATGACTGACCTGGAGTTTATTGTTTTCCTTCCTAAACTCTGGGTGCCCACAAATTTCCACACGGGCAGTCTAGAGTTTGGTTATCAGGTTATTCTGGATTTAGGAGTGCTATGGAGCTCAGAAGGCGAGCTGCATATCGAGACGTACCACTTGTATATGATATTATACTATGTATTATTCCGCTGTGTATTCTGTATGAGGACAAGTTTATATAACTGTCCATTGATGTATTGACTCTGTTGTCTATTGTTGTTGTACACTCTGATGATGAAATGTAATGTAATATGATGTAATGTAATAACTGATATAGTTCTTTGTTTAAAGATTATTCATTTATCTATTATATGTTGTTCCACTGCGAATTGTGAGATTCTGATATTGTTCTGTTGTTTCTTTCTTGTTCTGTTCTACCTTTTTCTCTTTTCTCCTATCTTTTCTTCTTCTTTAACCATAACGATTCGGTTTTTCGACAACGAAAAATCGCGACGTTACAAATAAACTTCTTGATGCCTATGTTTAGAATTATGACATCCTTTTTGATGCTATCTGTTTTGGCATACAACAACCTGTTTGATGCCATCTGTTTAGACTTACGACAACTTGTTTGATGTCATTTGTTTAGGCGTATGACAATCTATTTGATACCATCTGGTTAGACTTATGACAACTGTTTGATGCGATATGTTTAGGTATATGACAACTAATTAGATATCATCTATTCGCACTTATGAGAACCCATTTGATGCCATCTGCTTAGATATACGACAGCCTCTTTGATGCCATCTGTTTAGACTTTCGATAATATGTTTGATGCCATCTTTTTAGTAATATGATAACCCGACATCTGTTTGGGCATGCGATAACCTGTTTGATGCCATCTGGTTTAGACTTATGACGTCCTATGCTGTTGAAACTCTTTAACCTACTATAGACTTATGAAACCCTTATAACTTTACAAAGTCAACATCCCATGTTTTATAGGGTGACATCTTACATTATAAATGATACATATAGTTGTTAGTGCTTTGTCATAAGAATTTGGCTAAGTAATGGGCGATGTTTTCCTTGTTTTAAAGAATGATTTTAAGTGGTATCAATGCTAAAGATAAGTGGTTACAAGGAGATAAATGGTGGTTTAGCCCAATTTTGTGTGAAGTTTGATAATGGAAAATATTGCTTAGTTTTAAATAATTTTATTGTGCATGTTACTATTGATTGAACTTATTTTTACTGAATAATGTTATGCGTTCTTATTATAAATTGATCAGTCAAAATTTACATATTTTATCACTGTCATACTCACATTTCATTACCCAACATTGCATCTTGGGATTTAGAGATAGAATTACTAGTTAGGTTATTCCAATAGTGAGTATGTTCATATTAAACTTCTGTATGAGTAGAATTGATCCAGAAGATCAGATAGATCAATTGTGTTAGGATGTTTAGAACTAATCAAAAATATACGACTCATGGATTTAAAACCATATAAGATTTTATGTGGGATTAGTATAGGGTTGTGCCCTATGCTTCAGCCAATAGCCCCTGCTTGGTAAAGGTCCATGATTCTAGTGCGTAGGGCTTTGTTAGCAGTGAGACTAAAATGTGTGTACACATAGGAAGGAACTCATAGCTCTATATGCTCACTATATTGTTTAATTGGATTTTTGTCCAACTGTATTATGATACTTTGGGATATCTAGTAATGTTTGGGCTCGAGTCGGCCTGATAGGTTGTTAGGCGACCAATGAAAACTAATAGGTTAATAGTACCCTAGGAGCACTATGATTTGAGATAAACAGACAATTTTACGAGATTGGGTAGATCATGGAAATGCAAAACCCTACGAAGACAAATTAGTTTGACTTATCTACATTGCATGCCTGCATATAATCATATTATGCTTTGTTCTAACATTTGTGGTTATAGGCGCATAATTAATGGTTGATATATTTGGATAAGATAATAATGAGGGAAAAACCCGTTCCGCGCAGCGGCGTGATCTCACTAGATATCTATTTTGGTTCGAGATGATATATTATTATTCACACCAAACTTTTTGTCTGACTTGAAGTTTTTATTTTAACCCCCCTAAACTCTCGAGTATTCATTTGAGTAGGCTGAATATAGGGATTTCTTGGTTAGATGAATAAGCTTCCATAGATGTGCATAAGGCAAGCTAGCTAATATTTGGAGTTTTTATTTTTATTTTGTTGTTTTAAGCTTATGCTATGTTTGAGTGGATGTAATGAAAAAATTTATAACTATCAAGTTGTTAGACTCTGATCAACTAAGGGGAATCTTCATATATCGCTCTTGGAATATATTTGTAATTATTATATTTCACTGAACATGGGATAGAATGGTATTATGTAATGCATGCAAAAAATTGATTTCTAAAATGTAATGTGAAAGTTCATTCAATGAAACGTGTCTTGAAAACTTTCATATTCGTGTGCTCCTAATGCTTTTGGTATGATTAACATGACCACATTTTTTTCATTAGAATGCTTAGTTTCGAGACTCAAAATGGGGATGTTACACCTCTCTTATATAATGTACCATCAAAGAAGGAGTAGTATGGAGCCTAATATCATACTTTTTGGGCTTCTTTCAGGTTTGGTGGTAAGATTTAGTTTAGCAGAAATTATTTGATGGAAGTCGTCTAGTTATTCTTCACAGTTTGCTGAGGCGAGGTTAGACTGAGGATTACACTTGATTCTCCGCTGCCTCCTAATCTCGCATCCTATGATTAACGGCCCACTATGCTCGAGTAAGGAATAACATCTGATTGATTCTATTATACTTGACTCTGCTTGATGCCCAATTGATATTGCCTTCATTCCACTAGCCACTTTGGTGCTATTAAGTTTTAGGAAGAGTCAACGGATGAGTTGCTTCACATGAAATTTGTTTGTCTCAGATTATTTAAACTGCTTTGCAACTTTTAGACAGTTATGCATATTTAGCTAAAGTTGGTTCCTTCGCTTGGTAATTTCCCAGCACTTGTTTCACAACTAGTTGGGAATCGCTATGAATTTTAATATGGGTTACCTTCATTAAATGGGCCATTCTTAGGCCTGCGAGGAGAGCCTTATATTTTGCCACATTGTTGGCAACTTTAAAATTGAGTTGCACTACACCATACAGCTTCTGTCCATTTAGTGTGATCAGTATGCATCCAATTCCTTCCTCTTGTTCATTTGATGCTCCGTCTTAGAAAAACTATGAGAACTACATGGAGCTTACTTCTTATTTTGATTGGTGTTCAACTGATAAGGTACATTCTGTGATGAAATCTATAGGCGCTTGTCTTTTTATTGCCTTTCTAGGACAATAGGTGATGTTGTATTGACTAAACTCCATTGCCCAATTCAATAAGCGGCCCGATGTTTCTGGCTTTTGTAGTATTTGCCTAAGGGATTTTCTTGTGACGAATTTGATGGGATACGCCTAGAAATTGGGCTGTAGCTTCCTTATTGTAAGGAGTAGGTTGTCGGTCATTTTTTCAATGATTGACTAGTTTAGCTCTATCCATGATCGCTACTTTCTTGTGATGTAGATGGGTCTTTGGGTGCCTTCGTCTTCTCGTATCACTGTAGCACTATCGGCTTTATCAGTTATTTCTAAATAAATGAACAAGTCCTCACCTGTCACCAGTTTTGATAGTATATGAGTATTGACTAGACGATCTTTTAGGTTTTGAAATGTAGCTTTGCATTCCATAGTGCATTCGCAGTTTCACCCATCTTCACTTGGTCGAAAAATGGGATGCACTTGATTGTTGCTTTAGATATAAATTTGCTTAGTACTGCTACCCTACCATTTCGACCCATTAGATCCGTTCGTTTCTTTAGGATTCCATCCCTCTTATTACATTAATCTTATTAGGATTTGCTTCAATGCCATGTGTGCTTACTATATATCCTAGGAACTTACCCGATTGAATGGCAAAGGTGCATTTCAATGGGTTCGGCTTTGTATTGTATTACCTTAGGACTCAAAATGTCTGCTCTAAGTCTCAGATGTGGCTTGATGCAACCTTATGACCTAACCAGCATGTCATCTACACATAATTCGATGTTCTTTTCAATCTGTTCAGTAAACATTATATTAACCAACCTTTGGTAGGATGCTCCTACATTCTTGGGGCCGAATGGCATGACTTTGTAGCAGTATAGCTCTTTATCTATATAGTAACTAGTATGCTCTTGATCTAGCTCAAACATGGCTATCTAATTGTACCCTGAATATGTATCTATGAATGAGAGCAGTTTGTGCCCATTGGTCGCATCTACTAACTGATTAATTCTAGGTAGGGGAAAACTATATTTCGAACAAGCCTTGTTGAGGTCGGTGAAGTCTATGCAAGTCTTCCATTTCTCATTGGGCTTCCTTACAAGTTACAAATACTGGGTTAGTATTCCATTTTGGGTAGTATACTTCCCTAATGAATCCATTCTCCTTTAACATCTTAAATTCATCATATAGAGCATTGTACCCTTCCTGGTCTAGAGTTTTGTGCTTTTGTCTGATCGAATGGGCATTGGATCAATGTTGAGTGCACAAATGATTATGGCTGAATCTATTCCGGCCATGTCTGAGTGTATCCGAGCGAATACCTATGCTGACTTTTTTAGAAAGTTTATCAACTCGGTATGGGGAAATGCTCTAAAGTCTTTCTGATTTTAAGAATCTTCATGGGGTCCTCTGGACCTATTTGTACATCCTTAAGATCATCTACTGGCTCTAACTCTTTCTTTGATGCCTATAATCATGGGTCTATTTCACTTTTTAATCTCCTCCTTCGGTAATGAATTTATCAAGGATGTTTATTTCTAGGCTTCTTCGAAGAAGTACCGTAGATAGACTGAATTATACTCATCAGTGTCGATCATGTGTATATATGTTCTTTTTTCCTTTTTCGTCGATTTCGATGGTGCAGGATTAACCTTTTCTGCATTAGTTTGGGCACTTAGTACCACATGGTTTTATGAACTATTTCACCTTCTTTGTTGTTATTGTTATTATAAAAATTAGAAGAGGCACAGGATAATTTTGAACAATTCTATTGTCAAAACTAAGGTTTACATTATATAATTCTTGTAAAAACTTTTTCGCATCTTATTGACCCTATGCCTGTAGAAGTATCGAACTTCATAAGTAGATCTTTCTAGGACATCATAGCTCCTATGTTTATCAAAGAAGGTATTTCTAAGAAGGCATTATACGGTGAGGGTTGGTCAATGACTAAAAAGTTGGCATAAAATGAGTTGTACAGTGGGGCAGTTCCAGTGGTAACGAGCAAGCATGCAGATCCCACCAGGACAAGGCAATGTTGTTGAAGCCAAAAATAAGTTCAGGACATGGTTTTAGGATTCCTGGTGGAAGTGTCATCCGATTGTATGAGATTTGAAGATGACATTGACTGAGCTCCCGGAGTCAACGAAAACTTTCTTCATTGTGCAATTTGACATCTGTACTGTAATGATGAGTGGGTCTTGGTAAGGGAAAACAATTCTCACTGTATCAGATGTTGTCAATATTACCTCTAGAATATGATTTTGCTTGATATATAAGATTGACTTTTGCTGGACCCTTTCCTCTTGTACATACCTCTCTAGTGCCTTCTTGCTCATACCCATCGGGTGTGGCCTACCATGAATTGATGCTATTATTTTAGAGGGATTCCCAACTTGATTCTCATTGTGTCAGGAGCCAGATCTCCCATTCTTCCTTCGCCATTATTCTTCTTAAAGTTTCTTAGGTTCGCTTTCTCGATCAATCATTCTATTTCACTCTTTAGATGTCGCTTATTGTCGGTATGATGGCCACTAGCTCGGTGGAAGCGGCAGTATGCTCCGCTCCATTTTTACTCTAGTTTTTTTTCCCTTTGTTGGGCAAGTTACAAGCAAGTTCTACCATAGTCATCTCATATATCTTACTTGGAGTGTGCATGAATGGGGTTTTTACTATGAACTTAACTTCCTTTTATCTCTTTTCCAACAGGTGATATCCTTATACCCCTTTTCTTATCATAAATGGTGGCAGAATGACTACTAAATATAGGCGGTGAAACCAGCTTCTTCCATCCTGATGTAGCCCTGGCTCTTTCATAAAACCTTCATGTAGTGGCTTGACTTCCAGCAATTCTTCTTCCATATTGAGGTCCCTCTTCTTATCCCGACATGAACCTCCATTAGCAATGATTCTTCATCACTTACTTCAATTCCGAGAGCCTCAGATTTGAAAGTTTTAATAAAGTTGTGCAGACTTTCATTCTCGCGCTGCTTAATGTAGGACAATCTATTTATATCAGGTGAAGTTTCTCTTCTTGAGTTGAACTGTCTTATAAAATCCATAGATAGTTGTCACTAGGAACAGACCATCCCAGTTTCAAATCTCCTAAACCACCTAGCTGTAGCTCCGGCTAAGCAGACCGTGAAAAGCTTGCATCTAGCTATCCTTCCCACTTTCAGAACGTCATGTGACATTCAAACGTATAGAGGTGAACATTTGGATTTGTAATCCTATCAAATATTTCAGTTACTAGTGCCTTTAAGTTGTTAAGGAAATCTACTTCGATGATGGTCTCGCTGAATGGAGAAGACCCTTCCTCCCTCATCTTCTTCCTAGTTCTCTTTTGGCACAGTTTAGCCAACTACACTACATTGGTTTGATAAATTTCGTCTTCTCTGAGCTCTGACCGTGACGATTTTTTCTCAAATAGTGAAATGACCTCAATCTCTTGTAGGATAGATGGAATTTGTTACTTATGCAACAATGGGTTAATATTGGCTGGTTTAGTCTTAATTTATAGGTTTGCTTGGATTTTGCCTTCCAGCTTGATATCATTTCTTAAGCCAGCGTCACCACTCCCATCGTTAGGAGCGGTATCATCATTCCTCCACTAAATAGCCTACGCAGTAGGTGAATGAAGGAGATGAGTTATGTACTGAGGTAGAGAAGACGGTCTCTGGGTAGTACGTTGGGCTGTAATTTTCTTCTGCCCTTCCATCCGTTGGTTAAATTTGTTTGTTAAGGATTGGAATGCGGTCAGAAGGGGATCTGTAGGGGCATCAATCGAAGCTCTACTTCATCTTGGGCTTTGGAAGTTATGTGCGATTTGCTAGCAGTCCCGAAGGCTAAGTGCAAGTACTCTTGAATAGGTGGGATGGGTGAATCAGTGGGATTCATGTTTCCTGGAACAATTGTAGGTAAAGTTATACTGGATGTAGGGAATAAACAGAGGTTTGATCCCTCTTTCCAATGCCAAAAAATATTAGTATGAATTTGTTGTCTTACAACACTCTAACGAAAGAGGAAGTAATCATCGTTCTAATTACCTCAATGATTTTTAATTAGCAAAGTTTTAAATTTCTCATTAGGTAGTAATTATGCCACTGGATGCTTACACGTTTAGACAGTTGGACTTTAACTGTTTATTAAAATGTCAAATCCAACTAGTATTTAATTCTACTATAGAAAGGGTAACGTTTGGTGCGAAAAACTACGTATGCAAATAATAAAATGTGAAAATAGTAAAGGGCACAAGAAATTTATGTGATTCAGATGTTAAGAAATCCTATGATCATGGGGAATTGTTAACCCAAAATATGGATCAACTCCTTGGACTGCATGTGAAAGCACAAGCCTTATTTATCAAGTTCAAATAAAATAGAAACAAGGAATAGTAACTTGCATATAAAGTAAAGAAATAAGAGATTTTTATAGTGGTTTGGCTGTTAACGAAGCCTGCGTCCACTTTATAACTTTTGTTATTGAGTGACTGCAATTACAAGATGAATCTGATTACAATTTGATTTTATCCTGTAAGTTAGATCAAGTAACCAGTGTTACAGTTCATTAGAAAATCATAGTAAACCCTTTAGATGACTATTGTGTAGGAGGAGAAGAGTGAATAATAGTTTTCGCAGAGTTTCAGCAACCATTCCAGAACATCCTCTCTATGTCGAAGGTAGGATTGTATTTACAAGGGCTGGAGAGCACTTGGAGCAAAGATGCTTCATCGTGACTTACATCTGAAGGTACGAGGCGCTAAAGAAATTTCAAAATGAACCAATCTGATATGATGGACCACTAGAGATCCATAAGGGATGAATCGCTAGCGATCCACATAGTTAGAGTATCTTTGGTTCATTCCGGTTGGATCGTGTTTATTGCGTTGTGTAGATGCTCTCCATGAAATTTCATGACTAGATGCTTTGTTTTGATGATGATTCATGTACTAATTGAATTAAATAATTACTGGAATCCAATGAATTCCCAGTTTTCGAACTAGCTCTCTTGGAATATCATTAAACTTAGCAGACATTCCTAGAAAACTTACTAGATCATGGTGCAAGAGGATTGGAGTGTCCACAAGCAACCCCTATGGATCGCTGGTGATCCATAGGTGATGGATCGCTAGCGATCCATCAATTTATCCTTTTTTGACATCTTTTTTCTTGGGTTATTTTCTCGATTTTCCTATGGTCTTCTTGCTTGATCCTTGAGATGGCTTTGACTTTTCGTAGATATTTTAGTTCTTATTGATTCTATTGAGTTAAAAACTTAGATAACATTTGCACCTAGAGTGTTCCTTCATTGGAAACAAGGCATGCCCTGGAAGTTACCGCTTTTGAGTTCCTATTTGGTAGGTTCTAGTGATCATATTGAGGCCATCATGCGAATATTGCTCTGGTTATTCAGCCATCTGTTGAATTCATATGAGAATCGTCATAGCTTATAATAATAAATCAATTTCAATCCCATAACTTTCAAGAGGCTCGCAAAAGATACTTGGATCATGCTTGGTAAGTTGGGAAAAATTTGGTTGCTTCTATATGGATCGCTAGCAATCCAAGGACTTAATGTATTTTTCTGTGCAATCCTATTTATTTCATTCGATTCGACTTATCCTTTATTCTACATTCTCACTTGCGATTCGAGCTACTTCTTCTATGTCCCGACCTAAATCCAACCAAACCGTAAATCCATTCGCACCATAACCTTTGCCGACCATCCATCGTCGAAACCTGCTGCTGCCTAACTTGCCTAACCTCGTCGCCATCTTATGCTAGCCTTTAGGACCCAAAACTTCGCCAATTTGGATCGCCATCGACCATCCCACCTTAGATCGCTGCTGACTTAAACTTTGACCATTCTTGCCCTTTGATTTATGACTTGAGTAGGTGGTATAGAATTTGGCATTTATTTATCAATTTTGTGATGAGGTTGAATTAGTGGTGATCGTTATGGAGAATTTGAGTTGATTGTGATTTTGTGGAAGGATGTAGTAAATCAAGTCCCAAGTTCTTCACAGAACGAAATTTAGGCTTTGCCTTGGGGCTTGACATGTTTTGCTATCTTTGTCTGCAGAATCAGAATTAACTTACACAAAGTTACATTATTAATCTAACATGATGTACATCTTGCAAATTGGTTCTGGTTATTCTGTTCTGGTTTTTCTGAGGGATGATAATAGCTTAGGGTAGCGTCTCGTGTGAAGCTTATGTTTTTTTGCCTTTCGAAGAGCTAAATCGACTTATGCTAAGAATTCTCTACTAGATTTTGACCCATCAATCTATAGTTACTCACTTCGAGTTGGTCCCGTAATAGCATACTTGGTGTACCTGAAATGGGAAGAGCGTCCAGTGTTGCTTCGGACAGTGGATACATTACCGATCATTGATCGATAATAGGTAAGTGTAGAAGAAATAACTTCAATAAATAATACGAGAAGCTCTTTTTCTTTCTTCACTGCGAGTGAACTATCTACACTGGATAGAGCATTTGTAATGTTCAGAACACCAACCCACCTCACATAGATAACACCCTGCACTTGCCCCAGTCAACACTTGGAGGCCGGTGTGTCGGTATAAATTGATATTTTTTGGAAGTTCAAGTGTCATAAGGGGGTTTTAGTTAAAGATAGAATTACCTGACCACGTTAGATGCAAGTTATGTTATATATAATGAAGCATCCTTTCTCTTACTATAAGTCCAGCGGAGGAAGTCTAGCACTTTCAGGAGTTGAATCTTCATCTGTTGTGCCTTAAATAGTTTCAATAGCGCCTACCTCTTTAGTACCGCGAGCTGAATATGGTCAACTAGTTCCGGTTGGTCCAGTTGTAGACTGGACTCCTCCAAATTTCAAAGCTTAGCATAATCCCTCGAAGAGAGCTTCCTTTGTAATCTCTGCTAAAGTTCTACATAACATTTGGTTACAACAAGGCATTTTGGATGCTGATGTGCGCCTTTTGTCGAAGAATGAGTTTGCATATATGCCACCTTCGGGATACGTTTGTTATACCGCCTTTTGGCAAGGCCAAGATATCAAGGAACTGGTTACAAGCTCAGGATCATTCAACCTGGGTATCGGACATGCACAAGTTTGCTATGGGTGTCGATGTTTTTTGTCCAAGAGTGGATCAGGCTACAATCAACAAGACACGACAGGCGAAGCCATAAAAGCCAACGTTCCAAGTTTCAAGTCAATTTGAGTTCATATGCTCAAGTTATGATCGATGCAAGTTGAAGAATACAACTCCTTTTTCGTATCCATAGTTGAGCCTCTATTCAAATACACCATATTCGTACCGATCAGGGCTACAATAACCTTGGTTTCGTATCCATCAGTGCACTTTGGTTCGTATCGATAGTATTCGTATCCATCAGTGCACCTTGGTTCGTATCGATGTTGTCCGTATCCATCAACTTCGCACCGATTGGTCTCGTATCCATCAGATAGCCTCGCTTCGCATCGGTCGTCCATCACCCAATTCATATCCATCGGTTGGAAACATGTTCGAATCCCTCCATTACACCTAGTTCGTACCTATGAGGCGGCCATACTCCATACCCATTGATTAATCATTCCTCGTATCCATCGAACCAGGACACATTGTCATCTATTCGAATCCATCATAAGGCCGCTTGTTCGTATCCATCAAGTTGTGGTAACCTTGATCGGTACGAATAAGGAATGTGTCAATGGATGCGAAAAAGGCTACCTGAATCGGTTCAAACTAGAGTAACTCCATCGGTGCACTACATACAACAGACATCGATGCAAACGAGGCGAGATTCATGTATGCAACACGGTCAACTGGGAGCAAAGAGTGGATCGATGCGAGGAATGCGCTCCACGTCACCACGTCATCACGTGCACGATAGATTCGAAGCTAATCGATTCGAAGACATGGATTCGACCCAGACAACCATCCAAGAAACTTGAACTCGTATCGATCATAACTCAAGGTCCACGAATCCAAATGCTATGAAATTTTCACAGAAGACTACATGTAAGCTAAGGAACGTTCTCGCCAAGTTTCAGCTCCATTGGACACGATCTCGATCGATATGAATTGATTTCGTATCGATCACAAATCAAGTCGAAAGTCTTCGGAATCAATCGCGTGGGCCCACTTACGTGCCAGAAGAAGTCGCCCGAAGTTTGAGCAAGATATCAGCCTCCTACTCCTATAAATAGAGTCCAGAGCCTACAGAAAATGGATCTTTTGATTCTCAAGCGCCCAGACTCTATCGGATCGATTTTTGCATTTTAATCTTTCTGTTGAATTCGAATTCCAAGCTGTAACCTACTGTTGTTCACTGTAATCACGTGTAATCCTTGAAAGAGAATCAATAAAGTCATAAAAACTTCATAGTGGACGTAGGCAACACGCCGAACCACTCTAATTTGCTTGTCTGTGCATTTACCTTTCTGTTTGTTGGAGTTTTTGTTGGATAATATTCATTTTAAATTTATATTCTTCACTATTATCTCTTCAAAAACTACCGAAGAATGTAATGTCCATTTTTGATACAAACACTTTGGTGCTTTCACTGAGAATTCAACCTAGATATTCTCCCGCTCTTTTTATCTATCGTCAATACCAGATTGCATAAATCTAAGAGGTAGATCTAGATCTCTGATCCGGTTTCCTTCCATCCTATTCAGATTTGCGTAAAATCTAGGAAAGGAGTTCACCCCTCCAGATGGTTAACACAATGACCACCTCCCATGCCGTCGATCAAGAAAGCCGGGATAGACAAAATCCCACACAGCTACCTCAATCCAACCAAGACGCTGCCGGACCCTCCGATCCATTGGGCCCAGTTACCAGGCAAGATTTCCAGTTCTTGCTATAGGAATTGACGTAGAGTCGCCAACAGCTAACGGAACAGTTGAAGCAAATGCCGAGCTGACCAACCAGCTAAACCGCCAGAAGGGCAGAAGATCTAGGAGAGATCAAGTTTCTCACTCCTCCATAGAAAGTTCTGCCTTGTTAGGCTACCATCACAGATCCATTCGTCCTCGACCGGACGAAGGCTACGCACAGGCCGCCGGACATCAGCCCGCATTGACCGTTGGGCAGCTGAGAGTTGGTCCATCGGCCAGCCTCCATACTGGACCCTCCTTCCAACGAGGAACTATTCCTCAATACACTGTGGATAACCGTGCCACTGCCACCGTGGTTGAAACAGGGATTGATGCCCGAAATCAGCATGGCCCAGAAGAAGTTGAGCCAAGGAGGCAGGACGCGGACCGTCGATAGCGCCTGGTCCAACCTCGTAATGTAGAAGCCGATCACACCATGGCTCCACATGCGTAGAACGTTCAAATGCCAGATCTTTCAACTATGATACGTCAAATGATCCGTGAAAGTCAGGGTCTTACTAACGACAACTGCGGAATCTCCCGCAGTCACACCCCTTTACGGATGACATACTCTATGCCGAACCTCCTGGCGGTTCAGAATGCCCACTTTGCCAGTTTATGAAGGGAATTCAGACCCAAATCAGCACATCCTGAAGTATGAATGGTTGATGAACGCTGCAAGAGTGGATGATGCGGTAAAGTGCCGTAGTTTCCCTATCTCTTTGAGGGCATTGCAACCATGTGGTTTACGCGATTGCCGTCGACCCATTTCTTGTTTTGATCAAATGGCCATGAAGTTTGTAGAACAATTTCGTATGCACGTTGTTAGGCCTAAGGATGTTAACACTTTATCTAGCGTCACTCAAGCTCCTGGGGAGACGCTTAGACGCTACTTGGAGAGGTTCCATGCCGCATGTGCAGAGATAACTAACCCCAATGACAATTCGATCTTGATGGCACAAACTAAAGGAATTGACCCCGACTTTGAGTTTGGAAATTGGTTAGCTGGGAAGCCTATCGCCTTGTTGGACCGTTTCTACTCCAAAGCCGCCCAATTCTTAAGACGAGAGGACGCGAAACAGTCTAGGAAGCATAATGACGTAGGGCCCAGTAGTGAAGGGATTCAAAGCAATGTGGCAGTTAAACAGTCGGGGGAAAGTTCTGAGAAAGTACAGCTGAATATTAAGAACAAGCAATCTCAGCCGAGAAGCAGTGATAATCGGAATAAGAAACGGGATCAGAACCGTGGCCCGCGACGTAGGGCACCAATGTTTGATAATTACACCCAATGAATACATCACTAGAGATAGGGAAACAAATCCTTTGGTTGCAATTTGGTTTGGATACCCAATAAAACCGACGTTGGGGAGTGCCGGAGAGTTCGGATGTTGCAATTTGTTGTGTTAGACATTCACTCCCCCTACAACGCTTTTTTGGGCCGACTGACCCTTTCCGAATTCAGGACAGCAATTGCCCATGGTGCTTAACTCTGAAATTCCCCACCGATCATGAGATCGAAGTTATTCAAGGAGATCAGACTGTTGGGAGAGCCTGTTATGTTGCTGAGCTGTGCGAGGCACAACGAAGAGAGAAGGGAAAGGGCGTAGAGGAATCTTTCTACGTCTGTTTCGCTAACAATTGACAATTGGTGCCTGGGCCCGAGCCCGGGCATCCAAACCAATTCTCGAGGGATCTTGATCCAAGAGACACTGACTGTAGAGACGAACTCGTAGAAAATCAAGCTTCCTCGGCCGAACTGACGATCGATGTTTTGATCGACGATGATGATAAGTCAAGGATGTTAAAGATTGGGTCTCAGTTAAGCCAACAGACACAACAGGAATTGGTGGAATTTCTCCCGGTGAATCTCGACATATTCGCCTGGACACACTCTGATATGTGTGGGATCTCGCCGGACATCGCGAGCCACACTCTTAATGTTGACCCGCGGTGTATCTCGGTTAAATAGAAAAGGCACGGTATGGATCCAGAGAGATCTACCGCCCTTAAAGAAGAAGTTGATAAGCTGAAAATAAACGGGTTCATTCGAGATGCTCTATACCTGGAGTGGTTATCCAATCCCGTACTTGTTCGAAAGCCGAATGGGAAGTGGAGGACTTGTTTTGATTATTCTGATTTAAACAAAGCTTGCCCGAAGGACAGTTTTCCACTTCCCCGGATTGACCAACTTGTAGATTCAACGGCTGGACATGAGTTGCTAGCTTTTATGGATGCTTATTCCGGTTACAATCAAATACCCATGCATTTTCCTGACCAAGAACACACCACCTTCGTGACCGATCTGGGACTCTACTGCTACAGAGTCATGCCTTTTGGGCTTAAGAATGCCGGAGCAACGTATCAGCGCGTAGTTAACCGGATGTTCGCCAACCAGATCGGGAAGACCATGGAAGTATATGTAGATGACATGCTGGTGAAATCGCGAATCTCCATTGATCATGTCAGAGACCTAGAGTCAATGTTCAACATTCTCCAAGAATACAGGATGAAGCTTAATCCTTTGAAGTGTCATTTTGGAGTCGCATCTGGAAAGTTCCTTGGGTTTATTGTCAACGCTCGAGGAATAGTAGCAAACCCCGAAAAGACCTGGGCAATCAGAAATTTACAAACTCCGAGAACAATAAAGTATGTCTAGAGTCTCAACGGGAAGGTAGCAGCCCTGAGCAGCTTCACTTCAAAGTCCACCAACAAATGCATCCCCTCCTTCGATCTGATCCGAAAAGGAAAGCAGAACTTTGAATGGACCACTGAATGTGAAGACTCATCTAATACACTGGGTCAACATCTCTCTATGCCACCAATTTTGTCAAAGCCCATCAACCATGAGCAGTTATATCTTTACCGGTGGTATCAAAGAACGCAACCAGTGCTGCCTTAGTTTGGGAGGAAGACCGAGTGCAGAAACCGGTTTACTATGTTAGCAAATGGCTAACCGGAGCTGAGAGAAACTATAAGAAGCTAGAGAAATTGGCCTACTGCCTAGTCATTGCCTCGAGGAAGCTCCGTCCATATTTCCAAGCTCATCCTGTTACAGTGTACACCGATCAGCCGTTACCACAGGTCCTTACGCGGCCTGAGACGTCAGGTAAGTTATTCAAGTGGAATGTCGAACTGAGTCAATTTGATATCACTTATACTCCAAGGAGAGCCATTCAAGGACAAGTCTTAGCAGATTTCATAGTTGAATTTACCATTCCGGAGGACTTGCCAGAAACCAGTAAATCTTCCGAATGCATCTGGAAGCTGCATACTGATGGTGCATCCAACGGTTGGAGCTCGGATGCTGGAGTAGTACTAGAAACCCCCGAAGGCCGATCCATATGCTATGCTTGGAAGTTTGAGTTTCGTGCGACCAATAATGAAGCTGAATGTGAAGCCATGCTCGCTGGATTGAAGCTAGCCTATGATCTAAGAATTTTTGCCGTGGAAGTTTACTGCGATTCTCAGTTAGTTGTATGCCAGGTTCGAGGTGAATATCAGGCCAAGGATCGAAGACTAGCTACTTACCTAACTCGAGTCCAGGAAGTGCTTGACCAATTTGACTATTATGCCATCTTTTACATACCCCACGAGCACAATCAGAAGGCTGATTCCTTGGCAAAATTAGCAAGTACGGGCGAAGCACAGTAGATGGGGCTCGTCCTTGTTGAAACCTTATCCTCACCAAGCATTGATCAAATGGAGATCGACTTCGTATTTGTGGCTACTTTCGGAAGGGAATCATGGATGACTCCCTACCGGAAATACATCGAGCATGGAACACTGCCTGAGCATAGGAGTGAAAGAAGACAGATTCTTTGAAAAACCTCGCGATTCACAATCCAAAATGGTGTTATGTATAGAAGAGGATATTCTGTTCCTCTCCTCCGATGTATCGCGCACGATGAGATTAAACGAGTGTTACACGACGTACACGAAGGAGGATGTGGCGATCACACCGGGGGGGAGGGGGACAGGCTCTCACTAAGAAAGTACTCCGATACGGGTATTACTGGCCCACCGTGAACCGTGATGTAGCAGACTATACTAGGAAATGCAATAAATGCCAGAGACACGCTTGAATTCCTAGAGCCCCGCCTACCAAGATAACCCAAATGGTCAACATGTGGCCATTTGCAGCATGGGATATCGATATTATTGGAACTCTACCCCTGGCCAAAGGCGGAGCGAAGTATGCCATCGTCGCGGTTGACTATTTTACCAAGTGGGCTGAAGCTGAACCCCTTGCAACAATCACGAGAAGAAAGTAATCAACTTCGTAATTTGCAACATTATCTGCCGATTTGGTCTCCCGCATACCATTGTCACTGATAACGGAGCCCAGTTCGACAGTGTTGAATTCAAGAATTTCTGTCGACGATACCATATCCACAAGAAATTCTCTACAGTTGCTCACCCTCAAGCGAATGGCCAAGTCGAAGAAGTTAACAAGGTTATCAAATCTATTCTGAAGAAATGACTGGAAAAGGCTAGGGGCAAGTGGGTTGATGAACTTCCTATGGTTTTGTGGGCCTATCGACCGACTCACAAGTCCGCTACCGGACACACTCCATTTTCTCTATCTTACGGCTCAGAAGCTGTTATTCCAGTCGAGGTGGATGTACCTTCTCACCGCGTGAATTATTATAACCCGGAAACTAATTCCATATTACTTGCAGAATCTCTGGATTTACTGGATGAGAAGCGTGAAGAGGCTGATTTTAGGGCAGCTGCATATCGAAGTCGAGTCGCTCGATTGTACAATGCCAAGGTTCGGCCATGGACATTTGAACTTGGCGATCTCGTTCTAAAAAGGGTCTATCCGGTACCTTCACACATGAAGCCAACTTGGGAAGGACCGTATGTGATCGCCCAAAAACTCGAAGATGGCACGTTCAAGTTATCGATTGTTGACGGTCTTATTTTGCTGAGAGCTTGGAATAGTGAAAGCCTCCTTCGCTACTACATATGACATGCTTTATTTATTTGATTCATTCTTTTATTTGCAATTTGTTTCTGCATTTCGAAATGTGAATTTGTAATAAGGCAACTGACTTTGCTATATTTTCTCATTTCAGCAATAAAATGCCATCTCTTCGAGCCAGAGTTGTGATTCATTGAGTATGACGTGTGACATCACGATGCACGGAGAGCTAAGTTCCATCGTGCGGTGGAATTTATTCAAATAGGGAGTGACTGTGATATGACCGGTCACTCACAAATGAAACCCGAGCTCAGGGGCAAGTCACTACACTTAAATCAAAAAGGGTTGATACACGACAGTCCTTAATACAACTCCAAACTCCCAGAGTGCGAGTTGGAGCATAAAAAACCTAAGTATAATTTAGAGAGGGCAGACCCGTCTGCCTAACGACTTCGACCGTATCCTAAACAAGTTAGAGGAGGATGGACCCGTCCATCTAATGACCATGCTTGTTAACTCGGGGTGGATGTGATGCGACCATTCACGATCTCGATAAATCCAAGTTCCCAAAGTGTAAACGACCTCCTAAAAAGTCTAAACAAATGTGACTGACCATCTGTCGACTAACTCCAAATTCTAGGAGTGTAATTGGAGTATAAACGTCAAGCCTAGGTTCTCGAAGTGTGAACCGGAGTATAAACACTAACTCCAAATTCCCAGAGTGCGAATTGGAGTATAAACATCAACTCTAGGCTCCCGGAGTGCGAACCGGAGTATAAACACTAACTCCAAATCCCCGGAGTGCGAATTGTAGTATAAACATCAACTCTAGGTTCCCGGAGTGCGAACCAGAGTATAAACGCTAACTCCAAGTTCCCAGAACGTGAATTGGAGTATAAATACTAAGTCAAAGTTCTCGGAGCGCGAACTATACTACAAACGTCGATAACTTTCGGATTTCCAAAGTGCAAACCAGATTATAGATTACAAATAACTCTGAGCCCCCAGAGTGCGGTCAGAGTATAAATATAACTTGGATGCAGACGACCACTCGTAAGTTAGCCTAAGTCCCCAGAGTGTGGACATGTGCTTAAAAACTCCGACATGCGCGATTGATTGTCGAAATACAAAGCGCTGATCTCCAAAGTGTGGATGTGACTATTTACAAATAAAAGAGCGTGATTTAACCGCTCAACTCTCACTTATTTTAGCACTAGTCCGATGATGCTGAACCCGAAGGGGTAGAAACAATTTGCAATCGCTAGCCGATCAGTGCGACTGGTTCCCCAAACTGGGGGCAGGGCTTAAGTGTAAATCTCTAGTTAGAGCAATGCGATATCGAAAGTCCAACTTAATCTCCAGTCATGGCTTGTGTTCATGATTTTCATGCTTGTTGTATGGAACAAATTCAACTCCAGAATTGATACTCCACAAGCATACCGAACTAATATTTGAACGTTACAACACTTAAGCATAAGAAACAGGAAGAACAATTGAAGCAAAGAAGAAATAAAGTTTCATTTCAATTAACTGAAAGTAAAGGTTCAAGCACAAGTTCTTTCGAAAAATGCCTTCTAGCAGGGGCCGAATTCGTGTCTATACACGACCCATAAAATGAAAAGTAAACTCATATCTACCCAAAAATATGCCTAAGGAGCCTATTTATTCCTTCTTTCTTGGCTTCTTCTTCAGCGTGAAACCGCCGGCACCACTAACGATCCTTCATTTCGAGCTTCTCCCTTTAGGAGGGGATGTTATCCCACCTTTTGGTCAAGGCTGGAATATCAACAAATTGGCAAGGAATGATGGATATTGGGATTGGAGATCGATTGGAATCAAGGCTGCAATCGATGTCGTCAAAATTTGGTTGAGCTACGATCGGGACAGAATCGATTGGAGATGATGATAAGAACAAGGAGATGCTATGTTTAAAATTTCAGGCTAATCGGAGTTCGTATGAAGGAGATATGATCGATACAAGGTAGGAAGAACATGTTGTTCGTATGCATAGGTGCAAAATATTGGCTCGTATCGATGTGTTTCGCATCGATCAGGAGGATAGTGTTTCGAATCGATAGTGTTCGTATCGATCAAAGGCAGGGCATGGTGGTGGTTCGAATCGATACGTTTCGTATCGATCAGGAAGTAAGGACTTCGAATCGATACCGTTCTTATCGATCGGCACGGGTTCGACTCAATGACTTCGTATCGATCGGATAGGAAGGCTAGATGGATTTTGACCCGATGGCAACACACCCTGATCGGTAGGCAAGCATGCGGAGGTTTGTTCGAATCGATACGTTTCGTATCGATCAGGATGGGGACAGGTGGTACATTTCGAGTCCATGGTCTCGTATCGGTCACCGAAGCTCAGTTCGACTCCATCATGTAAAGCTTTCTTCGTATCCATCAGGTAAGGTCTCGTTCGTATCCATCATAAGGGTAAGCTTCGTATCCAGTTCATCACAACCACTTCGTATCGATAACCCCTGTGGTCATTTCGTATCGATCAATGTGAATGATTGATGCGAAGTGTACTCTTGGAATCGATGCAAAGAGAAACACGAACCGATGGGTACGAGCATGCCGTTGCTAAGTTATGGATATGGACAAAGCATAAAACATGGATGCAAGTCCATGTCTCTAGAAAAGAAGAGTTCAACACGGCGAGAAAGGTGGATCAACCCAGGGATTTCGCGACAGGTCATCGCACGCGCACGTGCCTCCATCGAGTGAAAGTGATGGATTCGAACAGATGGATTCGAAGACGACAACCAACAAAAAACCCATGTTTGAATCGATCATAACTCAAGATCAACCAATCCAAATGCAACGAAATTTTCACAGCATCTTGCATACAAGGTAAAGAATGTTCCTGCCAAGTTTCATCCCGATTGGATCAATTCTTGATGGATACGAAATCAATTCGTATCGATCACAGATCGAGTCGAAACTTGGTGGGGTCGGTCGCGTGGGCCCACTCACATGCTAGAAAAAATCTCTCGAAGTTTGAGCGCGATCTGAGCCCCCTATGCCTATAAATAGCCTCCTGAAGCCTACAGAAAAAGGACATTTTTGGCTATTGGACGTCCAGACTCTGCCGGATACATTTCTACACTTCAATATAACTATTGTACTCGAAATTCTTCATTGCTACTGCTGTAATCATCTGTAACCACAAGGATAATCAATAAAAGGATAAAACTTTAAAGTGGACGTAGGCCGGAGATAGCCGAACCACTATAAATCTTGCGTCTCTATTCATTATTTCTGGATTATTGCTTGCTGTTTGCTGTGATCTGTGATTTGTGTTTGGGATATTGCTGATTTATATTCATATTTTGGTGCTTTCACGATATTTGGGGTTTGTGACCATTTTTGGCGCACACTTTGGTGCTTTCACTGAGAACGACGAGCACCCGCTACATCGGATTGAAGTTTGGATTGGAAGAGCGTGAAGAATTCAGCCTTAGAGCAAAATGACTAGACAAAACAGTAGAAGGCAAAGGGCTGAGAAAAGCCAATAGGAAGGAAGTCAAGAAGCTTCCTCCGGAGCTGGAGAAGGACAAGCTTCCATCTACATCACCAGGGATGAAATGGAAGCTATGGCAAATTCTTTGCAAGAGAGATTGTTGAAAAGTCAACAGGAAATAATGCAGACTTTCTTTGAGCAGATAAGAGCTGCAGGGATGCAGAACTTAGGAATAGCTACAGCGGCTGTTAATGTGGAACATGGAGCTAGGGTTATGGAACCCAATGGAGGACGAAACAAAGAACCCGAAGGCGATCAACGAGGACTTGGGGGGCAGGCCCACAGGATCCAACACCGGAGGACCTTTGGAAGGAGTTCAACAGGCTTGAGCCAACGTTGCTGCTAATGAGCCACATGAAGAATATGTGACGAAGTTCCCTCTGGGGCATGGGGGGCAACCCCTGATAGACAATGCTGGATTGGTAGAGATAATCAGGAAAACTATGTGTGGAGGTTTGACTAATGGAGATTTAAAAGGAGTAAACAGGAATGCGTTCGCTCGGGAAATCAGGATAGCTCAGAATCCACCTAAGTTTAAGTTACCTAGCGTGGAAGTATATGATGGCAAGGCTGACCCAACTGATCACTTGATGAGATACACCAGACACATGGAAGTGCTGGGGACATCGGAGGAAGTAATGGCCAGATGTTTCCCTTTGTACTTGACAGACTTAGCTGCAATGTGGTTTAGGCAGTTGGAGGAAGGATCTATCAGGACTTGGAGGGAATTGGTGGATAGGTTTTTGGGGCAGTTTCGGATTCATATCAAGAGACCAAAGAACGTAATGACGCTAACGTCGGTGAAGCAAAGGACGGATGAATCACTTAGAGCTTTTCTGACTCGATTCAATGCGGCAATTGCTTCGGTGGATCGGTTGGATCCATCAATGGTTTTAACGGCGGCAGTGTTAGGAGTCAGGGAGGATTCGGACTTCAAGGTTTCTTTGATAGGAGACCCGCCGCTGGATCTCGGGGAATTCTTTCACGAAGCTGAAAGATTCCTTCGACAAGAGGATGCGTGTGCAGATTTAAAGTTAAAGGAGGTGAATGCAACTGATGGTAGAGGACCATCCAGCAAAGGTTCGGATAAAGATAAAGGAAAAAGAAAGTTGGACGATGATTCTGGAAAAGCTAGGAAGCGATGGAAGGATCCAAAGTTTTCTACATACACAGGGTTGAACGAGACGCTGGAGTGGATACACCTGGATACTCGGAATTGCCTTCCCTACCGAAGGCCGGCTAGGAGAGAATCATCAGAACGGGAGAGGGCATCAGGAAGGCACCGTCTCTTCTACGATTTGGATGGACATGATACCAACAGCTGCAGACTTTTGAAGGACATAATTGAGGAACATGTTAGTAATGGACAACTGAGGCAGTATATTGGAACACGGAATGCATCGGTGGAGCAAGAGCAACCACCGTCTACCTCACTCCATGACAATGTGAGGCCCAGGAATGATGGTCGATTGATTATCAATTGAATCGGATAATATGGAATAAGTAACAAACCATAAGCAAACGACCAAGTCATTTACACATGTATGAGGACGGAGATAGCCCCTAGGCATGCTTTGAATGATGATAAACTGCGAAGCTATGGCTTGTGACATCTGTTTTTTGTTTTGCATTGGACAGTTGATTTTCTAGTTTGGTTTTGGAGTTTAGTTTGAAATCCTGGTTTTGTTTGCTTTCTGTTTTGGATTTTCGTCTGGATGGTTGGTTTCTGTTTTGGATGTTGGTTTGGATTTCTGATTTTCTGGTTTTGATTTGGATTTTGAATTGGATTTTGGATTTGATTTTGGATTGGATTTTGATTGGATTTTTATCTGGTTTTTGATAAAAGGTCGTCGGGTACGGATTATGCCTGGCAAGGGGTGAGTCGCTTTGCCCGAACGTGGTAAATTGACTCATTCAGGTCGTCGAGTATGGACTATGCTCGACATGGGTTCGAAGAGAACAGGATTCGGCCTAGGACTTAGGCCATGTATTATCAATTGTTATTTTCAGGTCGCTCAGTATGGACTATGCTCAGCAAGGGTCTGGAGTGACCAGGATTCGGCCTAGGACTTGGGCCCCATATTATCGATTATTGTATCAGGTCGTTGAGTGTGGACTATGCTCAACAAGGGTCCGGAGAGACCAGGATTCGGCTTAGGACTTAAGCCATGGCATTGTACAACGTCCAGGGACATTGGACCACGGTCGTTAGGTGTGGATTGCGCTTGGCAAGAGCCCGGAGAGGTTATGGGTTTGGATATCGTCCCGGAGAGGTCCTGGATTCGGTTATTAGCTATTGGATAAGGATGGATTAGGACTCGGTTGTCGAGTTCGAATGGACAAGGAATTGGCTATGGACTTTGGATATCGGATTCGAAACTATTCAAAACACGCCTTCTTGTCACAAGGCATGTTTTAGGGGGAAAATGTTACCCCACCTTTTGGTCAAGGCTGTAATATCAACAAATTGGCAAGGAATGATGGATATTGGGATTGGAGATCGATTGGAATCATGACTGCAATCAATGTCGTCAAAATTTGGTTAAGCTTCGATCGGGACGGAATCGATTGGAGATTATGATAAGGACTAGGAGAGGCTATGTTACAAATTTCAGGCTAATCGGAGTTCGTATGAAGGAGATATGATCGATACAAGGTAGGAAGAACATGTTGTTCGTATGCATTGGTGCAAAGGATTGGCTCGTATCGATGTGTTTCGCATCGATCAGGAGGATAGTGTTTCGAATCGATAGTGTTCATATCGATCAAAGGCAGGGCATGGTGGTGATTCGAATCGATACGTTTCGTATTGATCAGAAAGTAAGGACTTCGAATCGATACCGTTCGTATCGATCGGCACAGGTTCGACTCAATAACTTCGTATCGATCGGATAGGAAGGCTAGATGGATTTCGACCGGATGGCAACACACCCTGATCGGTAGGCAAGCATGCGGAGGTTTGTTCGAATCGATACGTTTCGTGTCGATCAGGATGGGGGCAGGTGGTACATTTCGAGTCCATGGTCTCGGATCGGTCACCGGAGCTTAGTTCGACTCCATCAGGTAAATCTTTCTCCGTATCCATCAGGTAAGGTCTCGTTCGTATCCATCATAAGGGTAAGCTTCGTATCCATTTCATCACAACCACTTCGTATCGATAACCACCGTGGTCATTTCGTATCGATCAATGTGAATGATCGATGCGAAGTGTACTCCTGGAATCGATGCAAAGAGAAACACGAATCGATGGGTACGAGCATGCCGTTGCGAAGTTATGGATATGGACGAAGCATAAAACATGGATGCAAGTCCATGTCCCCAGGAAAGAAGCGTTCAACACGGCGAGGAAGTTGGATCAACCCAGGGATTTTGCGACACGTCATCGCACACGCATGTGCCTCCATCGAGTCGAAAGTGATGGATTTGAACAGATGGATTCGAAGACGACAACCAACGAAAAACCCATGTTTGAATCGATCATAACTCAAGATCAACCAATCCAAATGCAACGAAATTTTCATAGCATCTTGCATACAAGGTAAAGAATGTTCTTGCCAAGTTTCATCCCGATTGGATCAATTCTTGATGGATACGAAATCAATTCGTATCGATCACAGATCGAGTCGAAAGTTGGTGGGGTCGGTCGCGTGCGCCCACTCACATGCCAGAAAAAATCTCCCGAAGTTTGAGCGCGATCTGAGCATCCTATGCCTATAAATAGCCTCCTGAGGCCTACAGAAAAAGGACCTTTTTGGATATTGGACGTCCAGACTCTACCAGATTCATTTCTACGCTTCAATATAATTATTGTACTCAAAATTCTTCATTGCTACTGCTGTAATCATCTGTAACCAGCAAGGATAATCAATAAAAGGATAAAACTTTAAAGTGGACGTAGGCCGGAGATAGCCGAACCACTATAAATCTTGCGTCTCTATTCATAATTTCTCGATTATTGCTTGCTGTTTGCTGTGATTTGTGATTTTTGTTTGGAATATTGCGGATTTATATTCACGTTTTGGTGCTTTCACGATATTTCGGGTTTGTGACCATTTTTGGTGCAAACAGGGGAGTCCCCAGACGGAGGCATAATGTCAATTTCCTCCTTTGAACTTGAATCTAAGGGGATTCTCCCTGTAGGTGGATTCGGAGGAACTGGATCTACGACTGGGGGCGGAATAGACGCACTAGTACCAACAAGTGTACCTTCGGGTGATATCATTCTAAGTGGAGTCAGGCCAGATGCCGTCAGTCCACCCTTAGAACTACCGCCATGAGCTTCTGCCTCCATTTCTGCGTTGATTTCAGCTAGTATCTCTGCTTCACGAGCAGCACGAGCTTCATTGGGGGCAGCAGTCGTCTGTGTCGAAGCACTAGAGGCAGGCGAAAATCAACTAAGGACGAACGGTAAGTTCGCAAAGGGTTCGCTCTGTCGGCCGAGGAGCTCATTAATCATCTGCTCATCAAAAGAAAGTGAGCTCCCCTATGTTACTTCAACAGGCACGGCCGTGGTTGTAGTGATCGCCTCAGTGATAATGGCCTCCTGCATATGTTGTGATTCTTGGATCGCAGGATGTGCTGCTGATGTAGCTTTAGTCACTGGACAAGCAAGAAGAAAAAATTGTTAGTACACGCTTCAAAACAAGCCCTTCATTTCAGACGCACACGAGATTTGTGCAAAGTACCTTCCTCAACTTGACTCATGGCTGGCTAAACAGCTTCCGAAGAGTGCTCCCTTATAGGAGATAAGTGTGGCTACTCCGGGTCATAGGCAGGGACGGGCTGTGGCTCTATCACCGGGACCGGCTCGGACACAGATGAAGTAACCATCTCAGAACTTGTTGCTTGATGTGCGATGCCGGAACCCTTGCTAACTTCTAGGTGCTGGGTGCCCAGTCTCTCCCTTGCATGAGAAATCATAGAGTCATGAAGAACCTTCTTTTCATCTTCGCTCAATATGTGGTTCTCCAGCTCAAATTCATCGAGGGCACCACCCGACAGCACCGCCTCCTCTTCTTCAACCAAAAAATTCCAGGCGTTGTATAGATGTGTCGAGTAATCGTCAAGCCAAGCCAGATTCTTGTGTCTTAGTAAATTGGCATTATAAGTGACGAGAATCTCCTCTATGTCAACCTCAAGCCTGGCTTCCACCACCTGAACCTTTTCATCGACTTCAGCCTCAACCTCGCGGACCTTTTCCATGGCCGCATCTCTCTCCCTCTGAAGCACTACCGCTTTATCGCACGCTTCTTGTGCGAAAACATTAGCAGCATCTCCCTCTTTCATGATTTCCGAGACTTTGGCCTTAAGCTCGTTTAGCTCTTTCAGGGCTGCATCCCGCTCAGCGGTCATGATGGTGTTCCTGTAGCCCATATCCTCCACCGTAGCGTAGTGCTCCCATTTTATTCGATCCATTGCCACGTGGGCCACGTCGCCTTCTGAAGAGCTTCAATCTCGGATTAACAAGAAGCCTCGGCCTTATTACTAAGCACTTGAATGATCCGGTCTTTCTGGCCGAGTTCTTTCTCCAGCCTTTCAATCATGACTGCCCGGTCGAAGGCCACCTTCGATGCCTTTTTTGCAGTTTTCGACCACTTCTGATACTAGAAGAATATATCCGCGACATAATCATGCACTGTCTGTTCAGCCGACGCCGGAATCCTTTTCAAGCATGGAGGAAAGACGAACCCATCAAAACAAATACCAGGAAAGTCCTTTCTCAGCTGAGTGAGCCAAATCACTCCTTCCCCAGTGGGTTCGACGAGGGCCTGTGTAGTAATTGAGAGATCTGCAACTTCAATACTACGTTGAGATTCTAGCCTAGACGATTGGGAAGATGGTTTGTGCCACAGAGCTTCCGAGGGTCGTGAAACATGAACTGGTGGTGGTACAGGATCTCTGGAAGGTGGCATACGAGATCAAGACCGACGCCTATACCCCTTATACATGTCAGACCATTCCTGACTAGAGTACCCCTGATCATAGTCTCTGTCTCCTTCTCTCCTACGCAATTCGTAGTATGACAAAGATCGACGTTTGCTGCGTAGGCTACCAAGCATTGAACCTTGACCGGACATGGTATCTGTAAGGCAAAACGGGGACAAATGTTAGTAATCTTTCACAGTGGGCGTTTTATAGTCAGAAATCGTGTAGTACCGTGAAGTGTGAATGTATGTGCAACCCCCCGACCAACCGGATGTGTCGACCACGCTAGTGGGCAGAGACTCGCTTAAAACTAAGGCGTGTTGAAGTTCATCCAATCCGGCATCATGCTGCATGGACACGTCGCCCGAAATTGGAAGATCGGCGAGCCCTTCGTAAAGATTTTCCGTTCTTGGGGGAGACACCTCCGAAATTCTAACTCCGGAGGCGGGCTGGGACGTAACCATAGATTTCCATCTCCCCATTTTGGATTGCTTAAAAATGGCTGCCTTGCCTTTTCTCTTTTCTTCAGAATCCTGGGTCGCGTCTACAAGAACGGCTAAAGGTTCGTCATTAGTATGGGTTCTTTCGGAATCAACTTCCTCAACTATGACCACTCTAGGCTTCTTGCGCTTAACTCGTTCCCTTGAGATAGTCCTTAGTGCACCTTCGAGCCTTATACTTTGTCTTCGCTCAATCAGTCCAAGAATCCTAAGATTCCTATCCGTCAGGACCAAGTCAACGTTCCTCTCTTCACTTGGGACCTCTTGGAGAACCCGGACTATCTCCTTGTAATACCCGCCTTCAGGTCGCTGAATTATGGCTGTAAGGAAAAAGAAATATGTGTTTGGTTTCATCTATAACTGTCTTATCAATTACTCGAGAAGATGGCGATACTCAAGTCTAAATAGCCATCGATTGGTGAATCCTAGGGGGCATCTGACATAGAACCACTCCATCTTGAATTAGCTCAGCCTAGTCCAAGACCCCGTAACTACTTGACAATTTCTCACCGCCTCCAGGAACGTAAAGGATGGGCCATCTGTCCAATTTTGAAGTTGAATAAGTATCTTATATCTGTCGGGAGCGGTGGTCGATAAAGATACTCCATGAATACAATGAACAAGCTGTTCAGCAAAGCGTATCCGCTAGGGTGTAGTTGAGATGGAGCGATCCCTAGAAAAGACAACACTTCTCTTATATACTGGTTAAACGGGGGCTGCGTCCCAGCTGCGTACGCATGGCGATTAAATGCGATATACCCCTCTGGTGGATTGTGCGGTCTGTCGTTTGGTCCTGGCAATAACACATCATCCATTGACAGACCATGTCAAGGAATATTCTCCCTAGCATATCTTCAGAGATGTGGGATGAAACAGAATCTGGCGGACTATTGATGAAAGATGTATCAGGTGCCTCGTCCGGGGCTGGACCAATGATTTTGGCCTCAATGTCCGGTATTTCGATTGCTGGAGGAGTTAAACTCTGAATTTCTTGTGGCTGCAAGCTTGAAGTTTCCACTGCTAACTAACACATGAAAAACCATCATTAGGCGCTAATGAGCCCATGCATCTCCCATTGTGAAGTGTGTGAATGTGTTGTGCGATGCAGTGTTGTGCAGTACTTGAAAACATTCAACAGAGATAATGGAAGAACGCAAACGACGAAGACTTCAGAATCCAGTTGGGATGACCGTCATCGCTGACCGTCATAACTGAACCATTCGGATGTTGGCAATCGATCCGAATTAAAATTTCTTATTATGCTGTTAATTTATAGTTCCGTCAATGAGCTTCAAAAGGCAGTCAAAGGTGTAGTTCTACAGTCAAGTCCGATTATGCAAGGCAGAAGCTCGTTGGAGTCGAATGTTCAAATGTGCAAAAGTTCTCTAAATATATCAAACTCCGGCTTGGGATCGATCTCCACAGCTCAAATTAGCAACAAGTCAAAGGCCTCCTTTTCATATTGATAGCGTTCGAAACGATACATTTCGTATCGATCGAATTCGAATCGATACGCTATGCATCGATCAAATTCGTATCGATGTGTTTCGTATCGCCCCAATTCGAATCAGTATGTCTCGTGTCGTTCAAGCTCGAATCAATACGCTTCGTATCAATTAAGTTGTGCCAACTTTCACAACTTGGGAACTTCGCATCGATCGTATTTACAACTATCAAAAATGATAGAGTTTGTATCGACCGCTTGCACAAAACTTGATATCGATCATGCTTCTTACGGTTTCATATTAAATGCTTACAATCGATACGAAGTGCGTCCACCCAGGATCGATAGGGACCCCATCACTCCTCATTTAACACTATATCGATGCGAACCCCACATCCGGTTATTGATACGAAGTCAAGCCACGATCTTTCTTTTCATCGGTACGAAATGGAGGCCAAGCAACCATCAATAGATTGCTCCATATCCTTAACCCCTTCTTCTCCAACCTACACGAGCATCGCCATGGCCACTCTCGACCAAACTTTGGCCCAGATCTGGCCTTAGCCTTTAGCAAAATTGATAATCGAAAAAAATGGTATGGATCTAAAATTCAAACTCTGTCGCATGAATTTGGTCATAGCTGATTGATTACCTAGATTAAAGTTGGAATTCGAAGGATTGAAGGACTGAATTTGATCGATTCCAAGGCAATATGCAGTGCCTCTTTTCTCAAGTTCATGGGTCGATGCGTAAGTAGAAAGCAGAGGAGGAAACAGTAAAAAGTGAAAAGTGGAAAATGGTCGAAGTCCAAAGTATTTATATGGATCCTAGGGAGAAAGAGGGGCGATTCACCATCCAGTCAACATGGCCGGTCATTGCAGGTCAACACTCCGATCGAGTCGAACGGCGAGTTCGAATCCATCAGCTCAAGCTCCTACCGATTTGAAATGGTCAGTAGATCCATCGATACGAAGTATACGATGAAGATAGCTCTGGAGACAATTGAGTTCCATGTATTCGAAATCTTTATTCACATCGATAAGTTCACAGTCACGGTCCATCATTGCGAACTGTTCTGTTCGAACCCATTGATTCCATCGATACAAACCTCAGTTTCGAATCCATCATAGCACGTACACATCGATGAGAAGTATCCATATCACATCCACTAAATGCAAAGTCCATCAATACGAAAGCAACCTTTCAAACTTCTATATCGATTCAGAAGAGGATCGATACGAAGGAGGATCTAAAAACAATCATTAAGCGTTGTCACAACTCGAGTTTCACATCAGTTCAGGAGAGTATCGATACGGAATTCGATACGAAAAAACTGACGACGACTCATGAATGTGTAACGTTAACGAGAGTCAGGTTAACGTATATACATGACAAGTTAATATTCAATTTTAAATATTCACAGGAATTGGATATCCATCTAATAACGATTGCAGCGACAAACAGCTAATAGCTATCACGCAACAATCAGTCACAACAAGGCAAGATTACAACCTTCAACAAAAAAGCAATAACTGTTCAGAGTGAAGACTACGGCTTTTCAAAGTACATCATGTTTCCACAAGACGTACTTTGGAGGGCAAATGTTATCCTGCCTTTTGGCAAGGCCGAAATATCAAGGAACTGGTTATAAGCTCAAAATCATTCGTCCTGGGTATCGGACAAGTACAGGTTCGCTATGGGTGTCGATGTTTTTTGTCCAAGTCCGAATCAGGCTACAATCAACAAGACACATCAGGCGAAGCCATAGAAGCCAACTTTCCAAGTTTCAAGTCAATCCGAGTTTGTATGCTCAAGTTATGATCGATGCAAGTTGAAGAATACAACTCCTTTTTCGTATCCGTAGTTGAGCCTCTATTCGAATCCATAGTATTCGTATCGATCAGGGCTACAATAACCTTGGTTTCATATCCATCAGTGCACTTTGGTTCGTATCGATAGTATTCATATCCATCAGTGCACTTTGGTTCGCATCGATGTTGTTCGTATCCATCAACTTCGCACCGATCGGTCTCGTATCCATCAAATAGCCTCGCTTCGCATCGATCGTCCATCACCCAATTTGTATCCATCGGCTGGAAACATGTTCGAATCCCTCGGTTACACCTAGTTAGTGCCTATAAGGCGGCCATACTCCGTACCTATTGATTAATCATTGCTCGTATCCATCGAACCAGGCCACATTGTCATCTATTCGAATCCATCATAAGGCCGCTTGTTCGTATCCACCAAGTTGTGGTAACCTTGATCGGTACGAACAAGGAATGAGTCAATGGATCCGAACAAGGCTACCTGAATATGTTCGAACTAGAGTAACTCCATCGATGTAATACATACAACGGCCATTGATGCAAACGAGGCGAGATTCATGGATGCAACACGGTCAACTCGGAGCAAAGAGTGGATCGATGCGAGGAATGTATCCCACGTCACCGCGTCATTACATGCACGATCGATTCGAAGCTAATCGATTCGAAGACATGGATTCGAACCAGGCAGCCATGCGAGAAACTTAAACTCATATCAATCATAACTCAAGATCCACGAATCGAAATGCTATGAAATTTTCACAAAAGACTATGTGCAAGCTAAGGAATGTTCTTGCCAAGCTTCAGCTCCATTGGACACGATCTTGATCGATACGAATTGATTTCGTATCGATCACGGATCGAGTCGAAACACTCCGGGATCGATCGTGTGGGCCCACTCACGTGCTAGAAGAAGTCCTCCGAAGTTTGAGCGAGATATCAACCTCCTACACCTATAAATATAGCCCCAGAGCCTACAGAAAATGGATCTTTTGATTCTCAAGCGCCCAGACTCTGCCGGATCGAGTTTTGCATTTTAATCTTGCTGTTGAATTCGAATTCCAAACTGTAACCTACTGTTATTCGCTGTAATGTGTAATCGTTGAAAGAGAATTAATAAAGTCATAAAACTTCATAGTGGACGTAGGCAACACGCCGAACCACTCTAAATTGCTTGTCTGTACATTTACCTTTCTGTTTGTTGGAGTTTTTGTTAGATAATCTTCTTTTTAAATTTATATTCTTCACTGTTATCTCTTCAAAATCTTCCTAAGAGTGTTGTGTCCATTTTTGGTACAAACAACATTGCTTGCCGCTTGGAGCAGTTCCCTCCTTCAACCACTTCTTGAAAGAAACTCTTCTAAACTTGGGAATTGATCCATTTCAAACTAATCCTAATGGGTACGCGATCTTAACCTGCCTTCACATCCTATTTATATAGACATTTAAACATGCCATGAGTTTCGACGAGTTAAGATATTTTCCCTTATTCAAGAAGAGAGACAAGTGTCCATCCCTTATTGTCATCGAGGCCTAAAGAAACTTCAAGATCGTACTGCAGCTTCATAGCAACCTATCTTAATTCAAGACCCAATATTTCTTTGTTAGCTATCCTGATTGATCTAATCGCCTTTGGACGGTAGGACGTAAGTTCTCCCTTTTACCTATTGAGATTCAATATGTCGCTATGGTATTTTTTATAGATCGAATACTTCTTGTAGTTATTCCAGCCGAACAAAGATACATCACTTGATCCGATTTTTCATACTCTGAAGGCCGTTGATGCCAAGGAGAGATTGGTTAATTTTTGCTAACGGACGATAAATTGCTTCGATATAGGTTGTTGCATCCCAGGAGATCTGCCATGACCATTGAAGTTCCGTCTCCTTCCCATTATAGAATAAGAACACGTTCCACTTTTTCATCACACGACTCCAAAGAGGGTGATTTCCCAAAAAGAGAAGGTCTGTTTGGCGAGTCAACCGAAGAAATTCATGAAGGAAGTAGTGTTACGATCGAAGCTAGTTGCTCGTCCAGAATGCCTTCGATTTCAAAGGAGGGAGAAGAAGAATTCAAGCAGTGCAAGGGCAAGGCTGGGGTGAGGACAGTAAAAGAGGAGGGTGAAGTTGAGGGCAGTAGTAGTTATGATTCCTCTTCCAGCGATGATGAATTAGATGCAAGTTCGGCGATGGAAACTTCGAATCATGTGACGAAACTCCTACATTTTCCTCCTCAAGAGATTCACAATAAAGAGGTTCCTCCAACAGTCAAGTGACTTTAGGATTTCCCGCTTTAAGAAATAGGTATTGACTTAGGGGATTTGAGCAACATTTACGTGAATATCAATGAACTGATGGGAGAAGATTTCGAACTCCAGGGATCGTCTCCCTGCCCTAGTCATATTATGTCTAGAGTCAGCCCAATTTCTACCATGGTGACTTCCCGATCCAGTTTGTGTTGTCCTTTTGCGCCGCCTATGACATATTACACATTTCACTAGGGTCACACTCACTTATACGTGCACTGTTTAGGTCTAATTTTAGTCGCTAAAGCTCTTTATTTATTCTTTATATCAGGTACTATAAAAGGCCGTGGAATTTTCGAGGATCTTGAACAATTCACTGATTCATAATGCTGATCAGGTCTTCAAGCCGCCACTAGCCTCGTTAAACCGAGGGAGAGTGTAGGAGGCAGAAAGACTTTGAAGTCGATGCACGTCACTGGGATGACAGAGAGTGGAGTAGGGTTTATAAGAGTGGTTATGACTTACGAGAAGAGAAAATCTCCTGACGACCGAAAAGAGCGGCCTAAGAAGCCAAAGGTAGATCGCGGTTCTCATCCCTCTGGGCATCAAACTTTTGCTCCATCTCTAATCTTTGTTGGACTTGAAATTCTGGCTTCCACTATCCAAGTTACATCTTCATCCCAAGCTCTGTTAACTCATATGGTGCCCACTTCTTGTCCTTCACATCCTTGTAGAAGGATGGCTTATATTCTTCTATGCCATCACCCTAGACTCAAAGTTGGGCTCCATTCGTGGCTTTTAAAGGGAGTTAAATTTGACCATGAACTGTGCCTAATCCGCAAAGATTCCTATATGCCCCATCTTCAGGCAATTCAAAGTGATTCGGATAAAGTGGAGGGATGGAAAAGTTATGCAAGCAGTTGGCAGACATGAACCACAACAATTATTAAGGGATCCTTTCCTTTGAATCAGAGAAAGACGATTATGAGAGGGCGTTAGTGGAACGTGACGCTAGAATCGAGCGATAAACACAAGAGAAGGACACTGCACTCTGAGAGAGTAAGAACAGAGCCAGCTTGCTAAAGGAACTAAACGAGGCACATACTGAAGTAGAAATCATGTTCCGAGATGAAATCAAGAAGGCCCACATAGAGAAGTTAAGTGGAAAGAACAGCTTGAAACCCGAGACATGATAGTTGAAGCTCAGAAGAAAACTATCGTCAATCACAATGAAATCGTTGAAATCTATAAAACGAAAATTGATGAGTATGCGGGAATTGTGGAATTCAATGACAAAACCATTTCTAATCAGACTCAAGTGATTGCTTCACTCCAGGGAAAAGTCGGATAGCTTAGCACCAAGAAGACCTAAGTTGAAGTCAAGAAGGTCGCCGAAACAGTGGATTACTTGAAGTTACATGATACTTTTGAAAAGAAGATGGATGATACCATCTTAATTTTTTATGTTAACTCCTTGCTGCATCGGGGGTGTCTCGGCATTTGGGCCCCAAATTCCCGCGTACTCTTTCCATGGTTTAAGAAGAATTTATGGCCTATTTTTGAGAGAATGGGGATGTGTACACCGAGCAAGAGTTGGAGGATTCCTATCTCAATGAAGAATCGAAGAAAGCTTTGATGGAGGGTTAAGGGATCATTCGAATTGAGAGGGAACAAGAGGCTGCCAATGTTGCTAGGACTGCAACTACTAAAACGCTGCCAAAGTGTTTCCTTTCAAGGCCTATGAATCGTCAAAGCAGCCTCACGATCAGTTAGCAAGTTCGAACGATGATGCCTTGTTGTCTGCCCCTTTAGGGCTGTTTCGAAAGCCTCGGGTGGTCCTAAAACTTCTCCAAAAACTCTACAGCCATAGAAAGAAGGAAAAGGTGGAGAGTATGAAATTGTAATTTTTGGCCATTCTTCTGATGCAGGTGACCTTCTTGTTTCCCCCGAATTTGAGAATTTCAGCTTACATCGCAAGAATAGGACAAATGCTTTCATTTTTGATCTTAAAGGTTCGTCTTCTTTACAATTAACCTGCCGTTTTCTTTGATCCCTGGGCTTGCTACTATTTCAACTGCCTCGACACTTGTTTGCATAGTTGCTCGATTGCTGCACCTGTATCTGAATCAAAACGGAGGTCAGAATCTGAAAAAATTGTTGTGTTGCATGGTCTGGACGACCCTTTCGTATCATTGAAAGGTGATTTCATGGTAGTTGAAGCTCGAGAGTAGGAAGACTAAACTGGCTAGCTAAATAAATCTGCACAACGGATGGTGGCCATTAAGAATGGAAAAATCGAGGAGAGAAAATCTTCAAGGAGTCCCATCAAGTTCTGTAAGCGCAGTACCAAGGGGGAGTCTTTCGATAAGGTTGAAGAGTAGGAAGGAGGTGTTGGCTTAGAGGAGATAGTTGATATTTCAAGCATCGATTCTACTTCTGGCAAGGATTTTGGGTGGAAGATGAAACTTTTAACTAAAGGTGGGAAGGGGAGTGGTGGAAAGCGGTATCGATAGGCTTGGATAAGAGTGGATCAATATTTTGGGACATTCGATTTTGTTTGATACATGTTTTGTTAAAGTGTAGAGTCTACACTTATTGATTTGATTGCTGTAGCTTTATATTTTCCTTTTATTGGCCGATATTGTGTGGGTACGGCCCCTACATTTTGACTTGTATAGAAAATTCTGTAAGAAATACAATGTTGACATTTTGATTGTAACTTTATCTATCTACTTATCTACGTTCCCTGCACTTATGCCAGTTTTATTTACTGCTATTTTATTTTATCTAATTCTGTAATCACCGCCAAAATTCTTTGTTTGGAGTAACAAAACTATGAAATACTAGGTTTATTGTTTGTTTTTTAGTATCGGTGTGTGCCCCTTGGTTCATGGGGTTGCTTACTGCAAACAATTGATAAATGACCGGTTGATCCAGCTGATTTTTTGGACGTTTATAACCAGACCTGTTTTATGGTTCCTATTTTCGAGAACTTGTGATTTGATTGCCTTGATTCCAGAGATATTGTCGGTCAATGATCGGAATTTTCTACCGACTCATAGTCGTTTGATATTACTAGATTCATACCCATACCCTTGATAGTGGGAGTGGATTGATTCTTGTTCGTCCTGCAATAGACAAGTCTCTCGACACTCCCGAGGCAATGCTGGTACTTAAGAGTGTGTGCGGCTTATAAGATGCATGACTTTTGGGATCGATATGACCCATCGATCCAGTAGGGTTTGGAATTTCTCAAAGTTGCCAATCTTCGGGAAATATAAGCAGTTCTTGTTTCGAAAGGATGATTCCACGGCTCAAAAAGTAATGCACGGCTTATGGGGATGTGCGACTTTTAAGGTTGTAATTGCTTGGATATGATTCCACAATCCAAGACAAAGTACACGACTTACGAAATGTGTGGCTCTTATTTGGGCCTTTCTAGCGTTGCTGGAGCAACATCGGTTCTTAGAAGGCGCGGACCAGGTTCCACTGATCCAATGGTTTGAGTTGATTTTCTTCCATCGTCCCAACGAGTAAGCGTGACGTACTTGAGCATGGTTCCACTATCTTAAGTAGTGATCGGACGATTTTGAGTCGATTTGACCATGTCGACTTAGCAAGTTACTTTTGTGAACATGGTTTCATTGGTTCAGAAAGCAAAGAAATTTTGCCAACGAAAGTTGGGCAAGTTTTTCCTATTTGCAATGCCTCTGGTATTCTAGGATGACTTATTGAAATAGTGTATATATATAAGATAATCTTAAGCAAAGTAATGAAATAGCGATCGTTGTTCCATGCTCAGGGAATTTGGATTCGGTCAACGGTTGTTCGCTTGAATGTGCCATCCCCCAGCTTCTGACCAATCACAAATGGTCCTACCCAGTTTGGTCTGAGCGCACCTGGTACAGGGTAGACTCTCTTAAGGCCAAGGTCTCCCACTTCGAAGGTGCGATTTTTAATTCTACAGTCGAAGTATCGTGTGACTCCTTTTGTGAGCGGCAGTCCGTAGTTTGGCTTCCTCCCTCTTCACCTCGACCATATCCAATGACTCAAGTAGGATTTGTTCATTCTATCCTTGATCGAAGTTTCACCTCCGATGATAAGGAAATTCTATATCAACCGGGATTATTGCTTCTGCACTATATGCTAGTGCGATTTGAGAGTGCCCAACTATAATTTGTGCATTGTCCTATAGGCCCACAGTTTGAGTGGAAGTTCATCGACCCAATTTCCTTTTGCTTTAGTTAGCCATTTTTTGATGGTGGACTTGATGATCTTATTTACTGCTTCCACCTACCGGTTTGCATGTGGATGCGCACCAACGGAAAAGCTTTTCTCGATTCTAAAGCGTTTGCAAAGTTTTTGAACTCAGCGCTTTCGAATTGAGTCCTGCAACCCATGATGATTTTCTATGGCACCCCTAACCTTCAAATAATGTTTTTAGTAATAAATTTGATGAATTTTTATGGTAATAGTAGCTAGCATTTCTGCTTCAGCCCATTTGGTGAAATAGTCAACGGTAGTGATAGCATATTTGGCTCCCACTTTAGCTATTGGTAATGTGCCAATCAAATTGATTTCTCGGATTGCGAATGACCATGGGTTGATCATCTGTGTTAGCTCCATCCAGGGGGTTCTTTGGATCTTGCTGAATCTTTGGCATTGATTGCACCGTCTAGCGTATTCTATTGCATCACAGTTCACTATTGGCCAAAAGTACCTATACCGAAGAACTTTCTTTGCAAGGGTTTGTCCTCTGGTATGAACTCCATGATCGCCTTCATGAACTTCTTTTAGAATCCTTCATGCTTCTTCATTGGTCACACATCTGAGGAAGGGGTAGAAAATCCTCTTTGGCAGAGTATCCCATCCTACACTACAAATCACGGTGCCTTTCAGAGAAGCTACTTCCGCTAGTTCTTGTCTACGGGGAGATCTCCTATGAGCTGGTAGTCCTTAATCCAGTTGATGTCCATTTTGCCTATGCACGGAGCGGTCATTGTTTCAACTGGGACCAACCCCAATGACCGAGCTTTTCTAGAACTGGCTAGCTTGGCAAGATAATCCGCCTTCGTGTTCTATTACCAAGGGATATGAATTATGGTGTAATGCTCGATGTCATTTCAGCAATTCCAATACTTCAGATAGATACAGGGCGAGATTCTCCTCTCGAGCCGGGTATTCACCTTTCACCTGACAGATGACTAGCTAAGAGTTACTATAGATGTGTATGATTTTTATCTCGAGTTCTCTTACAATCTTTAGCCAGCTATCATTGCTTCGTATTCTACTTCGTTCCATTCTCTATTTCCTAACACTCTTAAGCTAAACGAAAAATGGAAGAAAAGAAGGGAATTTAAATTCCTAAGCCCTAGTTTTTCTTTGGAATTCAAATTCAAGTTATAAATCAAAGAGAAGCTTAAGTAAGCATCCTCGTCATCTTCTCCATCTCAATCTCTCTCCAATTTTCAGAAATTCCTATAAACTAATCTAGGAAATCTTTGATGTGATACTAGATTAGAGATTCTAGAGGTGTAGTAGAGGAGGAATTGATCGTAGCTTGTTTTGGTGCTTATCTTTTCTATTTTTGAGTTTAAATGTGAGTTCTTGAACTCACATCCATGTCTATAGCTTTGATTGTTGTTAGGTATGAATTCCTAACATCTATTTCTTATTCAATTTCTTTTGAATTGAATTAGTTTGGTGAAGTTTTCAAATTTTGGTATTTTGAAGTCAAAATTTATGAAAACCCTTGTATGGGTGTTTACACATGTTGATTTGGGTGAATTGAAGAGCCTTCAGGGTTGGATTATCGCTTGGCATAAATCCCTAGTCGCAGTTGCTCATTCAATCACTTCTAAATCCAAAAAGTTATGTAGGCTTGTCCATTTAAGGGCTTTGCAAATTCTATCTAGCTACAGGCGACAGATGCCTTTGGATTATCCATAGATGTCTGTAACCTTAGGGTAACAATTTCTCGAAACAGGGGACAGACGTCTGTGGATTTCCCACAAACGTCTGTGGCTGTTAAATTCTGAAATTTGGCTTACTTTTATGTTGATTTTCGATATATCGGTTTTTGATTATCCAAATAGTTATTACGTTCGATATCAACTTTGATGATCTCCTTTCTAGATTTTTGGTGTTTCTATTCGATGGATTTGAAATCGATTTCCATGGTTTTAATTCACGTCAATGAAATGTGGATTTTTGTAGTAGACTGTTTTTACAATCGTTTCAATAATTTGTCACCTTTAAATACAAAGTTTTATACTAGTTGTAAACGCTAAAACTCTTTCACAAAAATAATTCCAACTCTACTTTTAATACAAAGCTCAATTTTATAAAATTTCTCATTATATACAAACATTTATCCAATTAAACGACTTAGCAAAACAAGTGGTATGAAACACTTGCGTTTACTTTGTCGGTTAATTCTTGGACTTGTTCGATTGAAATCTTGTGACAATTTTTGAGTGGGAATCTACAATTTATTCGTCAATATTTAAGTTAAGTCAGTGGTTATGGGGCATGAAGCTAAAATCAATTATTTACTAGCTTAGTGTAATTTACACCTATTGATCAATAATGATCATTTCGTGATTTGGACTTGCGATGTGCAATGTCTCTTTGTCCACGTGGGGGACTATACCCTGTTCTATGAAGCTTCGGCACAATTTGGTTGGGTAGCAACCCATGTTCTTTCGACCGTTTGTGGAGCTTCGGCTCATTTGTCCGTAAGGGGGGACTATACCTTGTTCTGTGGAGCTTTGGCACATTTTTATGGGTTATTGACCCATGAGATAGCATCCCTTTTGTGATACACGTGTTGGTGAGTTTTATGCTCCCGTTTGTGATAGGCCTCCCCTTTTGTTCTTTCTGGATCTCTAAATATTGATTTCTAGAATTTATGTTTCACCAATTTTTATGATTTGCATTGATAAGCTTTATTAATATTTGTGATTTGGTGAATAAAATTAAAGAATATGATATTCTTTTTGAGTGGTTGAGAAAACTTGAGATATTGTATGATTTTTATTGTTATTATATATATACACACACTTTTGTCATATCTCTTATCCTATCTCATTTTACATGATAATTATAGATAGACTGATCTGTTTATTATTTTTCTTCTTAAATAATACTTGGGACATACCGAGTTGTTTCAGGTGCTTCCACTAGACTTCTTAGCAGGGGCTATCTTCTGACTTTTGGTTAACTACTTTAGCTTAATAGTTTTTTGTCTTTCATGTATACGAGATAGAGACTCTTTGATATATTTATATTCTTTTGTGTAGTACATGTACCTATTCTTTTGGAATGTAACGGATCTTGTATGACCGTTACTATTATGTTCACTACTATGTATTATATTCATATCTGTTTCCGCCTTAGTGATATGAATATCTATGCCTGATTTTATGTTATGATTATTTTATATTGTTTCCGAAGGGCATTTAGCCATTGTGTAGTAGCTTTGAGTTTGTATTGAATATGTTAGATTTCCTCTTGAAATGAAATGCGTGATATAATATCCGACTTATAGGTAGTCACTCAAAGAAATTATACAGTTGGTCGCTCCTCAACAACTTTATTCTTCGCACCAATCGATGGCATTATCCAGCAATGTTCTTGGTTAGTGAGAGTATAGAGGTGGAGCATCAAAGATGGACACTGTCAGTTCTACCAATGATGCTCGTTCCTTCCCTAAACTCTTCTTTCTAGGGTCCAAAGCATTATCAAATCGGCTATGATCCCCAAGCCAGTGGTAGCTCTGTAGTTTATATTCGACAGGTTCACAAACGTGGAGAGTTCTCCCCATATTCTTCCCCTTTTCTTTTTTTTTAGACTCGTGTAGCTCCACGATATAACATTCACTAGTGGAACTTTGGTCTCCCTTGATCACCTCGACTATATTCTTCATCTGAAATTTCATAGTTAGAGAGCATTGAGCTAAAGCAATCCTGAAATCTGCCAAGGCGGGTTACCCCAGGAAAGCAGGTGGAAATTTCATCTATGATCATAAAGTTTTGGATGAGGGTGACTCTTCGGTCACCTTTTTCGAGTTCTACGGGTCATTCAGTTATTCCTACACGTTGTTTGGGTTCACCTATGAATCCCAGAACCTTTGTTTGGTAGGCAGATACATCAATCATACTAATCTTTATCTGATCAAAGGTGCATTTGAAAAGAATATCCACAGAACTGCCGCTCTCTACAAAACTCACTGGATCATGGCAGGTCTGATTCCCATCGTCGCGACCATAGGGTTGAAGGTTGGAGTATCGATTCCCTCAGTGTCACGATTCCTAAATATTATATCGTCGTTCAGGGTTTTCTATTGCTTAGCAAGGGTTCCATCTTCGATCGCGAAGCATGCATCTTTCGAAGTGTGCTTTAATGAGGTCGCATACCGCTTCATTTATCCTTAACTCTTCTGCGTAGGACAGGGCCCTTTAGATATCGTTCCAATGATGAGTCTCTGGTCAATGCGTCATCCCTCTCTGCTGATTCCAGTTTGGTTCTCTTAGTTTCTAGGAGCTTAGGGTGATATGGGTCGGTCAGGATTTAGTGGTTTCCTCACATACCGTTGAAGCTTATTTTCCTGAATGAACTCTTCAATCATGTTCTTCAGGCGACGACACTTATTTGTGTTGTAGCTATGCATCTCATGGAAGCGACAGTACTTTCTGGAATGCTTCTCTTGTTCAGTTGCTTCCAATTTAGGCAGCTTCTTGTATTATTCCATCCCCTGTGTCGCGAGATAGATGTTTTCTAGAGTATTGTTGAGCAGGGTGTATTCTTTGAGTCGTTAACCTTTCATTCGCTTGCTACTTCCATTTCGCTTGTTAGAAATTTTGTTCTTCCTTTTATGATTCCCATTCTTTCCAATGTTCCCTTCAGCGGTCCTAGAGGTGTCTATATCATGGTTCATCGCTGTACCATTCTGCCCAATGTTGGTCAGTTGTAAATTAGCAGATTTTCTTTCTAATTCATGTGCCTCTTCCAATCTCAAATATTTATTGCCTCTCGATTGAAGTCCTTCCTAGTGGTGGGTTGTTTCATTTTGATCCATTTCTCGAATGCAGTCTCAAGGTGAATTGCATGGACTAAAGACATGAAAACCTTATCCACATTCGGATTAATTGCTTCAGTTACTGCATTGTGGAACAGATTCATGAAAGACTTTAGAGATTCATTCCACTCCTACAACAGGCTGGACAATGACATCACATCTTTTGGGTGCGCGTGAAAAGTCTATACTGATAAAGGAATCTTGTTACTAATTCTTCGATGGTGGAGATGGATCTTGGCGGAAGCCTAGCGAGCCATATGGAAGCAAATCCCCCTAAAAAATCAGGAAACATCTACATCGACTGACATCCGAAGCATTTGCTCCGTCCATGTACCAACTGCACTTATATTAGTGGGTTTCGGGTCTCTCGTTCCATCGTAAGACGTAATAGTTGGCATAGTGTACTTTTAGGATACTGCTCATTCAGAATGTCATCAGTGAAAGGAGTCCAACGTAGAGCGGATCCCCATTCATCATCCCTTCTGTAATTACTCTCATCCATTAGTTTCTTGACCATACCTGCAATATATGGCTTAGATGTTTGGTAATATGGGGGTCGGCTGTCAGTGACTGCACCAAGTGTTTGGTTTTGTAAATGATCTTTGTGAGCGGGCTGAAGCCTAGGCTCTTATGTCTTTGGGAAAACAACTTCCTTTGGGTTCCGCTGGCTTGTGGTTGGTCTAATGGGGGCAGTTTGGATCTCCTCGCGTCATTGCATGCCTTGGTATTTCTTTCGAACTTGTTGTCATCAATTTTCTCACCGTCTTCTGAGTCGGCGAGATCCATGACTAAATCCTTCCGTGGAGTTTTCACTCCTAGATTTAAGTTTTTCGCAAGTTGCCTTGCAGTTGGTGGAGTGCTTGTGTTTTCGTCCATATTGATTCCTACGGTTCCACCTATCTCTCCTTTCTACGGCTACTTCTCATTTCTCCTGTTTAGGCCAGAAAAGAAGAATTTTCTTGCTTCAGAGCGGCCGTGGGCTCTGTCATGGTTCTTAGATTAGCTTAAGATTGTAAGGTCAATAGGGCACTCAATTTGTCCATAAGAGCCCTTTGGCTATTTTTCAAATTTTTGATTAGTTTCGTCAACCATTTTATTTAATTCATCTTTAGTGACAACTTCATGCTGAATAAAGGATCTTGGAACCTGATCATTGAAGTTAGCTCCTAACTATAGATTGTTGGGATTGTGACTTCAATTTGTTGATGGGTTGTTTCTTCTCCAGCAATGGTAGTTCCCATCGATCTTTCGAAAGTGGTTTTCCTTCTTCCTAGTGCCATTGATTCTCAGCAGCAAATCTGCCAAGCAAAGATTGAGGATTTAACTTCTGAATCTCTCTGATCTAAAGTAGATAGCTAGATTTAAGATTGAGTTGGGCTCTTGATGAAACCACCAAAATGCTAACCCAAAAAATGGATCAACATCCTGGATTGCGTGTGAAAGCACCAGCCATGTTTATCAAGGCAAATAAAATAGAAACAAGGAATGATAACTTGTAGATAAAGTAAAGAGACAAGATATTTATGTAGTGGTTCTCCTGTTAACGAAGCCTACGTCCACTTTATGAATTTTGTTATTGACTGATTACAATTACAATTTGAATCTGGTTATAATTTGATTGGATCTTGTAAGTTAAATCAAGTCACTGGTGTTAGAGTTCACTATAGAATCATAGTGAACCCTTTAGATGACTATTGTGTAGGTGGAGAAGAGTGAAGAATATCTGCAGAATTTCAATAGCCAGTCCAGAAGATCCTCTTTTTGTTGAAGGTAGGATTGTATTTATAGGGACTGGAGAGCGGCCCATGCAGCTTCGTCAAAGACTTGCATTTAAAGGTACGAAGGCACAAAAGAAATTTTAGAATGAACCGGTCCGATATGATGGCACGAATCGCTAGCGATCCATGTAGTTTGAGATTTTTTGGCTCGTTCCAGTTGGATCGTGTTTGTTGCCGTAGATGCTCTCCATGTAATTACATTACTAAACGCTTTGTTTTGATGATGATTCATGTAATGATTGCACTGAGTTATTACTGTAACATGGTGAATGCCAACTTCTCGAACTAGCTCACTTGGAATATCATCAAACTTAGCAGACATCTCTAGAAAACTTATTAGATCATAGTGCAAGAGAATTGAAGGATCCACGAGTGTCCCCTATGGATCGCTAGCGATCCATAGGTGATGGATCGCTCTCAATCCCTCAACTTAGCCTTTTTTGACATCTTTTTTCTTGGGTCCTTCTCTCCATTTTCCTCTAGTCTTCTTTATTGATCCTTGAGATGGTTCTGACTTATCATAGATGTTTTAGTTCCTGTTGAATTCTATTGGGTTAAAACCTCGGACCATAAAAATCTTTCTTGCTATATATTTTCTGGTATAGGTTTTCATGGCAGAGAATACTATAAAACCTTAAGAGTATAGAAAAGTGGAAAAGGTAAAAGTCCCTTTCTTGCTATAGTGTTTTTCAATTTATAATATGATGGCATACATGGATTTCCACAATTAATCTCTTGTCGTTGTGTTTCAGTCATTGGATCCTATCAAGTATCGTCATTCCGTATTTTCTGTTTAATATACCCAGATTGCTAACGTGCTTTTGGTAGGAAGTTTGAAGTGAAAGCGGGAACTCCTGAAACCATGGTGGGAATATTTGAAATCATGGCAGGAGATCTCAAATTGGTATTGGCCTTGCATATGGGTTCTTGGGAGGATAATAAGTGTTACCGTAGTTTTGGTGGTGTTACTGGCACATTTAGAGTGAGGCTGTGCTGATTGATGTGTGGTATTTATACGATGTTGCGGTGTTTGTCTAATATTTGGATGCGATCATTCTGAGCTTCTTTGGACTTCAAGGTGCATAATTTTCTTTACTTGGGAGTTGGTTGATTTATGGACGAACGTGATATGTGATTAGAGCTGACTATGATTTGGGTTGCCCTTGTTGCATGGGTTATTGATAAGGGTGATCCCATGTCTTCGCTATTTTTTAGTAACTGTGGATCTATGGGGAGCGTTGCTTGAGTGACCCTTTGCGTCTCCCTTTGGGATGCTTCTGACTCCATGTGGTTGCTCTTATGTAGTCCTCAGTATGCGCAGTGTAGACTAATCTTGAAGGCATTAACGAAGTAGGAGTTCTGTGAATATTGGCAGCGCAGTTCAGTCGTTCATTTATTATGGCTTGTAGGCTCGGTACTTCACCATCGATTTCTAGCGACTATATCGGATCTTGGTTTTAACATCTTAGTGTAATATTAAAACCAAGAGATGGGTGTAGATATGGTATCACTGTAGCTCATATGATAAGCGCAATATTTTGTTCTGTTGTGTCTTCCTGACTTTTGACCATAGTTCTTCTGGTCAGATAGAGTAAGTAACCATGGACTAGCATTTTGTGTTACCATTTGGATCGCTTCAATCTCTTCTTTTTTAGTATTTACTTTTATTATGAGGGCAACGCTTTAGGCTTTATTTAATTCCCCTTTAATTAAGTTCGAGAAATACAGGTGTAACAGGTGCTATCCAAGGTGATGTTCTTAGCCTTTTTTCATTGAATCGACTAAGTCTTTCATTTGGAATATTTCCAATTTAAAGATTATTAACTTGAATTTATTATTAATATTTATAATACTCAATATCACTTATGAAAGTTAGGCTTGGTACATTCTTTCATAAGGAGTTCATTGGTTCTGTAAAAAAATTTCTAGTATTTTATAAATACACGAAAATACTTCAAACAACCATTTAGTGATATCAATTTAGATTTGATATCCGCTTCATGCAAACGAATCACGATATGGTAGACATCATGACATGTATGATAATTCCTATTTCCTAAGCACAAAGAATCCATTTTACATGTTTCGTATTAAACATTTTAATAAGATGTCCTTGCATATCATTTGGGACATTCCCAACATCTTTTATACTTACTATAAAAGACATCATTTAACAATCCAATATTGAGTATTATAATAATTGAAAACTGATTTTAACATAAGTATATCATCAACAATTAGCAATATGTTGTTTACTTATGGTTTAGAATTATCTATGTACCTTTTCAACTTTCTTTGTTATGAGCACACACTTCCTCTGCACTTTGATTTTCAATCAAACTATTTGATATTTATATCAAAACCTATGTGATAGTATATGGATCAAATATCCATAGTGTTGTATTGCTTTTGAGTTTGGAACTCATTGAATGCAATACATAGTCTCGGCCAAACAAACACGTAAGCGACTGAATTGCGAATGTATTAAATAGTTGTAAAATTAAGTACATACATAGGCATAGAAAACATTAACAAAACAGAAGTATTAAGAACATATATTATTTCTATTTGTCAATCTTCAACTCAATTCATTTGTAAATCTTAATTAATAAGCATTTTATCAATCGTATTAAATGCACAAATTTATCAATGCAGATTATTATAATATTATATAGCATACAATATCAAAAAGGTTAAATGTTATCATTTCATTTTTCCAATAAGGCTCCCATTAGTCTTTTATGTTTCGTCAAACCCTAAATCGAAACATAGAAGTCTTTCGACTTTACTAGTAGGTGTTAAGACTCATCTATCTTGGAATTCTGACCTTAAGTCTGGTCAACAGTCATAGCTCCACGGACAATGGGCAACTCCTTATTTGTTGTATCATATACAACTCCTAACCCTTTAGTTCCTTGTCCTAATTCTGCTTCGACCTTGAGTCTACTCAACAAATCAAAATGAAATTATTCGCTCATACCTACCATATCGCGATGGTTTAAGTCTAATATATGTACCTTTAGTCTACTCAACATATACATATAGTTATATTACAACCTCTATTTAATATATTAAAAATACTACACATAATCTCCCCAGCATGAGTCTGCTCAACAACTAACCAATATGCAAGTAATTTATTAATATACATATGGTAGAGGACAACATTATATTGAAGATTCATAATCTTCAATATGTTATATCGAGTAATATCGACTTATGGTATAATGTATTTCTTATGAAATACCCTCATGATTCAAGTTTCAAACATATAAGAAATCATGGTATACGTACATATACACATGTATTTATTCTTTAAGTCTATTTGAGTTTCTTCGATGTTCCACCTTTAGTTTATAAAATCATATTATGTAACCTTTATATTTTAATTAACTTATACAATAGCCTTACGTATAATAATATACTAACCAAATTTGATTTAATTAATGAAAATTTTAATTACTTTAGTTTATAAAATCATGTTATGTGTATTTTTATTTAATTAATTAACATTTACTTAATTTATTTATTTAATTGATTTAATTAGTTGACCTTTAATTAATTTGTTTAATTAATTAACCTTTAATTAATTTAATTAATTAAACAACTTAAATTAAATTATATTAATTTCAAAAATAATATTATATACATACACATATTCTTTTGATATCTTAAACATTTCAGAATGTCATAACATTTATCAAACATGTATAATAGTATATACATTTTTCATTAATTGACTTATTTAGTTTGTTTATTTATTTTATTAATCTTTTTAATAAATTTTAAATTCCAAATTAGTATTTTAATCTATTGAAAATTTTACTATATTATAAATTTTATAATATATGTATATCTTATTTTAAATTTAACTTTCAACAATAAAATCTTAAATTCTAAATTTCAAATAATTTTGAAACAAGCCTAAAGCCCATTTCAAATTTTGTCCTTTTCTATTAGGGATCGACTTTGGGTTGTGAGCTTAATAGTTAACCCTAACATGGCTAATTTAAACTACATAGGTTATTGGGCTCCGATACCATTGTTGGTTTTGGGCCAACTTGCAATGGAAGTTATATATGAATTTCAAAAAATTCCTTTATTGGATCTATATTGGACCTATGAAGTTTTAATTATTTAGAACATTTCTAATTTTTTTTAAATTAAACCTCTTATTTTATTTAAATTTATAAATATATATATAGTTTTATTTAATTCATATTTTAGTACATATAAATATACACATATATATCATATACATATATATTTGTGTGTGCATGTGTAACATGTAAGCCCATGCGAGGTATAACATGCCCTTGTATAGATGTTGGGATTTATATCACAACGGACATGCTAGCTCATCCGATATGTATGGTATGTTACCCAAATATATGTAGGTATTTAATCTTATTACTTAAATAATATTATATATGTAAGTATATGTTAGTTTTGTTTAAACAAATTTATGTAAATGAAAATATTAAGATATATATGTTTATATTTATCTATATAAATATTTAAAGTTTACACATATATAATGTCATTAATATACAATGTTGTTAATATACATAAATATTGTTATATATATACATTTTTTAATTACGAAAAAAATTATATATAATGACAAAATAATTTTTTATTTTACAAAATATATAAATATTTATACACAAATTTTTTTATTATATATATTAATTAAAAAAATAAAATTTAATTTCTTCATAATTCCAAATCATAAATATAGTACTATAAATTTTAATTATTATTTAATATATGTATGTATATATATTGATTTTTCACTCGAATAGATAATATATTAGTCAAAAATATATACAGAACATTTTATTCAAATTTTAAATTTCCTAAAAATCTTATATGGTATTTTGAAGTTTGAACAAATTTATAATTTTGTCAGTCAAAATATATTTTTTATTAATTAACTATTTTTTGGCCCTTAATTTTAATAATTTTTAAACACAGAAAATTGATTTTTTTTAATATTCATTTCCTGGCCATGAGCTTTTGCTATGATAAAATAATATTAAAAAAAAATTAAAAGTAATTTTTGAAACATATTTTATTTTATATAATTTATTTAGATAGTATATTGATTTATACAATATCAAAATAATAAATAATTAAAAAAATATTTGTAACTATAAACAATTTCAGTTAGTGTAAATATTCATGTATAAATTTTAGGATAAGTTTTTACCATAGATTGATGTTTTAATTAAATATGAACTATATATAAGTATACCCTTATTAAGATACCCTATCCATTGCTAGGGACGCAATGATTCCATTTGTTGATGTGTTAAAGGCAGGAAATAAAGTTTGGAAAGACTATATTTTGGGCTTTTTCCTTGACAAACCATTGTCATGTGTCATTTAACATCTTAAACAGGTTGGCACATGAAGGGTTCGATTAGAGTCAAATATGATGGTTTCCTCTTCCTCCTTTTCTTGTCTTGTGAAGAAGATAGGAAGAAAATTTCTGAAGCTGACCTGATTGTCATGAAGAACAAATTATTTATAGTAAAGCCCTAGGATCTTTTAGTTGGCAATGGCTATGGATCTATAAAATCTATCCCTGTTTGGATTAAGCTTCACATCACACCTCTCTATGCCTGGTCCTACTTAGGAATCAATTGGCTTGCTTCTAGGTTAGGGAACCTTTTATGCATCCATGAGTCTACAGAGAGATTAGACAGGATTGAATTTGCCAAGCGTATGATTGAGGTTACTACAGATAGGGAGTTGTTTGACCATTTTCCTGTTCAACTGTTGGATGGAAGTGAGAAGTTATTGTAAGTGAGTTATGTGTGGGAACCAAAAATATGTGTCGTATGCAAGGAGTTTGGTCATGTTAAGGAGAATTGTTTAATAGCTAGTTATGTTGTTGTTGAAGTAGTGAAGGAAAAGCTTGTTCAAGGAAAAGTTGATAATAGAGCAAGCAGGAATGAAATTAAGTCAAATAATTCTAATAGTAAAAAAGCAAACATGGCAAAGGGTAGCTTTGCTATGAGGAAAAATAGAATTTCTCCTGGTGGGAAATGGGTGAAGGGAATGAAAAAAATATGGAGATTGAGAGGGAGGTAGAAGGAAGAAATGTAAATCTGAAAAATAATGTAACAATGATATAAAATCAAGGTGAAGTTATCCTAAAGTCTAAAGGGATAAATACTTCCACAACACACAAATTTGTTGTTATAATGGTTAAGGAGGATTGAGCATATGAGGAAGTGAGTGTTGCAGATAGTGAAATGGAAGAAGCAGGTGAGATAGGGGGTGAAATTTGTGTTACAACTAATCTAGTAAATGGGAATTATGCTTTAGTTGCATCAGAGATAAAGGAAATAAATGATATTGCTCATTCTCCTTGTATTGTGCATGCTTATTCCATTAGTGTGCATGAAATTGATAATTTAAATCTGAAAATTTAAGTGTTGGACTAGACTACATCCTCCAAACTACAAAACCAAATATAGTTATCTCCCAAAAAATTGATGGGTTGGCTTTAAATGACTCCAGCTCTTTGCCTACTATTAGGAATTCTATATTATATACTTGAGCAATTTTTCCTGCATGCAACTGATAATAGCTCTTTTTTTAATCCCTCTTTTGTTTCTGCTACTTCTCTTTCAAATCCTACCCCTCTATCCCCTTTAATCCTAAATATTGCTCTCAATCCTAAGTATAATGATATTGTTTTGAATATCAAAGATTCTCCAACCAATTATAATCATATCAAACCTGCTCCAGGTTAGGCCTCCTCTACCTTCTCACATTAAAACCATAACTTCCACATCTAAAAAGGCAACTTCCTCTGCTCAAATAAAATCTATTCATCTTCATGATAAAGATAATATAACAGAGAAAAACAACCAGACCGGTTCCTCTTCTTCTTCTTCTCTTATTAGAAATTTGAAAGTCTCTAACTCTCCTTCTATAAGGAGCAAGTAAAAAAGCACCCTACAATCCCTCTTGTATCCATTATGTTAAATATCATGCATTATGGAACACAAGGGGTGCTTAAAACAACATTAAAATTGATCAAGTCAAAAATCTAATCCATCATCATGGTCTTCAACTTTTTGCAATTCTTAAAACAAATCTCAAAACCCCATCTTACCTCTTTTACCACCAATTACATTAATCCTATGTGGACTCTCACTCATAATCTTCTTGCTTCTCCTTATGGAGAATTATGGTCAATCATAATCCTCAAACCTTCTCTCTTTCCTCTATCTTAAGTACAAGGCAACTCATGCACTTCTATGTCCTACAGCTCCCCGCTTCTACTTCTTTCTACCTCTCTATTATATGTGCTGATAATTTCATTATAAGGCAACTCCTTTTCGACCTCTTCCCCTCCCTTGGGCAGGAATCCCATCCTTGGATTGTCTTGGATGATTTCAACTGCTGCCTTTATTTTGATACAAGACATGTAGGAATCCCCTATCAACTAGGGAAATTTTCCCTCTAAACATAGCCTTCATGGCCCCTCCCTCTTATCCATAAAAAAATCAGGTGCTATTTTCACTTCGAATAGTAGAACTAGAAGTGGTACCTGAACTTTTTCAACTATAGATCATGCCTTCTACAACTTCATTTCTCTTCAAACTTGGCCATTGCTCTCTAGTTTCCTTCCCCAGCCTGTCCTATCTTATCACTCCCCACCTTATTATATCTTCTGTGATGTTAATTATGAAAGAAAAGAGAAGTTTCAGGTTTTTTAATTCTTAGGTCCATGACCCTGAGTTTATAAACATAGTTATACTATTTGGGCTAACAATTTTTTTCATAACCCTATGTATATTCTTAACTGGAATTTAAAGGCAACTAAGATTTCTCTCAAAGGAGTGGGCCAAGCTCAAAAATAGGAGTGGTGATCTTTTGTCCACAAAGCTCAAGAAAGATCTAAAAGCATCTCAACACCATATGATGGCCAATTCTGAAGATGATCAAGCGGCAAGTGAAGAATGCAGACTCTTCACAGCATTTAATGATACCTTACAATGTGAACAGAATATGAAGTGACAAAAGTTAAGATAGAAGTGGGTTGATCATGGTGATAGAAATTCTACTTATTTCTGTGTCTCTTTAAAGCTAAAGCAGACCAAGGAGCGGATAACTTCTAAGTTGGATGAAGAAGGCTTGCATCATTCCTCTTCTAAAGCCGTGGAGATGTCCTTATTGAACTACTTTTCCAGTCTCCTAGGTAATTCCTGCAAATTTTCCCCTGACTTAAACATGATTTCTGAAATCAATCTCCCTAATATCAAGCCTGATGAAAAAGTCTTCCTTTCCTCCCCTATAATTGACGATGAAATTGAAAAAGCCATTTTCTCCACGAATAAAATGCTGTGGTGAGCTTGATCGCTTTAATGTCATGTTTTTCACTCATTGTTGGGAGGTCATCTCAGCTGATTTACTTAAGGCAGTTCAAAATTCCTTTATTAAAAATAAAATGCTGGGTGTTATCAATGTTATAAAATTAGTTATTGTGCCAAAGTCTCTTCCAAATAGTTCTTTCAGGCCTATATCTTATTGTAATGTGGTGCATAAACATATATCTGAACTCTTGGCTTCCTGACTTGTTGTTGTGCTCCCTAACCTGATTTCTCCAAACCCAGTAGCTTTCTTGTCCAATAGAAGCATTCTAGATACTGTCTTTCTTGCCCAGCAATTAACCAAAAGTTACAATAAAGCCCAACCTTGTGCTATGTTAAAGCTAGATTTGGGGAAGGCCTATGATAGTATTCACTGGAATTCCATTGTAAGAATTATGGCCGCGATGAATTTTCCAAAACATTTTGTTGCTTAGATATATACATGCTCTACCCCATATTCTCCCTCAACATATATGGTAAGTCTATTAGGTATTTTAAGAGTAATCAAGGCATAAGACAAGTAGATCTTATCTCCTCTTACCTGTTTATAATAGTTATGGAAGTGTTCGCCCTAATTTTAAATGAAAAATTCCTTTCCATTCAAATTAAGTTGCACCTAAAATGTAGGAACCCCCTAGTAACATCCCCCATGTTCGCTAATGATGTCATGACATCACCAAGCCTGATATACATTAATCAACTGTATTCTTCTAGTATTGGAGTAATTCTTCTTGATGATTGGCCTCAAGCTCAATCTGCAGAAGTCATATTTGATGCTATTTAGTGTCCCTCGGTTCTTGTCTGATACCTTGTTTTATCCACTGTACTACAGCCTATGGCTAATAGCATGAACTATCTATGCATATCTCTAACAACTTCTAGATGAACATCTGGTCCTCATGGCTTGATTCTTTCTAAAACTCTATCCTATCAGCAAATGTTACAATCTGACATTCCTTAGATGGAAAAAGCTAGGCCCTTTATTCATGATGGTGTTTTGTCCTTGCCTTACTCTTCCAACCAAGTTATAAGAGCTTTGTAGACTCATCTCCAAGCCAAAAGTCCCTACAGGACTAGACCGTGAGGACTGATAAAGAAAAACCTGATTCATTGCTGTGTATAATGCTGTAATAACCCATAAATTTTATCTATTTTAATAACGTGATTAACTGAATTTTTGTGAAATTTTAAATAATTGAATTTGAAAATAATGATTTGGTATTTGGAATACGTCTATATAAACATAGCAAATGGCAAATTATCATCGGATAATATGGAAGTTTATTTTATTGTGTAGTTTTATTTAAATTTAAATCAGTTAATATTTGATGATAATAAAATATTTTTCAAACCTGAATATTTTTATATAATAAATTTGTAAACAACTTTCTGAGTGAGACGTCATAATTCGTTTTGTCAAATTAGGATTGATATTGCTCCGTTTATCTTAGTTTCAGCATTTTAGCAACATTTTTTGATACCGAATATCGACTTTTGTTAAAATGGTCGTATCGCTGATATCTGTATATTTATTTGTGTATTTTGAAGTCTAGGAGACGGCGAAATCTACGGAATTTCATATCGGCTCCGTATTGGACCTTTTTGCTTCCTTTGCCTTTTCAATTGCCAAACGTGAAATCAACAACCTTCACCCATTATTATTCCTAACCATTGAACTCTGGCTTTCAGCATTCTAACCTATTCCATATTTACTGGTCCTAATATTTTTTTCGATTCATTTCCCTTCTCTTCTTTGTTCTCTCTTCTGAAAAAAATTAAAACATAATACGTATGTTTTTAAACTATGCAATTCTCATCTACATCCTTCCCTTCCCCTAGCTCCTGTCATATATTGCACGCGATCACCCATACGTATTCCACTGTATGCAAAAACCCAGTAGCCGCTAGCCACCTAACTCCTTCTCCTTAGCCAGCCAAAGCTCCTTCCCTTGGCCGCATCCCGTGCTCGACCACCCATCACCAAGCAGAGCCGCTTTCTCCCTCCTCCGTAGCTTTCGGCTTCTCGACCAGTGACCACCACCTACTACCTCTCATTCCATGCGGCCGATAGCCACCCTCGTTCCGAAGTGCATGGCCTGACCCACCTGTCTTTGCCATGCACAACCAGTTTCATCAGATCCGTAATGTTAAATTATTGTAAGATTTCAAATTTCGTGTCAATCGGATTTACGGTTTGTCCGGGGCAAACTAAAACGCGTAGAAATCGGTTTAAGTGAATTTTAAATTTTAATAGTCGATTTGAAAACCTATCTTCCAAATACGATCGAATTGGCTCCCGATATATATTCTATTGTGTTCGGAATGGGGGTAAAACATTATAAATGTCAGGCGGCACGATTCGTTTGGAGTTCGAAAAAATTTCGGATGAATAGTGTTTTTAAATTTTCTATATAAGGCCCCATATTTTCTATTTTGCATCAAACCCTAATAAACTTAGGTCTAGCCGCCGTTTATCATCAATGGCCTAAATCTTAGATTCTTTCCTTTTCAATAACTCTCGATCCATTCACAATCAAGGAAAATGTTCAACAGCAAACTTGTAGAGCTCCTGGAGCTCGAAAAATCCAACGGTCATGATTCGAAATGGAGGCGCGACGTGGGGGCTAGGGGATCGCGTTTAGCCCGGCTCTGGGTTCGATTTTCCATGCGATACTGTAGCCGAGCTCAGCCACACTTCGCTCGGTGACGTACGACGACATGAGCTTCGACGTGGCAGTAGTCGATCGACTTCTCGATGATGGTAGGTGGAGCGGCGTTCGAATGTTGATTGCATGTGTATTAGGTTACTCGACCTGATGATTTGAACGGGGAAGAAAGGAATAGTGGACGAGATCTCATTGATTAAAACGAACGGCCGAAATTTCATTTAAAGGTTTATAATGAAAAGAAAATGTGTAAATTTATATTATATAAATTTGTACGATGTTTAAAATACCATATCTTTTTCATATGAGGTCCATTTCACACGAAACGAGTTGCGTCCGGTTCGTATTGACGAGCACTATGCGATGGAGCTGGATTGGGATGGATTGGAGCTAGTGTGAATTTTAGGTAAAATTAAATGCGCGTTTAATTTTATTCGGAATAAAACGCTGAAACCGCTATTGGAAGCAAGGTGAGAACTTCTCACTCAATCGAATTTGTTTCGATTCAAATTTTAAATAGTTAAATTCAAAATTGCTTGATTGTGTGATTGAATGATGGTTGCTATTTGTTGTATTGAAATAGACCCTATACGCCGCATATTAAGTGGAGGTTATTATATTAAACACATATACCGCGATATTCCACCTTGAAGTGGAATTGGTATTATATATGTACTTGGAGTTGATTTCCCGCATTATATAGAGGATGAGACCCTATTGCGTCGCATAATAGCGGATGATATTTTATATAAACCCATGTACCGCGATATCCCGTCTTGAAACGGGATTGGTATTGTGCTAACATCTGTAGATGCAGGGAAACAGGTTGGAGGGATCCAACTGGATTCCTCAAATAATTAAATTTGTTTCAACGTTGTGTGTTGATTATTTATAATCTCTATGTGATTATCTTTGTGATTGAAATCGTTGAAGGCTAAAATTAGCCGAACATAATTTTGGCATTGTTAGATACCGGAAATACATAAAATTTGATTTTTGAAAATTCAAGTTGAAAGTTTATATTAAAATTTATTTTTGAGAATTGGATAAATTTAAAAGAAGGAATTCTAAAATGATAAATTTTATTTTTAATCTTATTGAATAAAATTTCAAAATATGGGAAAAGCTTTAATAAATGGATTTCGGGTAATATTATTCAAAGGTTGAAGAATTTATTCAAAATACAAATTTTAAAGAGTTTGAAAAATAAAAGAATTTGTTATCTTTAAAAGGAAATAAAATTTGAAACCCATTTGGGAATTGATTTTTGGTGATTGAATTTAAATCTTTTGAAAATCCGTTTTGAAATTTATTTGGTGTTTTGAAAGGAATTTGGAATCAATTTGAAAATTGATTTGGGGTTTAGTAGAAATTGATTTCAATTTGAGATTAGAATGAAATTCGCTTGGTGTTTAATTTCTTGGAAAATCAATATGGAATTTGATTTGTTTGTTTTTGAAATCAATTGAAAATTTGAATTGTTGTTGTAAGTGAATATTTGAAATCGATTTGAAATTCGTATATCAGTGGATATTTGGAAATTTAAATTCACCACAAAATTTATAAAGGAAAGGGAAATTTGTTTAAAAATAAACATTGATTTATTTTTGAAGTGTGGAAATAAATTTACGGATTTGGAACGTAATTTAAAGTAAATCGGTAAGGATTTATTTAATTGGTTTAAATGAACCATTTTGAAGTGAAAGTGTATTCTCCCTGGAAAGCCGAATAAAATTTGTAAATAAATTTGAATAATATATACATATATATGTATATAATTCTAGAATTTGTTTTGAAAAGGATAATTTGAAGAAATTAACTTCTTAAATTGTTTTAAATCCTTTATGTAAAGATTTATTAAGTTGATATAGAAATGATTATTTCTAAGATCTAATCAATAATTGTTTTAGAAAATAGTTATTTAAATAGTTATACTCTATCTACTAATTTTATTTTGAAAATTAGTTTGGACTTAAGTTATATGTAATGTTGGTATAATATGTTTTATAACTAATATTTTAAAATAAAGTGTTTAAAAATAGTTTTACTTTAAAATATTTCAAAGTATATATTTGGACAAGTGATTTAAATTATTTTAAAGTATTCAAACTCGACAGATTTATCAGTGGAAATAAATGATTTCGGGAATTTTATTCCACAAGTGAAAAATGATTTGAAATTCATTTTCAAAGGATTGAAAGGTAATTTGAAATTGGTTTTCAAATGGTTGAAGTGTGAAAATATATCTTGCGAAGATATTTTGAAAATAAATAATTGTGAAAATTATTTAAATCTGGAAATTGTTGTGAATGTCGATTGATAGTTAAATAATCGACTATCAATATTGGCCTTAATCGGCAATTGAATTTCGATGCGACCGGGAGTCGAATTCCAACTGGATATTTGAAACCTACATCGAACCTTTGTGATTGTGATGGATCTTTTGTTTAAAAGATCAAAGTGGAATTGTTGTGATTTGTGTTGAATCTGAATGTAACACTTATTTTTTTAAATAAGCGCTCGTTATTCGGATTAGCCGGGAGAGGACCTTATGTCATAAAGCCTATTCCGAATAACGATACGACGAAATGGGATTGCATTTGAAGATGATGCTGAAGACCGTGTATTTTCAGAAGCGAAAGGATTACCTATCGAATGTCTCTGCACTAGGTTGCTCCGGTATAGAGATTTTATCACCCTTTATGATGGGGAATCCGGACGTGATTAGTGAATATCCGGATTGCAAGGGCTTCTTTGGAAGTGCCTTTGGTTCCGTTCGATCCCGGAACAGACTTGTATGGATGTGTGTCTGACGTTACAATTTGAGATGTAAAGCAGATTTCTATCAAATACATTTCTGTTGGTGGGGGAGAATTTATTCTCTTAGCTTAACACCCTTCTCTGAGACGTACGAGCTCAGAGGTTATGTAGTTGATGGTTACTAGTGATACATTCCCAATTGGTAATGTGGCATACGGAGTGCTGCTGATCATTTGTTGATCAAAGCGTGGCTTTTGTGAAAAGCGTAGCTTTGCGGACGAGACTTCGTCGAACCTCACAACCCGGTAATGGTCAAAACAGGAAGAATGCAACAAGGTTATTTGGGGATAGCGCCCCCATAGGGTATGTACATTTCCTTCTGGATAGAGGTGGTATTATGGTATGGAGCCCAGATACTTAACCTATGTGGTTGCTGCAAATTTATTTCTTTGTGGTTGTTGGTGAATCCCGGGATAAAGGTCGGTTGCGACTGGGGGATGGCATACTCGTGTCAGTAGTTACCTAGTTCAGAGGTAACCCGGCCTTGTGTTGGCAGAGATCCGGTTAGGTTCTCGGGGCGTCCTTCCAGAGGCGTACCCTTGTGGCAATGGGAAGTTCCTTGGCCTAACCATTTATTGGAAATCCAAACTCCAATATGCACCTTGTACGGTTTTAGTTGTAGAACCTGCCATTTACTTATGGTGGTCACTACTGTTTAGATGGTAGTTATAGTAGGCATAGTGCGAAATTCCTATGTTGTCTAAGATTAATATTATACTTTCGAAATGTTTTCTAAACTATGCCTATTATAATCAAATGATTCTGCGTAGTAAGCATCTTTGACTATCATAAGGAGAAATCTCCTCCAATTCTGCGTTTGCATTGTGTGTGTGGCGCGAGGCCTTTTGGTAGTTTCATCTTCCCGAAACATCGCGGATTCTTTTTATTTCTTTGTGCAAATAACTGTTTTAAGTTCTCATACCAGTCCCATGACTGACCTGGAGTTTATTGTTCCCTTCCTAAACTCTGGGTGCCCATCATTTTCTACACGGGCAACCTAGAGTCAGGTTATTAGGTCATTCTGGAATTCAGGAGGTGCTGTGGAGCTCAGGAGGCGAGCTGGATGGCGAAACGTATCACTTGTATACGATATTATCTTTTCCGCTATGTATTCAGTTGTGAGGACAGGTTTATATAACTGTCCATTATTGTGTTGTATTGTATATTGACTCTGATGATGTAATGTATAAAATGTATAGTTCTTTTGATTTAAAGATTATTTATTTATCTATTATATGTTGTTCCTCTGCGACTGTGAGATTCTAATATCGTTTCTGTTGCTTTTCTTTCTTACTTACTTCTTCTATCTTTTTCTTCTTCTTAAACCCTAAGGGTTCGGTTTTCCGGCATTCGATTGTTCGGCAGTTGATACAGTGGACGTATTAATGTCCTTATTCGGAAGTCGAAGAATCGGGTCCTAACACCTGTTATTGATCTGCTATATTACACTCATAACTGTTCCCACTCTGCAAGTTCCCTGTTAGTATAGAATTCGCAATGGGTTAAAATGATACATACCCGAGCGATCTTGTAGAATAGGAGAAAATCGTTATGGGTTGAAATGATAAACCCAAACGGTTTTCATTTACCTTAAACACGGGATTGCGGGTTGAAATAATATATACCCGTAAACATTTAAATTGCGGATTGAAATGATAGATATCCATATAACTTGACCATATGATAGAAAATTATATACAGACATCGTTGGTGTGTGTGTATATATATATATATTAAAATGATATCTAGGGTTTTGAAAAGAAATATATATAGTTTTATATAAATATTGATTTTAAATATTTTATATATGTTTAAATTTTTAGATTTTCAAAATTATATGTTTTTGGAAATTCTAAAATTATAAGTTAGTTTTGAAATTTATTAATTTTAAGATTTTATTTATAATTTTACTATTTTAAAATATATAAAATAAGTTTAATATAAAATAAATTAAATAATAAAATTTTATTTAATAAAGTTTGATTTAATTAGTGTATAGTATGTTTAAGTATTTACTTGAAATTATATTTTAAAATAGAGTTTTATAATAATTTCAATAAGTTCAGGTTGGGAAGATAAATTTATATTGATTCAAAATCATATATTTTTGAGAATTATATTTAATTAAAATTGATTTGTAACTTATTGAATTTAAGATTCTTAAGATATGATTTTATAAATTGATTTTGTAAATTGATTTTGATTTAAGATAATTAAATGAATATTTCAAGTTTAAATAAATTAAAGGGAATAATTAGTTTATTTAAATGGCAATTTAAATTTTTATTTAAATGATATTGGACTGACTAAGTAAATATTTCAACATTAAATAAATATGAAGTTAAGTTGAAATATAAATGAATTTATCAAATTGAGTTATTGTAAAGGTTGAAATATTTTAAACTTTGAAATCTATTGAAATCGAAATGGTTTATTTTTGTAGTTCAAATCTATATTTAAAATCGATATAAAATGGTTTATTGAGGCTTGAATTGAATTGAAATGGGATTTTGATTTCAATGGGATTTGATTTGAATGGATTTTGGAATTTGAGTTGATTTGAATTAATTTTGTGAACTTAAGGAAACTATTTTTATTATATAAAGCATTTTTAATATATTTTTTTTTAATATAAGTTGTTTTAATATACTGATTATTTTAATAAGCTTTTTTTACTTATAATTATTTTATTATATTACATATATATTATTATTAATATCTAAAATATTTAAGAACAAAGTATTATGATTTTAAAGTGTTATGATCTCCATAGTATTATGATTTCAAAGTGTTGTGATTTCCAAAGTGTTAAAATTTCTAAGTCTTATAACTTTGAAAGTGTTATAACTTTGAAAGTGCTATGATTTTGAAAATGGATATATTTAAGTGAATAATGATATCATATTGATATGGTTTTGAAATGGACATGATATTTTAGATATGGAAATGATATTTTAAAATGGCTACGGTATTATAATAACGTTTGGTTGTTAAAGAGATCGGGATTAGTTATTGTCATACTCTCTGCTAATGCCGAAAACCACTTTAACAACTGTGTACACGGTGGAGATTCCAGAATGAAGTGGGATGGTTGGCGACGATCCTATTTGAGGTATATACGTGGACCTGACTCCCGTGAGTTAGCTTAAGGTGGCTAAAACAGAAGCAATTGAAGGGCCAAGTAAGGTAGCTCCTCCGATCGGACATACTTCCTCGATACCATTCTATTACTTTGTGATTGATTGGGTGCACCCTTGGATTTTTGAGAGTGCGGATCGAGTTGGGGCGGTAGCTGCGGCTATGCATTACCAACAACCCAGAAGTGTAATTGGTATATCTACCCTGGCATTGCCTAGTTGTGCCATGTTACCTACCATATCGAGACCACTGCGAGTTTGTTTTGTGACATACCTATGGAGTTCCCTCTGACGACCTGCAGATTACGGAGAGATTACGGCACTATATAGACTATGGGAATATATAAAATGTGTTAAGGGGGATATGGGTAACACCTTAACGCTATTTTAATACATTTACTTTACTATAGACATATTGTAATAGCATATTGTACTACATAGAAGATAGTTTCATTGATCCTTAGAGGCTGGGTATCCCAAACATCCTTTGAGTTACTTGTATTTCAATTGATATTTTACTTAATTTGGATTTATTGATATAAGAATGTTAATCCTGACTCGAGTGTTTTGTGTTTTTCTTTATGCTCGAGTCAGGCTGAGTGTCACAGCATTTGAGACTCACTTTTGGAGTTGGAGCTTCGCTTGGAGATCCATCTATTTCTATTCAGCTTTCAGTTATTCAATGGACTCCAGTGATATATTCTGATTTTGTTATTTAACTATTGTATTGAGACTTCTATGTACTCAAGACTTCTGTTGCATCGTGTTTAACTCCGTTATATATATAGTAGCTTCCTGAACTACTATTCATTTGTTGCAATGCTTATTGTTATATTACTCTGTATCTGTGACTCTTTGATTGATTTATTTACTGTATATGCTGAGTTTTGCCAAATATAAATTAACAATCTGATATTTTGAGCAATTCAAGTCCAACATATGTGTCTGCTTATGCACTTGGCGGATGCAGCATGATAGGGGGTTTTCGCTTTTGAGTTTGGTAGCGAACGTATGACTCTTACTCCTACTTGTGTCGTGGGGTTGGTGCAATCGAGAGTTGTTTATAAAAGTAGAACACAGGTACGGCTGTATGCTGCGGTGGGCGTTACCCCACTCGCGCGGTCCCATTCCATGTGGTATCAGAGCTCTGGTTTTAGGCAAAACTTAGCATATAAAGTAAATTTAATTACAGAATCACCTTCGTTTGAGCTTGAGTTTCTTCCTATTTGATTCGTATTTTCTTTGAATTTTGGAAAGGGGTGAAAATCCTTTTCAACCAAACATTGATTCACTGAAGATTTCTGTATCCTCGGTTTAGGTGCTGCTATTTCTTGCTATGCCTGAATTCTATCTCCTGTGATCAGATGTCGATTTGCCTCAAAATTATGCATTGTTCTTATTATTGATGTCACGGTTGACCCGGTTAGGGTCGCCCGCGATTAATATTGGTCTAACCATTCCTTTTCCTTTGTAATAATCATCTTATCTTCATTTGAGCCTATCTTCTAATTAGAATTCTACTGGATTAGGGTTCCTCTATATTTGAATCTCTATCCTTGTTTTGAAATTCATCTTGAATCATCGAGTGAGGAAGTGTATTTGTAATTAATATACAAATAGCTTATAGTCTGTTGTTTGAGTTGTTAATGTTGATTTGGGTTTCGATCGATTCGTCTGATCAACACTATCGATAGGAATTCCAAAACACTTGAACCGAGCGAACTGACACAATAAATTTTGTATGATTATATTATATATATAAGTATAAATTTTTGAATTTAATAATCAATTGAAATTAAAACATAGTTATAAACTGATTTGGAGTTTGAAATGAATTTAGATTAAGAATTTGAGAATTATATTTTCGATATGTTAGAACAGTATATTCGAATAGAAATTGTTTCCAAAGTATTTTAATGTTTTAAATCAGTACTCTGCTCTTTTGTCAATGGAAAATAATTTCGGTGATGACTGCAGCATCATCGACATTCATTTTCGAGTTTAAGAGTGGAAAGATCACTTAGTTGCTTTGTTACACTTTTGTTTTAGAAAATGAATTTGATTTGAATTTCTTAAGTATGACTTGATGTATAATGTATAAGTATATGTTTATATATTGATTTGATATATATATATATATATATGCGTATGTATGTATGTATTTATCTCTAAATGGTTTCGAGTCAAATGGGAATTTAACTCTTAAATTTTTGAATAAATATTTAAAACTTGAATAATTCAATTAGGAATATTTTACTTGTATAATACTCAATTACCTTGCAATATATATAACACACCTAAATCATTCAGAAGTTAAATATGTAAGTGAATGGAATACATTATAAATGATGTTAATGGAATTTTTAAATTAATTCGAGTGGTTATAATAAGTGTCAATATACTTCACCAATGTGATAAGATATGTCAAGTGGAATAAATTCAATAACAGTTTAGGAAAAAGGAAAGAATTAATTTGTTGAATAAAATATGATTATAATAAATGTTTATACACTTAATTTATGATTATAGAATTTGTTAATTGAGATAAATTGAATAATAATAAGGTAATGAATAAATAAATATGAATTTGGGGATAGTTAAGATTGAATTGTAAGTCAAATTAGCTTAAGTGAAATCAAATGGATTAAACCAAATTGTTGAATATTAGTTTATTTAAAACTGAAATTTATATGGCTTTAAATTAATTGTTTTATTTTAGTTTTCAATCTATTTTTCTTTCTGGTTATTTTTACTCACCTACCTCGTTCCTTTTTGGGGACGAAAAGTTTTGAATGGAGGAAAGTGTAACGACCCATAAATTTTAACTATTTTAATAACGTAATTAACTGAATTTTTGAGAAATTTTAAATAACTAAATTTGGAAATAAAAGTTTGATATTTGAAATACGTCTATATAAACATAGGAAATGGTAAATTATCATCAGATAATATGAAAGTTTATTTTATTGTGTAGTTTTATTTAGATTTAAATCTGTTAATATTCGATGATAATAAAATATTTTTCAAACCTGAATATTTTTATATAATAAATTTGTAAACAATTTTCTAAGTGAGACGTCATAATTCATTTCGTCAAATTAGGACTGGTATTGCTCCGTTTATCTTATTTCGGCGTTTTAGCAGCGTTTTTCGGTACCGAATATCGACTTTAGATAGAATGGTCGTATCGCTGATATCTGTATACCATTTTAATCATCTTGTCATGCTGATCTCCGTAGTATATTTATTTGTATGTTTTGAAGTCTAGGAGACGATGAAATCTACGGAACGATTTTTCATGTCGGTTTCATATTGGACCGTTTTGCTTCCCTTGTCTTTTCAATTGCCAAATGTGAAATCAACAGCCTTCGGCCACTATTATTCCCAGCCATTCAACTATGGCTTTTAGCATTCATACCTATTCAATATTTGCCAGTCCCAATAATTTTTTTTATGTTTCTAAAAAAATTATAATATTATACGTATGTTTTTAAACTGTGCAATTCTCATCTACACCCTTCCCTTCCCCTATCTCCTCTCCTATATTGCACAATATTACCCATATGTATTCCACCGTATGCCAAAACCCAGTAGCCGCTAGCCATCTCACTCCTTCGCCTCCGCCAGCTGAAGCTCCTCCCCTTGGGCGCATCCCATGCTCAGCAACCCATCACCAAGCATAGCCGCTTTCTCCCTCCTTCGTAGCTTCCACCTTCTCGGCCAGTAACCACCACCTACCACTTCACCCTCTATGCTGCCGACAGCCACCCTCCTCCCAAAGCTCCCTCCTCGCAAAGCTCATGGCCGAACCCACCTGTCTTTTCCATGCACAAGCCCACCTGAGAGCAGCATATATCTAAGCCTACTTGTTGTCTATTAGTGTGATATATAGCCTTATATAAAATTGTGTACACATATATATATATATGTATGTATGTATATATATGTATATATATGATGTCAGTTTATATATTTTTTTGTTATGTAATTTTATATTCTTTCAGTATTACTGTGTTATGTGTAAGTGTTGTTTATACAAATTGAAGTTTATGTTGGGTTCTGTCTATGAATTTTTTTTTACTTTGGTATGTATTTATATGATATGCTAATGTATAAAAGTCAATTAAGTTTGTACGTATGTGAGTTTGTATAGGTATATATTAATTTATAGATATGAGAATACATAAGTATGGGTTTAGTTATATATATGGTTTGTATACACTGCTTAGCGTTGAGCTATTTGTTATAAAATAAAAGCAGTATTATATATATAGTTACTGTATATAATATCTGTTATGTGTGTATATATATATATATGTTATTTAGATTATAAGTTTGTATAATATGTTATCTTCTGATTTTGATGAAATATATATATGTTAGCATACATAGATATTTGAAAGGTGTATATAGATTTTTAAATATATGTGTTATGTATATATTTTACAACTGTATATACACATATTTACAAAGATATGCCTCTTTATATAATATATTTTCCAGAGCTTATATCAGTATGATATATTGATCTTTGTTTACTAATTTATATTTTTTTTCAAATATATTGATTTTATAAAGGTGGATTTTTAATGAATAATTATCTAAGATAGGATTTAAAAATGTAACATATATATATAGTGATTTTTGTAGCTTACATATATAAACTTATTTATGTATTAAGTATTGATTTAGAGAAATGATATAGATTTTGATTTTTGTAAATGTTTGATTTTCCAAATATACTATGAAGGTTTATTCTGTTTAATAGGTGTGTAAGTTAAATATTGATTTTGAATAATATTATAAAGATTTTTTTATTTTATTTTATTTTAATATGTGTTAATATTAGACTTTAAATTTTATATGTATATTTGTTCTCATCGATTCCTGTTATCATCTCTATTCGTTGAATTCGTGGAAATCTTGCTTTGCTTTGGAATTCATGCCGATTTCATCATCAAATCTCTCTAGCCTCGAAAGGTAAGCAATCACTCATGATTAAAATTCTTATATTTATTAGATTTGATTTAATTTGAAACGACAATTGAAATATGCTGCTAAATTGAACTGTTAATTATTTGCCATGTATGATATACCAGTATCTGTAACTGTTCACCTATGGCATCTAACATTATGATCTGTTATTTATATTTTATCTGTTATCGATGATATATGCCTATTATTGAATCGTTATATTATATTCACAATTGTTCTTACTCTGCATGTTTCCTGTTAGTATAGAATTCCCTATGGGTTGAAATGATACATACCCGAACGATCGTGTAGAATAGAAGAAAATCGTTATGGGTTGAAATGATAAACCCAAGCGATTTTCTTTTACCTTAAATATGGGATTGCAGGTTGGAATAATAAATGCCCATAGATATTTAAATTCCGGATTGAAATGATAAATACCGATATCACTTGACCATAGGATAGAAAATTATATACAAACATCGTTGGTCTACATATACATACATTTTAAAATGATTTCTAGGGTTTTGAAAAGAAATATATATAGTTTTATACAAATATTGATTTTAAATATTTTACATATGTTTAAATTTTTAAAATTATATGTTTTTTGGAAATTCCAAAATTATAAGTTAGTTTTGAAATTTATTAATTTTAAGATTTTACATATAATTTTACTATTTTAAAATATATAAAACAAGTTTTAATATAAAACAAATTTAATAATAAAATTTGATTTAATTAAGTTTTATTTAATTAGTATATAGTATATTTAAGTATTTACTTGAAATTATATTTTAAAAATAGAGTTTTACAACAATTTTAATAAGTTTAGGTTAGGAAGATAAATTTAAATTGATTTGAAATTGTATCCTTTTGAGAATTATATTTAACTAAAATTGATTTGAAACTTATTGAATTTTAGATTGTTAAGGTACGATTTTATAAATTGATTTCGATATAAGGTGATTAAATGAATATTTCCAGTTTAAATAAATTGAAGGGAATAATTAGTTTATTTAAATGGTAATTTAAATTTTTATTTTAATGATATTGGATTGACTAAGTAAATATTTCAATATTAAATAAATATGATGTTAAGTTGAAATATAAATGAATTTATCAAATTGAGTTATTGTAAAGGTTTAAGTATTTTAAACTTTGAAATCTGTTGAAATCGAAATAGTTTATTTTTGTAGTTCAAATCTATGTTTGAAATAGATATAAAATGGTTTATTGAAGTTTGAATTGAATTAAAATGGGATTTTGATTTCAATGGGATTTGATTTGGATGGATTTTGGAATTTGAGTTGATTTGAATTGATTTTGTGAACTTGAGGCAACTATTTTTATTATATAAAGCATTTTTAATTTGAATATAAAAATATTTTATTTAATAAGTTATTTTAATATATAAACTATTTTTAATATAAATAAATTTCAATATACTGATTATTTTAATATAAACTTTTTTACTTATAATTATTTTATTATATATATATATATATATTCTTATTAACATCAAAACTACTTAAGAACAAAGTATTATGATTTTAAAGTGTTATGATCTCCAAAGTATTATGATTCAAAGTGTTATAATTTCCAAAGTGTTAAAATTTCTAAGTTTTATAACTTCGTAAGTGTTATAACTTTGAAAGTGCTACGATTTTGGAAATGGATATGTTTAAGCTGATAATGATACTGTATTGATATGGTTTTGAAATGGATATGATATTTTGGATATGGAAATGATATTTTGAGATGATCACGGTGTTATAATAATGTTTGGTAATTATTGAGATTGGGACCGGTTATTGTCATACTGTTTGCCAATGCCGAAAACCGCTTTAACAACTGTGTACGCAGTGTAGATTCCAAATGAAGTAGGATGGTTAGCGTTGATCCTATTTGAGATATATAACCTGGCTCCCATGAGTTAGCTTAAGGTGGCCAAAACAGAAGCAATTGACGGCCCAAGTGAGGTATCTCCTTCGATCGGACACAATTTTTTGATACCATTCTATTACTCTATGATTAATTTGGTGCATCCTCGGATTTTTAGGAGTGTGGATCGAGTTGGACGGTAGCTGCGGCTATGCGTTATCAACAGCCCGAAAGTGTAATTGGTATATCTAACCTGACATTGCCTAGTTGTGCCGTGTCACCTACCATATCGAGACCAGTACGTGTTTGTTTTGTACCATACCTATGGAGTGCCCTTTGACGTACTCCAGTTTACAGAGGTGAGTACGGCGCTATATAGACTATAGGAATATACAAAATGTGTTAAAGGGGATATAGGTAACGACGTAACACTATTTTAATACCTTTACTTTACTATACATATTATAATAGCGTAATGTACTACATAGCAGATAGTTCCATGGATCCTTAGAGGATGGGTATCCCAAACATCCTTTGAGTTACTTATATTTTAGTTGATATTTCACTTGAGTTGGATTTATTGATATAAGAATGTTAATCCTCACTCGAGTGTTTTGTGTTTTGCTTTATGCTCGGGTCAGACCGAGTGTCACAGCATTTGAGACTTGCTTTTAGAGTTAGATCTTCGCTTGAAGATCCATCTATTTCTATTCAGCTTTCTGTTATCCAGTGGACTCCAATGATATATTTTGATTTTCTTATTTGACTATTGTATTGAGACTTTCATGTATTCGAGACTTCTGTTGTATCTTGTTTTAACTCTGTTAAATATATAGTAGCTTCATGAACTACTATTCATTTTTTCCGCTGCTTATTGTTATATTACTTTGTGTCTATGATTCTATGATTGATTTATCTACTGTATATGCTGAGTTTTTCCAAATATAAATTAACAATTTGACATTTTGAGCAATTCAAGTCCGACATGTGTGGATGCGAATGGTTCGAAATATTAGGATGTTACAAAAGCAATATCTGAGGTGGAGAATATGCCTAGTTTTAAATGGAGCAGGACAAATGGATCGATCACTCACCTCCTAAGGAAAATCTTTTGTTCTGGAAGGTGTTGAAACAAGCACTTCTTACCAAAGACTAAGCTAATATCGATGAAAATGATCATTAACCCTGTACGTGTTCTCAATCTGTGGGAAAATGAACGTGGTGGGCAGCATCTATTTTTTAACTGTAGGGAGATATTCTTTCTATGGAGTAGGCTGATGGCAAAAGTAGGAATGGATGATATGGTAGGAGATAGTGGGGAGGAATGGAACCTTATTTTTAAGGCCACAAGGTAGAGAAGCACGAGGTCGTATTTGATTCAGATGGCCTTGAAGAAATTCATAAGGATAGTGTGGGAAGAAAGAAATAAAAGATATTTTGGTAATAAAGAAAGAGGTAGAACTGCATGATGGAATGATATGTTGCATGAAATAAAAGCAGGAATGAAGTTTTCCCAGTTCGGAATTAATATAACAAGTTTCTCTTCTATGAGTTAGTGTTGTGTCTTGCGTTTGTGTTTTATTTTCCTATGTGTATGCGCTTTCCTGTTTTCCTTTGTGCATTTTTTGTGTTTTATGTTTGTTTCATCTAGACTGAGAGCTTGTTTTTGGCCATGTATTTTTTTATGCAATAAACTCTAGAAGGGAACTAGTCAACCATGCTATCTTTGTTAAAAAAAGATGTCATGTATATATATATAATAATAAAATAATATATTATTATATTTAAAAACTCAATTGTACGTATTTAACTTATTTATAAAAAATTGATTTTTATTAATGGATACACACACAATCAATCTGGATTATGACAACAACAATACATATTAGAATCTCACACAACTAATAATATATATATTTACATAATGAACTATTAACCAAAAATTATATGCTACAATACAATGAATACTATACCTTAAAACTAATGCCTTGTAGCACATCTAGTAATGATGAACTCTCTCCTCTTATGGGCTTTTGATTCGACGACTGCTAATCCTTGAATCATTGACCTTTCACCATCGGATAGTAATTGATCTTGAATTGATTTGAGCATGATATAATAGGCTCCTAGGAATTGAAATTAGCCATCAATAGAAGTTAGGAATGGCAGCCAAAAGTTATTTGTAATAGGATTCGAGGTGTTTAAATAGTGGATGGAAGAGAGAGAGAGTAATGGATTTCATCTCATACTAGTTCTCTTTCAATTTGAGCCATCCAAATCCCCACAACCCTAATCTATTTGAGCCGCTCTCTTTAGTCCTATTTCAATCGAAAATACTTACCCATCATTATGGGCCAAGATCCTATTTAAGCCTATAGAAATTGTTATTTAGCTACATCAAATTTAATCGCTTATGGATATTGTATATCGGTTGATATATTTATAACCATTATAAATATATTTAATAATATCTATTCATCAAATTATAATTAGAATTTATATAATTGATATTTCATTAATTTTGATTAATTTATAATAATTATAAACTAATTAAACTGTTTGATCAAAAGAGAATTCATCATTTCGGTTGTGCAACTCGTCAGGTATAAATTTGTTCAGTGGTTAACATCGAACTATTCGAATGTTAACATTCACACATCACTTAGTAGGTAGGGTGACATTTTGACCAAATTTATTAGTTACTTGGTTTTGGTAAACTCCAATTTAACTTTTTTAAGCGTTACCTGGTTGTGACTTTTATTTACAAAAATTATCTTCATCATAACTATATAACTTTGGACTTATGGAATTTGGTAATGGTTAAAATTTCAATACCATCCATATTTAACTCTATACTCAAAACACAAATTCCTTTGTTCAATTATTTCAATTATTATTAACTGAACTGCTCTGGCTAGAGACTTTGATTTTGAGGGGACTTGATTTAACCGTGCTACTATCCTCATGTAACTGAGGAGATAAATTCTCTCTTGAATAGTGCTTTACTTCTAATACTTTCTCTTGACCAACTATATTCACTCGATAGAGGTTATGATATAATTTGACTATAATCAAAGCGGAGCTCTCTCATTGAAGATCCACAATATTCTCAGGTCGAGAAAAGTGTGTATATCGGTCATATTGATATTTCTATTTGACCTTGGTTATATTAACCAACTGAAAACAATCGGGTGCGTCGTTCAATAGTTATCCAAAAACATCAATATGTAACCCCTAGGTATCCTTAGCAGTCACGAGTAGTACACTGCCCAGCATTTCAAGAGCGTATGTACTCTATTCTCCATGAATACATCGATATCTGGTCTCGATGCATCTTGACTAGGAACATTTAAAATGATATATTTGTTTCCATTATGGTAAATTATTCACTGTTACAACACTTTGTAGCCACTATCACATTTATAGATTTTCTATTAAATATACTTTTAATTAGATTAATTAAAATAACACATTATATCAAGTATATAATAGAAAGAAAACACCTTTTATTTCGAACAAGATTGGTTATAGCGTTAGATATATGTAACAAATTACATGATTATCTCTAGGGCACGCCCCTGTCTATATCATATTTACCATTAGCATAACTGTGATGCCCCAACTCTATACTCATACAACCATAATGTATTACTAAATAATATTATCCGATAATATAGAGAATAAGACGATATTGGACTATCATATATAACTATACTTTCCGGCTAGCACCGGTACGAATTTCAAAAATTGTAATGAACTTACGGAGATGTATACAGTATCAACACAAAGCAATAAGTATGCGTGTTTTCAAGATAGAGCAATATAATGTAAAATAAATAATAGAGAAAAGAGAGTCATTAACATGGCGATGATAAATAATAAATGTAATATACAAAGTCAAGTGGGTCTACAAAACTCAAATGCCCATTCTCTCTCCTATAAATGTACTTAACATATGCGTAATACACAGAATTCAACCAAATACCATTAGATGCAGGTGATACCGTTTGAATACATGTACAGTACACAACCTTACTAAATAACTAGCCCCCAATTATGCCTAACGATCGCAAGCTAGTCACTTCATCCATGAACATGAAATGTCGGTCTGACCCGAATATTATATAAATAACACGCAATCAAGCTATGCTTAAAATGTGGACGTCAATGTATAATAATAACTAGAATAGTGCAACGTATACATTTCATAAATATGTGTGAACGTATTGAATATATCATACCATCACAAATCGTCACCCTTTAAAATTAACAACACATCACATAGGTTAAATAAGACATCCATACATCCAACGGGAACACCCGTCAATAGAACCACAACATAATGGATAAATCAACCTAATATCCAATCATCATTCAACACCCTCATAACACAAAAGAGAATCACTATCAACAAGCACACAAATAAGAAAGTTACAAAAGGATGGTACCGTATACCTATGTTAATCACATATTCCTAATGGCGGCCTAACAGCACACAACGCAGTTTCAGGGGACAACACACATCACTCACAACACATAACACACCCCACAGTCTTAACTCTATGTCATCGTGACCCTATGTCCATCTACACGCTGGGGTCACGAACTTATTATCCAATGGTAACAGACTGTTTGGGTAGTGTAGCATCAGACCATATAACCATACACTCTAAATATCAACACCCGACATGTATAAAGGTGATGCCATAGATTCAGGGCATGGCTCGATAACACACATCACTAATAGGAATACAGCAAATAGATATACTTAACCATCTAGCACACAACAACGATGACATGCAGCTACCACACTTTATTATGTGTGTCGATTACAGTCAAGAGACAATCAAATAAATAGTCACTTGAGTATCCCATACCACTTAGTGCTACTCGTTTATTTTCCCAATGTTTGTGAATCCCACTCAACCACACATAATATTCTATATAACAAGTTCGAAGAATAATCGAAGAAATATTATCTAATGTCCCATACCATATGGTACTTTAACTCCATTTATTTGATATTCTTGTCATATAGAAAATAAATTCAACCAAACCTTTTGACCATTTATTGATTATGAAGGAGTTTTATTAGAAAGTACACTTTTCTAAAATCTTCAATACAAATTCAAATATCAATATTAAATTCGAAGAGGATTAAATTATAAAATTCTGATTCTTTCCCAAAAGCCTTATGTGGCTCCAAAATAAACATTTGCAAACCTCTTATTCAATTACAAGGAAATCTATATTCTAAACCTTTATGCAATTTTAAATCCCTTGAACTTCTTTTAAAAATAGTTCATACACTTTGAAAATCTACTTTAATAACTTGAAATAATAATACCAATGAAGTTCCATTGCTCACGATTAACTTTAAACAACAAATGATCTCATTTTCCATATAAGGATTTTCAATTTGAAATATTTCTCAAATACATAATATAAAATTCCAAAATCAATGGATTTCAAACCCATCTTTACATTCCAAATACCATTTAAACTATAACTGAAAAAGAATTCATCAAACTAAAATTCTATTTTACATAAAATATTCTAAAATTTAACATTTAAAACTTTATTTACAAAATTTATTCGTATAAAAAAATTATATATCCTTTTTCATAATGATTCAATTCAAACACTTTCATATATATATATATATATATATATATATATATATATGTCTCTTCAAACAATTTCCCTTTTATTTTTTAAAATAACCTAACTGCTAAATATATATTACTTACAAAATTATTCTTAATGAAATATACATGATTAATTTTTTAATAATAATTTTCATACAATAAATAAATTGCATTCATCTAATTATCATTACAAAATATTATTTTTTACAAAACTTCACTTTTGGTCAAATTATAAATTTTTCTGTCACTTTAGAATACAAATTTAAAATACCCTTCTATAAAATGCTACAAACTTTTTTATGATTATAGATAAATAAAAATACATTTAATTTAAACCAATATTGAAACCCTCTATTTTCTAAATAATTTCTGTTCACACAATCATTCATTCTGTTGATATTTGATTAGTTAATTTTTATAAGTAGATTTCACTCATACTGGTTGAGTTACATGGGTTATTCATATATATGGTGTTGCGAACTAAAAGTGAGCAAGTTACGAGGCATCCATATGTCTATTTATTTGGTTTACTCCTATTATATTATGAGGAGTAAACCATTGTATGCTAGAATCCATTCTGACGGCGAATTTACGAGGTCGTACCCAATTCGTAACATTCTTATGTTATGTGGCCAAGTGCCAAGACTGAAAGCTACTACGCCTATGTCATATAGGCCAGTAGTCTATTACCATTTGGAGACAATTATAGGGTCATGACCATTGCAAAGCATAGTCTTGCATCGGATGGATACTGGGTCATGATAGTTGTTGAGGTAACTAAAGACATTGGAGTAGCACTTAGAGAGTGTGAGGAAGGCTCTTGGAGCAGGTTAACTACTGTCAGTCTTCCGTTTGGTTAAACATGTAGCAAAATAGGTATGCACTTAAACATTTATGTAAGATCTTTCAGGATGCGACAATGGGCCTAGGAATTATCTCTATGGCCGAGTGTTTGTTAGATAATTTACCCCGTGTATGAGTCAATTATATGATCATTAATGAGATGATCTGCAACACTACTAACAGTAGGTTAGCTTTTGTAGGTTAACCTGGCACATATCCACTTTTTATGAGGAAAGCTGGGAGCTAAACATAGCATATCAGAGTGCATGCCATATCCCTTTATGGTTAATTTTGTGTGATAGTCAATTATAGGAGATTGGTTGCTTCACCCCCGAGTTGATGTTTATTGATATGTTGTTTTTCTATATGGGCGATGATGCTGCACATGGTTTGAGATATATTACTATACTTGAGAATGATCATATGTCACTTTATGAGACACATGCTATATTAACATTTGTATTTTAGACATAGTCTGACCTATGTGTTATTTTGTAATACCCGAGTCAGCTTGAGATATTTCAGGACCATGGATGAAGTAGTTGGTTAGATCTGTTGGGAACCTTTTGGAGGCTTCTCTACATAGTATGATCGGATCTTTTTATATATTTTTATCACCTCTTTAATTTATTGTAACATCCTGATATTTTCAACCATTCGCATCCACACCTGCCGGATTTGAATTGCTCAAAATACCAGATTGTTAATTTATATTTGGCAAAACTCAATATATACAATAAATAAATAAATCACAAAATTATAGACACGGAGAAATATAATAATATGCAGCGGAAACAAAATGATAGTAGTTCATGAAGCTACTATATATATATATATATATATTAGAGTTAAATAAGATACAACAGAAGTGTCAAATACAATAGTCAAATACAAGATCAGACTACATCACTAGAATCAGCTGAATATCTGAAAACTGGATAGATAGCCGGATCTCCAAGCGAAGCTCCAACTCCAAAGGTGAGCATCAAAAGCTGAATCACTCAGTCTGACCCGAGCGTAAAGCAAAACACAAAACACTCGAGTCAGGATTAACATTCTTATATCAATAAATCTAACTCATGTGAAATAACAACTGAAATACAAGTAAATCAAAGGAAGTTTGGTATAACCATTCTCTAAGGATCTGTCAAACTATCTACTATGTAGGAATATATGCTATTATAATAATGTCTAAAGTAAAGTAAAATTAATTAAAAATAGCATTAAGGCTTTACATTTTCCACCTTAACACATAAATAGTGCCAATAGTCTATACAGTACCATCGTACCTCCAGATCGAGAGGCTACCATAAATACTCCATAGATACGACACAAATAAAACTCGTAGTAAAGCACGCTAGGGTAGGTGATACGGCACAACTAGGCAATGTTAGGCTAAATATACCAATTACACTTCCGGACTAGTGGTAACACATGTCCGCAGCTACCGTCCACCTCGAGCCACACTCCCAAAAAATCAAAGGTGCACCCAATCAATCACAAAGTAATAGAATAGTATCAAAGGAGTGTGTCCGATCAGAGGAGCTACCTTTTAGCACATCAGTTGCTCCTGTATTACCCACCTTATGCCAACTCATGGGAGTCGGGTCCACGTATATACCTCAATAGAACGTCGCAACTATCCTACTTCATTCTGGAATCTCCACCGCGTACAGTTGTTAAAGTGGTTTTTAGATTTGGCAGAGAGTATGACGACTTCCGATCCCGGTCTCTTTAACAACCAATCGTTATTATAATACCACGGTCATTTCAAAATACTTTATACTTCAAAGCAAAAATATCATTTCCATTTCAAAACCATATCAATACGATATCATTTCCATTTCAAAACCAAATACGATATCATTTTCATTTCAAACATATCCTTTTTCAAAATCATAACATTTGAAAATTTATAACACTTTCGAAACCAACACTTGAAACTATAACACCTTCGAAACATAATACTTTGAAATTCATCACTTCGAAAACTTAACTTCCACTACTTAAATGATTTATGTATTAAAATAGTATATATAAATATATAGTTTATCAGTAAAATAGTTTATAAAAAAAGAGTTATAAGTTAAAATAGTTTATATTAAAGTATATTAAAATAGTTTATATTAAAATAGTTTGTAAAGTAAAATATGAAATAGTTTCCTCAAATTTCAAAAATCAATTCCAAATCAATTTGAATTCCCAAAATTCAAATTTAATCAAATCCAAATCATTAATTTCAATTCAATTCAATCTATCAATAAACCATTCCCAATTATATCAATTTCAAAAATATATTTGAACCACGAAATAAACCATTTCAATTCCTATATATTTCAAAGCTTTAAATATTCCATAATTTCAAAACTAAATTTTTGATAATTCCATATATATATATATATCAATTCACTTTACTATTATTTAGCTTTGAAATATTTACTTAATAAATCCAACATCAGTTAAATTAAACTTTTAAACTTCAAATAACTGAATATTACTTCAGTTTATTTAAACTCGATATATTCATTTAAATCACCTTAGACCAAAATCAAGTCATAAAACCATATCCTTTAAAATCTCAATTCAATAAGTTCCATCGATTTTAATTAAATATAATTCTTAATTAAATACAATTGCAAACCAATTTCAAATCTATCTTCCGAGCGTTAATTTATTAAAATCATTATAAACACTATATTAATATATAATTCAAATACTTAACCATAATTATATTTAATAAAAATCAAACTTTATTGTTAACTTATTTTATATTAAAACAAATTTATACATAGCTTAAAATCAAGAATTTAACTATATATAAAATAACATTTATATAATATCTAAAACCACTAATTTAAATAAAACCATATATTCCTTTCCAAAAACATAGAAATCATTCTGAAACATATATATATATATACACACACCACGGTGTCTGTGTATAATTTTCTATCCTATGGTCAAGTGATACGGATATTTATCATTTTAATCCGTAATTTATATAAATATATACGGGTATATATCATTTCAACCCGTAATCCAAAATTCAACTCAATGAAAATCGCTTGGGTCTATAATTTCAACCCATAATGATTTTCTCCTATTCTACAGATCGTTCGGGTATGTATCATTTCAACCCATAGGGAATTCTATACTAATAGGGAATTTGTAGAGTGATAACAGATACGACAATAATATAACAGGCATATATCATCAATATAAATAACAAATAAGGGTGTCAGATGTCACAGGTGAACAATTACAGATAATAGCAATGCAAATAACTAACAACAGCATATTTCAGTTATCGTTTCAATTTAGAACAAACTTAAAAAATATAAGAACGTTAATCGTGAGTGATTGCTCACCTTTCGAGGCTAGAGAAGTTTGACCACAGAATAAGCTACGAATTCCAAAGTAAAGCAAAATTGGCACGAATACGACAAGCTAATGGATAAGAAATTAATGAAATAAATCATAATCATCAAGATAGGACAATATATATATATATATATATATATATATATATATATTACATATTTATCTTCAAATCGATGTTAATTTAAACACATATTAAATATATTATATCCAAATATTTATTCCCAAAATATATCAAAGTTATTATTAACATATATATACATACCTACTTCAAAACAAATACTTTAAAGACAGATTATCATAAAAAAAAGTTTAGAAATATTACACGCACATGTTTATAAAAGCTATATGTCATTTTCCTAACGATAAACCCATGCTTCTTTTGTATATATATTTTATATATCAACCTCAATTATAATATACATACGCAACTATAAACTTAAATATGTAAACATGTCCATTCGCTAACAAATATACAACATCTATGCATATAAAGCATATCTTACACTATAGACTCAATATATGGAATTGAACATATGTAAATTAATAAAATGTGTTGACCCCACTATATGCAGACCATATGAAAATATAAATAATGTATTTATCACAGAAGTCAAAATTTATATAACCAGAAACCTATTATATTCATATATATACTTATACTTAACTAAGTTCTGCCTTTATATTAACTATCAAATCAACTAAGACAATGCATATATAAACTATATATAAAATAATATATAAACTAAATCTCTATAAACCTATATTTTTCATATACAATACTCGTACGTAAACAACAGATACTACAAAACTAGTATACGCTAAACAACTTAAGAATATATACTTATTGGACGAATATATACCTACATTTTATAATATATATAAGCGTACAAAACAGGTAAAATATAAAACTTATATTTCAAAACCTTATATATACACCTAATATATACACACAACTATTATATAAATATATACATAGTAATTTATACAGTGCAGCATGTTCCCATATATGAAAACTGTATAACTTTAAAATTTTAGAACTAACCCATATGTATGTAATACATACATACATATATGTATGTATGTATGAATACACACAAAACTTAAACAACTTACAAATATATATATATATATATATATATATATATATATATATATATATATATATTGCAGCATATTATGTACGTACGTATATAAAGAAGAGTGCAAACTAGATGGGTGGAACGGCAACAAATGAGACAGGGGAAGAAAATGGAATGTTGTGGTGGGAATAAGGGTGGTCTTGGCGCGGGTTTGAAGATGGCATGGCCGGCGATACAAGGAAGAGGCGGCATTTGCAAAGGGGAAAAGGCGGATCTCGGTGAAGTCAAAGCAAGGTAGAGGCAGGGTCGGAGGATTCTGGTCACATGACAAAGGAGGATGGTGAAGAGTTGGATAGGGTAGGAAAAATAGGAGAGATTTGAAAGGAAGAAATATCAGGAGAAGAGAAGAAATTAAGAAGTGAATGAACAAACATAACAAATTGAAGAAGAAAAATAGAGGAGAGGAGATGGGCAATTGAAAGAGAAGGGCCGGTGAAATGAAAGGCTTGAAATAAAAGGTCAGAATATATAAATAAAAAAATTGAACGGCCAAGTACCTTGAAGATTATTAAAGCAATTAATATTTGCATGTGCAGCACGTTTAAATATTTGAAACCGAAGGAAGTTAATGGTCACAATTAAAGGTGTTGTTACAAGGAACAGTTATTACTTCCGTCGCGTAACGGAATTCAAAGTACAGAAATACATATACCGCTGACATCAGTATGACGAGACGATCAAAACGGTATACAGATATTAGTAGTACGATCATCCGATCAAAAGTCGATGATCGGTACCGAAAATGCTGCTATTTTGCTAGAATTAAGATGAACGGAGTAGTAGAAGTCCAAATTTAAACAAATGAATGATGACGTCTCACTCCGAAGATGATTTACAAATTTATTGTATAAAAATATTCAAGTTTGGAAAACATTTTATTATTATCAAATATTAACTAATTTAAATTGAAATAGAATTACATAATTAAATAAACTTCAATATTATCAGATGAAAATTTACCGGTTGCTATGTTAAAATAGACGTATTCCAAATATCAAATTTATGTTTCAAAACTTTGTTATTTAAAACTTCACCAAAATTCAATTGGTTAAATAAATAAAATACTAAAATTTTCTGGTCGTTATACTCTTCCCCACTCAAAACTTTTCGTCCTCGAGAAGATACGAGGTAGAAGAATATGACAACCAGAAATAAAAATATATTGAAATTCAAAGAAAAAGTTAATTTAAACCATATAGATTTCAATTTAAATTAATTTATATTCAACAATTGATTTTAAATTCTAGGTATTTCATTAAGTTGATTTAATTTCAATTTATTTATTCCTTCAAAATAAAATTTATTTTATTTATCCCATTTATTATTCAATTAACTTATTATTCTATTTATCTTTATTAACATTTTATAATTAAAAGTCAAGTGTATAACATTTATTGTAACCACTCAAATTTTATTTATTAATTCTATTAACATCATTTTACATTGAAAATTATTCAGTTACATATTCAACTTCTGAATGGTTTAGGTAAGTTATATTGGAACGTAACTGAATATTATACAAGTATAATTTTCCAATTCAATTTATTTCAAGTATAAATATTTATTTTAAATTTTTTGCTTCATTTATAATTTAAATTATTCCTAACAAAAATTCAAGAGTTAAATTTCCGATTAACTTCAAACAATTTGGAGATAAATATATACATATATATCCAAAATCAAATCATATATCAATATATAATATATATTTGAATATAGCCATACTTTAGAAATTCAAATCAAAAGTGTAGCAATTCTACGAATTCGTCTCTTCCCTTCGAAACTCGAAAATGAATGTCGATGATGTGGCCGCCATCACCGAAATTATTTTCCAGCGACAAAAGAGCAGAGCACCGATTTAAACATTTAAAAATTCTTTGGAAACGATTTATATTCGAAAATACTTTAAATAATATACACTTTAAAACTTTAAAACCAAAGTTTGAAACTGCCGAAATTTTAAACTCTTAAATTCTTGATTTGAATTCATTTAAACTCCAAACTAAATTATAAACCATTTTTGATAAATTCATTTATTTGCATATTGGAAATTAATGGTTTACAAAACAATAGATGAAAATCAAATATTATTATTTCTGACAACCAATTCAATTAACTAATAAATTCCAAAAAGATCTGTACTTACATAAATATAATCATACAAAATTTATTCCATTTACCAAATTTGAAAATAATATAGTGTCACTTTGCTCTATTCAAGTGTTTTGGAAATTCTGTCGATATCCTCGATCAGATGAATATATCAAAAATCCAAATCAACATTAACAACTCAAACAACATAATATATAAAACAATTAATATTAATTACAAATACACTCCCTCGCTCGATATTCTAGAATTGATTTCAAAAGAAAGACAAGGGTTAAAATTCAAGAGGACCCTAATCAAAGCGAATTCTGACTGAAAGATAATCTCGGTAGGGAGATAAATATATTACAAAGAGAGAAAGAATGGATAGACTAATACTAATCACGGGCAACCTTAGTTGGGTCAACCATGGCTTCAAGAATATGATTGATGCAGAATTCTGAGGCTAATCGACATTCGATCGCAAGAGATAGAATTCGAGCATCGAAAGAGGTAGCAGCATCGTAAACCAAGGATATATAAATCTTCGGTGAATCTATGCTATTGTAAAGGAGTTTCACCCCTTTACAAATCGTTCGAAGATTGGTGAAACCATCGATTTATTATAGAGATTGTTTGAAGTGGAGGTATGGGATGCTTCAGAATACGAATAGGGAGAGATAAGGATGGATTTGGAACCGAGGGAACATTCCAAAATTCAAAGGAAACCGAGTCAAAGAGGAAGGGATTCAAGCTCGAACGGAAGTGATTCTGTAATTAAATTTACCATATATGTAACACCCGTGATTTTTGAGTTACGGTCGGAGTAAAGATTTTAAATAGAAAATTTTTAAATTAAAATTTGGAAAGAAAAATAGGGATTCAAATTCTAAAACAAAGTTGAAATAAATTTCTACTTTCCGTTCTAAAGCCAAGCTGACAATTTTATAAAACAAATACTTCAACACATTTTGCATTTTACATTTAGCATTGCTGAACATTTGCATTGCTGACAAGTATGAATGTATACTGCAAAGAAAACTGTCACCTCAGGTTTTTAAAAATCAAGTATGTAAGCACTTTTGCATTCATAAAGCAAATGTATACATAGTGTAAACAACTTTTCCTTGCTGTCATTTGGGTTCACAGCTGCACCCATCATTTCTGCATGTCCTTTACCTTCCTTTGCTTCACTTAAGCATGTTGCATTAAATGCAAAGTGTACAAAGAAATAGCAGCATTCAATCCCCTTTGACCAGAGCAAATTGAAAAAAAATATAGCTGAAACATTTCATTTCCATTTTCTTCAAAGTTTGATTGATGCATTAATGGCAGCTCCAACAGCCTGTATCAGGGTAGCTAGCTAGCTTTGAAGCCAAAACTTTTAGTGAGTGAAAAATCTCACACTGCTAAGTTATTCACATTCTTTGTGTGCATTGAATGCAAGTGTTTAAATTTTACTTTCATGCGTGATTCTTTTTCTTTTTCACCTTTATGTGTGATTGCATTAGAAGGGGAAAGTGGTTTTAAACATCATAGTTTATAAGTTTAATCAAGCTTGCATATTTCAGTGAATTTGTTTGCTTTCAAAATTTTGTTTTTATTTTCTTTGCTTCATCCTTTCATGCAAATATGAACCAAATATGCCCAGATCTTGTTAAATACATGCGTCCCTGTTGTATAATATGAATATGAGTTTTTTTTTTATATAAATAAAAATGCCCAGATTATATGGTGGTGGACATTTTGCCTCCATACAGGTATATAAAATATTATGGTGCTTGGGTTACTTTAATATAGTGAGTGTGTGCATCAAACAATTTCAAATATATGCGTGTAGCTTATTATTGGAGCAAGTTAATGTGTGTATTTTGTGTAGGCGTCATCCACTATAAACTACATGCCATTTGAGTCTAAATTCACCTGAGTTTACACTACATGGCATACCTGTTTTTGTTGTCATGGCTACTGTAACATCCCGCCTTTTCGCACACTTTAAAACGACACACATGCCGATTCAAAGCATACGCAAGGGCGGATTGTTATGGGGTAAATAAGAATAACAGAGAAGGAATAAAACAAATGGAATCTCACAGCGGAAGGATAAAATATAATAATAAATATACAGTTCAAAACAGTTTACAAAACAGTTATTTCACTTATACAATGAACATCAGAGTTACACATACCAATACAACAATGCAGCGGAATATAGAGAGTGTGTGGTGCAATACTATATATATAAAATAATGCTGAATCTTCGTCTTCGTCCTCCAAAGCTAAACCTGCTATCCTGAAATGCTCGGACTGACCCGAGCGAATTTGAAAAGACAAAAACACTCGAGTCAGACTAGAAAATCTTATGTGAGTTAAATAAACAGAAATAAATATGAGTACAGTAACTCAAGAGATGTTCGGGATTTACATCTCCTAAGGATCCGTTAAACTATTTACTATGTAGTATATTGCGCTATTATAATAGTGTCTATTTATAAAATAAACTTACTTTTTAATAGCGTTAAGGGGTTACCCATATAGCCCTTAACACGTAATAGTCCCAGTAGTCCATCCAATATCATAGTCCCTCCTGATCGGGAAGCCACTAGAGGATACCACACGGGCTACGGGAGAAAACCAAACTCGTACAAGGCGCGATAGGGTAGGTGACACGGCACAACTAGGCAATGCCAGGGTAGATATACCAATTGCTATCCAGGCTGATGGTAACGCGCAGCGCGCAGCTGCCGCCCACCTCGAACTAACTCCCCCAAAAATCAAAATATAGAAGTGGCCACTGAATCAATCCAAGTCAAAGTATAATATCGAAGAGGAGCGTCCGATCAGAGGAATGACCTCATTGGCCTGAGAATCGCTCCTGTTTTAGCCACCTTATGCCAACTCACGGGAGTTGGGTCCACGTATTTACCTTACAGGAAACGTCGCCACCACCTACTTCATTCTGGGAACTCCACCGCGTACACGGTTAGTCAAAGTGGTTTTCGGTATCGACAGAGAGTATGTCCATATCCGATCCCGGTCTCTTTGCCAACCAATCGTTATTATAACACCGCGGTCATTTAAAATTTGTTTATACTTTAAAACCAGAATATCATCCATTTCAAAACCATAATATTACGATATCATTCCAAAACCCAAAACCATAATTTACCACTTATTCCAAATAAAATTCCTTTCCAATAATTAAAAGGCTTTAGCTTCATAATATCTGAAAATCGAATATTTTCAAAGCTTAATATTTTTGGAAATCCATAATTTCAAACCATAACTTTTAAACTCAAATGGTTTGGATATTCAACGGTATACGAATTAAAAAGGTTTAACTTTACTGTTGCTTTATAAAGAATATATTACACGGCTTTTCAAATATTTCTTCTTTTAAAGTTAAACCAAAATCCAAAATATTACCTCAAGTCCCAAAACCATTTCAATTTTATATATATTTATATCCATTTTTGAGCATTAATATTTCAACTAAAGTTGGATTTTTATCCTTTCAAAATCAATATTCTATTAATTAATCTTGACCATTCACATAAAATCCATAATTAATAAAACTTCAATTTCTAGTAAAATATATATATATAAATTTTCCAATTCAATTTTTACTGGAATATCCATTTCTATTTATTTTGGGAAAATCCAATTTCAAATATCATATCTTAAAATTTTCAACTTTACATTTAAACATAGGATATAAATTTACCAACTCCATTTTCTAAATTTCTTCCATTTCAATAAAGAAATTTATCCACCTTTTTAAATTCCTAAATTTTAACTTCATAAGTATATAAATATGGAATAAAATATTTATACAATATAAAATTTAAGATTTATAAACCGTATTCAATCCAAACCATAGAAATCACATTAAAATAGTTATATATATACCGCGGTGCCTGTATATAATTTTCTATCCTATGGTCAAGTGATACGGATATTTATCATTTCAATCCGTAATTTAAAATAAAACTTTGCGGTTGTATATCATTTCAAACCGCGATCCCGAAAATGTAAAATGCATGCTAACTGGCAGTTTAATAATATCCACATAAATCATCCATTCAACAACACATCCATCACCCAATTTCAACCATCAATCAATATCAATCACTATCAACCAATATCAATCAATAAAAATTTTAGTTCGATAATATGCAACGGGTAATAACTGTCAGTTCATTCAAATTAAATTTCAACTATTAATCTAACCATTAATATTTAGAGATAATTTATATAACCGTTAACTAGCATTTCATATGCAAACAAAGTTCCTAACAGTCAAATAAATACGCAATAAATTAATTAAATTAACAGCTAAATCAAATAAACTGCAATTCAACAGATGTGGATGAAATAACATGCCAAAAGCTCATAAATAAATTTCTATTCATTTCTAAAATTTATTTAACAAACATAAAAGCTTCTAGTAATTGTGAGTGGGTTAAAACACTCACCTTTTGAATTTAAATCGAATTTAAATTCAATTTAAACTCAAAAATTCGTCCGTCTCAGAATTCGTCCAAACCAGCGTCATCGAGTCCGGAATTAAATTACGATCCTAGCAAAAAAAATTTCGTGTGAATCCGACTTCGTATGAGAAAGTTATGGCGAAAAATGGTGATTGAAAACAATTTAAAATGAAATACAAAATGGAACACAATCACCTCCATTGCCACGTCAACACACAAATCAACGCACGCACAGTACCTACCTCCTCACGCGTTCAAAGCAGCAGCCGCCTAAAGCATGAAACCCTATTGAATTTTTGCCGCAAATCTGACCGTTGAACTGCCAAACAAATTACATAGATGCGCTCCCCATCGTCCTCTCTCCAATACCCAGAAACCGTTTTCCGATCCGACGAAGTTTTGCGCGACGATGATGAACGGTTTTGGGGCTGTTTGAATTTATTCTGGATGAACGACAGCTCCAATTGAAAAACGAATTTCACCAGTATTTTACGCGTATCGAATACTTCAACATATATTTTTTCTGGAATTTTCTGAAATTTTTGAGTTTTGACTTTTGATTTTGAACTGTGGATGGATCTGGAATTGGATCTGAGATGTATGCATTTGGAGAAGAGAAAAGAGTGAAGAAATGAACGTACAGCAAATGAAAAAGAAAGGAGCTAGGGTTTATAGATGTATATTTATAGATAGGCTAGAGGTAGGGTAGCTAGACTGGATACGCGAACGTGCGTGACAAACCATGGTCCAAAAAAGCCCGCTATGCCTCCGGAGTCGGATTTGTTAAAACTATATATCCAAATAGGTGTTTTAAAATATTCTGAACGCAATGGAAAAAGTTTCGCGACCAAATTCGATCGTATGAAGAAGTTATGCCAAAAAAAACAAAAATTTCACATTGATTTCAAAATGCGTAAATTTCAAGGCGTTTCGAGTCCGTACGATCAAATGACAAGTCCGATCGCTACGAAACTTGAAACATTATTATAATTCACTGTTACGGATCCGATGAAACTGGTTTCGTCGAAATCCGAGTCCGTGCCCAAAATGGCTATTTTTATATTAATTAAATAAATAGGCAAATAAATTAATTAAATTCAATCTTTAAAATTTTTGACTTTAAAATTGAAAATTTGATCATTTTTATAATTTCACTTTAGTTACAACAAATTAAACAAACCCAGATATCAATGTCAAGTAAATAAATTTATAAATTCAGTGTTTGAATTCAATTACGGTAAATTCAGATATTGTAAATTCCAAGAATTTACTTAAATTTAACTTTGACTATGACCTTATAGTTTACTGCGTATTATTACGTCAATTAATATAACTTTACGTTTATTTCAAATCAAAAAAAAAAAAAAAAATTATTTTATTAACATCAAAAATTTACCATTTCATCTTACCATTTATTTACGTATCCTTTTATTGCACTGATTGAAATAAATTCACTTATTAAATTTTTAAGTTCGTTACCTATCCATCTTGATTTTAATTCCATCTATAAATCAAATTCAGTTAGCCTTAACGTTACTACACTAAATCTACTATCAGTTTTAATTTATATAGAATTATATCTTAATACTTACCATTTATTTATAAATTAGGTTACCTTCCAATAAATCTGATTCCTAAGCATTTGATTGGATTGCCATCTTTACTATGTCTATTATTAATTAGCTTCAAATTCTACAATTTCACCTCTTAAATCCACCTTTTGCTATATTATAAGTAAAATTTACATTGGTTACATAAATGTATCATTTATTTACATTTATTACAAACTTATTTCCAGTTCCAACTAACAATCTAAATAAATGAATAGGCAACCTACCATAAACACTACCGTTACCTTTTTGTCACATACAAAATCCTTTATTACAAAAATCAATTTCTGCATATATTTTCATACTACAAATTCAATTTACTTATGTTCAAATTATAACCAAACCTGACCTTTAAATTATTTTGTATAAAATTGGGATTTCATTAAGTTTCTTAATTATTACCCTTAATTGGCATTTATCATCTTGTATTCTCATTATCATTTCATAGATATGATTCCCAATTCCTTATTATTGACTTAAAATGTCATTACTTACATTGCATTAAACGTTGTTACTTAAATCTCTACCCAATAGTAATTAATACTCTAAATAAATATGCTTACTCCTTTCGTTATTTATTCATTATCACAAGAAACGTTTAATCATTTGTAATTTCAAATTACCTACATTGATTGTATATATATTTTCCATTATTATCATTTATTAGAATTCTATTCAACTTTCCATCTTATGCATGTAGTTAACCTTTCTATTGATTTTTCCTTCAAAATTTTCAGTTATTTCTTATTTAATCGCTATAAATTAAATGTATGAATGCGGAGTCTTGCCTATTAACGTATTAAATAAGCCTTAAAATCAATTAATGCCCCTCCTTAGTTTAACCTCTTTTTATCCGTATTTATTTTTAGAGTAACCCTTGGATTAAATTCCCAACTCACCAATTCAATTAATTATACCTTTCAATCCAAATGTAAATCTTCCACCTTTGAATTCTTATATTAAATGAATTTTATTCTAGGCAATATTTTTTTTACAAATGTTTACTGATTCCACATTTATAGGTTTCTTAAATTTTACTCCATCTAAATGTGACACATTTTTATTTCATTTCAAATCAATATATATATTCATTCCTATTCAATATATATATTCATTCCTATTCCTTTCATTTGGTTACTGCATTGAAATCTATTTATTAGCTAATACTACGTTACTATCATTAATTAAATTTTGGATTATATTCCAATTCCTATAACTAGGCCTTAAGTCACCATTTTATATAGTTTTAATTTAGCGTTTATTTAAATCTTCGTTTATCGTTTAGAATTTCTACTAAATTGAAATGCACAACTTATGAACTTTAACCAATTTAGTCCACCTAATAAATTTTTCAAATGTTTGTGTGTATGTAATCCAATTCAGTTATTGTTACATTAATACCATTAAACCAACAAATTAAGACTTATAACTACAACACAACTTTCAGTTATTTTCAAATCTATGTCATATAACCTTTTAAATCTCTACCTGTAATTACAGTTACTATCTAACTCCTACATTCATCCTTTTAAAATCCTAAGACTTTAATTTTATACTGGATTAAATTAGCAAACATATAAATTAAATTTATAAAAATATCATAAATTTATCAGGTCGTTACAGCTACTGGTTCAGGTTTCTTTTCGTGCAAACATGTTAGCCTCATCTGCATCTTGGTTGTGTACACAAATTTTGGTGCAGTGGTGAAATCCAGGCCAGAACGTTATAGGGTGTGCATTAGAACCGTGTTTTTCGGTTGCAAGTTGAAGATTAAAGTGCTGTGTAATTGTACACATTAATCTGGACTTATTTGCAAATACTCCTTCTATGAATAGTATTTTTTATATTATTTTGTCCAGAGATCATTTTTGTGTATCTTGTAGTATACGTTCTTGGACGGGCAAATGCTTTACATAGTATACTTTAAGAGGCAGTGTTGTATAGCAAGGATTCACCATTTCATGCACGGGTACATTCTCAAGTGTGCGTGCATTTCTTTTTTTTTATTTTTTTGTGAAGAATCCTTGTGACAGGCCATCTTTTTGTTTACCTCTTTTTTTTATGTCTAAATTGTAGCATAAAAGTTGTGCATATGATACACGAAAAAGGTTCAAGTTAAAAAAATTGCCATATACGAAAATATGGTCCTGGTAGATAGTGCATGCACGTGTAGCATGTTTTAAGGTCTGCCCATATTAACATCTTGCGTGCAAGATACACGAAGTGAATAATTAGTGTGTTTGCATAGTAATAACGTGCATGCATTTACTTGTAGCACCTTACTTCACACTAGCATGCAAGAAGTTTAAGTTGCAGGTCTCCTGCTTTTGTGTTTTATTCGTGCGTGTAATATTTTGATAAAATTATAGTAGTACAATCTACTATTTAGTTTGCTTTGAACCGGAATTTGGTTTTAAAACGTAATCTGTTGCCATTTTTTTTATAACGGAATTTGTACGCCGGTTCTATATTTTTGATGCATGTTGTTTTGATGATATTTTTGACGAACAAATTTACTGTTGTTTTGACCTCAGTAACCGTCAATTTTAAAGTGGATTTGCAAGCGGTTATCCCGCAACGCTGATTTAATATCCATTTTTACGGGGTTTTGTGAAGCGCAATTTCCCCGTCGAAATTGCTATATTTGTTGTTGTTTTAATCACATGTTTTAAAAATCATTTTAAAAATAAAAATTGTTTCCAAAATTTTTTTACACTTTGCGCTTTCGAAAGAATGAGGATGTGATTTAAACGATTTAGAAAAATTGAGGACTATGAACCCTTACTTTTACTGATTCGATTAATTCCGGACTTGTCCGTTTGAGAACGTAAAATGTTATTTATTTAAAATACACGATTTTGCACTTTCAAGGAAATGATGAAGAGATTTTAAACGTTTTAGCAAAAGTGCGGAGTATGGAACCACACTTTTGCTATTTCGGTTACGTCCGGACTCGTTAATTGAAATATTTGATGATTTGATGATTTTGATGTGCTTTCGAGCCACTATGTTGGACCTTCAGGTAATATGATGGATCTTCGGTTCAAATACCAGTACTAGACCTTCGGGTCATATGTTGGGCCTTCGGGTCATTTGTTGGGCACCAAAATTATGATGACATTACTTGGTAGGCTTTGGACATATGTTGATGCACGTGCGGCGTAGCTTAGACTCTCCATATGATGGGATCGATCCACTTTTATGTTTATTTTCTAGTTATCTATTTTTGATTTCTAGATTTTGTGAATTTCTGATTTGAATTCAATTATGAATTTGAAAGTTGATTTTTATGGAGTTTGATGTGATTTCTTCATTCAACTATGTTGATTTCTTAGGTTGAATAGTCTCATTTGAGATTATTATTATTATTATTTTGCTTTGATGTTATTTACGATGCACTCACTTCTAAGAATAATTTAGACTGATCCGTTTATTATTTTCTTTTAAATAATACTCGGGTCAGACCGAGTTATTTCAGGGTAATCTCTATCTCTGATTCAGTTGCAGCTTCAGCTTTTCGGATTTCACATCATCTTTTGTCTAGCCTCCGAGGAGTTCTTTTGGTTATTTGATTCTCGTCTCATGTATGTTGATGTATATGTTTATGTACATTTGGTTCATATAAACTATCAATTGTTGTAGCATGTATTCCAGACTTGTCTTCCACTATATATCTAATATTTCTATTCTGATGTGATTATACTATCAGTGTTGTTGTTGTTATGAGTTGTTTTGGATTTTTCTTTAGCCACCGTATTTTTGTTTTAGATTTGGATTGAATATATATCTTTGGGAGTAATTTATACAACTCTTATCGATGTAATCAATACTTGTCTAAGGCATAACTTACAGATGGTCGGTTCTAATAAGCCTTATTCTTCGCAATAACAGACGCTATTCCTTACAATAACCTTTGTTATTGTGAGCATAAAGGTGGGGCATCACAGCTTGGTATCAGAGCTGAAATTCAGAACAGATTGTAATAAACACGGAACAGAAACAAAATGGAACATGTGTTATAACTATTCGGGGTTTTTATTCATGCCTTTCTAATCTATTGTTTCCACTTTAACATGTGGAATACGTCTAGGAATAAAATTAAATATATTCAGTAGTATTCCATTTGTTAAAATTCTTATCAATTGTGTTTGTTTTAACTAATCCTTACCTTCTCTTGTCTCTCAGCCTATGGCTGAAAGAGGTAGAGGGAAGAGTTCTTCTGTAGGCCCGTCTAGTGGTTCTCATACGGTCGGAGTCTATATGTTTGCGGATCAGCCTCTTGTTGCTACTCCCATAGCTCCTACTCAAAAGTCTGCCTTCGCCAGCATGTGTAGTGACTATTCTCACCTTGGAGGCAAGCCTTTCAAGGGATCGGAAAGTGTTATGGAGGTTCAGACTTGGTTGTGCACTTGTGAGCGCATATTTTCTCGGATGGATCTTTCAGATCATCATCGTGTTCTCATGGCATCTAGTATGTTGCAAGAGCGTGCGCTTGATTGGTATGAGCTTTTTATTGCGAAAGTTGATGAGTCCTCTCTCTCTCGGGTTCGGTTTAAGGAATGATTCGAACTTAAGTTCGTTCCTGAATCAGATAAGGCTAATCTTGCTCGTAATTTCCTTGAGTTGAAGCAAGGAAAGTCCTCTGTTTCTGATTATTTTGCATCATTCGAGGCCTTGCCTAAGTATGGAGTTGAGTTCATTAACACTCCGCGAAAGAAGAACCTTCGTTTTGTTGATGGTTTGAAGAAGTATTTGAATAAAGTTCTTTTGCTTCAGCTTAAGCTCTCTTTTGAGGAGCTTGTCGATTCGTCCCTTTGTCTTGAAGCTGTTAAAAAGGAATGTGATAGTGGTGATGATGTTGAGGTTTCTAAGAACCCCAACAAGAAGAGGTTTCCATTTCGTAAGCCTAATTCTTCCAACCAGAAGAAGAAGAAGCAAGCTACCTCTAGTTCTCAGCCTAGTAGTGCACCTTCTGTTCAGAGGGCGTGCTATAATTGTGGTTCTTTAGATCATTTTCTTCGTGGCTGTCCTAAGCCTCACATTTGTCGTTATTGCAAGAAATAAGGTCATTGGATTTCTGATTGTCCTATTACTCCTAAAGGTTTCAAATCTGGGAAGCTTAATGTTGCTAAAGCTTCTGGTGATTCATCTAAGCCCAAAGGTATTATTCCTTCTGTTTTGGAAGGTCTCATTGTATTTCATGGCTGTTCTATTAGAGTTCTTTTCGATACGGGTGCATCGCATTCATTCGTGTCGAAGGAACTTGTTGATATTATTCATTTGGATGTTGTTACTCTTTGCGACCCTTTGAGGATCGTAAATACTATTGGTGGATCCGCTACTCTTGGTATGTTGTGTGTTGATGTTGAGATTATTCTTTGTGGTTTCTCCTTTCATGCGAATTTGCATGTTATGGATCATCTTGATTTTGATATGATATTGGGTATGGATTGGCTCGCTCGTTATGAAGTTCAAATTCTATGTCCCGAACGAACTTTACATCTCAAGCATCCCAATGCTAGCGAGAAATTATCCATTATATTTCGAAACTTGGATCATACTTCGAATGCTCTTATTTCTTCCTTCGAATCGGAGGATGTCATAGATAATATTCAGTTTGTTTGTGGTTTTTCTGATGTTTTTGAGCCTATTTCGAGATTGCCGCCGAAAAGGGTAGAGTTTCGTATTGATCTTATATCTGGTGCACATCCTGTCAGTCGTCCTACCACGAGGATGTCTGTTAATGAAAATGAGGAACTTAAGCAATAATTATCTGAGTTTGAAGCCAAGCATTTTATTCGTTCTAGCTCGTCTCCTTGGGGCGCCGCCGTTGTCTTCGTTAAGAAGCCAGATGGTACTCTTAGGCTTTGCTTTGATTATCGCAATCTTAACGAGCTTACCATCAAGAATAGGTATCCATTACCTAGGATCGATGACATGTTCGATCAATTAAGTGGCACCAAACTGTTCTCCCAACTCGATCTTGCTACCGGTTTTCATCAGTTACGAGTGGGGGAAGATGGTATTCCTCTTACCACATTCCGTACTCGTTATGACTCTTATGAATGGCTTGTTATGCCGTTCGGTTTGACGAATGCTTCGGCGTATTTTGTTGATCTTATGAATCAAATATTCCGGGAATATCTCGATAAGTTCGTCTTTGTTTTAGTTGATGATATTCTTATTTATTCCAAATCTGAAGCTGATCATATTAAGCATTTTGAGATTGTTTTGAGCACTCTTCGTCAGCATCATCTTATGCCAAATTCTCCAAGTGTCACCTCTAGGAGAATAGGGTGAAGTTTCTCGGTCATATTGTTTCTTCCGGTGGTAGTTCTGTCGATCCTTCCAAGATCGAATCTATTCAGAATTGGAAGAGGCCCGAGACTGTTACTGAGATCCGTAGTTTTCTTTGATTGGCGGGTTATCATCGCCGGTCTATTAAGGAATTTTCTCGTATTGCTTTACTGCTTACCACTCTCACGTGAAATGTTCCTTTTTTTGGTCGGATAAGTGTGAGAATTCTTTCTTGAAGTTAAATAATCTCCTTACTCATGCTCCTATCTTAGTGATTCCCGAAGGGAATCATGATCTTGCTGTTTATAGCGATGCCAGTGGTTATGGAATCGGTGTTGTTCTTATGCAAAAGGATAGAGTAGTTGCCTATGCTTCTAGGCAACTAAATCCTAACGAGATTCGTTATGCTACCCATGATTTAGAGTTAGCCGCCATAGTCTTTGCTCTAAAGATTTGGCGACATTATTTTTTGGGCGAGCGTTTTATTCTCTTCACTGATCACAAATCTGTGAAGTATTTATTTACTCAGAAAGAGCTTAATATGAGGCAACAGTGTTGGCTCAAATTTCTTGCTTCATATGATTTCGATATTCAGTATACCCCTGGTAAGGGTAATCAAGTTGCTGATGCACTTAGTCGCAAGCAGCAGGTTGTTGTTTCCATTATGCTAGTAGAGTGGAATATTTTGGAAGCTTTATCTCTTTGTGATATTAGATACCGTCCTTCAGTTTCTGATTCTCCCGTGCTTTTATTTAGCATGGAAGCTCGTCCTAGCTAGTTGGATCGTGTTGCCAATGCCGAAAAACAAGATCCACATATTGCTTTTCTTATTCAGAGTTGTGAATCGGAATCCCGAAGTGATGATCTATAGGATTTCGTTATCGATATTCATGGTTGTATTCAGAAGAAGGGAAGGTTGGTTGTGTCTAATGTTTCTAATCTTAGGAATGACATTGTTGAGGACTACCATCGTTCTAAGTATACTATCCATCCAGGTAGTAGTAAGATGTATGCTGATATGAAACGCTTATACCATTTGAGGGTATGAAGCATGATATTGCAAGTTATGTAAGTCGTTGCATTACTTGTCAACTTGTTAAAGCAGAACACCAGCGTCCCAGTGGTCTTTTGCAGCCTCTTGAGATTCCATTATGGAAATGAGATCAGATTTCCATGGACTTCATTGATGGATTACCTCGTTCGAGGTCGGGCCATACTAGTATTTGGGTTATTGTTGACAGATTGACTAAATCAGCCTATTTTATTCCTATCAAGTCCAATCGGGTTGCTCCTTTATTGGCTAAGCTGTTTATTAAAGAAGTCGTTCGACTTCATGGTGTGCCTAGTTCTATTGTTAGTGACAGAGATCCGCTTTTCACTAGTGGTTTCTGGCGGAGTATTCAGAAAGCGTTGCTCAATCTCAGTACAACTTATCATCCATAGTATGATGGTCAGTTTGGAAGATCTCCTTCGAGCTTGCATTCTTGATTTTGGTGGTAGTTGGGAAGACCACTTATCTCTTGTTGAATTCTCTTATAACAACAGTTTTCAATCCAGTATAGGTATGGCTTCTTTTGAAGCTCTTTACCGAAGGCCGTGTCGATCACCATCTTGTTGGATGGAATCGGGGGAAAAGTTAGTTCTCGGCCCCGATTATATTCGTGATTCTTCTGAGAGGATTGATATTATCAGACAGGGAATGAAAGAGGCTCAGAATAGGAGAAATCTTATGTCGATCATCGTAGGAAGCCTTTGGAATTTTCTGTTGGCGATCTAGTATTCATTCGTGTTTCCCCGATGAAGAGTGTGGTGAGTTTTAGTAGCTTCAGGTAATTGGCTCCTCGTTATATTGGACCGTTTCCTATTACGGAACGCATTGGGCCAGTTGCTTATCGTGTATCGCTACTTGTTCAATTTTCGGGAATTCACAACGTATTTCATATATCTCAGCTTCGTCGATGTCTTCGAGATTCAGGTTTTATTATTGATCCTCATGTGTTACAAGATCTTGAGATATCACCCGACTTGTCTATTGTGCAAAATCCTATTCGTGTGCTAGCTACGGAGGTGAAATGCCTTCGGAACAAAGAAGTTCCGCTTGTGAAGATTCAATGGTCCGCAAACCCCAAGGATTCTACTTGGGAAACCAGAGAATTCATCGAGCGTTCTTATTCCGGTTTTCTCTCCTCTTCGGGTGAGGGTGAGCATTCATATCCATCTTTTTCATTTTGAATCTTCGTTGAGATGAATTATTTGAGATATTGACTACTCCTAGTATGAAAATTGCGGGGACGCAATTTTTGTAAAAGGAGGAGTCTGTAACGACCGTGATTTTTGAGTTACGGTCGGAGAAAATAGGGATGCAAATTCTAAAACAAAGTTGAAATAAATTTCTACTTGTCGTTCTAAAGCCAAGTTGACAATTTTATAAAACAAATTCTTCAACACATTTTGCATTTTACATTTAGCATTGCTGAACATTTGCATTGCTGACAGTCATGTAGTAAAACAAGCATGAATGTATATTGCAAAAATACTGTCGCCTCAGGTTTTTAAAAATCAAGTATGTAAACACTTTTGCATTCATAAAGCAAATGTATACATAGTGTAAACAACTTTTCCTTGCTGTCATTTGGTTTCACAGCTACACCCATCATTTCTGCACGTCCTTTACCTTCCTTTGCTTCACTTAAGCATGTTGCATTAAATGCAAAGTGTACAAAGAAATAACAGCACTCAATCTCCTTTGACTAGTGCAAATTGAAGAAAAAAAATAGCTGAAACATTTATTTCCATTTTCTTCAAAGCTTGATTGATGCATTAATGGCAGCTCCAACAGCCTGTATCAGGGTAGCTAGCTAGCTTTGAAGCCAAAACTTTTAGTGAGTGAAAAATCTCAAAGTTATTCACATTCTTTGTGTGCATTGAATGCAAGTGTTTAAACTTTTACTTTCATGCATGTTTCTTTTTCTTTTTCACCTTTACGTATGACTGCATTAGAAGGGGAAAGTGGTTTTGAACATCATAATTTATAAGTTTAATCAAGCTTGCATATTTCAGTGAATCTGGTTGCTTTCAAAATTTTGTTTTCATTTTCATTGCTTCATCCTTTCATGCAAATATGAACCAAATATGCCCAGATCTTTTTAAATACATGCGGCCCTGTTGTATAGTATGAATATGAGTTTTTTTTATAAACAAAAATGCCCAGATTATATGATGGTGGACATTTTGCCTCCATACAGGTATATAAAATATTATGGTGCCTGGGTTACTTTAATACAGTGAGTGTGTGCATCAAACAATTTCAAATATTTGCGTGTAGTTTAGTATTGGAGCAAGTTAATGTGTGTATTTTGTGTAGGCGTCATCCACCATAAATTGCATGCCATTTGAGTCTAAATTCACCTGAGTTTACACTACATGGCATACCTGTTTTGTTGCCATGGATACTGGTTCAGGTTTCTTTTCGTGCAAACATGTTAGCCTCATCTGCATCTTGGTTGTATAAACAAATTTTGGTGCAGTAGTGAAATTCAGACCAGAACGTCATAGGGTGTGCATTAGAACCGTGTTTTCCGGTTGCAAGTTGAAAATTAAAGTGTTGTGTAATTGTACACATTAATCTAGATTTATTTGCAAATTATCCTTCTATGAATAGTGTTTTTTTATTTTTTCCAGAGATCATTTTTGTGTATCTTGTAGTAAACGTTCTTGGATAGGAAAATGCTTTACATAGTATACTTTAAGACATGACCAGGCAGTGTTGTATAGCAAGGATTCACCATTTCATGTACGGGTACATTCTCAAGTGTGCGTGCATTTCTTTTTTTTTAAATAAAAATATGGTTGTGAAGAATCCTTTTAACAGGCCATCTTTTTGTTTACCTCTCTTTTTTATGTCTAAATTGTAATATAAAAGTTGTGCATATGATACACGAAACAGGTTCAAGTTAAAAAAATTGCTATATACGAAAATATGGTCCCGGTAGATAGTGCATGCCCGTGTAGCATGTTTTAAGGTCTGCCCATATTAACATCTTGCGTGCAAGATACACGAAGTGAATAATTAGTGTGTCTGCATAGTAATAATGTGCATGCATTTAGTTGTAGCACCCTACTTCACAGTAGCATGCAAGAATTTCAAGTTGCAGGTCTCCTGCTTTTGTATTTATTCATACATGTAATATTTTGATAAAACTGTAGCAGTACAATCTACTGTTTAGTTTGCTTTGAACTGGAATTTGGTTTTAAAACGTATGTTGTTGCCGTTATTTTTATAACGGAATTTGTACTCCGGTACTTTATTTTTTATGCGTGTTGTTTTGATGATATTTTTGACGAACAAATTTACTGTTGTTTTGACCTTAGTAACCGTCAATTTTAAAGTGGATTCGCAAGCGGTTATCCCGCAACGCTGATTTAATATCCGTTTTTACGGGGTTTTGTGAAGCGCAATTTCCCCGTCGAAATTGCTATATTTGTTGATGTTTTAATCACATGTTTTAAAAATCGTTTTAAAAATAAAAATTATTTCCAAATTTTTTTTACACTTTGCGCTTTCAAAAGTATGAGGATGTGATTTAAACGATTTAGAAAAATTAAGGACTATGAACCCTTACTTTTACTGATTCGATTAATTCCGGACTTGTCCGTTTGAGAACGTAAAATGTTATTTATTTAAAATACACGATTTTGCACTTTCAAGGAAACGATGAAGAGATTTTAAATGATTTAGCAAAAGTGCGGAGTATGGAACCACACTTTTACTATTTCGGTTAATTCCGGACTTGTTAATTGAAATATTTGATGATTTGATGATTTTGATGGGCTTTCGAGCCAATATGTTGGACCTTTGGGTCATATGATGGACCTTCGGGTCAAATACCAGTACTAGACCTTCAGGTCATATGTTGGACCTTCGGGTCATTTGTTGGGTGCCAAAATTATGATGACAGTACTTGGTAGGCTTTGGCCATATGTTGATGCACGTACGGTGTAGCTTAGACTCGCCATATGATGGGATCGATCCACTTTTATGTTGACTTTCTAGTTATCTATTTTTGATTTCTAGATTTTGTGAATTTCTGATTTGAATTCAATTATGAATTTGAAAGTTGATTTTTATGGAGTTTGATGTGATTTCTTCATTTAACTATGTTGATTTCTTGGGTTGAATAGTCTCATTTGAGATTATTATTATTATTTTGCTTTGATGTTATTTACGATGCACTCACTTCTAAGAATAAATTAGACTGATCCGTTTATTATTTTCTTTTAAATAATACTTGGGTCAGACCGAGTTATTTCAAGGTAATCTCTATCTCTGATTCAGTTGCAGCTTCACGTTTTGGGATTTCACATCATCTTTTGTCTAGCCTCCGAGGAGTTCTTTTAGTTATTTGATACTCGTCTTATGCATGTTGATGTATATGTTTATGCACATTTGGTTAATGTAAACTATCGATTATTGTAGCATGTATTCCAGACTTGTCTTTTGCTATATATCTGATATTTCTGTTCTGATGTGATTATACTACCAGTGTAGTTGTTATTATGAGTTGTTCTGGATTTTTCTTCAGCCACCGAAGTTTCGTTTTAGATTTGGATTGAATATATATCTTTGGGAGTAATTTATACAACTCCTATCGATGTAATCAATACTCGTCTAAGGCATAACTATGGATGGTCGCTTCTAACAAGCCTTATTCTTCGCAATAGCAGACGTTATTCCTTACAATAACCTTTGTTATTGTGAGCATAGAGGTGGGGCATCACAGTATATGTCGAGTTTTTCCTAAAACCAAAGCTTTGGTACCAAATGTAACATCCTGATATTTTCAACCATTCGCATCCACACCTGTCGGACCAGATTGTTAATTTATATTTGGCAAAACTCAATTTATATAGTAAATAAATAAATCATAGAAACACAGACATAGAAAAATATAATAATATGCAGCGGAAACAAAACAATAGTAGTTCATGAAGCAACTATATATATATATATATATATATATCAGAGTTAAATAAGATACAATAGAAATGTCAAATACAATAGTCAAATACAAGATCAGAATACATCACTAGAATCAACTGAATATTTGAAAACTGGATAGATAACCAGATCTCCAAGCGAAGCTCCAACTCTAAAGGCGAGTCTCAAAAGCTGAACCACTCATTCTGACGCGAGCGTAAAACAAAACACAAAACACTCGAGTCAGGATTAACATTCTTTTATCAATAAATCCAACTCAAGTGAAATAACCACTGAGATACAAGTAACTCAAAGGATGTTTTGGATAACCATCCTCTAAGGATCCATTAAACTATCTACTATGTAGTAATATACGCTATTATAATGTCTAAAGTAAAGTAAACTTACTCATAGTGTTAAGGCTTTACATTTTCCACCTTAACACATAAATGGTGCTAATAGTCTATACAGTGCCATCGTACCTCCAGATCGGAAGGATACGATAAATACTCCATAGGTACGACATAAATCGAACTCATAGTTTTAGGCACCTTATGCCCACTCACGGGAGTAGGGTCTACGTATATACCTCAATAGAACGTCGCCACCATTCTACTTCATTCTGGAATCTCCACCGCGTACATAGTTGTTAAAGTGGTTTTTGGAGTTGGCAGATAGTATGACAACTTCCGATCCCGATCTCTTTAACAACCAGTCGTTATTATAACACTGTGGTCATTTCAAAATAGTTTATACTTCAAAACAAAAATATCATTGCCATTTCAAAACCATATCAATACAATTTCATTTCCATTTCAAAACCAAATACGATATCATTTTCATTTCCGATATATCCTTTTCCAAAATCATAGCATTTAAAAATTTTATAACACTTTCGAAATCAACACTTGAAATTATATCAACTTAGAACATAATACTTTGAAATTCATCACTTTTAAAACATAACTTCGACCACTTAAACGGTTTATATATTAAAATAGTGTGTATATATACATAGTTTATAAGTAAAACAGTTTATATAAAAAGAGTTATAAGTTAAAATAATTTATATTAAAATAGTTAGTATATTAAATAGTTTATATTAAAATGGTTTATAAAGTAAAATATAAAATAGTTTCCTCAAATTTCACAAATCAACTCCAAATCAATTAGAATTTCCAAAATTCAAATTTAATCAAATCTCAAATCATCAATTTCAATTCAGTTCAGTCTCTCAATAAACCATTCCCAATTATATCAATTTCAAAAATAGATTTGAACCACGAATTAAACCATTTCGATTCCAATATATTTCAAAGCTTTAAATATTCCATAATTTCAAAACTAAATTTTTGATGATTCCATATATATAATATTATTTAGTTTCAAAATATCTACTTAATAAATACAATATCAGTTAAATAAAACTTTTAAACTTCAAATAATTGAATATTAATTCAATTTATTTAAACTTAATATATTCATTTAAATCACCGTAGACTAAAATCAAGTTATAAAACCATATCCTTTAAAATCTCAATTCAATAAGTTCCAAATCGATTTTAATTAAATATAATTCTTAATTAAATACAATTTCAAACCAATTTCAAATCTATCATCCTAGCCTTAGTTTATTAAAATCATTATAAACTCTATATTAATATATAATTTAAATACTTAACCATAACTATATTTAATAAAACCAAACTTTATTATTAACTTATTTTACATTAAAACAAATTTATACATAGCTTAAAATCAAGAATTTAACTATATATAAAATAACATTTATATAATATCTAAAACCACTATTTAAATAAAACCATATATTCCTTTATAAAACCATAGAAATCATTTTGAAACATTTATATATATGACTATGGCGTTTGTATATAATTTTCTATCCTATGGTCAAGTGATAAGGATATTTATCATTTCAATCTGCAATTTATATAAATATATACGAGTATATATCATTTCAACCCGTAATCCCAAATTCAATTCAATGAAAATAGCTTGTGTCTATCATTTCAACCCATAACGATTTTCTCTTATTCTACATATCGTTCGGGTATGTATCATTTCAACCCATAGGGGATTCTATACTAAACAGGAACTTGCAGAGTGATAATAGATATGACAATAATATAACAGGAATACATCATCAATATAAATAACAGATAATAGTGTCAGATGTCATAGGTGAATAGATACAGATAATAGCATTTAAATAGCAATGTAAATAACTAACAGCAGCATATTTCAGTTATCGTTTCAATTGAAATCAAATTTAATAAGTACAAGAACGTTAATCGTGAGTGATTGCTCACCTTTCGAGGCTAGAGAAGCTTGACCATAGAACAAGCTACGAATTCCAAGGAAAAGTAAAATTGGCACAAATTTGACAAGCTGATAGATAAGAAATTATTGAAATAAATTAGAATCATCAAGATAGGACAGAATATATATATTTATATTTGTCTTCAAATCAATATTAATTTAAATACATATTAAATATATTATATCCAAAATCTTTATTCCAAAAATATATTAAAGTTATTCTTATAATACATACATACCTACTTCAAAAAAAATACTTTAAAGACAAATTATCATAAAAAAAACCTTTAGATATATTACACGAACATATTTATAAAAGCTATATGTCATTTTCCCAATGATAAACCCATGCTTCTTTTGTATATATATTTTATATACCAACCTCAAATATAATATACATACGCAACTATAAACTTAAATATATAAACATGCCCATTCGCCAACAAGTATACAATAACTTATGTATATAAAGCATATCGTACACTACAGACTCAATATATGCAACCGAACATATATAAATTAATAAAATTTGTTGACCCCACTATGTGCAGACCATACAAAATATAAATAATGTATTTATCATAGAAGTCAAATTTTATATAACCAAAAACCTATTATTTTCGCATATATACTTATACTTAACTAAGTTCTGCCTTTATATTAACTATCAAATCAACTAATACAATGCGTATATAAACTATATATAAAATAATATATAAACTAAATCCATATAAACCTATATTTTACATAAACAATACCTGTACGTAAACAACAGATACTACAAACTAGTATACGCAAAATAGCTTAAGAACATATACTTATCAGACGAATGTATACCTACATATTATATTATATATATATATATATATATATATATAAACGTACAAAACAGATAGAATAAAAAAATTATATTTCCAAACCTTATATATATACACACACAATATATGTACACAACTATTATATAAATATATATATATAGTAATTTATACAGTGCAGCATGTACCCATATATGAAAACTGGATAACTTTAAAAAATTTAGAACTAACCCATATATATGTAATATATATATATGAATACACACAAAACTTAAACAACTTATATATATATATATATATATATATATATATATTGCAGCATATTATATACGTACGTATATAAAGAAGAGTGCGAGCTAGATGGCTGGAACGACAACAAATGAGACAAGGAAAGAAAATTGAATGTTGAGGTGGGAATAAGGGTGGTCTTGGCATGGGTTTGAAGATGGCATGGCTGGCGATACATGGAAGAGGCGGCACTTGCAAAGGGGAAAAGGTGGATCTCGGTGAAGTCGAAGCAAGGTGGGGTCGGGTCGGAGGAGTCTGGTCATGAGGGGAAGGAGGATGGTGAAGAGCGGGATCGGGTAGGAAAAATGGGAGAGGTTTAAAAGGAAGAAATGTGAGGAGAAGAGAAGAAATTAAAAAGTGAATGAACGGACATAACAAATTGAAGAAGAAAAATTGGGGAGAGGAGATGGGCAGTTGAAAGAGAAGGGCCAGTAAAATGAAAAGCTAGAAACAGAAGGTCAGAATATATAAATAAAAAAATTGAACGGTCAACAATTAATATTTACGTGTGCAGCACGTTTAAATATTTGAAACTGAAGGAAGTTAATGGTCACAATTAAATGTGTCGTTACAACGAATAGTTTATTGCTTCTGTCGTGTACTGGACTTCAAAATACAGAAAAATATAACGCTGAGATCAGCACGACGAGACGATCAAAACGATATACAGATATCAGTGGTACGATCATCCGATCAAAATTCGATGATCGGTACCAAAAATGCTGCTATTTTGCCAGAATTAAGATAAACGGAGCAGTAAAAGTCTAAATTTGAAGAAACGAATGATGACATCTCACTCAAGTTGATTTGCAAATTTATTGTATAAAAATATTCAGGTTTGGAAAATATTTTATTATCATCAAATATTAACTGATTTAAATTGAAACAGAATTACATAATAAAATAAACTTCAATATTATCAGATGAAAATTTACCAGTTGCTATGTCAAAATAGACGTACTCCAAATACCAAATTTATATTTCAAAATTTTATTATTTCAAAATTCTTAGATTATGTATATTTGATGTATTGTATTTTTTAACTGTGTTTTGGACTCTATGATCTCTTTTTATTTATTCCGTACCATGTATTGTTCTATTTTGGAAACACATTTGTTTATTAATTTTTTCTGACACCGAATACATAATGGTAAGCATTGTATAATTTGAGTTATGAACCAATGTTAACCCAATGGAATATTCGCGTATGTGAGCCCTATGCAACCTCATATTCTGTATTATCAGATAATATTATATAGTAACACCCTTTGGTAATATGAGTATAGGGTGGGGCGTTACACTGAACAGTTGCATTACTCTAAAAAAATTGGAATCTTTTAAAACGTATTTAAAAGATAATTAAATGTCTTTAGCTACTTAGCGCATGGGTTTTTCACATATTCTCACACTTTCTATGATTTCTGAGTTATAGAGGATGATTTTGATTTATGAATCTAATCATTAACAATTAAAAGTAGATTAAAAAAAGGAGTTTTGTTTTATAATTTTTCATAAATTAAAGGGAATGTATTGCGTTATAATAATTGTGCAACAAGTTAAGAGTTCAATTTTGTATTTTTATAGGTTGCTTGGTATAAGGAAGGGACCGTGCGTAATTTTAGATTTGGTTGTGGGCACTTGTGAAAATGGTTGTAGCGTAAGATTGTACTAAGTATGAACCCCACTTGATTGCTATTTAATTTATATTATAATGAGTAGATTATAGTTAATTCAGGATAATTAACCTGGTACGTTGTCATTTAATTAAAGCAGTTGCAAGGGGGGAAATTAAAATACACGAAGAAAATAGTCTGCCACTTAAACCTGATGTCCTAAATAATAATATTATTCATATTCTTCAATAAATTAGTGCCATTAATTTTCTTGTTATTTTATCAAGATGTGTTGATGATCTAGAGCTTGGACTAACAAAGAACATATTCAACCGTATTGATGTTGAGCGCAATTTTGATTACACTAATCTTGTCTTATAATAACTACCTTATTAGCAGATCTCTCATGATTCCCTTCCCATTTTCGTATAATTTAGAAATATAATATTGCACTCTTCTTAATTTGCCTCATTCTTCACGATGCAGACCTCCAATAGAAATGCTATTCTTATACAATCTATTACATTATACACAAAATAAACTGTGAGACCTTTAGTATTCTCTTTTCACAGCCAATCTCAAATCATATACTCGCCACTCCTTAGTTTGAGCAAATTTTTTATCATTAGATCCTCCATTTTATTTTATACGACAATCAATATTATCACTATTTACCTATCTTATATTGTCTATCTTATTAGCTTAGCAGATTTCTCACGATTTCCTTCCTATTTTCATAAAATTTTAGAAGAAAAATACTAATCTCTCCTTAATTTTCCACATTCTTCACAATATAGATCTCCAACAAAAATACTATTCTTTTACTACCTATTCTACTATATATTCAGTTATATATAAAATAGAATATGAGACCATTAGTATTCTCTCTTCTCATCCAATCTCAAATCATATATTCACCTCTCCGAAGTTTATGCAAACTTTTAATCATTAGATCCCCTGGTTTATTTTATAGGACAATCAATATTATCACTATTTACCTATTTTTGAAAATCAAAAGCCACATTTTCCCTTCAGTTATTCGGATTAATTTATTACTACTCTTTCTCGTCAACTTTTTGCCATCTTGATCAAATTAATGCCATTTCCCGATATCCTTACTTCAATTACTTTGCTAAATCTTCTCCCTACCCTAACCATCTTTTATGCTCCATTGGCTGCATATTCCCTTTGCTTCTTCAAAAAAATGAAATTAATATCTCAGTTGCTTAATGTGCCTTTTTCATTATGTTATGCATTAGAATCTCAAATTTTCTCAAGTAAAATCTATGTGCATTTCATTCAATCTATCATTACCGAAGGAATATTTTATGCTTTATTTTCAACTGGATTTTTTTCCATCAAAACTAGATGTTACCTTAGATTTTAAGCTATGATTCTTGGTTTCATATATTTTTTGGGTTTTCTAATATTGTTATGCTAATATCTCTATTATTTCCTAAATTCAACATCTATTTTTATTTCATATTGAGGAAATATAAGAGTAGTGCATTGGTTCATGAAATTGTAGAATTCATATATTTTCTTAATTCGGTAGGTTTTACTAGTTAATTTCCTTGGTTGCATTAAACCCGAGTCGATCATAAAGTTTGCTCATTACATATTTATTATTATGAAAAATGGTTTGCTAAAATTCGTATACTTACAGCGGATAACAAAATATAATCCTAATGATGGAAGAAATTTGTGAAGCACCATTACATGTGCTTAAAATATGAAATATTATCAAAATCATTACATATATGTCCTTCGAGTAGACTAATAAATGAAATGTTGAAATATATTTTAATTAGGTTATTGAACAATTTAAATTTGGCAATTGAATAAAAATATAATTATACGAATATATATATATATATATATATATATATATATATATATATAAAGTTCAACCTTTCACATTTTTTTCCTCTTTTGTCATATAATCTCAACTGAAATGTCAATCACTTCTTAGTTAAAGTGATATTTTTACACTTAAACCCTTAATTTTTTTCCTTCTCAAGTTTCCCAATTCCAAATTAAATTCTCTAGTTAATTTTTGAAAGTTTCCATACTAAATCTCGTTCTCTCATTATTCTATCAATTTACCCTCTATATCTTATATATATATATATATATATATATATATATATCACACATAAGAGAGAATATATTTCTGTTTATATTCTTGCTTCTTATTCATTCTCATTCACACTCATTTTCTCTCCTTAATTTGAGTGATAATTTTTTACTTGCCTATAATATAATTATTCACCATTTCCAACCTTGGATTAAATTCCATTATATGGTAATAACCATAACCATGAACTATAATAAAATCTTATCAATTGGTAGTAAACTAACTTTAAATCCAAAGGACCATATCAATGGAATTGATAAAAAGAATTGATTAAAAGGAACCAATTACTGCCAATTCAATTGAATTTTGATTTAATTCAGTTGGAGTATAACTACAATAGATTGTCTTTAATTTAAGTTTATTCGATTGTATAAAAATTTAAGTAACTGACCTTTCATATCCAGATTCTCATTCATCCTAAAATCAAAAACTCAACTGCTATGCATTCGAATAAACTTTGTACAATTATCACCTTCATTCTATTGTCACTTTCCATCTCCGTTAAAATTCAAATTTCAAATGTTAGTTTCGACTCTTCATCTTTCTCCATATAATTCATTCATTTGATTCAGGTATGCAAGTGCCTTATCATATTTTTATTTTCCATTTCATCTCTATTTTCATTCCCATTAATTAAAAGGTAATTATTTTAAAATGACCTCTTATCAATTCAAGTATAGAATTGTAACAAATGTTAAACAATATTTGAATTAATTCATACAATGATTTTAATTTCAAAATTGAATAAAAAATAATTATATGAAGGTACATAGAATTCAACCTCTCACATTTTTGCTTCTTTATTCATAGAATTCAACCTCTCATATTTTTGCTTCTTTTGTCATTCAATCTCAATTGAAATGTTAATCTTTCCTTAATGCAAGTGATATTTTTGTTCTTAGGGCCTTAATTCTTCTCCTTCTCAGCTTTTGGAACATCCCCTATGTTGAGGCCCGAAGCTAGCCCTAGAGATGTTGCAGTCATCTATAGTATTAACTTCCGGTGACAAAATACGGTAATGGTAATGTTATCCACAATATCAAAAGAACATGTATATGAAATAAAATCAAAACATATTTCAAAAAACAACTTTTCTGATTACATTTCAAATCCATATTCCATATTCAATTATATAATCCAAAAGGATTCCAAGGTTTTGATCAAATATAATTATTACAAATTACGCCAAGAGCGACATATGAAGATGCCCCCTTGGATGATCAGAGTTTTAGATAGACATATCAGTCATAAATTCATCATATCGGAAATAAATAGCTCCTACATAGCTAGCTTTGCCTTTTGTACGTCTTCGGAAGCTTATTCGCGCAAACTACTAAACCTAAAATGTCCTTAGCTCTCAATCTACTCAAATTTGATTTTGAGCCCCCGAGAATTTACGGGGAAAACATAAACTTCGAGTCGAACATAAAGCCTAGTGTGAATAATACTATTACATCTCGATTTACTAATTTTAAGCGAGACTACGCAGCTTAGCGGAACAAGTTTTCCCCCACTAACATACTTATAAAAGCATATCTTTTGCAAATCAAAATCATGTAATCAATTTGATTATAACAATAATAGAAAATACATGTATGCATAATAATCAGAAAATAAATGAATTATCTGTCCACGCTATAGTTTTTTTGGCTAACTATTAACCATTGGCTGAATCGGGCCTACTAGACATAATCAATAATCTGACTTATGTTAGTCACAATACTGAGCTATCACTCTTAAGTATCTTCTTCTAAGGTCAATTGATCCTAATGGTTTTGCGGGCTCACCTATAACCTATCTTTACTTTGTATATTCCCTTCTATGTGTTGCATCATTTTAGTCCCATCTATGACAAAGTCCTATACATTAGAATTTTGGACTTATATTAGCTATGGGCTAATAATTAAAATAAAAGGCGACCTTATACCTATCCCATTTGATCTTCTAATATCTAGTCATAAATTAAGGGTTAATTATCCTATTCAAATTTCATTTCCTTGTAAAAAGTCTTTGCAAATGATTTACTTCTGAAATCATATCTTTATAAAACAAGGAAATCATACTCTTTTCTTTACCCAAAATACTTATGCCATGACAAATGCTTTACATAAAATAATGTTATTGAAATCTAATCAATGGGATTATCTATCCCTTTGAAATAAGTTAAAGCCTCTTTTTAACTTAAAAAACTTTAGGCCTTAAAGCCAAAGCAATATTTTCGAAACCAACGTTTAAAACCTTAAACGATCCCTATCAAAATAATTGAAAGCATCCCTTTTGAAATCTTTATATAAAACCTTATAAATCACCTTTCGAAATATTTAAACCTGTCTTTCAAAAGCATTGGGTTCAGGTAAGAGTTTCTAGAAACATTACTTCGAAACTATCTAAAATTATTCCACGCGAAACCATTGGGTTTAACCTTTAATATAACTAAAGGTTCATAAAGAAAAGAGGTGAAAGCATTACATTCAGAAAGGATTAAATCCAAATGAAGAAAGAGGATAGTTTCGAAGCCCTCCCTTTCGAAATCATTGCCTCTAAAACCATTGATTAAAAGAGGCTAAGTGGACCCCTATCGAAAGCATTAGAAGTGCAGCTTCAAAGTAAAAAAAGGCGAAAGCATCCTTTTGATTACGTTGTTTTAAGGCTATAAAGAAAAGTGGCCTTGACTAATTCGAAAGGTATGAGTGCACAACATGGGTATTGAATAGATTTAAAAAGTGGCAACTCTTTCTAAAGCTCCTTTTAAAACAAAGGCGGATTAATTGATTCAAAGCTAATAAAATTGGCTTCAAACTTTTCAAAAGCATCTTTTATAAACAGAGGTAAGTAATGGATTCGAAAGCTTGTAAGAATAACTCCTACCCCTTCGAAAGCAAGATTTCAACACGGTCCCTTCTGCTTTTCTCCAATACACTGTTTATCAATTGTTTGATACCATGTGCATTGGTTTCGAAGGGATGCGAAAGGCCTCCTAGGCATAATGTGAAAGTAAGCAATGGAAGTGGTAAAGGTGTTAATCATAACAAAATTGGATTTTTTGCCTTTCAAATTCACCAAACTTGCCTAGTTTGTCAAAATATGATTGGTTGCCAATTCATTATCAAAATCTTTTCTAAAAGGCTGCTGAATTCAACATCAACAATTTAAATCATTTTAATCAAATAAGCCCTTCTCCTTAATAAAACATATAAAACATTTAAGTCCCTTAACTTGAATAATTTTATAACCACGGTAAAATACTTTGAAAAATGTGGAAATTAGAGAGGCATCCCTATCGTACTTTCATATTGTAAAGCGGGTCCCTGTCAAAGTTTCATTGTAAAGCAGGTCCCTGTTTTCTGAAAAGGAAGAAAAATTATTGCTGAAATGTCAGCAACTTTTATATGTAAGTGCTGATATTTCAGCAACTTTCCCTGTCAAAGTTTTCTTGTAAATCTGGTCCCTATTTTATAGAAACAAAGAAAAATTATTGCTGAAATGTCAACAACTTTTATAAATAAGTGCTGATATTTCAGCAACTTTCATACACTATGTTCACAGTGTACAGAAAAGTTGCGGAAATGTCAGCAACTTTTATGAAAATTTCCATCATGCTCTGTAATAATCGTGAATAAAAAACAGGGACCTAATTTACACTGAAATTTAGTGAAGGACTTTTCGTGAATTTTAAAACTTAATAAGGAACTGTGCCAAAAGTACCCTAGAAAAATTCCCTAAAAATCACAGTAATTCACTTTGTATATTTTTCTAACATGTATAAATTTCAGACCCAATCATTATAAAATTTCTTAAATTAATTTAAACCCAATATTAACTATTTTCTCTCATGAATAATTCATAATAAATCCACAATTACCTAGAAAATTATAAAACTTGAAACTCTTCTAAAATAATGTTTTTGATCATTATCAAAAACACAACTCTTTTGGATGTCATTTAATAGGTTTTCCAATTTGAACTTATCATAAAATCTATATGAAACAATATAAATCATCAACAAACATACACATACACACACACACAACTATATATATATATATATATATATATATATATATATATCCATTAAAACAAACATAACATGGCATGCTACTTGCAAAATAGTTCGTATCAAACCTTGAAACCGAGATCATTATCAAAAGTGAGATGTAAATCAATTATTCACCTCGGCCTTATGTTAATAAGATTGAGATTTGCTCTTTGATTAATTTCTTCAAGCTTTCTACTTGATTCCTAGCTTATCTTCTTTTTGATTCCTCTTAATGGTGGCCGGCCGGCCTCTTAAGGTTTTGATTTTATTTGTGAATGTTAAAATGAATAAGCAATGGAGAATGGAAGGGTTTAGGGTATTAGAATGAATGATGTTCCCGCTTTACCCTTACCATATTCTTCCTACTTAATTATTTTTAATTTTATTTTGCTTAGACATTCATTAAGGAATGGCTTCTTATTAATTAAAAAATCTGATCGCTTAACTATTAACATTATTTTATTTTATTCGTCCATTAAATGTTCTTAATAATGTTACTCAAAATTTGTGTCATTACAGCTTTCCCTGCTTTAAAATGGATTCTCTAATTAATGTTTAAACGTTTCCATACTCATACTAATTCTCCTTCACTTGTTATTATAACGGCTTATTTATTGTATTTATTATATCTGTTTATCTGTCTATTATACATAAAAACGAAAATATGACTATTTCTTTTCTTGCTTCTCATTCATTCTCATTCACTCTCATTCACACCCTTTTTTCTCTTCTTAATTTGAGTGATAACTTTTTTACTTTACTTTAATATAATTATTTACCATTTCCAACTCCAAATTAAATTTTATTATAAGGTAATAACCATAACCACATATTACAGTAAAATCTTATCAACTAGTAGTAACTAGCTTTTAATACAAAAGATTATATCAATAAAACTGATAAAAGGATATAATTACAAGGAATCAGTTACTACTAAATCAGTTGAATTTGAATTTAATTTAGTTAGAGTATTAATAATAATTAATCATCTTTAGTTCAAGTATTTTTGATCATATAATAATTTAAGCATCCAACCTTTCATATCCTAATTCTCATTCACCCTAAATCATATCTCGTTTCCTATTCACCTAAATAAACTTTTTACAATTATCGCCTCCATTCTTTTATCACTTTCCATCTCCATTAAAATTGAAATTTCAACTCTTCATCTTTCTCCATATAATTTATTCATTATATAGGTAAATAAACGTCTTATCTTGTTTTTTTAGATTGCATCTTTATTATCATTCCCATCGATTAAAATGTAATTTTTTTAAAATGGTCCCTTGTCAATTCAAAGATAGAATGATGATAAATGGTAAATGCTTCTACTATATCACTTTAGTTTAAGGTATTAGTCTTCTTTCTTTTGTTAGTTTAGTTATTTAGTTTTAATTAGATATTTACTCTTTTCCATACTCATCATTTCTATCTTTAATTTGTTTGTAGCATATATATAGTTTTGCATTTTTTTGTTAACCAAAATTTATATTTAAGTTTTATATGAATACAGACTTTTGGTCTCCTAATGCACCTATAAAAATAGCATTTTTTACCATTTATATCTTTATCAGTTGTTGGCTTGGAAGCGTAATATTTTGGTCCAATTGCGAAGTTTCGAAATTGCCCTTTATATACGAGCTCATAAAAAAATTAAACAAAATTAAAATAAAAAAGGTAACAAAAAATAATATTAAAAATGAAACCTTAGTGCCCTAAATTATAGACCAATCTCCAAATTATAATTGTATAATTTCATCTCTTATTTTTTGTTTTTGGAATTTATTCAGTTTCCTAGTCAAATTATATTATTTCGCAATTTGTTCAGTTTCCTATTCAAATTTTATTGTCGATCAAAGATATCAATTCGCCCGTTTGCTGGAGATTTAGTAGTTAAATTAGGTATTTTATCCTCTTGCTTATATTAGAAAGAGTTTGCCTTTGTTAATTTCGATGATTTATGCTCTATTTTACGTAATTGTATTTGTCTATAAAGTTTGTTCTATATAGCATGCAGTAAAAGCCTTTACAATTTTGACCAAATCTTTGGAGCTTATCTTTATTAACTAAAATAAACCCATTAAATTAACTTTAGGGAAGTCTTTGTAGCTAAGTCTAGATTTTGTCGGTAATGTTGATTTTCATAATGTTTATAACCCATCCATGAAAAAGCATCTTACCTAAATTTATATTTGAAATCACATTTACTTGCATTGATGAATGCAATAATTTTTATTGTTTTTTGAAAAAAATTCTATTTTTATTGATTCTAAAGTAAAATATGTAAAATCAAAACCTCGATCGTTTAGAGATTATTTTATACAACAATAAATAGAATTTATATGCAAAATTTTATAAAAAGCAATGAAAGTGAAAATTATTTAAAAAATAGAAAATTGATTTGTATGATCAGATAATAATTATAAAGAAAAACATTAATTATTTGTTAGAAGATAAAATTTGAATAATAACTTCCTTAAAAAAATAGTAACAAAATTTAATTATAAATACTTACCAAGAATAATAGAGAAAACATATGTCGATATGTAGTATACTACCTAAGATTTGTAGTACTAATTTGCACTGCTATCTAAATACCCAATTTCAAAAAAGAATACTTCCTTTTAAGTTTAAAAGGACAAACTACCTAGTATATTGGATACTTTTCTCTTTTAGGATGAGTCACTGTCAATCCACCTATTTCCACTTGGAATGTAGTATATGAGCATTGTCAAATGGTCATCATTCTTGTTTCACTAAATGTAGGATCAAAACTTAAAGTGTAGCACATCATCGGTTGATTCCTATTGTGTCATCATGGCATCATGCAATATATCGAGGATTCTAGGTATGTAACTAATCAATTCCTATCAAATCTATTATCGAGATGCATTTCAATCTTCACAACTTTGCTCGGATCTTGGGGATTGATTTTAATACCTTCAAGCATTTTGTTGCTTTATCTGTTTTCTGTAACTATCTGTAAATCAACCTTAATCTCGAAAATTTGCAAGTAACGTCTGTTCTAATGAATCGTTAGCTCAAAAATATGTTTAATATTAGCATGAGTCCATCTGTTGCCACTTCGTCAATTGCTTTTCCTACCACGATAGCTTAAAATTAAAATGCATATTCAGCTTTTCTTTTTTCCACCTCATGTATTCCAAAAGTGTCGTCATCACTTTATTATTTACATTTCCTTCTTACTTCATTTTTGTTTTTATTGCTTTCCTTTGCCCCAAAAACAAAACCCTAGCAAATTCAATCATGCGAATCATTGCATGGTAAGTAGCACTAGTTATCCATTTTTCACGGCAAGGACAGTAGTGCGGATTTAATTTGTTCAATTCTAGGAACTTCCTTGATTTAATTTTTTCAATGCTACACCTCTTTATATTGATGGTGAGAAGGGCGAAATTTAATATTTTCCATGCCATCCCTTAACGCTATGTTATTTCTTTCCAAGCTTATTCACTACTTCCATTTGCCATAAAAATTCAATAGGCACGGTTAGGAAATTATGGAAGATGAATAAACAGAATGAAAAATATGTAATTAATTATTAGAGGGTAATATTGTTATTTTTATTTTAACATTTTAAACAAAAGGGTGAACAACAAATATTGGGGTGGCAGTAGACGGGCCCATATAATATATAAAATCCTATGCTCCAACACAAGTAGTGAAGAAATTTAGAATTTAAAATATTTTTAAAAAAGGAAGCGCAAGGGATAGGATTTAGCTTTTATAAAAATTTAAGCACCAACCTTTCATATCTCGATTCTCATTCACCCTAAGTCATATCTCATATCCTGTTCATTTGAAGACACTTTTTACAATTATCGCCTTCTTTCTTTTATCACTTTTCTTCTCCATTAAAATTCAAATTTCTACACTTTATCTTTCTCCATATAATTTATTCATTGTATTAAGGTAAATTAATGTCATATCATGTTTTTATTTTCCATTGCATCCTTTTATCATCCCCATCGCTTAAAATATAATTTTTTTAATAATGATCTCTTATTAATTCAAAGATAGAATGATAATAAATGGTAAATGCTTCTGCTGTATCACTTTAGTTTATAGTATTGGTCATTTTTTCCATTTATTTGACTTTAATTAGATATCTACTCTTTTCCATACTCATCATTTCTATCTTTAATTTGTTTATGGCATACATTCATATGTAATTTTGTATTTTTATGTTAATCAAAATTTATAGGTAAGTTTTATATGAATCTGCATTTTTAATCCACTAATCCATCCACAAAAATAGCACCTTTACCTTACATATAGTTTAAAAAAAGATTAGTTTATCCACCATCTATACTTCTTTCTGCTCATCTCATTTTTTATAGTATATATCACCCTTTCTTTTCTACTAAAAGTAAAAAAAATCCACGGCTCTAAGTAATTTGTTGCTTCAATCACCCCATTGAATCACATGAGATACTTTTGTGCCATTAGATGTGTCTAATATTTGATTTAATATAATAATCAATGCTAATAATAGGCATAAAAATATTTTCCAACTCATTATACTTTTTATGTGCAAGAAAAAAATGGTTGAGAAGAAAAAATAAATTGATCTCAAGGGATAGAAAAGTATCAACGTGAGGGCCTTGGTAGAAGGCGGTTAAGTGGTGGCGGACCCTCCTAAATCCCCAACCTACGAAAGTAGGTTTTAAAGTGATGTTGAGGGAATTATTAATCCTACTATGAGTGAAAATGAAGAATGTTTAGGATTTTATTTGAGGACAATGAATGATGAAAAAGATGATGAGTGGCTGGTTGAAGCCTTAAAAAAAAGACAAAAAAATCAAAGGTGATTTTAGGCAAAGTTTGGGCAATCCTGAAATATCTGATTCTAATACGGTAACCATAGTAATTTATACTTTTATTTTACTTATACAACTTTATCTCTTCGTTGTAATTTTATTTTATCATTCAGATTAGTGATACGCCTTGTTCAGAAAATCAATCAATAGAATTGGATCACACATTTGCATTTAGAAACAATAAGGACAAAAAAATTATTTTTTCATGTAAGCGGTAATGTTACTAGTGAGATTGAAGAGCACTCATTTTTTTATATATGATTTTGATATTCCATTAGCTTGATGAACTTACAGAGTGGTGCAAAACTTAAAGGAAGTCTTGTGTGGTGGTTGTAACTATCAAGCAAAGTGAAAAAAAGGTCATTGATATTAAATATTATGTTAACGTGAAAGAAGTGGCGTATATATTGAGAACAAAGAAAATAAACGATCAATAATCAGATAAAGTCTAGAAAGACGGGAACTAAAAAATGTGGATGCCCTTTCTTAATGAAAGGAGTTTAACTACAAACAATGGATCAATAATACCTTAATACAGACAAGGTAGAGAATAAGAAGAAGAGTTGAGATAGAGATAATAAGAATTAATTTTGTAAAATAAAGATAATAGATTTAATAAACTTGCATTCTTTACTTCCACATATAGGCAAAAAGCATAATGTGCCTGAAAAAAAGTTTCATTGGTTCTTTGTTATCCTGCCTTTTGGCAAGGTAGAGATATCAAGGCAATGGTTGAAAACCAAGGATCATTCGTCTTGGGTATCGAGCATGCACATGTTCGCTACGGATGTTGATGAATTTGGTCCGAGTCCGGATCAGGCTACAATCAGCATGACACGACAAGCGAATCCATGAAAGCCAATGTTCCAAATTTCAGGTCAATCCGAGTTCGTATGTTCAAGTTAAGATCGATGCAAGTCGGAAGAAATAACCTTGGTTTCGTATCCATCAGTGCACTTTGGTTCGTATCGATGTTGTTCGTATCCATCAACTTCGCACCGATCGGTCACGAATCCATCAGACAGTCTCGCTTGACATCGGTCGTCCATCACCCACTTCGAATCCATCAGCTGGAGACATGTTCGAATCCCTCGTTATACCTAGTTCGTATCCATAAGGTGGCCATACACCGTACCCATTGATTAATCATTTCTCGTATCCATCGAAGCAAGCCACATTGTCATCTATTTGAATCCATCATAATGCCGCTTGTTCGTATCCATCAAATTGTGGTAACCTTGATCGGTACGAACAAGGACCGAGTCAATGGATGCGAACAAGGCTACCTGAATCGGTTCGAACTAGAGTAACTCCATCAATGCAATACATACAACGGTCATCGATGCAGACGCGAGATTCATGGATGCGACACGGTCAACTTGGAGCAAAGAGTGGATCGATGCAAGGAATGCACCCCATGTCACCGCGTCATCACGTGCACGATCGATTCGATGCTAATCGACTCGAAGCCATGGATTCGAACCGGACAGCCATCCAAGAAACTTGAACTCGTATCGATCATGACTCAAGATCCACCGTTCCAAATTCTATGAAATTTTCATAAGAGATTATGTACAAGCCAAAGATTGCTCCCACCAAGTTTCGGCTCCATTGGACACGATCTTGATCGATATGAATTGATTTTGTATCGATCACAGATCGAGTCGAAACTCTCCGGGATCGATCGCGTGGGCCCACTCATGTGCCAGAAGGAGTTTCCTGAACTTTGAGCGAAATATCAGCTCCTACGCCTACAAATAGAGCCCCAGAACCTACAGAAAAGGTATCTTTTGATTCTTAAGCGTTCAGACTCTGCCGGATCGAGCTTTCACTGAGAGTTCAACCCAAATATTCTCCTACTCTTTGGATCTATCGTCGATACCGGATTGCATAAATCTAAGAGGCAGATCCAGATCTCTAATCCGGATTCCTTCCATCCTATTCAGATTTGCGCAAATTCTAGGAAATGATTTCACCCCTCAAGATGGTGAGCACTAGGACCACCTCCCATGCTATCGCTCAAGAAGGCCGGGATAGACAAAATCCCCCACGGCTACCTCCATCCAACCAAGACGCTACCGGACCCTCAGATCCATCGGGCCCGGTTACCAGGTAAGAGTTCTAGTTATTGCTACAGGAATTGACACAGAGTCGTCAACAACTAACAGAACAGCTGTGCACAAATGCCGAGCTGACCAACCAGCTAAACCGCCAGAAGCACAGAAGATCTGGAAGAGATCAAGTTTCTCACTCCTCCACAGAAAGTTCTGTCTCATAGGCTACAACCACAGATCCATTCATCCTCGATCGGACGAAGGCTACGCACAAGCCGTCGGACATCAGCCCGCATTGACCGTTGGGCAGATGAGAGTTGGCCCATCGGCCAGCTTCCATACTGGGCCCTCTTCCCAAGGAGGAACTATTCCTCATTACACCGCAGATAACCGTGCCACCACCGCTGCGGTTGAAACAAAGATTGATGCCCGGAATCAACATGGACGTACTCCTGAACCTTACGACCCAGTAGACGTTGAGCCAAGGAGGCGAGACGTGGACCGTCGACAACGCCTGGCCCAACCTCGCAATATGGAACCCGACCACACCTCGGCTCCACATGCGCAGAACGTTCAAATACCAGATCTTCCAGCTATGATACATCAAATGATCCATGAAAGTCAGGATCTTCCCAACGACGACTGGGGAATCTCCCGTAGTCACACCCCTTTAACGGATGACATACTCTATGCCGAACCTCCTCGACGGTTCAGAATGCCCGCTCTGCCAGTTTATGAAGGGAATTCAGACCCAAATAAGCACTTCTTGAAGTATGAGTGGTTGATGAACACTGCAAGGGCAGATGACGCAGTAAAATGTCGTAGCATTTCTATCTCTTTGGGGGGCATTGCCACCATGTGGTTTACGCAATTGCCGCCCCGATCCATTTCTTGTTTTGACCAAATAGCCACGAAGTTTGTAGAACATTTTCGTTTGCACGTTGCTAGGCCTAAGGATGTTAATACTCTATCTAGCGTCACTCAAGCTCATGGGGAGAGGCTTAGACGCTACTTGGAGAGATTCCATGTAGCATGTGCAGAAATTAGTAACCCCAATGTCAACTCGATTTTAATGGCACTGACTAAGGGAATTGATCCCGACTCTGAGTTTGGAAATTGGTTAGCGGGAAAGCCTCCCACCTCGGTTGACCGTTTCTACTCCAAAGCCGCCCAATTCTTAAGGCGAGATGATGCGAAATAGTCTAGGAAGCACGACGACGTGGGGCCCAGCAGTGAAGGGATTCAAAGCAATGTAGCAGTAAAATAGTCCGGTGAGAGTTCTGGGAAAGTTCAGCTGAATATGCAAAATAAGCCAACCCAGCCGAGAAACAGTGATAATCAGAATAAGAAACAGAATCAGAACCGTGGCCCGCGACGCAGAGCACCAATGTTTGACAACTACACCCCCCTTGAATACATCGCTGGAGAACGTATATCTAAAAACTTGCAATGCCATGCAGTATAAGAAGCCTGCTCCGAAACCATCATCGGAGAGGCAAATTTAGATAGGAAAGTTCTGTAGGTTTCACGAAAGCTACAGTTACAATACAAATGAGTGCCGTCATTTACAGTACCTTATTGAAGAATTGATCAGCGAGAGAAAGTTAGATCAGTTCGTGCGGGCGCCGCAGTCTGGAGGTACGGGCCTATCAAATCAAAATCGTGCTCAGAATCAGGAAAGACATGAGGAACCCACTCGTATGGGCAGGAGGTTGGTCATAAATACAGCTAGTGGTGGTAACCATCCAGCAGACCGAAGCTGGAGGGAAATGGAGTCGTATGCCAGCTCTATCAGGCATGTTCGGACTTCAAGTGTTGTAATATTTTTGATGAAGTGGCTCCGGCCAAACAACAAAGGACAATGACTGACGACATCGTGTTCAGAAGCCGGGATGCTGATAGGGTCGAATCCCCCACTATTGACCCACTGATCATATCTTCCCAGGTTTGTCCTGCTTGGATGAAGAGAATCCTGGTTGACAATGGGAGTTCAGTAAATATTTTGTTTAAGAGAGCTTATGATCTGATGAAAATGGAAGCCAAGGATTTAAAAACTTGCTAATCTAGAATCCACGGCTTCGATGGAAGCGCCAATATGTCCACTGGAGTAGCAGAGCTACCAGTGTAGCTGGGAGTTGGGGAGTGCTGGAGAGTCCCGATGTTGCAATTTGCTGTGTTAGACAGTCACTCCCCCTACAACGCTTTTTTGGGCCGACCGGCCATTGCTGAATACAGGGCAGCCCCATGGTGTTTAACTCTGAAATTCCCCACCGATCGTGGGAACGAAAACATTCAAGGAGATCAGGCTGCTGGGAAAGCCTGTTATGTTGCCCGTAGAAAATCAAGCTTCCACGGCCGAACTGACGATCGATGATGATGATGAGTCAAGGATGTTAAAGATTGGGTCTCAGTTAAGCCAACAGACACAACAGGAATTGGTGGAATTTCTCCGGGTGAAACTCGACGTATTCTCCTACTTGCACTCTGATATGTGTGGGATCTCGTCGGACTTGGCAAGCCACACTCTTAATGTTGACCCGCGGTGTATCCCGGTCAAACAGAAAAGGTGCGGTATGGATCCAGAGAGATCTGCCGCCCTTAAAGAAGAAGTTGATAAGCTGAAAACAAACGGGTTCGTTCGAGATGCTCTATACCTGGAGTGGGTATCCAATCCCATACTTGTTCGAAAGCCGAATGGGAAATGGAGGACTTGTGTTGATTATTCTGATCTAAACAAAGCTTGCCCAAAGGACAATTTTCCACTTCCCCGAATTGACCAACTTGTAGATTCAACGGCTGGACATGAATTGCTATCTTTTATGAATGCTTATTTCGATAACAATCAAATACCTATGTGTTTACCTAACCAAGAACACACCAGCTTCGTGATCGATCTGGGACTCTACTGCTACAGAGTCATGCCTTTTGGGCTCAAGAATGCCCAGATCGGGAAGACCATGGAAGTATATGTAGATGACATGCTGGTGAAGTCGCGATTCTCAACTGATCACATCAAAGACCTGGAGCCAATGTTCAACATTCTCCAAGAGTACAGGATGAAGCTTAATCCATTGAAGTGTCATTTTGGAGCCGCATCTGGAAAGTTCCTTGGGTTTATTGCCAATGCTCGAGGAATAGAAGAAAACCCAAAAAAGATCTCGGCAATCAGAAATTTACAAACTTCGAGAACAATAAAGCAGGTCCAGAGTCTCAATGGGAAGGTAGTAGCCCTGAGCAGGTTCATTTCAAAGTCTACCCACAAATGCATCCTCTTCTTTGATCTGATCTGAAAAGGAAAATGGAACTTTGAATGGACCACTGAATGTGAAGACGCATTCAAAGAACTGGTTCAACATCTCTCCACGCCACCAATTTTGCCAAAGCCCATCGACCAGTTATATCTTTACCTGGCGCTATCAAAGAACGCAATCAGTGCTGCCTTAATTCGGGAGGAAGACCGAGTGCGGAAACCAGTTTACTATTTTAGCAAATGGCTAACAGGAGCTGAGAGAAACTATCCGACGCTAGAGAAATTGGCCTATTGCCTAGTCATTGCCTCGAGGAAGCTCCGTCCATATTTCCAAGCTCATCCTGTCACAGCGTACACCGATCAGCCGTTATGACAGGTCCTTACGCAGCTTGAGACGTCTGGTAGGTTACTCAAGAGGAATATCGACCTTAGTCAGTTCGATATCACTTATACTCCAAGGAGAGCCATTCAAGGACAAGTCTTAGCAGATTTCATAGCTGAATTTACCATTACAGAGGACTAACCCAAAACCAGTAAATCTCCCGAATGCATCTGGAAGCCGCATACTGGTGGTGCATCCAACGATCGGTGCTTGGGTGCTGGAGTAGTACTTGAAACCCTCGAGGGCCGATCCATATGCTATGCTTTGAAGTTTGAGTTCTGTGCGACCAATAATGAAGTGAAATATGAAGCCTTGCTTGCTGGATTGAAGCTAGCCCGTGATTGAAGAATTGTTTCTATGGAAGTTTACTGTGATTCTCAATTAGTCGTATGCCCGGTTCGGGGTGAATATCAGGCCAAGGATCGAAGACTAGATGCTTACCTAACACGAGTCCAGAATGTGCTTGATCGGTTTGATTATTATGCCATCTTCTATATACCCCGCAAGCGCAATCAGAAGGCTGATTCCTTGGCAAATTTAGCAAGTACGGGCGAAGCACAGCAGATGGGGCTTGTTTCTGTTGAAACTTTATCCTCACCAAGCATTGATCAGATGGAGACCGACTCCGTATTTGAGGCTACTTCTGGAAGGGAATCATGGATGACTCTGTACAGGAATTACATCGAGCATGGAACATTGCCTGAGCATAGGAGTGAAAGAAGACAGATTCTTTGAAAAGCCTCGTGGTTCACAATCTAGAATGATGTCAAATATAGAAGAGGATATTCTGTTCCTCTCCTTGGATGTATCGCACACGATGAGATTAAATGAGTGTTACATGACATACACGAAGGATATTACTGGCCCATCGTGAACCGTGATGTAGCAGACTATGGCAGGAAATGCGATAAATGCCAGAGACATGCTCGAATTCCTAGAGCCCCACCAACCAAGATAACCCAAATGGTCAACCCACGGCCGTTTGCAGTATGGGGTATTGATATTATTGTAACTATACCTCTGGCCAAAGGTGGAGCGAAGTATGCCATCGTCGCAGTTGACTATTTTACCAAGTGGGCTGAAGCTGAACCCCTTGCAACAATCACGACGAAAAAGTAGTCAACTTCGTAGTCCGCAACAATATCTGTCGATTTGGTCTCCCGCATACCATTGTCACTGATAACGGAGCCTAGTTCGACGGTATTGAATTCAAGAATTTCTGTCAACGATTTCATATCCATAAGAAATTCTCTGCAGTTGCTCACCCTCAAGCAAATGGCCAAGTCGAAGCAGTTAACAAGGTTATCAAATCTATTCTGAAGAAATGACTGGAAAAAGCCGGGGGAAAGTAGGTTGAGGAACTTCCTATGGCCATATGTGTTTATCGAACGACTCACAAGTCCGCTATCGGACACACTCCATTTTCTCTATCTTAAGGATCAGAAGTTGTGATTCCAATCGAGATGGAAGTACCTTCTCATCGTGTGACTTATTATGACTCGAAGACTAATGCCATATTACTTGCTAAATCTTTGGATTTACTAGATGAGAAGTGTGAAGAGGCTGATTTGAGGGCAGCCGCATATCGAAATCGAGTCACCCGATTATACAATGCCAAGGTTCGGCCACGGACCTTCAAACTTGGCGATCTCGTTCTGAAAAGAATCTATACGGTTCCTTCACACATGAAGCCGAATTGGGAAGCACCATATGTGATCGCCAAAAAACTCAAAGATGGCACGTTCAAGTTATCAACCGTTGAAGATCTTACTTTGCCGAGAGCTTGGAATAGTGGAAGCCTCCGTCGCTACTACATATGACAGGCTTTATTTATTTGATTCATTCTTTTATTTGCAATTTGTTTCTGCATTTGAATGTGAATTTGTAATAAGGCAACTGACTTTGCCATATTTTCTCATTTCAGCAATAAAATTCCATCTCTTCGAGCCAGAACTGTGGTTTATTGAATATGACGTACGACATCACGATGCACGCAGAGCTAAGTTCCATCGTGTGATGGAACTTATTGAAGTAGGGAGTGACTGTGGTATGACCGGTCGCTCACTAACTAAAACCCAAGCTCGGGGGCAAGTCACTACACCAAAATCAAAAAGGATTGATACACGACAATCCTTAAAACAACTCCAAACTCCCAGAGTGCGAGCTGGAGCATAAAAATCCTGAATACGATTTTGGAGAGGGCAGGCCCGTCTGCCAAACGACTTCGACCGTATCCTAACCAAGTTAGAGGAGGATGGACCCGTCCATTTAACGACCTCGCTTGTTAACTCGGGGTGGATGTGATCCGACCATCCACGATCCCGATAAATTCATCGTTCCCAGAGTGTGAACGACCTCCTAAAAAGTCTAAATAGATGTGACTGACCATCTGTTAACTAACTCCAAATTCCTAGAGTGCGAATTGGAGTACAAACGTCAACTCTAGGTTACCGGAGCGTGAACCGGAGTATAAACACTAGCTCCAAATTCCCAGAGTGTGAATTGGATTATAAACATCAACTCAAGGTTCTCGAAGTGCGAACCGAAGTAAAAATGCTAACTCCAAATTCTGAAAGTGTGAATTGGAGTGTAAATACTAAGTCAAAGTTCCCGGGGTGCGAACTTTGTTACAAACATCGATAGTTTTCGGATTCCTAGAATGCGAAACAGATTATCGATTACAAAAAACTCTGGGCCCCCAGAGTGTGAACAAAGTATAGATATAACTTGTGTGTGGATGACCACTCAAAAGATTAATCTAAGTCCCCAGAGTGTGGACATGTGCTTAAAAATTTTAATAGGTGCGATTGACCGCCGAAATACAAATACTGATCCCCGGGGTGTGGATGTGATTATTACAAGTGGACAAGCACATTCAACTGCTCGCCCTTCACCCGTTTCTACATCAATTCGACGATGTTAAGCTTGGAAAGTAGAGACAAACTGTGATCGCTAGCCGATCATTGCAACTGGTTCCCCAAATTGGGGGCAGGGCTTAAGTGTAAATCGCTAGTTGGAGCAATGCGATATCGAAAGTCCAACTTAATCTCCAGTCACGGCTTGTGTTCCCGATTTTCGGACTTGGTGTATGGAACAAATTCAACTCTAGAACTGATACTTCACAAGCATACCAAACTAAGATTCGAACGTTGCAACACTTAAGCATAAGAAACAGGAATAACAGTTGAAGCGAAGAAAAAATAAAGTTTCATTTCAACTAACTGAAAGTACAGATTCATGTACAAGTTCTTCCAAAAATACCTTCTAGCGGGGGCCGAATCCGCGTCTATACACGACCCATAAAAGCAAAAGTAAACTCCTATCTACCCAAGAAAAATGCCTAAGGAGCCTATTTATTCCTTCTTCTTCCTCGGCTTCTTCTTCGGCGTGGAAAAGCGGCACCACTAACGATCCTTCGTTTCGAGCTTTTTCCTTTAGGAGGGGAGTCCCCAGATGGAGGCATAATATCAATTTCCTCCTCCAAACTTGAGTCTAAAAGGATTCTCCCTGCAGGGGGAATCGGAAGAACAGGATCTACGACCGGGGGCAGAATAGACGCACTGGTATCAACAATCGTACCCCCGAGTGATATCATTCTAAGTGGAGTTGGGCCAGGTGCCATCAATCCACCTTCAGAACTACCGCCATGAGCCAATGCCTCCATCTCTGCGTTGATTTCATCCAGTATCTCTGCTTCACGAGCAGCATGGGCTTCACTGGGGGCAGCGGTGGTCTGTGTCGAAGCACTAGAGGCAGGTGGAAATCCACTAAGGACGAACGGTAAGTCCGCAAAGGGGTCGCTCTGTCGGCCCAGGAGCTCATTCATCATCTTCTCATCAAAAGAAAGTGAGCTCCCCTGTGTTACTATAAGGATGGTCGTGGTCGTAGTGGTCGCCTCGGTGATAATAGCCTCCTGCATTTGTTGTGATTCCTGGATCGCATGAGGCGATGCTGATGTAGCTTTAGTCACTGGATAAGGAAAAAAGAAAAGGTTGTTAGTACACACTTCAATGTAAGTACTTCATTATGGACACACACGCAAAGTACCTTCCTCAACTTGACTCGTGGATAGCTGAACAGCTTCCGAGGAGTGCTCCCTTATAAGAGATAAGTGTGGTTGTTCCAGGTCGTAAGCTGGGACGGGCTGCGGTTCAATCGCCGGGACCGGCTCGGACCCAGATGAAGTAACCATCTCAGAACTTGTAGCTTGATGTGCGATGCCGGAGCCCTCGCCAACTTCTAGGTGTCTCTTGCATGATAAATCATAGAGTCATGAAGAACCTTCTTTTCATCTTCGCTCAATATACGGTTCTCCAGCTCAAATTCGTCGAAGGCACCACCTGACAGCACCGCCTTCTCTTCTTCAACCAGCAAATTCCAGGCGTTGTATAGATGTGTCGAGTAATCGTCAAGCCAAGATAGATTCCTTTGTCTTAGTACATTGGCATTGTAAGTGAAGAGAAGCTCCTCTATGTCAGCCTCAAGCCTGGTTTCCGCCAGTCGAATCTTTTCATCGACTTCAGCCTCAACCTCGCGGACCTTTTCCACGGCCGCATCTCTCTCCCTCTGAAGCACCACCACTTGATCGCAGGCTTCTTATGCGAAAACGTTAGCAGCGTCCTTTTCCTTTATGATTTCATAGAATTTAGATTTAAGCTCATCGAGCACTTTAAGGGTTGCGTCCCGCTCAGCAGTGACGATGGTGTTCCTGCGGCCTATGTCTTCTACCATGGCATAATGTTCCCGTTTCATCCTATCGATGGCCAATTGGTCATCGTCGGCCTTCTTAAGAGCTTTTATCTCGGATTTGCGAGAAGACTCAGCCTCGTTATTGAGTACCTGGATAATCCGGTCTTTATGAGAAAGCTCTTTCTCTAACCTCTCGATGGTAGTTGCCCGCTCAAACGCCACCTTCGACGCTTTTTGCACAGTTTTTGACCACTCCTTATACTAAAAGAATATATCCGTGACATAATCGTGCACTGTGTGTTAGGTTGGCGCCGGAATTCTTTTCAAGCGTAGGAGAAAGACATAGCCATCGAAGAAGATGTCCGGAAAATCCTTTTTCAATTGAGCGAGCCTGACCACTCCTTCCCCGGTAGGCTCGACGAGGGCCTATGCAGTAGTTGAAGGGTCCGTTACTTAGTTCTTCGACAAGAGTTGGACCGTGGAATATGAGAAGACGGCTTATGCCATGAAGTTCCAGGAGGCCATGAAACAAGAACTGGAGGCGGTGTAGGAGCTCTGGGAGGGGGTGAGCGAGATCGGGATCGGCGTACATACCCTCTATCTCTGTCAGATCGCTCCTGGCTAGAGTAGCCTTGATCATAGTCCCTGTCTCCTTCTATTCGGCGTGATTCGTAATATGACGAGGAACGGTGGGTATTTCGTAGGCTGCCAAGCATGGAACTGCGGCCAGACATCATATCTGCGAAGTAAAACATGGACAAATTTAGTAATCTTTCACAGTAGGCATTTTATAGTCAAAAATCATGTAGTGCCGTGAAATGCGAATGTATGTGCAACCCTCCGACCAACCAGATGTGTCAACCACGCTAGAGGGAAGAGACTCGCTTAAAGCAAATGTGTGTTGGTGTTCATCCAATCCGGCTTCATGTTGCATGGACACTTCATCCGGAATTGGAAGATCGGTGAGCCCTTCGTAGAGATTTTCTGTTCTTCGGGGAGACACCTCCGAAATTCTAACTCCGGGGACGGGCCGGGACGTAACCACAGATTTCCATCTCCCTAATTTGGATTGCTTAAAAACGACTGCCTTGCCTTTTCTCTTTTCATCGGAGTCCTAAATTGCATCTGAAGGCCTGACAATGGTTCGTCATCAGTATGGGTTCTCTCGGAATCAACTTCCTCAACTATGACAACTCTAGGTTTCTTGGGCTTGACTTGTTCCCCCGAGATAGTCCTTATTGTACCCTCGAGCCTTATACTCTGCCTTCGCTCGATCAGCCCTAGAATTCTAAGGCTCATATCCGTCAAAACCAAGTCGATGTTCCTCTCTTCACTTGGGACCTCTTGGAGAACTCGGACTATCTCCTTATAACGAGCACCTTCGGGTCGCTGAATTATGGCTGTAAAGAAAAAGAGATATGAGTTTGACTTCAACTGTAACTGTCTTATCAGCTGTTCGAAAAGGTAACAATACTCACGTCTGAGTAGCCATCGACTGGCAAATCCTGGGGGCATCTAACATAGAACCACTCCGTCTTGAAGTAGCTCAGCCTGGTCCAAGATCCCGTGACTACTTGGCAATTTCTTACTGCCTCTAGGAATTTGAAGGATGGGCTATCTCTTCGACTCTTGAAGTTGAATAAGTATCTTATCTCGGTTGGAAGAGGTGGTCGATAGAGATACTCCATGAATACAATGAACAAGCTGTTTAACAAAGCGTATCTGTTAGGGTGTAGTTGAGATGGAGCGATCCCCAGAAAAGACAGCACTTCTCTTATATACTGATTGAAGGAGGGAGCCTCCCAGCTACGCATACATGGCGATTAAATGCGGTATACCCCTCTGGTGGACTATGCGGTCTGTCGTTTGGTCTTGGAAGCAGTACGTCATCCATCGATAGACCATGTCTTAAGCATATTCTCCCAAGCATATCTTCAAAAATATTGGACGCAACAGAGTTCGGCGGACTATTAATGAAAGATGTGTCAGGTGCCTTGTCCGGCGCCGGATCGATGACTTCAGCCTCGATGTACGGTATTTCAAGTCTGGGAGGAATTAAGCTCTAAGTTTCATGTGGCTGCAAGCTTGGGGTTTCCATAACTAGCTAACTAATGAAAAATCATCATTAGACGATAGAGAGCCCGTGCGTTTCCCCTTGTAAAGTGTGTGAATGTGTTGTGCAATGTAGTGCTGTGCAGTACTTGAAAACATTCAACAGAGATAATGGAAGAATGCAAACGACGTAGACTTCAGAATCCAGTTGGAATGACCGTCATCGTTGACCATCACAACCAAACCACCCGGATGTTGTCAATCGATCCGAATTAAAATTTCTTATCATGTTGTTAAGTTATAGTTCCATCAACGAGCTTCGTAAGGCAGTCAAATGTGTAGTTCTACGGTCAAGTCTGATTATGCAAGGCAGAAGCTCGTTGGAGTGGAATGTTCAAATGTGCAAAAGTTCTCTAGATCTATCAAACTCCGGCTTGGGATCGATCGCCACAGCTTAAATTAGTAATGAGTCAGAGGCCTCCTTTTCGTATCGATTGCTTTCTAAACGATACTTTTCATATCGATCGAATTCAAATCAATACGCTCTGTATCGATGTGTTTTGTATCGCCCCGGTTCTAATCAGTACGTCTCGTGTCGTTCAAGTTTGAATAGATACACTTTGTATTGATTAAGTTGTGCCAACTTCGTATCGATCACAACTCGGAAACTTCGCATCGATCATATTCACAACTAACAAAAATGACGAAGTTCGTATTGATCGCTTGCTCAGAACTTCGTATCGATCATGCTTCTTATGGCTTCATATTAAATGCTTCAAATCGATATGAAGTGCATCCACCCAGGATCGATAAGGACCCCATCATTCCTTAATCAACACTACATCGATGCGAACCCCACATCCGGTCATCGATATGAAGCCAAGCCACGATTTTTCTTTTCGTCGGTACGAAATGGAGGCCGGGAAACCATCAATCGATTGCTCCATATCCTTAACCCCTTCCTCTCCAATCAACGCGAGCGTCGCTATGGCCATCCTCGAACGAACTCTGGCCCAGATCTAGCCATGACGTTGTTAGAATGGATGATCAACAAGGGTGGAATGGATCTGAGATTTGAATTTCATCGCTTAGATCTAGTCGTGATTGATTAATTACCTAAATCGAAATTGGAATTCGAAGGATTAAATGATTATATTGGATCGATTTGAAGACGAAATCCAGTTCTCCTTTCAATAAGCTACTGGATCGATGCGAGAGTGGAATGTAGGGAAGGCAACAGTAAAAAGTGAAAAGTGAAAAATGGCTGAAGTCCAAAGTACTTATATGGATCCTAGGGAGAAAGCAGGGCGATTTGCCTTCCAGTCAACATGACCGGTCACCACAGGTCAATCCACAGATCGAGTCGAATGGCGAGTTCGAATCAATCAGCCCAAGCTCCTATCGATTCGAAATGGTCAGTAGATCCATCGATGCGAACTGCGCGATGAAGATAGCTCTGGACACAATTGAGTTCCATCTATTCGAAATCTTTATTCGCATCGATGAGTTCACAGTCACGGTCCATCGTTGCGAACTATTCTATTCGAATCCATTGGTTCCATCGATACGAACGTCAATGTCGAATCCAACAAAGCACGTACACATCGATGCGAAGTATCCATACCACATCCACCAAATGCAAAGTCCATCAATGGGGGGAGCAACCATTCAGACTTCTATATCGATTCAGGGGAGGATCGATACGAAGGAGGATCCAAAACAACCATTAAGCGTTGTCGCAACTCGAGTTTCACATCGGTTCAAGAGAGGATTGATACAGAATTTGATATGAGAAAACTGACAATGACTCGTGAACATATAACATTAACGAGAGTCGGGTTAACATATATACATGTATGACAAGTTAATATTCAATTTTCAGCATTAACAGGAATTGGATGTTTATCTAATAGCGATTACGACGACAAACAGCAAAGCATTATCATACAGCAACTCAAGGTTACAACTCTCAACGGAAAAGCAATAACTGTTTAGAGTGAAGGTTGCAACTTTTCAAAGCACGTCATGTTTCCACGAGATGTACTTTGGAGGGTAAATGTTATCCCGCCTTTTGGCAAGGCCAAGATATCAAGAAATGGTTGAAAACCAAGGATCATTCTTCTTGGGTATCGAGCATGCATAGGTTTTCTATGGATGTCGATGAATTTTGTCTGAGTCCGGATTAAGCTACAATCAGCAAGACATGACAAGCGAAGCTATGAAAGCCAGCGTTACTAATTTTAGTTCAATCCGAGTTTGTATGTTCAAGTTATGATCGATGCAAGCAGGAAGAATAACCTTGGTTTTGTACCCATCGGTGCACTATGGTTCGTATTGATGTTGTTCGTATCCATCAACCTCGCACCGATCGGTCTTATATCCATCAGACTACCTCACTTCGCATCGATGGTCCATCACTCACTTCGTATCCATCGGCTGGAGACATGTTCGAATCCCTCGGTTATACCTAGTTCGTATCCATAAGGTGGCCATACTCCGTACCCATTGATTAATCATTGCTTGTATCCATCGAACCAAGCCACATTGTCATCTATTCGAATCCATCATAATGCCGCTTGTTTGTATCCATCAAGTTGTGGAAACCTTGATCGGTACGAACAAGGACTAAGTCAATGGATGCGAACAAGGCTTCCTGAATCGGTTCGAACAAGAGTAACTCCATCGATGCAATACATACAATGGTCGTCGATGCAAATGATGCAAGATTCATGGATGCGACACGGTCAACTCAAAGCAAAGAGTGGATCGATGCGAGGAATGCGCCCCACGTTACCGCGTCATCACGTGCACGATCGATTCGAAGCTAATCGACTCGAAGCCATGGATTCGAACCAGAAAGCCATCCGAGAAACTTGAACTCATATCGATCATAACTCAAGATCCACCAATCCAAATGATATGAAATTTTCACAGGAGATTACGTACAAGCCAAAGATTGTTCCCACAAAGTTTCAGCTCCATTGGACACGATCTTGATCGATACGAATTGATTTCGTATCGATCATAGATTGAGTCGAAACTCTTCGAGATCGATCGTGTGGACCCACTTACGTGCCAGAAGGAGTCTTCCAAAGTTTGAGCAAAATATCAGTCTTCTGCGCCTATAAACAGAGCCCTAGAATCTACAGAAAAGGGATCTTTTGATTCTCAAGCGCCCAGACTCTGCCAGATCGAGCTTTGCATCCTAATCTTGTTGTTCTACTCGAATTTCCAGTTGTAATTCACTGTTGTTCGCTGTAATCAAGTGTAATCATTGAAAGAGAATTAATAAAGTCATAAAAATTTCATAGTAGACTTAGGCAACACGCCGAACCACTCTAAATTGCTTGTCTGTGCATTTACATTTCTGTTTGTTGGAGTTTTTGTTAGATAATCTTCATTTAAAACTTACATTCATCACTTTTATTTCTTCAAAAACTTCCAAAGGGTGTTGTGCCCATTTTTGGTACAAACATTCTTCTTCTTAGATATGTATTTGAAGACGATTACAGACAGTAAAAGAGTAAAGAAATGAATAAAAACTAGAATAACATATTCTATCAGTTAATCCACATGTGGATTAACTTATAAATAATTTGTGGATTAACTCAATGCAATTACATTGTGAATCAACTGAAAGAAACCACGGATGGAAATAAAAGTCACCATATTTATAATAAAATATTCTTTATTAAGAGGGTAATGTTAATTTCATAATGCCAACAACCAGTCCATGCTTAAGCATCTTAGCCAAATTTTATAAGAAATTGCATTTACTTTAACTGATGAAGGTAATAGCTTATATTATTTATCGCAAAACAAATCCTATTTTTATTGATTATAAAGTAAAATATGTAAAACCAAATCCTCGATCGTTTAGAGATTATTTGATGCAATAATAAAGAGAATTTATATGCAAAATTTTATCAAAAGCAATGAAAGTGAAAATTATTTAAAAAATAGAAAATTGATTTGTAATAAGAGAATCAAATAATAAAGGGAAACATTAATAATTTTTTAGGAGATAAAATTAGAATAAAAACTTCTACAAACAAAATTTAATTAAAAATTGTTGTACCTCAATCTGAATCTGGAACGACTCTTTTTTGGCTGAGTCATGGACTAGGCCACTCTCTTAAAGACGATTCGTAGCTTAGCCTCAAGGTGCAAAGCTATCGATCAACTGCTCCGTCCCTAGGATAGAATAACTTTTGAAATTTGGTTAATTTGCCATCTGCACTATAGCAAATTGTTCTGAATATAGCACTTTCTAATTTACTTGCTTGTAGAGTTTCTTAAAAAGAGAAAAATGCAGAGGACAAAGAAAAAGAAAGAAAAATTGTCGGGTATTCACCTTTTCTCTTCTGGATATCTATCGTTTAAATAGGCAGAACAGAAATTGTATATGTTACTGAAGTAAGGGAATGTTAATGGATTTGAATTTATTGTCATTTAAAACCAATCTTTAATACCATTAACTTTTACAGCGGCTCAATAATAATTGCTCATGAATATATATTACCGTAATACGTTTACAATGGCTCAATTATAATAATGACTCATAAAAATATGACTGTTATACATTTGCAACGACTTAATTATAATAATGGCCCATAAATATATACTACTGTTATGCATTTGCAACGACTCAATTATAATAAAGGCTTATAAATATATAACCAATAACCTATTTTTATTTTTATTTTAATTAATTCACTTAAATTTCCAATCCTCCACTTAAATTATTAAAAAAATTCCAAGCAATTTCTAGAAATATAGGATTGTGCACAAACAAAAGATATCTTTTGATTTGAACCTTTGTATAGCGAGTAAGATTTAGTTTACTATAGTAACTCGTAGCCTTGAACTCTAATCCTGACACCAAACGATATAGCCTTTCTAAAGTGCCATCAACTAAGTTCATGCATTTGTGACCATGCACGTCTATCCAAGTTTGGTGAATGCTATAAAAATATTGCCCAAAATTCATAGGAAACAAACACATTTCCACATCCACACAAGTGAGCCTATCAAGAGTACTCCTAGGTACTCCACTCCATTTAGAGTATAGATCTTATAAAGAATTTCTATTAACTTATCTTCTAATCATTCCAGGACTAAATGCTTCTAAGTATATAAAAATATCGTGTTAAACTCATATCACTTTCCAACTTGTTATTGCACATTGAACCTGGTTCTTGGGATCTCCAGTCAGTAGGTCAGGTTAACACTATATGTGACTCGACAATCTAAGGGCAATAGTCCCATTCTTGTAGATGTAGAAAGGACTTTCTCTCTGTCCAATCCTATTGTCAAAGGATCTGCCAGATTCTCATCAATGCGCATATGATCCACTCTTGCAAATCTTAAAGAATATACCCTCTTACCGTACTGTTCGCAAGACGAATTTATCATCTTTTACCAGTATAATAACGATTCTCAAACTTTGCAATAGCCGCGGTACTATCATACTAGGTCAACATAGTCGATATCGGTTCTTCCCATAAATGGATCTCAGCTAGCATATTCCTTAAGTAATATGTTTCTTCACTAACATCAGCTAGTGCTAACATTCCGACTCCATAGTGGATTGAGCCAAGGTAGTCTATTTCTTAGATTTCCAGGAATAGCCTCTCCTGCAATGCTGAAAATATATTCACTAGAAACTTTGTAATCATCTAATAGTCTATTCCTTTTACGGTATCTCACGACCCTTTCAATAGCATGCCAATGCTCTATACTGTGTCTGCTAGTAAACCTAAACAATAATTCCACGACATATGCAATGTTGGGTCTAGTACAATCAGTGGCACACCGAAGACTACCAATGATGCTTGCATGTTCATACTGTCATACACGTTCACAAAATGTTCTTAAGTAGTTTTACACATGGATCATATAGTGTACTAGCAGGTTTACATTTAAAGTAATTATATTTCTTTAACATTTTCCCAATATAATGAGACTGATCCAAAGAAATTTCCATTTTCTACTTAGTAGTCTTAATACCAAGAATCATACCGGCTATATCAAGTTCTTTCATATCAAAATTAGCATATAGTATGGGCTTAACATGATTTACAGCATGAATATTTGAACCATGTATAAGTAAATAATATACATATATCATATGATAGTGCAAATGTTATTCATGAATTTACAATAATTACACTTGTCGCTTTCATTTACTTTAAAACTATGTGAAATAATTTGATTGTCAAATTTTTCATGCCATTATTTCGGTGCATGTTTAAAACTATATAAAGATTTATATAATTTACAAACTTTATACTCTTGACCAAGTATAACAAAACCTTTGGGTTGGTCTACATAAATCTCTTCTTCTAATTCGCCATTCAGAAAAGCAGTTTGTACATCCATTTGGTGAATTGGTATATTATATAGTGAAGCAAGAGAAATTAATACTCGAATTGATGTTATTCTTGTAATAGGTGAAATATTATCAAAGAAGTCAATGTTTTCTTTTTGTCTTAATCCCTTAACTACAAGATGAGCCTTATATTTATCAATTGTTCCATCAGGTTTCAACTTCATTCTAAGTACCCATCTACAACCTATAGTTTCACAACTTGGAGGTAATCAAATAGATGCCAAGTTTTATTAGATTCAAGAGATTCTAATTTATCGTTTATAGCTTCTTGCCAGAGATCTGAATTCAAAGAAGTCCACGCTTCTTTTAGATTAGCAGGATCCTCTTCTAGTGCATAAGCATAATATTCTGGACCATAATCTTTAGCTATCCTAACTCTTTTACTTTTTCTAAGTTCAGATTCACTTTCCATATTATGTTTATTATTTCTGATTATTAGATTATTAGTGGTGGAAGTGCCCCTACTATTCCTAAGTTTATACAGAAATATATTTTCAAAGAATTCTACATCATTTGGCGTAACAATAAGTTGAGCATTCAAATCAAAAAATCCGTACGCTTTACAGTTAATGGAACAAGCCGTGAAAATGCATTCATATGCTCGACTTGCTAATTTAATTCTTTTAGGTTCAGGAATACGAACATATGCTGAGCAAACCTAAGTTTTTAAATAAGACAAGTTGGGTTTATGATTTTTATAAATCTCAAAAGGTGAAATTTTGCAATTATATTTAGGAATTCTGTTTAGGTCATAACAAGCAGTTAATAAAATCCCTCACCAGTGAGATGCTACGGCTTAATTTAATAAAACAACTACTACTGATTCGGTAAGAGTCCTATTTTTTCTTTTAGCTTTACCATTCATTTCAGGCGAATAGAGTGCAGTTCTCTCATGAATTATGCCATATTGTCCATAAATTTCAATGAATTAGTGAGATTCATACTCTGTTCCTCTATTACTTTGAAATCCTTTAATTTTCATATTAGATTGATTTTCGATTTCAGTGACAAATAATTTAAACATATTCAATGCATCACTTTTATTCTTCATGAGATAAGCATAATAAAATCAGAGAAATCATCAATAAAAGTAATAAAGTAGCATTTTCCATCCAGTACCATCGAGTTCACATATATCAGAGTGTATTAAATCTAAAGGTTCTTACTCTCTAAACACAGATTTATGTAGGGTCTTGGTAATTTTAGCTTGGATACAATATTCACATTTTTCTGAATCATTTATGGAAACTTTATAGATTATGTCTAAGTTACTCATGTTATGAATTAGTTTCTCATTTACATGACAAAGTTTAGCATGCCAAATATTAAAATCGCACAACATATAAAGAGAATCATTAACTTCAACATTTTAACTTAAACATCCCATCCATAACATATCCTTTACCAACAAAGACATTATTTTTAGTCATGGTGTATAAGTCAAATCTAATAGTTCGAGTAAAACCAGCTTTATTTAACAAGAAAATAGATACTAAATTTTTCCTTATCTCTGGAGTATGCATCATGTCTTTTAGCAATAAATTCTTTCCACAGGTAAACTTTAACTCCACAGTCCCAATTCCAGTAACATAGTGGTGTGAGAATCTCCTAATATCACTTTCATGTCATTAGCAACATTATATATTTTAAACATTTCATGATCATAACAGACATGGTGGGAAACACTAGAGTCTACCCACCACCCTTCTGATCCACCAACTAGGTTGATCTCAATAAGCATAGCCATAAGGGCTTCTTAAGTCAGGTTAGCCAACAGTGCAGGAGTTGGCATGTTCCGACACTTTCATTCCATATGGCTTAGTTTGCCATAGTTGTTAGGAACAACTATCCAGTACCATTCTTTAGGTGAGTATTACGCTGATTCTTATAATGCTAATTGTTGTGGTTCTAATTTAGTTTGTGATTTTGATTTTTAAAATTTTTTGCACTTGGTTTCATACACTTGTCTGTGGATTTCTAAATGTTTTATCGGTAGAAACAACAAACACCTCTTCTTTCAAGTCCTGTTTTCTGACCTCATCTTCAATACGAAGATAAGTAATCAATCTCTCCAAGTAAAACTCCTTAGTCTTATGCCTGATATTATTTTTAAAATCTTTCCAACTAGGGGGTAATTTATCGATCAACATAATAACTTGAAACTGTTCATTTAAAGCCATACCTTTGGAGATGTTCTCATGTGAAATTTTCTACAACTCATGCGACTACGCCTCCATAGATTTGTCATCCATCATCTCGAAGTTCAAGTAGCAACTAACAACACATTTTCTAGCTTTAGCTTCCTCGGTATCATATTTTTTCAACACATCCCATATCTCCTTTACTGACTTGTCTGAGTTAGAGTAATCGTACAGATCATCGCTCAAGCCATTGAGAATATAATTTTTGCAGAGGCAGTCGTGTTCAATCCAGTCCTTTAAAGCCATTTCTGATCGTTTGTTGCTTCTTCAGGCAACGTTGGTTTTTCGGTTGTCAGCACATGTGCCACCTTTGGGGTAGTAAAAAAAAGCTCCATCTTTTGGTGTCATCATTTGAAATACGAACCTTCGAATCTAAACGGCATAGCAGATACAGTCGGAATCTCAAACATCAACGTCGGAGCAGTAGAGTTGTCAACGATCGAAGCCATGATCGTCTTTAAATTATTGTACCACAATATGAATCTGCAGCTTCTTTTTTTGGCCGAGTTGCAGACTAGGTGACCATGTTTAAAATGATTCGTGGCTTAGCCTAAGGGTGCAAAGCTATGGATTAACTGCTCCATCCTCAGGATAAAAACAGCCTTTAAAGGTCAACTTGTTGTTTTCATTACAGCAAATTGTTCAAAATATAGCATTTTCTAATCTAGTTACTTGTCAAGTTTCTTAAAGAGAGAAAAATGCAGAGGATAAAGAAGAAGGGAAAAAATCGGTTATTCACCTTTTCTCTTCTACCTATCTATGGTTCAAATAAGAAAAATTGAAATTGTATGCGTTATTAGGATAGGGGAACGTTAATGGATTTGAATTATTGTCATTTAAAATAAAAAATTAATACCATTAACTTTTGCAATGGCTCAATAGTAATGTCACATGAATATATATTACCGTAACACATTTACAACGGCTTAATTATAGTAATGACTCATAAATATATGACCATTATACATTTTCAATGGTTCAATTATAATAATGGCTCATAAATACATATTACCATTATACATTTGTAATGGCTCAATTATAATAAAGAATCATAAATATATAACCATTAACATGTTTTTATTTATTTTTAAATTAATTCACTTAAAGTTCCAACAAAAATAATTACCAAGAATGATAAAGAAAAATTATACTGATATATTGTACACTACCTAAGACTTGTATAGTACTAATTTGCACTACCATCTATGTATCCAATTTCAAAAAAGAACAATTTTATATTTACGCTTAAAAAGACAAGTTAAATAGTATTTTGGATACTTTTGTTTTCTTGAATGAAGTTGTTTTTAATCCATCTATACTGATTTGAATTTAGTATATCAGCTTCGCTAAATGGTCATCTTTCACTGAATGTAGGATCAAAATTTAAAGTGTAACACATTACCAGTTGATTCCTACCGTGTCATCATGGGACCATGCAATACATCGAGGATTCTAGGTATGTAACCAATCAATTCCTATCAAGTCTGTTATCGAGATACATTCCAATCTTCATAAATTTTCTCGAATCTTGAGGATTAATTTGAATATCTTTAAGCTTTTTTGTTGCTTCAGCTCTTTTTTGCATCTATCTATGAATTGACCTTAGTCTTTGAAATTTGCAAGTAACATCTCTTCTAACGAATCGTTGGCTCAATAATATGTTTAATACAAACATGGGTCCGTTTATTGCCACCCCGTCAATTGCTTTTCCCACGCTAGCAACTTAAAAATAAAATGCACATCCTGCTTTTCTTTTTTCCATCCCTTTTATTCCAAAAGTGTCATCGCCACTTTATTACTCACATTTCCTTCTAACTTCAGCTTTGTTTTTACTGCTATCTTCTACCCCAACAACAAAACCTGGCAAATTCAATCTTGTGAAACATAGCATCGTTAGTAGTAGTGCTGGTTATCCATTTTCCACGATAAGGGTATGCATGAATTTAATTTTTTCAATACTAGTTACCACCCTTGATTTAATTTTTTCAATGCTACACCCCTTAATATTGATGATGAGAAGGAGGAATTTAATATTTTCCTTACCAACCCCTAAAGTTATGGTTTTTCTTCCCAAGTTGTTCATTAATTCCATTCGCCATAAAAATTTAACAAGGATAGTCGGGAAATTATAGAAGATGAATAGACAAAATAAAAAAATATGTAACTAATTGTTAGAGGGTAAAATTGGAATTATAATTTTAATATTTTAAACAGGGGTTGAATAATAAATATAGGTATAGAAATAGACGGACCAATATAATATATAAAATCCTATGCTACAGCATAAGCAGCAGAAAAATTTAGAATTTAAAATTGAAAATTATTACAAAAAAGGAAGCACAAGAGATAGGGTTTAGCTTTTATAAAAATTTAAGCATCCAAACTTTCATATCCTGATTCTCCTTCACCTTAAATCATATCTCATTTCCTATTCGTTTGAATAGCTTTTTGTAATTACCGCCTCCATTCTTTTGTCACTTTTCATCCCATTAATATTCAATTTTCAACTCTTCATCTTTCTCCATATAGTTTATCAACTATATTAAGGTAAATAAATGTCGTATCATGTTTTTATTTTCCATTACATCTTTATTATTATTCTCATTGATTAAAATGTAATTTCTTCACAACATTAAAAATTGTCAACCTTAGAAAAATTGTTTTTAATGGCATGCTCCTAAACGCTTCTGTTTCCCAATTCCAGATCTTCGTAGTTCTCCCCTTCCCTCTGTGTTCTTCCTTCTTTCTTATGTCAAGCTCTCCACCTCATCTCTCATTCCTTCCTGTTGCTCCATCCTCTTCGCCCTTATCAACACGTTCTGGTAGATTTATAAGATTCCCCTGGGTGCGAACTCGTGCTCAACTCCGGCCTTGCTATCTGTTTTCGAGTTCCCACCTCTCCCTACAGTGAAGCTTTCTGTCCTTGCTGCTGTCGAACCTAGTGTGCGACCTGAGTATCCTTTGGTAGGTGATGAGTGACGTTCTAATTATGGTACCATGAATACGCTTGTGAACGCAACTGTTGATTCTAGTGTTAATAGAGTGTTGTGTACTGCTAATGCTAATATTTCGTGTTCAACTCAGTGCACTCCACGTGTTTGTGCAAATTCTAATGTGAAGGACGTCTCTAACAGCAGTGTTTTGTGTACTGGTGTTTCGATGCTTGCGGACTCCCCCCTGTTGGGCATGAGGCCTCAGTTGGTTGTGCCTTTGTGGATGCCGTTCATCCTGCTGCACCTCCCCCACCTGGATCCAAAACGTGGTCTTTGCTTTTTTCATCTCTGCCCCGTAATGTGGGTGTTTATGAACCAGTGGAATTTGATATCGTTGAGGAAAGTGGAGTGATGATCCCACCTCCCAATGTAATGCAAGCAGGGTTGGACTATTGGTCAGAATATTTAGTTGGTTTCTTTTTGGATCCTAATCATCGCCTTCTTGATGCGTCATATGTTTGTCGTAGAGCTTGTAGGATTCGCGGTAATCTTCGTGTTAAGCTGGTTGACTCTATGTACTTCCTGTTGTTCTCCTCCTCTGAGGATCGACGTCGTATTCTTGAGGCTGAGCCTACCTTTTTTGATGGGAAACCATTTATTATTACTCCCTGGTCCCCTAAGGTTGCTAGTGCACGAGAACAAGTTTTATCTATCCCCGTCTGGGTTTATTTTTCTCAAATTCCTTATGCTCTACAACCTCTGCTTGGGTTGAATTGGCTTGCTTGCAACGTTGGTAAACTGAAATGTTTTGACGCTAATACGGTTGCTCGTGACAAGCTGGTGTATGCTAAGGCTTTGATTGAGATTACCCTCCTTTAGCCTCTCCCTTCCTCTATTCCAGTTCAATTAGCTGTTGGTCATGTAGTTGATGTCCGTGTTCGCTACGGTTGGGTCCCGGACATTTGTACCTCCTGTCACTCCTTTGGCCACTTAGCTTCCGCCTGCACCCATTCTGTTCCTACCGCTACTGCACCTAAGATCCCTCTGCCTCGGCCTCCTCTCAGGAAATGGGTTCCCAAGGTCTCTCTGGCTACTCCTCCTTCTGAAGTTTTATATGTCCCTGGTCCGCTGACCTCCTCTGCTCGGCCTGCATCCCCTTCAGCATCCATTGTTCCTGGTGTTGATTCTGCGGATTCCATTGCAGTTCCGGATCTTGTTTCGACTCAGTTGCCTGTAGTTTGGGTTAAGTCTGAGAGATGTTGGGTTGATCGATGTTCTGATTTGCGATTCAACCCCATGGACGATTCCTTCTTTAGATATGTTTCCGAAGATCTTAAGGACCTTCGACGCCTTTATTATAGACCGTCTGGTGATTCCTTGGTTCTTGATTTGGATGGTAAGTATGCTGAGTTAAATTCTGTCATGCTTGCTGATACATCCTGGGATCGATCTTTTATATACTCTTCTGATGCTGAGATCTATGATCCTTCTCTTGCTCTCCTATTTCGCCCCTGTATTGGTCTTCTTGGTAATGTCTCTATGGATTCATCTCAGGTGGATGTTGTTGTTGTGGTACTACCTCTTTGGAGGAGTCATAGTCTTGTTAGTAAACTATAGTAGTTGTGACATGTCTGTCACACTCCTGTGTTGTTTTTTTATTCTTTTTAGTAGTTAAGGTATCTCTACCTTACTCCTGTACTTCATGTTTTTATTACGTTTCGTAATAAAAAGTGGACGGTCCACTATAAAACCGGCTGGCCTTGCCAAAAAAAACAAAAAATATAATTTCTTTTAACGATCTCTTATCAAGATAGAATGATAACAAATGGTAAATACTGTACTATATCATTTTATTTTTAAGGTATTGGTCATTTTTTCTTTTATTAGGTTAGTTATTTGATTGTAATTAGATATTGACCCTTTTTCATACTCATCATTTCTATCTTTAATTTGTTTGTGGCATACATTCGTATGTAATTCTGCATTTTTATGTCAATCAATATTTATATGTAAATTTTTTATCTGCATTTTTAATTTCCTAATCCATCCACAGAAATAGCATCTTTGACCTATTATAGTGAAAAAAATAATTAGTTTATCCACCACGTATACTCCTTTCTTCTCATCTTTTATAATATATGCCACTTTATCTTTCCTACTATAATAGTAAAGGTAAAATCAATATACTACTCCATATAGTTTGATAATTCAACCACCCTATTGAATCAAATAAGATACTTTTATGCCATTAAGTGTTGTCATTAATCTTTAATTCAAGTCAATAACTAATACTAATAATAGACATAAAAATATTTTCCAACTCATTATACATTTTATATGCAAGGAAAAATTGGTTGATAAGAAATATTAAAGTGATTTTGAGGGAATTATTAATCATATTATAAGTCAAAATGAAGGATGCCTAGGATTTTATTCAAGGACAATAAATGATGAGGAAGATGACGAAAGGCAGGTTGAAGCGTTAAAAGAAGAAGACAAAATAATCAAAGGTGATTTTAGGAAAAGTTTGGACAATCCTGAATGATTTGATTCTAATATGGTAACCGTAGTAATTTATACATTTGTTTTACTTATGCAACTTTATCTCTTCGCTGCAATTTTACTTTATCATTCAGATTAGTGATATGCCATATTTAAAAGATCAAATACTAGAATGTGATTGCACATTTGCGTTTAGAAATAATAAGGTACAAATTTTTTTATTTTTTCATATGAGCGATAATATTACTTATGAGATTAAAGAGTGGTCATTTTTCATATATATGATTTTGATACCATTCAAGTAATGAACTTACAGAATGGTGCAAAACTATAGGGAAGTCTTGTGGAGTAGTTGTTACTATCAAGCAAAGTGAAAATGTGGTTGTTGATATTAAATGTCATATTGATGTGAAAGAAGTGGCATATATGTTGAGAAGGAAGAAAATAAATGATTAATAATCAGATAAAGTCTAGAAAGATGGGGAGCTAAAAAATGTGGAAGCTCTTTCCTAATTAAAGTTATTAAATTACAAATGTTGGATCTGTAGCACCTTAATAGGGATAAGTTAGAAAACGAGATAAAGAGTTGAGATAGAGAGAAGAAGAGTTAAATTTGTAAAACAAAGAGAATAGATTGTAAAAAACTTGCATTCTGCAGTTCCACAGACAGCTAAAAAGGATGATGTGACTTAAAAAAGGAAGTTAACATTGGTTCTTCTTCTTAGAAATGTATTTTGAAGATGATTATACATAAAAAAGGGTAAAGAGATGAATAAAAATTAGAATAACATATTCTATCAGTTAATCCAAATGTAATTTGTAAATTAACTCATTGAAATTATATTGTGGATCAACTGAAAGAACCGTGGATGGAAATAAAAGTTACCATATTCATATTAAAATACTCTTTATTAAGAGCGTAAACTTGGTGATTTTTATAATGTCTGCAACTAATCCATGCATATGCGTCTTACCTAAATTTTTGTATGAAATCACATTTACTTTAACTGGCGAAGGTGATAAATTTTTTTATTTTTTGCGAAACAAATTTAATATTTGTCCATTCTAAAGTAAAATATGTAAAATAAAGCTTCGATCATTTAGAGATTAATTTATGTAACAATAAATAGAATATGCAAATATTATGAAGAGCAATGAGTGTGAAAATTACTAAAAATTAGAAAATTGATTTGTATGATTAAAGAACTAATTTAATAACGGAAACATTAATTATTTATTAGAAGATAAAATTTGAATGAAAACTTCCAGAAGAAAATAGTAACAAATTGAATTAAAAACAATTACTGACAATAAAAAAGAAAGCATATATTGATATGTTTTATATTATCTAAAACTTGTAGCACAAATTTGCATTACCATCTAAGTACCCAATTTCAAAAAAATTATAAAGAAAACATTAGTCCATTTAAAATTTAGAGTTAAGGAAAAATAATCATGGCATGAATAAGTTTCAAAAATTTAGATATACATACCTGAAACATTTAATATTTGACCTTTTATATCTTGATTCCTATTTCAATTTGAAGTTATATACTCAACCCTTAAACATTTAAAGAAACAATTTTCAATTATTTCTTTCACTTATTCTTTTTTGACCTTTGGTCCTTAATTAAATTTAAACGACAATCATTAATTTCATTTCTTGTTTAATATTCCCTCACGTTTTGTCATTATTCTCTAAGTTCACCAAAAACTTAAATTTTCTATAAAAAAAGTTCCCTATCACTCTCTACTAAAGAAAAAACTATTAAAAAGGATAAATTCGTTTACTTTTTGCAAATAAATTAGTCACAAACACCCAAGAATAGTTTCTATAGAGAAGTAATTGAAGAAAAATAAAATTAAACTGAGAAGATGAATTAGTAAGCAATAGAGAATAAGCTATAGTCAGACACATAGAAATTTATAGTGGTTCGGCTTTGTATACCTACGTCCAATTTATAGATTATCCTTTATTAATCACATATAAATCTGACTACACGGTAGAAAATTGCAAGTATTTGATTACATTGGATTCTTGAGTAACAAGCAGCATAAAGATCATCAGAATAACCTACCGGATCAGTATTTATAGATGAAGACGACCAAATATCTGTCTAAAATCTTAGTTGAAGGACCTTATAAACCATATGCGCCCAGTAGATGGATTTTTAGGCCCAATTCCCAAAGAGGAGGGATCGGTACCGATCACTTCTTTGGTCGAATTTTGGGGTGAAATCCTTATGGTGGCTCCCTTATATGAAAATATGTTTACCATAATTAACAACGTGATTGGTAAGGAACCGATAATATTTATACCACAAGTGGAAAACGGCCATAGGCTGACTATTTGCATGATTTCTATCGATGGAGCTCATGGAACTTTTGCATATATCCGGCACGTATCACATCGTATTACATAGTCAACGGCACCTGGATTGACAGTTGGCTAATAATACTTATAGCAAAGTATTTTCTTTGCTAGAGTTTGCCCTCCAGTGTGATCGCTATATTCCCCTTCATGAAATTCTTTTAGGACCCATTTTATCTCATTATGAGAGATACACCGAAGTAGGGGAACATAAAAACCCTTTTTCTACATAATTCCTTCTTGCATGATATGTCGTGAAGTTTTAAGAAGGACTAGTCGCTTTTCAATCCTTTATTCAGGTAGGACTTGTTAGTCCGTTAGATGATGGTTTTGATGACAACAACCTTAGAATATGATTATAAAATATAAATACTAACATTATAATTTAGAAATATATATACATATGCAGGATTTAACCATGAAGGCACCAAGAATGAAAACTGTACAGTATAGAGATTCAAGATATCAAGATTGAAGACTCATGAGTATTAAGAATATAAAGATCATCAAGAGTTCAAGTAATTTATTTTTTAATTAATTAGGAATTTTATTAAAACTCCTAGAAAATCACTGGCATCTTAAAATCCAATTTATTCGTGGAATGGAATCTACTTCGGGCCTGTTAAAAGGATGGAACCCTAAGTAGGATGGAACATACGAAAGATCTAGTGGAACATTGTTTTGTATCCACTAACTTTTTACTCAAAATGATTTTACAAAATTATATCTTGTTTTCAAAATGTTTTCAAAACCTTCCTTTTAAAAGAATCAAAAACATCTATTCGGATTTTAAATACTTTTAGCCTCAAAATAATCTTTAATTTCAAAATCAAATTATCCTTAGTTTTAAAATATCTGTAATAGTAATATATTTAATTTTTAATATTTATACTTAGATATAAAATTATAATAAAATTTTAAATATACCAAAATATTATTCTCTATATTTTATTTAAGTATTTTAACTATAGTCAAGTATATTTATAAAGTTTAAAATAGTTTTTAATATAAGATAAAAGTTATTTTCAAAGAAAAACAAACCATCAAAAATTCCTTTGGGATGTCGACATGCTCAATATACCTATGTCGACATAGTGTCAGTTAATTTCTAAATTTAAATTTCAAAAGAAGTGTCTCTTCACGAATGGACATGGTTGTTGTTCTTCTATAAATAAGGGTTGTTTTCAATGAATTTTCATTCAGATTTTCTGGTTTTCATTTCTCTTCTTCTTCCATATATCTTTATACATATTCCTACCATTACTCTGCCGAAATTAACATTGAATCTAACTAAATTATCTCTGGTTTGATTCTCTATCACTATCTCAACAAGATCCTCAGTGCTATTCAGAGTTATAGGCTTCTTTGTAATCAATTAAACGAGAAAAGGTGTGATTGTAGCCTTGGAAATCAATTGGGTGAACTTGTTTCCATTGAAATCAAGTATCTCTACCCAGAGGATTGTGAATCTGGAAGGGTACCTCGTAGCCTTGAAATTGAGGGTGTAATTGTACAATTGCTTTTGAAAGGAAATCCGTACTTGTATGCGGAACTGGATGTAGGGTAACTCCGAACCAGTATAAAATCCGGTATGTTCTTTTCTTTACTGCTTTTATTTTATTTCTGCATCTGTGTTTGATTCTTGATCATATCTGTGTCTGAATATTGCATACATTTGTGTTCAAATTAACAAAAACTCAAAAAGATTTAATAATTTTTTAAAAACAATATTCACCCCCCCTCTAGTGTTTATCCTAGCCTTTAGATCTGTAATCCGCATTTCTCACATTTGGTATCGGAGCAAGGTTTTCAAAGTTTCATAATCTGATTTTTGAAAAGTTTTAAAAATGGCTACCAACACTGGTACTGTTACTAACACTAGTATCCCTGTCACTAGTTCATTTGTAGAAGGCCAGTCTACTGTCAGACCGCCACTTTTTAATGGCAGTAACTATGCATATTGGGAATGTAGGATGAAAATATATTTACAATCTGTAGGATTAGACACTTGGAATATCGCACAAACTGAATATTCTGAACCCACAACTAATTTTGCACAGTGGACCGCTGAGCAAAAGACTGTTGCACAAAATAATTCTAAAACAATGAATATTCTGTTTTGTTCACTTGATAGAAATGAATTTAATAGAATATCAGTTTGTAAGTCTGCATATGAAATCTGGAAAACTTTGCAAGTTACTCACGAAGGAACAAGCAAAGTTAAACAAACCAAAATTTCCATGCGCACAAATCAGTTTCAAATACTTAAAATGAATTCTAATGAGTCTGTTTCAGATATGTATCGTAGATTTCAGGATATTGTGCATTCCCAAATATCCTTGGAAAAGGAATTTCGAAAGAAGATCAAGTCAGAATTTTTATAAATTCTCTTACTTCAGAATGGGATCAAAAGACACTTGCGATCGAAGAGGCAAATGACATCAGTACCTTAAAGATAGAAAAATTAATTGGAAATCTAATGTCGTTTGAAGTCTAAATGATCGGGAGAAGAGAAAGCAAAGCATTTGAAAGGAAATCAATGGCATTTAATGCATTGACTAATGGACCAGACTCAAACAGCGATAATGATGAAGAGATTGCCTTGATGACCAGGAATTTTCGAAAATTTTCTGAAATACAGAAAGATGAATAATCTCATGAGAAACAACTATAAGAACTCTGGAAATCAGAATGTAGTGCCAAACAATTTCAAATGTTTCAACTGTGATGAATCAGGCCATATAAAAAGAGACAGTCTGTATCCAGAGAGGCAAAATCCTCCTATAAACAATGATTCATTAAAGAAACAGAAGTGTGCATTTACTGCTACTCTAGATGTCTCAGACTCATCCTCAAGCGATGATGATCAGAAGACAGATAATTCGAATTTGTGTTTCACGGCAGTTCATGACTCCAACGAATTCAGAGAAATGGACTCAGAAAAAGGTACACATCTACAATACAATTGGTTGAAATTGCATGCTTAGAATTACATGCTTGATTGATTGATTTTGAATTGGTGTGTTATTTGAATTTTAAAATCTTTTTACTATTATTTTATTATTTTTTTATTATTATTTTTTATTATTTTATTAGTATAATAAAATATTATGGAATATACTATAATTCTAATAATATTCCAGATATATATAGACACTAAAAATAATAAGTATAAATATATATTAGAGTATTTAGGAAAAATAAATCATAGAAATTCACAAACACATGTCGACAAGGTCCCTACCATGATGTCGACATGAGTACAGAATTTGAAATTTGAAATTTGAATTCAAATGGTTGAATTTCCCTCTACCTTTTCACTTCATTCAATTCTTCGAAAAGGCATCTTTTGACCAGAGAACATGTCCTTTGAGAATCTATTTATTCACTATCTTTTATCATATCTTTTCACTCTCATTTTCAAACTCAAACTCTCTCTTCAAAACTTCAAGCTCTCTACTCTCTACTCTAATGGCTTCTTCAAGCAACCCCTCCACCATGAGAATTTCCAGAAAGATAAAAGAGCAACTCTTCAATGATCCGGAGGCTACAAAAGCATACATCAATTATGCTAACTATGCAAAAGTCCATCCCGGAAAGTTTGTTATATTTCAAGATTTCTCTTCTTATGAAATTGATTCTCTTTTTGCAAACAATCAAATTCTTAGTCTTGTTGATGCTTCTCAAAATGATTTTGTTTGTTATTCAAATCTTGTTAAAATTTTCAACGCAAATTTAAACCGTGGATTTTATATTGGAAATGATCATGAAATTTGGAATAGTGTCAAAGGCACTAGAATTGTTTTGAGTTATGAACTTTTGGGTACCATTCTCAATTGCAAGAGTACGGGAATGGATCTTTCTAATTTTAAAATCGATGAAAATGATCGTGAGACATTTCATCACATTTTCGAAGAAAATGATAATTTTGAATTCAAAAATCGAAACTTTCGACCAAAAGCTAGAATTGTCAATCTTCTTTTACAACATACTTTGACCCCAAGATCAGGAAATTTTAACAATCCTACTTCAAAAGTTTGCAAAGCACTTTTTGCTATTTTTGGAAATTATGATATTAATTGGGCGCAAGTTATTTTGGATGAACTTCGTCCAAAAAATCTTGAAATGGGTGAGAAAATTTTCTATCATGGAATTTATCTCACTCGGATTTTTAACTATTTTGGAGTGTATTTCAAAGGAGAAGAATTTGTTTCTAGAAAAAAATTCAATCATTCCGACATTTCTCTTATGAAAATTCCATTTGTTTTTCAACCCTAGGAGACTCTTGCAGAAACGGAAGAGCGTTTGGCTCATGAGGAGATGGAAGAAGAGGAAGAGGAATAGAAAGAAGAAGAAGAAGAAGAAGAAGAAGGTGAAACTTCTTTGGAAAGCATCGATTATCCTCCTAATCCATCCAACAAAACCCTTCTCAAAACCAAAAGACCATTGTTGAGAATCAACGGATTCTTAAACGATCTATTAGTATGAAGTTGAACAAAATTTCTTCCAAGATGAACAAGTTTATTTCCAAAGTCAGCAAGAAGCGTGGATCAACCTCTAAATAGTTCTACCTTTTTGTATATCGTTGTATTAGTTTTAGTTTATTTTGATTTGAATGTTCGTGTAGTTCTTTGTGTTTAATCGTTGTATCGTGTTATCATGAAATGAAATTGAATTCCTTTTCTGTTATCTAGCTTATCTTATCTCCATAATAAATGTTAGTATATTATATAAATACACACACACACAATTATTTACAAAACAAAATAAGTCATCAAAACTCACTGGACCATGTTGACATCCCCTTGTGACCATGTCGACATGTACTGGTCGGAAATGACATTTCATTTTGAATTTGAAATTTGTATAACTACCTTTTGTCTATTCATTTCAAATAAATTTCTACACCTATAAATACCTATTTCTTCCAGAATTCATCACTCAATATTATTTCTTATCCACTTTGTCCCTCACTCTTCTCACAAACTCGAATATGGCCAGTCCAATTCATAATTTATCCGAGAATCTTGAAGAAACTCTTAATTCTTTCAAGAATATTCTTTCGTTCGATCTTCATATCCAGCGACACTTAGAATAGAGTCAAATGCAGATGATTAAAGAGCAAGAAAGGCATTTCGATGCAATATGGTGGTTGATTACCTCCCTGCACAAGGATGATAACTAAGCACATCCTCCAGTCTCTCTCGCTAGTGATAATGAAAATTAGGATGCCGTTAAAGCAGACCCTATATTTGGAGAAGAAGGATGGGTGGAAGTTCCTCATAATGTTTGATTTGTTTGGTATGTCTGATTTGAATTGTTTGATTTGATTTGATTTGAATTGATTTGGACTGATATTTGGTGTGAAAAACATGTATAAATATGCATTAATATTTGTATGGTCTTTAATTAATTATCATGTCAATCGATATAATTATCTCTTAATCTTTCTATTATATACTCCATTTATACAGTTTATTAATGTAGGTACTTTAGTCCAAGAATGAGGGGGAGTTATATAGTTTGGAGATTATATAGTTTGGAGTTATTTTTTTTGATGGCAATGGGGGAGAGGTATAAAATAGGATAGTTAGGCATAGATTAAGGGGGAGTTATTAGGATAGAAGTAATATTTTATAAACAAAGGTTGTCATCATCAAAAAGGGGAAGATTATTAGTCTATGAGATAATGGTTTTGATGACAGCAACCTTAGAATAGGATTATAAAATATAAATACTAACATTATAGTTTAGAAATATATGTATATGTAGGATTTAACCATGCAGGTACCAAGAATGAAGACTGTACAGTATAGAGATTCAAGATATCAAGATTGAAGACTCATGAGTATCAAGAATATCAAGATTATCAAGAGTTCAAGATTTCAAGTAATTTATTTTTTAATTAATTAGGAATTTTGTTAAAACTCCTAGAAAATCACTGGCATCTTAAAATCCAATTTATTCGTGGAATGGAATCCACTTCGAGCCTGTTAAAGGGATGGAACCCTAAGTAGGATGGAACCTATGAAAAATCTAGTGGAACATTGTTTTGTAACCACTGAATTTTTATTCAAAATAATTTTACAAAATTATATTTTGTTTTCAAAATGTTTTCAAAAGCTTCCGTTTAAAATAATCAAAAACATTTATCCGGATTTTAAATACTTTTAGCCTCAAAATAATCTTTAATTTCAAAATCAAATTATCCTTAGTTTTAAACTATCTTTAATAATAATATATTTATTTTTTAATTTTTATACTTAGATATAAAATTATAGTAAAATTTTATATATACCAAAATATTATTCTCTATATTTATTTAAGTAGTTTAACTATAGTCAAGTATATTTATAAAGTTTAAAATAGTTTTTAATATAAGATAAAAGTTATTTTCAAAGAAAAACAAACCACCAAAAATTCCTTTCGTATGTCGACATGCTCAATATACCCATGTCGATATAGTGTCAGTTAATTTCAAAATTTAAATTTCAAAAGAAGTGTCTATTCATCATATCTCTTCACAAATGGACATGGTTGTTGTTCTTCTATAAATAGGGGTTGTTTTCAACGAATTTTCATTTAGATTTTTTGATTTTCATTTCTCTTCTTCTTCCACTTCTCTTTATACATATTCCTACCATTACTCTCCCGAAATCAACATTGAATCTAACTAGATTATCTCTGATTTTATTCTCTATCACTATCTCAACAAGATCACCAGTGCTATGAAGAGTTGTAGGCTTCTTTGTAATCAATTAAACGAGAAAAGGTGTGACTGTAGCCTTGGAAATCAATCAAGCGAGAAAAAGGTGTGATTGTAGCCTTGGAAATCAATTGAGTGAACTTTTTGCCCGTGAAATTAAGTATCTCTACCCAGAGGATTATGAATCTGGAGGGTGTACCTCGTAGCCATGAAATCAAGGGTGTAATTGTACAATTGCTCTTGAAAGGAAATCCGTACTTGTGTGCGGGACTGGATGTAGGGTAACTCCGAACCAGTATAAAATCCAGTGTATTCTTTCCTTTACTGCTTTTATTTTATTTCTGCATATGTGTTTGATTCTGTGACATATCCGTGTCCGAATATTGCATACATTTGTGTTCAAATTAACAAAAACTCAAAAAGATTTAATAATTTTTTAAAAACACTATTCACCACCCCTCTAGTGTTTATCCTAGCCTTAAGATCCATAATCCGTATTTCTCACAGGACTCCATGTAGTAAACAGCCTTTATCAGAATCATCCATGATTCCCACTTAGGCTCCGCCTTTAGTACCTGATCGATTTCTATCAATTTTATACTTGGGGAATTTAATAATTCGGCCGAAACCAAGCCCATCTATTGTGCTCGCCGGTGCTAGAAAACTGTGCCAATGAATTAGCATCTCTATTCTTAACCCTTGGAATATACGTAATGTCATAGTACTTGAATTTAGTCAACAACTCTTGGATTTAAGTAAGGTATGGAGCAAGCCATTGTCCCTTAGCTTGGTAATCTCCTCTGACTTAGCACACAACCAATTGTGAATCACAAAAGATTTTAAAAGGATTAATTCCCAGTTTCTTCGCGAGTTTAAATCCAGCAATCAGAGCCTCGTACTTAGCTTCATTGTTTGTCGCTGGGAAATCTAGCTTTAAAGAATAACAGATCGATTGATCGTCTATAGTTACAAGCACAATTTTAGCTCCAAAACAATGATCATTGGATGCTCCATCGATGTATAATTTCCACTATATGATAGGGATTTCGCTGCTCTCCAAGAAATCATCGTGCACAATGAATTCGGCTATAAAAATTTCCTCTGCCTAACGCTGGATAGCCCTCCGAAGGGGGCAAGTGATATCGAATTAACTATGCTTCATATTCCATTTAAGTAATCTTCCAAACGTCTCAGGTCGCTGCAGGCTTGTCATAATGGTTGATCGGTGTAAACATTGATTGGATGAGCCTAAAATTACAGGTGGAACTTTTATGATGCAATCAGTAAGAAGTATGCCAGTTTTTCTATTTTCAGATAGTTCCTTTCAGCTCCAGTCAATCGCTTGCTGACGTTGTAAACTCTTCTCTGAACTCGATTTTTTTAACGTGGTAATGTGACATGTATAGCATGTACTGACATAGCCAAATAGATGTATAAATCTTCATGATCCATCAGCTTTGACAAGATGGGGGGCTCTCTAAATGATTCACCAAATCTTGAAATCCGTCTTTACAATCCCATATCCATTTGAAGTTTCATTTCCCTTTTCTAATCAAGTCAAAGAAAGGAATGAATTTGTTTGAAGCTTTGAATATAGATCGGCTTAAGGCAGCAACCTTCCCATTCAGACTTTGTATTTGTTTAATAGTATTTGGCACTTGTATATCGTGGATAACCTGAATATTCTCGGGATAAGCTTCGATTCCACGGGTGTTAATAATAAAATCCAAGAACTTCTCTGATGATACACCAAAAGAACACTTCAAATGATTAATTTTCATCTTGTATTGTTGGAGGATGCCGAACAATTCTGAGAAGTCTTTAATGTGGTCACTTGATTATCGTGACTTCACGAGCATATCATCCACATATACTTCCATCGTTTTTCCAACCTGATCTTTATACATCCTAATGACTAAGCGCTGGTAAGTCACTCCTGCATTTTTTAGTCCAAACAGCATCACCATATAGAAATATAATCCAACATCGTTAATGAAACTAATATGCTCTTGATCGAGAGGGATTTGGCTCTATCCTAAGGATGCATATGTGAAAGATAGAAATTCGGGTCCAGTGGTTGAGTCCATCAGCTGGTCACTCCTCGAAAGAGAAAAACTATCTTTTGGACACGCCTTATTCAAGTATGAGTAATCAATGCATGTTCTTCAATTCCCATTCTCCTTTTTCACAAGTACAAGATTAGACACCTACTTAGGGTAGAGGGTAGTGCGGATAAACCCATTATCTTTAAGTCTATTCACCTCCTCTTTAAGAGCATCAAATCTCTCCAGATCCATGCAACATCTCTTTTGCTTCACCGAGTCATGCCTCGGGTCGATATTCAATGCATGGCTCACAATGGTAGGCGAGATTCCACAATGTCAGAGTGAGTTTGAGCGAACATGTCTAGATTCGCTTAGAGGAATCCAGCAAGTTCTTTTACCATCGAGGGGCTGAGCTGTGATCCAATCTTTAGGGCCTGTGACGGGTCGTTGTGGCTGACTGTTATGTCAATCATCAGCTCAACCGATGCAGCCTTGGTCTCTTTGGGCTCCACTTCATCGTCTCTCGGATCTATATCTTTGTAGAACCGACTATAGTACCCGAGCCAAGGCTCAGGCACTTGTTGTCAATCTTCGGTAGCTTGGTTGTGGATAATCTTGTCCACACCCTTACCTTTCTCTTTGCATTGGCATCCCTTAACTCAACTACGTAACAGGCACGTCCAGTCGCCTGATCACCGTGAATAACTCCAACACCATATCTGTTGGTAACTTCAAAGTCAAACACCATGGGGCAAGGGCTGCTTAGAATTATTCTTGGGTCGATCGGCCTAGAAAAACATTTTAAAGAGAGTCAACATCCAAAATAACAAACGGCAAGATTCGCAATCTCCTGCAGTCACCTTCTCCCAACTCTACAGGTAATTCAACATAATCAATGGCTTTAGTTACAACACCGTTAAAACTGTGTACGTGGGCTTTAGATGTTTAAATCCTTGGCTTCCATCTTCATCTGATCTTAAGATTTTTTGAAAATTACGTTTACTGAACTTCCACAATCAATCAATATCCTTCTCACTAAAGTAGGGCCAATCATGGTCGAAATGACCATTGGATCGATCGTCGGAGCCTCCACCTTGTCTGCATCTCTGTTTTTAAACATGGTACCATCTGTCATTGTACGTTGATATTCAATGGGAGCACCATTTTCTATATTTGAACAATATTTAAAATCCACATGCTTAATCATGCTTGCATAGAACTCCATCCCATGTCAATTCTTTTCTGTTGTGTGCGATTCTTCGACTATCAATTTTATCACCAATCTTCCACTAGGTTATGCTAGCTCCTAAGCCATGCGCGCTACTTGTCCTCGATAGGGGTCGGATATCCCACGTCCGTCATCCTGTTGGGTTTTTATAAATTGATTCAACTTCCTTTCTCGAATCAGCTTTCCAATAATGTCTTGGAAATTGCTGCAGCTTCCTGTGTTGCATGGTATTGCTATTAGACAAATAGATATTCTCCAAGGATATATTCAACGGTGTGTAAGTATTGTACATTGGAATCCTAGGCTTTCCTCTTCCAAAATCCCTCTTTCATTCTCGGTCCCTATTCCGCCTTTCATTTGCTGATTCTGCTTGTTTTAGACATTCACTTGAAACTTTTCAGAGCTATCATCAGACTGTTTTACTGCGACATTACTTTGTACTCCCTCTTCGCTCGGTCCTGCAACATTGTTCTTCTGTAGGATTTGGCTTCCTCCTTTCTCAAATACCAAGCCGCCTTTGCATAAAAGCGTTCCAACATTGTGGGTGGCTTGTAGCTAACCAACCGTTGAAGTTAGATTCTAGATCCATCCCATTCATCATGGCCATCAATGCATGGTTATTCAAATTACTGATCTCTGTGAAAACTGTACGAAATCTCTCAAAATAATCTTTCAACAATTCTCCTGGAGCCTGAATCTTGTTGGACAGGGACATTACGTCCTTGGGAGAAGTTGCATGCATTCAGAGATGCTCCACAAACCTTGTTGAAAAATCATCGAATCTAGAAATTAATCATGGGGGTAATCTTGTGAACCACATCGTTGCTGTTCCAGTGAGAGTTATGGAAAGCAACTACACTTGGTTGCATCATTTGCTCGCAGAATCCATAACCATTCGTATCTTATAATATGCTGCATGGGGTCGATTTTTCCCTCGTAGGCAGGCATTGATGATATGTTAAACCTCCTTGGATACTCTGCATGTAGAACATTACCAGTGAATAGGGTATGGCCTCGATATTCCCTAATCATGTTAGTCAAGCCTTGGCTCTCTCTTATTAATTGTCTTACCATTACAGATAAGTCTAGCATTTGGATAGTTAGTGTGAAGCAGTGGTCGCATTCCGCTTCACATGAATGGTTCGGTCGATGTCCGTGGGTCGTTTCATGCCTTTTTGGTTCACCATCTTCCCTATGTATGTCTTGTAAATACACTTCATCATTATTCCAGGGAAGGACTTGGTCAACATTTAATTGAACTCCAGCATCCTAACCAACTGAAGCAGCACCAACTTGAGTGCCATGATGCATGCGTGGATTCCCCCTTTTGAGGGAGGGATCGGTACTGATACCTATGGAGGGATCGGCACCGATCGATCCTAGTAGACCATGATGGTCTACATGTTAGTGCCCCGAAGTTTCTATGTGATATTCATCTATTCTAAGATACCGATGCCTGTGATATATACTTTTCCAATGAGCTTGAACTCTTCGATGCCAAGTAAGGAGTGGGATCCCTCCTAGCTTTCCCTCGGTGCTGCTGATTGAGTTGATTCATTAAGTTGATATTGGTCCGAAACTGCTGATTTAATTGTCGACGGATCTCTATTAGCTCTCTTATTAAATTATGAAATTCAACTATTGTAATAGAATTAGTGGAATTCTGAACTTCAACTGGTTCGGCATTCACATCAATTGGTTGATTGCATAGATCTCCTTGTTGGCTGCTAGCATTCTCAATTCCTTCCATGTTCTGAATAGTAGATCCAGTATTCCTCACCATTATTGATAGCTTTGCTTAGATTTCGGCAAATCTAAGTAGTATGAGCAACTTCATAAAGATAACAGAAGACCTCTTTTCATAGATTTATCCAGCAACAAAGGGATCTTACTAAACAGAGAATCAAAGCTCTCAGTGAAAGCACCAAAATATTTGCAACTAAATTGGTCACAAACACCCAAGAATAGTTTTATAGACAAGTAAAGAAAAACAAAATTAAACTGAGTAGATGAATTAGTAAGAAATAGAGAATAAGCTATGATCAGAGATATAGAAATTTATAGTGGATTGGCGTTGTATGCCTACGTCCACTTTGAAGATTATCCTATATTAATCAGTTTAAATTTGATTATAGAAGTAGAAAATAGCAAGCAGATTACAATGGAGTCTAGAGTAACAAGCAGCGTAAAGATCCTCAAAATGACCTATCAGGCCAGTATTTATAGATGAAGACGACCAAATATCTGTCTGAAATCTTGGCTGAAGGACCTTATAAACCATACGTACCCAATAAAGGGATCGCCAGGCCCAATTCCCAAAGAGGAGGGATCGGTACTGATCCCTTCCTTGGTCGAATTTTGGGGAGTGATCCCTGTGGTGGATCCGTTATATGAAAATGTTTAGCCACCAATTTCATGTCATTTGGATTGGTGGAGCTCAAGTTATTGCTTAATCTTTGCTCCTACATGGCTTACGTGCTGCTTTCTATTGATCCCTTCTGTAATGACCCAGAATTTTAGTAATTAGAATTTGGAATTTTTGATCGATTTTAAATATCGAAAAGTTGATTTTATAAGTTGAATAATTTGAATTTCAAATATAGAGATTTATTGGATAATTAAATTGTTGAATTTAACAATCTTAATTGTTTAAAATAATTGAATCATAGATTTTAATTTGGACAAAAATGATTTCAAAGCTTATTTAAATTCTGTTGGACAAGAGTGGTAATAAAAAACTTTAAATTTAGATTTAAAGGTGATTAATTTGGTTTTTAATGATAATTCGTTTTGATTAACGTATAAAAATAGCCTTTCGAGGTACTGTCCGTATTTCGACGAATGCAGTTTCATTGGATCCATAATAGTAAGTTATTGTATGTCGACGAATTTCATGGCGATTGGACGTATCATTTGGTCGTTCAAGATCGAAAATCTTATAGGTTAATTATAGAATTTATTCAATATAACAGGGTTTGAAAGGCTATCTTCTGCATATGATCAAATTAGGCCTTAAAACAAGTTCCACTGCATTTGGAATAGGGTATAATATATAGAACGTCAGGCGGTATGTCTCGTTTGGAGTTTGAGATTTTCAGATGTTTTATAGCTTGAAAATTTAAATTTAAAAAATAATTATACGCGTATATATATATGTATATATTAATTTATACACTAACCATACTACACCATACCTTCCTACATCCCTGACAATAACGTTCTAGTTAAAAATAAATGTTTGCAGTAGAATTTGAGGGCTTCCTCCATTTTCAATATTTAAAATCGAATTGAATACTCTATGGAAAATTCTAAAACCAAATTTCTTGTCCATATCATGCTTAGATCTTCATTTCGATAGGGGATTTGGCGGTGGTTGGTGATGTGATTAAGTGCAGTAGCTCAGAGCAGTTTGCATGTAGGTTTTAAGATCTAGGGTTGGTTTTTTTTGAAGTATGGGCATTGATTTGGGATTTTGAGTGTGGATTCGAGGAAGGAAGGTTGTTTAGCATCGAATGAGTGGTTCATGGGTGGTCTGATCACCACTGGTGAGGTGCGAGGTCGTGCAGTAGCTCCAGGTAGAGGGTTTGATCGTGATGTGCAGGGTGAGGCCATGTTTAGTTTGTAGTATCGAGTGGGTCGAGATCGATGGGGGAAGTTTGATGGCAGGGTCGATTCGGAGGGTCGTTGATTAGGGGTTGCATGGCGCATGGCCGTGCGCTTTAATGGCATGAACAACTTTGATACAGGGAGTTTATTTATTGGGGAAGAAAGAAATAGGGGTATGGTTTTAATTGAATTGTAACTAGGTATATTATATTATTTAGTTAAGTCTTTTGACTAAAAATTGCATAACTCTTTCATACGAGCTCAAATCGAGGTGAAGATTTTTGCATTACATTTGTAACAACATAAGCTTTACGATAGAAATAATTTGGATGAATTTGGAGATAGTTGAAATTTGGGCCAAAATCGGACATCGTTCGATTTTAGTTCCAAACAGGACGCCTCAACGGCATCAAAAAATTTCAGTAAGTTATACTCACCTTTTAGGTCAACTAATGTGATATTGAATATATGAAAATTGTCTAGATGAAGTACTATATTTATTAGTTGGTTTGGATATATACCCACCCCAGGAGCGGATGAGATCCGATTACGTTCCCATTTAAGAGCGGATGACCCTTTGTATACGAATCCCGCCTCGAAGCGGTTGATTTATGTTTTATGATTATATAACGCTTGTGATGCAGGGAAATAGGTTGAAGGGATACAATGGGATTCCTCGCTATTGTTTAATTATTTCAATAATACTTATTTTATATAGATAATTGAAAAATGAACCTTATTAAGGACACTATGGTCATAACATTGTTATACATTTGAAAACTAAAACCCAGTAGTGATAGAAAATTAATAAAGATTTTGGTTAGGTGTTGGGCAGTAATTGGCCTTAAATTGGTATTTTGAAATACTATAAATCGCTATTGAGTTGGAATTAGATTTGTGATGGGAATTAATTTTAAATCCGAAAACTGGGTTTCGAAAATATATTATTTTAAAATTATTTGATTATTAATATTATTTTAAAATTATTGAATTATTGATATTGTTTTAAAGTTATTTAATATTATTAATATTATTTTAAAGAGTTTATCAAAATGTCAATATTTTGAAAGGTAATTATTTCAATAATTGTGGTTTGAAATTAATAATAATATTTATCAATAAGGTTTTGAAAATAAATTATTATTATTTATAATCAGGGTAAAGATTAATTGTTATTGTTTCTGAAATGATTAATTATTATTTTAAGATGTTTTAAGATTTATAACTATTATTTATCTATTCATATTATTTAAATTTAATAATTATTATTATATAATACTGTTTAGAAGTAATTTTTTTATTTTCTTATAAATGTGTTTGAGAGGCACAAGTTGAATTTTTAAGGGAAGCTTATAAAATGGTGTAAATGGGCTTGTAAATGGTTAGATATTTATAAATAGATTTTAGAATCGGGTTTATAGATTTGTAAATGGAGTTTTATATATGGTTTATGGATTTATAAAGGGTTTATAAAAGATTTTTGAAATGTACAAAGAGTTTATAAGTGATTGAATTTTATAAAGGGATTATAAATAGTTTTTCGGAGATTTATAAAAGGTATAAATTGTTTTGTAGAATTGTAAGGAATTTATGAATGATTTGGGAATGGAATAAACAGAAAATCTTTCCCAATTTTGTAAATATACTTATACCATTAGGATAAGTATATGAATACTTTATAAGTACTAAAAATGTAGGGATTTGTAGGTATACCTTTGTAAAAGTATTTTGGTGCAAGTAATTTACAAAGTGTTTTTAAATGAATGAAAGATTTAATAAAAGGAGACAAGTGGTTGCTTATGTGCTTAATTGATATATTTTTTCCTACGGAACATAAATCTTTGTTTTGAATGTGTGTTTGTGGATAGTTAAATTACCAATTATCAAATCTTAGCCTAAATATGTAACCTTCTTAATTTTGATGGTACGGAAATATTCCCTACCTAACACCGAAGGATTTTAGCTCAAGAAATATCTAGGGAAAACATGGGGATTATATGGTACAGTTACCGTCGTCGTGGTATATTGTACGTATAAATTTGTTTCGTTCTTTTAGGACAAATGATGAGGAGATCCGTCCACTTAAATGGTTCGAAAGTGATCCCTGCTCTTGCGTATTGTTGGATTATTTCCTAAAGAACTGGTATTGAGCATTCCGAAAAATCGACGATTGGATTTTGGAGCGCCAAGGAAATGGAAAAGTGTAGTCATAAGAGATGACTCAAAAACCGTGACCACTCCAAAACCATATATGGTTCTTTGAAGGAGTTTCACGACATATATGGAATCCATGTGTGGTTCCAAGACCCGTTGGGGTATGGGAATCGATATGGGATTCCGTAATCTATTGAGTGGCGGTGCATAAGCTGAAGTGCCTGACGTAGCCTCATCGATGGTAATGGATAAAACTAGAGATAGGAGGCATGGCCAGTAGTGTTGGAAAGCCCATAGGATGCAATTGGCTCCTCCTAGACTTTACTTATAGTTGTTATGCATGCATGGGGCAATCCATTTAGTCTTAGTGAGACCAGTTATGTTTTCCCTATGGTACATCACTAGGGATGTATGTTGCTTTGGAAGGATATCTCTGATCCTTGTGCAAGAAGACCATTCTCGAAGTACTGAGGGGGCTTCCATGGAATCTACAAAATTAGCGAACGAGCCTTATCGGTTTTCGATTATATGATTAGTACTGTTGTGATGTACACTCACCAACATCATAGCTACTTGATTATTATTATTTTCACCCTTAGACATTATTATAATATAAATGGATTTTCTGTAGAAAGGCTTTTGGTTACCGTAAGGTAAAAAGCCATTCGTGTTTATGTATGTCGATCCCTCCAAACTTATTTATTTGATGTGCGATCCCTAGGGTAGGCTCCCTAGGGTCTTTATATCTTGCTCCTCAAATTTCGTGTGCATTAGATTTGTAGAACTCAAGAGATTGATTGTTTTCCACAAGAACACTCTTTCACTTTGAAACATGTCGATCCCTCTTGTTGGGGCCAAACTATGTTGATCCCTCCTACGCATTGAACCATATTCCATACTTTAAACATTCTACTTGCGCATTTATCATTTTCATTCAATCCGACTTCATATTACCATATGTACTTGACTTCTTGGCCCCGCAATCATCACTCTAGAATCATTGGCCTTGACGACAATCGAATTTAACTCGTGTAATCAGTTCAATATACCAGACTTAGAATGTCGGATAACATTTACTCTTTTATTTTAGTCTAACATATTAGTCGTTTTCCTTTTTCAGTTTATTTATCTGATTTATATCTAGATAATTTCTCTCATATTCATAATTCTATTTTTTATTTGTATGACTCATTTTCATCCTTAGTAGAATGACTCCACCACTATTGATTTGCAAATTCTTCTAATTATATTAGGTTCTTTTTTAAAAAAATCACTTGAAAATTATTATGATCTAATGGAACTTTTGAGTTTTTATCCTATAGAGAACGATGTATGCATTTAATTAAATGGCAGCGAACGTTGATTACTAATTTTTTTAATTTGTATACTATTACGAATTTATTACTAATTAAAAATTTGTAGTTCATGTTTTATTATATAGGTTAATAGTGTCAATAAGAATAAAACCCGCTATCGCTTATATGAATTGTAACGACCCTAGATTTTAATTTAATTTAAATTGATAATTTAAATGAATTTTTGAATTAAAAATTGTAAAATTAATTATAAAGGGCAGCGAGTTTCCCCGATTCAAATAGAAATTATATTAAGTCGTATGAATTTGAAAATTTGTATATATGTGAATATATATGTATATATTGGATTTGAGATAAAATCTTAAATAAATGGTTTTTAAAATAAATAGAAATAAAAAATACAAGACGATAAGTATTTTAGTTGAAAATTAATATGTAAGTCATAAGAAAAGAAAAGAAACGACATTTAAATATGAAACAAAGTTGTAAATAAATATGCAAAATAAATAAAACAAAAGTATATACATTGACACAAAAATAAAAATAAATAAATAAATTGATTTAAATTTTTATAAATGATGATAATTTGAGTTATATAAAATATATGTGTACAAAGAGAAATGTAAAACAATAATTTTTAAAGTAAAATTTATGATAATTATTTAAACTAAAAATAGAAGTAAATTTAAAATGCAAGAATAAAGCAAATACATTTAAGTAAGCAAAATAAAAGTATATATTTTTACATAAATAAACAAATGCATAAATAAGAAACAAAGACAAAACAAATTAAGAATATAATGTATAAAAAAAAAACATTAAATATACATTTAACAAACTTGTTAAGATTCAAAACAAATAAAATACATACATAACAATACATAGCATAAGAATGTATAAACAAGTACAAACAAAACATAACTAAAATAAGAGGTACATAAGCATGGGCTGTAAACATAAAAGAATAGGAAGCATGGGAACAAAGCATCTTCAGCCATGACTTGCTTATACCTTCCCCTGTACACAATCTTCATTTATATATATACACATCCACAAACCTTTATTCATTCGTTCAACAAATCTTAGCAAAGATCATAATAATAAAAAGGAAAACGCCTCTGATCAAAACATTAACAAACCAGAAAACAAATTCAACTTAATCAAGCAATGCAAAGTTCATGCAAGTTTAAAAAGCAAAACCAGTTTCCAGTTTCTCAGAGAACTTCCAGGCTTGTACTCTCTGTTTCAAACAAAATCAATGTGAGTAACTTATTCTTTTTTTGATACTTTTAAAATATAAAACTGTTGCTTAGACATATATAGGTATATTTGTGAGTAGCAATTAGTTTTCTACTTAAAAATTTGTTGCATTTGCTCTGTGTATCTATGTTGTTCATCTCTCTGCTTAAGTTCCAGAGTATCAGATCACCAAGAAAAATTTCATTTCTTCCTCTCTGATCAATGTTAAGCCTTGCTTCCAAAAACAAGTATGTATGTTTTAGTTTGAGTTTCCATCTAAAAATAATTGCATAACATAAAAATGCATATAGAATGAAAGCTCAAGTTTTTTTCAGTAAAGGACCTTGTTTCTGGAAATTTCCAGTATCACAAAACATTGATTCAATTATATAACTCGAATCTACATTCAAAGATAGGAATTTTAAAACAAATTTGAGGATTTTTAGCTAAGCATTCTAGGAGCAGTTCATAGTTGAACAATTCTTGTATTTTAACCATTTCCTGAGGATCAAATCGATTTTAAATGGTATGGTTGTGCTGGAAGCAAGTTTGAACATAGAGGATATCAGGAAAATTGTTGAATAAATTTTCTAATTCACGAATTGGTTGAACGAATCAAAGATAGGGTTTAACAGCCTGTTTTATCGCCGAGTTTTCGAATGGGTTTCACGACGTCGTGACGCAATCGGGGTCGATCGCGATTGGTGCCGTGGTTGCTAGAAGGTGCGACGTAGCTTCGGGAACGATGGCGAGGTGCCTGGTGGTCGGGGCGTGGCGAATGGGGCGCTGCTAGGTTTGGATGGTGGTGGGTACTTACGTTTCCAGGTTTGGGATTTTGCCTCGATTTCGATTTTGTGGCAACGGTGAGGTTCGAGGGATCAGAACGTGCTTGGGGGGGATGGTCGATATGCTTGACGCCGCGGTGAGGCCAGAAGATGGTCAACGGCGATGTGCACGTGTACCGTGCACACTTGGATCTGGAAGAACAGAAAAAAGAGAAGAAGAAGAAGAAAGGGGAAGCTCGAGTTTGAACACGTGAAAAAGCATTTTTGACTCGAAGCAACCTGGGTCTGAATTTATGAAGGGGGAAACTCGCGTTTGGCTCGGGGAAGACGCGAGTTATTCGAGTGGATGACTCGAAGTAAAGGAAGGAAGGACTCGAAGTAAATTCTGGTTGTCTCGAGTCAGTGTTGTTCAGGCATTTGAACTTGTCTGTTCCAGGCCTTAAAACTTAGTTCAAAATTCAAAACAGGATTTAAACTATGTTTTAAATGTAAAGTTAAAGTATAGATTCAATTGAATTTTTGAATCTAGGGTTTTAAAATGAATTTGGATTTTAAATCAAGAATTTTAAATCAAGGTGTTAAAAGCAAGTTTAAATCAAAGTTAAATTTATAGATTCAAGTTTTCATGAATTCGAATCTGAAGAAATCAGTTTTTTTTTAATCTGAATGTTTAAATTAAGTAATTAGATTAAAAGCTTTTTCTTATATAAGTAATAAGTGTTATTTACATTTATTTTTAAGGATTTTTGATTGAACTGGATCAATGATTAAAAGAATGATCATTTTAAATTTAAATTCGAAATGAAATTTAAATTCAAATTCAAGAGTGTAATGTTTTACCACTTTAATGCTAATGAAATCATTTTAAAGAAATGAATTGTCTTAAAAATAATTAGAAAAAAAATATATATAGGATTTAACCAATAAGGAAATTAAAGAATGATTTATTTAATTTTACAAATAAATAATTAGATTAATTTATAATTAGAATTGATTAATAATAAATTAATCTAAGATAATTTCTTAAGAAAGCAATTTAAGAAATGTTATTAGAAAACGAAGATAATTAATTAAGGATTATTTCATAATTAATTAATGTGATAAACATTAGGAATTAATTAGATTAATTCATTAAGATAATCATTGTAAATTGTTAAATATAATTACTTAATGAAAGTAATTAAGGATTTATCACTTATTGTAATTAAATTTGGATATTTTGATTTATAAAGTGAATTAATTTAGTTTAATTAATTTAATAAAACCATTTGATAAATTAATTTATATCAAATGATTTGGAATTAATAAATCAGAATTGGATAACAAATTCATAAGTAATTAATTTAATTAGAGATAAATTGAATTAATAAGGATTAAACAATCCTGTTTATAAATGATTATTGAATGCTTGACCTTACTTATGAATGATCATATTGTATGAAATGCCTTGAATTGATTATCCTATCTGATCTGTGATATCTTGTTCTGTGACTGTGTATAAATTATCCATTCATTTACATTGTTATATTATCTGTGAATCTGTGAATGGGCGATAAGCTTTATAGTTATATCGCTTATCAACTATATTTCTGTGTTTGATCTGAAATGATTGAATGATGTTGCACTATTGTGTTAAACCCCTGGACCACACCATACACACACAAATATGGATTTCACGAGGAAATCGGTTAAGTCGCAGATGTTTGAAATAGTTTTAAATTTGAATTTTTAAATTCAAATGTTTTGAAAATAAAATCGGAATAAATGTGAAAAGCTTTTGGAATGGAATTTCAAAATAAAATTTATTATTTTTAAATTACTTGATTAAGTTTTGGAATTTAAATAATTTGATTTAAATTTAAATTCAAGACTTGAAATTGAATTCTATGATTTGAAATTAGGGATTAAAGATGTTATATGGGTATATATGGATTAAACCATTTTAAAGGTATGGTTTTGGGAATTTGAGTTTAACCCAAGGATTTCAACTCGTATAAATGAATCAGATTTCCAAAATGAAAACTGTTGTTTTCAAATGATAAACACTTTTAGATAAGAACTGAGATTTCAGTTAATTAGGGGAATTTCAAGATTGAATAGAGAAATGATTTTCCTAAGTTATGAATGAATTCTTTTTGAAAGCTATGAATTAAATCTGTTTATTTTTAACATATTTAAATTGATGATTTGTTTAAATCAAATTGAAATGAAATTGTTTTGAAGGCTATAGGTTAAATCTTTGATTTAAAGATTTAACGAGTTAATCAAATTGAAATGAAATTGTTTTGAAGGCTATAGGTTAAATCTTTGATTTAAAGATTTAACGAGTTAATCAAATTGAAATGAAAATTGATTTGGAAAATCTGTGAATGAATCTTTTGTTTAAAAGATTAAAATGTGAAAAAAAAATTAAAACCGTTAAAGGTTGTGAAAATGAATCTTTTTGTTTAAAGATTGAAAATGGTAATTTATTTAAACCATTGGAAAGAAAGTTTTGAATTATTAAGTTGTGACTTAATTGAAATCCCAATATCCATATGTTTTTGAACTATTTCGCTCACTATTCGGTTTAGCCGGGAAAGGGCCTTTGTGTCGTATAACCCATTCCGAATATGTGATTTGTTGTTATGGATAGCATTTGAAGACCGGTGATGAAGACCGGGTATTTGCGAGAGCGATAGGATGATCTGTCGATTGACTCTGCACGGAGTTGCTCCGGTATAGAGTTCTCCATATGTGATGGGGAATCCGATCAGGATTGTGTATATCCGGATTGCAAGGACTTCTTTGGAAGTACCTTCGGTTCTGTTCGAACCCAGAACAGACTTGTATGGATGTCATTTTTGAGCGGGCAAAACCCGAAACGTTACATTTGGTATCAGAGCTAAGGGTTGAACTTTAGCTTAGGAGTATAACACATTAAGTAACTCATTAGAGATAGGGTGAAGTAAATCCTAGAATGAGTAATCCTTAAGATATCCGTTTGAATGCCTCAGTAAATTCTTTTACTATCCACTGATAGTAAGTATGAGTGCAAGAGGAGAACGAGATAGAGGACAGGGGAATGCGACTATAATTGGTCGATACTCTGTAACAACAGTGGAAACAATCTTTCTTATCAATTTTCTTTGATTGCTTCGTACCAGCTACAAGAAGAAGTTTTGGTATGTTGATGCCATACGAATCGTTGTAGGAAATTCTTACTTCGTATCTTCATCGGTTTCTTATCATCTTTTCGATTTAAACCTTAATGAATTTGGAATTAGAAATTTTAAATTGAGTTAACTTGATTAATAGAATATGAAGAATGATTAGAATGGTATCGATAAAATGATTTTGTTTAAAACCAAAATTTGAAATTTTATTATGATTTCTTGCATCTATTATTGATATTCTGATTTGGTGAGCCAAATGCAGAACTGATATCTAGCTTGATTTGAAAAGATATTTCTCTATCTAGCTATCTCTGTGTTGTTTTCGTGCCTGCGAATTTCGAGGACGAAATTCTTTTAAGGGGGGAAGTTTGTAATGACCCTAGATTTTAATTTAATTTAAATTGATAATTTAAATGAATTTTTGAATTAAAAATTGTAAAATTAATTATAAAGGGCAGCGAGTTTCCCCGATTCAAATAGAAATTATATTAAGTCGTATGAATTTGAAAATTTGTATATATGTGAATATATATGTATATATTGGATTTGAGATAAAATCTTAAATAAATGGTTTTTAAAATAAATAGAAATAAAAAATACAAGACGATAAGTATTTAAGTTGAAAATTAATATGCAAGTCATAAGAAAAGAAAAGAAACGACATTTAAATATGAAACAAAGTTGTAAATAAATATGCAAAATAAATAAAACAAAAGTATATACATTGACACAAGTACAAAAATAAATAAATAAATTGATTTAAATTTTTATAAATGATGATAATTTGAGTTATATAAAATATATGTGTACAAAGAGAAATGTAAAAAAATAATTTTTAAAGTAAAATTTATGATAATTATTTAAGCTAAAAATAGAAGTAAATTTAAAATGCAAGAATAAAGCAAATACATTTAAGTAAGCAAAATAAAAGTATATATTTTTACATAAATAAACAAATGCATAAATAAGAAACAAAGACAAAACAAATTAAGAATATAATGTATAAAAAAAAAACATTAAATATACATTTAACAAACTTGTTAAGATTCAAAACAAATAAAATACATACATAACAATACATAGCATAAGAATGTATAAACAAGTACAAACAAAACATAACTAAAATAAGAGGTACATAAGCATGGGCTGTAAACATAAAAGAATAGGAAGCATGGGAACAAAGCATCTTCAGCCATGACTTGCTTATACCTTCCCCTGTACACAATCTTCATTTATATATATACACATCCACAAACCTTTATTCATTCGTTCAACAAATCTTAGCAAAGATCATAATAATAAAAAGGAAAACACCTCTGATCAAAACATTAACAAACCAGAAAACAAATTCAACTTAATCAAGCAATGCAAAGTTCATGCAAGTTTAAAAAGCAAAACCAGTTTCCAGTTTCTCAGAGAACTTCCAGTCTTGTACTCTCTGTTTCAAACAAAATCAATCTGAGTAACTTATTCTTTTTTTGATACTTTTAAAATATAAAACTGTTGCTTAGACATATATAGGTATATTTGTGAGTAGCAATTAGTTTTCTACTTAAAAATTTGTTGCATTTGCTCTGTGTATCTATGTTGTTCATCTCTCTGCTTAAGTTCCAGAGTATCAGATCACCAAGAAAAATTTCATTTCTTCCTCTCTGATCAATGTTAAGCCTTGCTTCCAAAAACAAGTATGTATGTTTTAGTTTGAGTTTCCATCTAAAAATAATTGCATAACATAAAAATGCATATAGAATGAAAGCTCAAGTTTTTTTCAGTAAAGGACCTTGTTTCTGGAAATTTCCAGTATCACAAAACATTGATTCAATTATATAACTCGAATCTACATTCAAAGATAGGAATTTTAAAACAAATTTGAGGATTTTTAGCTAAGCATTCTAGGAGCAGTTCATAGTTGAACAATTCTTGTATTTTAACCATTTCCTGAGGATCAAATCGATTTTAAACGGTATGGTTGTGCTGGAAGCAAGTTTGAACATAGAGGATATCAGGAAAATTGTTGAATAAATTTTCTAATTCACGAATTGGTTGAACGAATCAAAGATAGGGTTTAACAGCCTGTTTTATCGCCGAGTTTTCGAATGGGTTTCACGACGTCGTGACGCAATCGGGGTCGATCGCGATTGGTGCCGTGGTTGCTAGAAGGTGCGGCGTAGCTTCGGGAACGATGGCGAGGTGCCTGGTGGTCGGGGCGTGGCGAATGGGGCGCTGCCAGGTTTGGATGGTGGTGGGTACTTTCGTTTCCAGGTTTGGGATTTTGCCTCGATTTCGATTTTAAGGCAACGGTGAGGTTCGAGGGATCAGAACGTGCTCGGGGGGGATGGTCGATATGCTTGACGCCGCGGTGAGGCCAGAAGATGGTCAACGGCGATGTGCACGTGTACCGTGCACACTTGGATCTGGAAGAACAGAAAAAAGAGAAGAAGAAGAAGAAAGGGGAAGCTCGAGTTTGAACACGTGAAAAAGCATTTTTGACTCGAAGCAACCTGGGTCTGAATTTATGAAGGGGGAAACTCGCGTTTGGCTCGGGGAAGACGCGAGTTATTCGAGTGGATGACTCGAAGTAAAGGAAGGAAGGACTCGAAGTAAATTCTGGTTGTCTCGAGTCAGTGTTGTTCAGGCATTTGAACTTGTCTGTTCCAGGCCTTAAAACTTAGTTCAAAATTCAAAACAGGATTTAAACTATGTTTTAAATGTAAAGTTAAAGTATAGATTCAATTGAATTTTTGAATCTAGGGTTTTAAAATGAATTTGGATTTTAAATCAAGAATTTTAAATCAAGGTGTTAAAAGCAAGTTTAAATCAAAGTTAAATTTATAGATTCAACTTTTCATGAATTCGAATCTGAAGAAATCAGTTTTTTTTTAATCTGAATGTTTAAATTAAGTAATTAGATTAAAAGCTTTTTCTTATATAAGTAATAAGTGTTATTTACATTTATTTTTAAGGATTTTTGATTGAATTGGATCAATGATTAAAAGAATGATCATTTTAAATTTAAATTCGAAATGAAATTTAAATTCAAATTCAAGAGTGTAATGTTTTACCACTTTAATGCTAATGAAATCATTTTAAAGAAATGAATTGTCTTAAAAATAATTAGAAAAAAAATATATAGGATTTAACCAATAAGGAAATTAAAGAATGATTTATTTAATTTTACAAATAAATAATTAGATTAATTTATAATTAGAATTGATTAATAATAAATTAATCTAAGATAATTTCTTAAGAAAGCAATTTAAGAAATGTTATTAGAAAACGAAGATAATTAATTAAGGATTATTTCATAATTAATTAATGTGATAAACATTAGGAATTAATTAGATTAATTCATTAAGATAATCATTGTAAATTGTTAAATATAATTACTTAATGAAAGTAATTAAGGATTTATCACTTATTGTAATTAAATTTGGATATTTTGATTTATAAAGTGAATTAATTTAGTTTAATTAATTTAATAAAACCATTTGATAAATTAATTTATATCAAATGATTTGGAATTAATAAATCAGAATTGGATAACAAATTCATAAGTAATTAATTTAATTAGAGATAAATTGAATTAATAAGGATTAAACAATCCTGTTTATAAATGATTATTGAATGCTTGACCTTACTTATGAATGATCATATTGTATGAAATGCCTTGAATTGATTATCCTATCTGATCTGTGATATCTTGTTCTGTGACTGTGTATAAATTATCCATTCATTTACATTGTTATATTATCTGTGAATCTGTGAATGGGCGATAAGCTTTATAGTTATATCGCTTATCAACTATATTTCTGTGTTTGATCTGAAATGATTGAATGATGTTGCACTATTGTGTTAAACCCCTGGACCACACCATACACACACAAATATGGATTTCACGAGGAAATCGGTTAAGTCGCAGATGTTTGAAATAGTTTTAAATTTGAATTTTTAAATTCAAATGTTTTGAAAATGAAATCGGAATAAATGTGAAAAGCTTTTGGAATGGAATTTCAAAATAAAATTTATTATTTTTAAATTACTTGATTAAGTTTTGGAATTTAAATAATTTGATTTAAATTTAAATTCAAGACTTGAAATTGAATTCTATGATTTGAAATTAGGGATTAAAGATGTTATATGGGTATATAAGGATTAAACCATTTTAAAGGTATGGTTTTGGGAATTTGAATTTAACCCAAGGATTTCAACTCGTATAAATGAATCAGATTTCCAAAATGAAAACTGTTGTTTTCAAATGATAAACACTTTTAGATAAGAACTGAGATTTCAGTTAATTAAGGGAATTTCAAGATTGAATAGAGAAATGATTTTCCTAAGTTATGAATGAATTCTTTTTGAAAGCTATGAATTAAACCTGTTTATTTTTAACAGATTTAAATTGATGATTTGTTTAAATCAAATTGAAATGAAATTGTTTTGAAGGCTATAGGTTAAATCTTTGATTTAAAGATTTAACGAGTTAATCAAATTGAAATGAAATTGTTTTGAAGGCTATAGGTTAAATCTTTGATTTAAAGATTTAACGAGTTAATCAAATTGAAATGAAAATTGATTTGGAAAATCTGTGAATGAATCTTTTGTTTAAAAGATTAAAATGTGAAATTTTTTTTTAAAACCGTTAAAGGTTGTGAAAATGAATCTTTTTGTTTAAAGATTGAAAATGGTAATTTATTTAAACCATTGGAAAGAAAGTTTTGAATTATTAAGTTGTGACTTAATTGAAATCCCAATATCCATATGTTTTTGAACTATTTCGCTCACTATTCGGTTTAGCCGGGAAAGGACCTTTTTGTCGTATAACCCATTCCGAATATGTGATTTGTCGTTATGGATAGCATTTGAAGACCGGTGATGAAGACCGGGTGTTTGCGAGAGCGATAGGATGATCTGTCGATTGACTCTGCACCGAGTTGCTCCGGTATAGAGTTCTCCATATGTGATGGGGAATCCGATCAGGATTGTGTATATCCGGATTGCAAGGACTTCTTTGGAAGTACCTTCGGTTCTGTTCGAACCCAGAACAGACTTGTATGGATGTCGATTTTTGAGCGGGCAAAACCCGAAACGTTACATGAATAACCGGGTTTTTATTGCTTTCATCAATAATTTTGTAAATTTTCATGTATAAATTATAATATTCTAGATTAAGAGCACTATACTAATTTTCAATACGTGTCTACCCGATCCTTCCATAATTACAGTTTTTAAAATATAAAACTGCATCTTAAATTGTTTGAATTAAATAACTCTTATTGTCTTATTATTGTTGTTTCTCAAAGGATAACACACTAAGTGCAATTACTTTATAGTTTGTTTAAAGCATATAACAAAAATAGAGATTGGTTGCGAAAATTTATGGAATAAAATGAATGGAAAAATTTATGGATAAAAGAAAATTGATTTGTATCCTTAAGGAGATAAAGTATAATGCCCCCTGAATTTTAATTACCATTATTCGACATATTTAATTGAATAAATTAAATAGAATAATGTGAATAATTAGGGAGATGAGATTAATAAATCCAATGGTCGTGTCTTAATGAATAAATTAAAATAAGACTTAACTAAATTTAAAAGGAAGAATTTTTCTAAAGGGTAAACTTGGAAATGGGGCTATATTTCTTAGTATATAGCTCTTACTCCACCATAAAGAACTTTTACTTTCTCATTCATAACTCCTCACCTATATTTCGGTTGGTCATTAAAAGTTCCAAGAAAAGCAATAAATAGTAGATAAAGCTAAGGAATTGAAGCTGGGAAATTATTTCATTCTCCAAATAACCAAACAAGGTGAATAATCATGCTTATCATCTCATTTTTCTATGTTTGGATCGGTCGTAGGTTATTCCTGGTTCATGTTTGCGTTTTTGGTCAGGATATAACCATTTAAACCTTTTTTTGGATAAGACATAGGTGTTTTTAAATGTTAATGGGCTAATTAACAAGTTTTTATTCGGTTTTGGTTAAATTCTGAGCTGACTTGATCTTCATATGCTTTGAAATTTTAATATGTTGAAGTATATGATTTATCATACTGGGTGATTTTTGAGGATTTTTGCTTAGTGATTTACTAAGGCAATTAGATTATTTAAGCCTAAGGGCTAAACCGCAAATTTGCCGTCGAATTAGTCCAACTCGAAGGGAAAACTGCTTAGAAAATTGACTTGGGGAAGAAGAATAGCAATTTAAGAAAAAGGTTGACTTTTGTACACTTTTTACTATATGGAAGTACAAGAGAAGGCTCCTCGAACAATCAAAATTAGACAAGCAAGATAAAACATCACTTCAGTAGGCCTAGTTCTGCCTTCGACTTCAACAAGCCCGCTTTTACCCTTTCGACAAAGTCAAAAGGTACCTTTTATCTAAGATGGAAGGTAAACAATTACCCTCCACCTAAGTCGAAAGGTTGGCACGGTGTAGAAGAGAAGAGGGGCGAAGGGATGAGGAGGCTGCTTCCTTTGCTTTAGAATAGAAACATAATTGCTTTCAAGTAAGTTGAAGGGGATCTTTTGACTCTATCATTTTATAAAAGACTAATTTTTTTATATATTTAAGAAGGGGTTTTGAAGGGGATCTTCAAAAGTTTAGATCATCAATATAATTGTTTTAAAACGGCTTTCTAAAAAGGTGTTTTAATCTTTCGGACTAAGTCGAAGGGATGCCTTCGACAAAGCCGAAGGGAAAGAAGGGGTTAATTCAGAACCTCCCATTGTTTTTAAAAATATAGATTTTATTATTTTTTGACAAATTTGAAGGGTAAACCTTCCGACAAGGTTGAAAGTATACTTTCAAAGGGTTGGTTCCAACACCAACACTTCATTGTTTTTGAATGATTTCGGAAGGTTTGATTTCGAAAGGTTTGATTTCGAAGGGTTTTGATTTCGAAGCGTTTTGATTTCGAAAGGTTTGATTTTGAAAGGTTTGATTCCAAAAGATTTTGATTTCAGAAGGTTTGATTTTTAAAGGTATGATTTCGAAAGGTTTTGAAGGGGTTACCTTCAATGATTGCGAAAGGTTTTAAGTTTTAATGATTGTGAAAGGTTTTGAGTTTCATTGCTTTCGAAAGGTTTATAATGGTTTTATAAGGGAGATATCCTAGGCTTTTGACTAGATCGAAAAGAAGCTTTCCAACAAGGTCGAAAGGTAGGGCCTTTCCACAAGGTCGAAAAGTATGATTTTGTGATGCTTTCAAAAGGAAGGCTCCCGAAGGGGCTAACTTCAAAGGATTATTTGCTTTCATATGGGACTTCATTTGAAGGGTTGTAAAGGGCTGCTTTAGCCCTTTTTCTTGAGTAAAGTTTTGCTAATTCGAAGGAGCAAATTCGAAGGGTTATAACATAAAATACTTATCTTTGTTTGAATATGTAAGGGGGATCCTTATTTAAATTAAATGTTATAAAACCTTAGGGACACCAAGGTGGGATTAATGTTTTCGATACATAATGTGGGTTACAAATAGAAATATGCTTTCAAAAATATACATTAGGGATATGAATGTGTTTTTTTATTTAATTTAACCTAATTGGAGCTGCCAATGGGAATAGGTTAAAAAGGTGGTATACCTGGGGAAAATAATTAAATATGGGGATCATGAATTTTTATAAATAATCATAGAGATCATGATATTTTAATTGGCCAAGTGATGGGTTCTTGGTTAACCTAGAAAAACCATGGAATGTGCGATGGATAGCCCACATCAAATTTCTAAAGAAAAGAATGATTTGCCAGAGGTGGTTAGCCTCGGGATTTGGCACCCAAGGGTTCACAGTCATCCTAGGAAAACTATGGTGTGTGCGATGGATATCTCACACCAACTTTTATAAAGTAATCTACAGTAGATAATCTGCATTTACTTTGATAAATTTGGGATAGTAGTGCTATTTAAGTCTTGACGGATAATCATTTTAAAGATTTTATAGGAGAACTCTGATAGATTGATTTTAGATAGGAAATCTAATAAAATTCTTTTAGATGGGATATCTAATAAATGAGTGGATGGGATATCCAATACATATGATTATGGCATTATTTCATATTATGTTAAGACTAATCATTTTGGGTGCAAGGGCATAGTAAATGATTTGCATGTTTTGTTTTAGATATAAGTGAGGGGAAAACCCGTTCCGCTAAACGGCGTGGTCTCACTAGATATCTATTTATGATGAGAGATGATAGGGGACTATTCATAACAGACTTATTATCTGACTCGAGTTTGTGTTTCTCCACAAGCTCTCGGGTACTCAAAATTAATTTGAGTAGTCTGAGAGTGGGAGATCTTCCAGTTTTTGGACAAATAAGCTTCCAAAGATGTGCAGGAGGTAGTGTTAGCGATATTGAGCTATTTTGTGTATTTCGTTGTAATGTGCTAAGAGCTGTGAAATTCATATTGTTAGTTCTCTGATTACCATAAGGGAACATCTTCATATATCACTCTTATCGTATTTTGTACATGTATATATGATCAGAATGTGGTTAACGTCTCGAATTATGTAATTAAATCTGAATATTACTCATAAGAAATGAGAAATTATGTTTTATTGAAGTTTAAAAATTTTCATATTCTTGTGTTCCTATGTATCAATATTAATTATGTCGCATTAGGTTGCCATGAAATAACAACTACGTATGACTGCAGCATCAGTAGCAATTAGTTTTGGGCCTCAAAAGGCGGGATGTTATAAATCGGTATCAAAGCATGGTTTTTGTACCTAAAAGGAATTTAAAGCTTAAAATTTATAAAGCATAATCTAATGAATCTAAAAAATAGTTGGGCTTGGGTAAGCATTATAGTAACGTATGTGTACTTTGCTATAGATGCCTAAGTATGTATTCCCTACCCTCTTAGACCGTTCTTCTGTATCTTATCAAGATTGGATTTTAGGTAGTAGGAAAGTAAGATATGGAAGCAGGAAACGAAAGAGTGATTCAAGGTGGAAGACGCATCGCAACAAATGGAAATGTTTGACCCAATACTAGGAGCAAGCAAGGTCGATAGGCAGATGCAAACCCAGATGCAAATGCTAATATTAGTGCTAGGATTCCGCCAGTTGATATGAGAATAATGTATTAGTTCTTCGTGAATATGATGCAAGCTGGAGCAGCTGCGGGAATGGCTGTAGGGAATGCTGGAGGAGCTAATTTGGTGGCCCCATTTGGCAATAATTATGCCAAACTAAGCAGGGATTATGCTAGTCTTGGAGGGAAGCCTTTTCTGGGAATTGAGGATGTAGGAGTAGAGAACTGGCTATTGCATTGTGAGAGGATATTTGCAGATCTTAGCTTGACAGATATGTGAAAGAGGAGAGGAGATTGTTTTAAGGCAATTGAAGGGAGCAACATTGTTTTGGTGGAACGGAGTTACCATGGGAGAGCCAGAGGAAGCTCTGACTTGGGTTGAATTTTGAAGGAGGTTCGAAGAAAGAATTCTATTAGAGGTTGCTAAGTCGGCATTGCTCAAGAAGTTTGCAGATTTAGTCCATGAGGATAGATCGGTGATTGAGTATGCTATAGAGTTTAATGAGCTGTCTCGTTACAGATATGCTACTGTAGATACTATCATTCGGAGGAATGATAAGTTTATTAGGGGGTTGATTCCTGAGATTGCCAGAGAAACCATGCCAAACTTCCGAGATCCATGTCATATTGTTGTTAAGATGGATATTCGGAATGAAGAGATGCTTTCTACTTTTGGAAAAGGGAATTCAGTTGAGGTTAAGAATTTTCAAGGTAAGAAGCAGAAGTTCCTCAAGAAGAAAGGTGCCTAGTCGGGGGTAATAGCTAAGAAGAGAAAGGTTGGTATTGTTTGTTACAAATGCGACAAAAGGGGGCACCATGCTACTGAGTGTCGCTTGGGTGGTGGGAGAACAGTTGCAGTGAGGCCGAATGTGAAGTGATGTAATTGTGGCCAGATGGGGTACTACAAGGACAAGTGTCTCGAGGATGCTAAGGTTATGAAGGGAAAGGTCTTTGCATTGGAACCATCATCCTCTAGACCAACGGCTACTGAGAAAGAAAAAGCTATGATGGAAGGTATGCTTATGATTCATAGCACTCCGGTTAGGATACTATTTGATACCGGTGCATCGCACTCATTTATATCTGGGTATTTGGTAGATTCTTATGTTCGAACCTTTATACCTTATTACTTTTTTAAGGGTTGCGAATCCAATACGTGGGTATGCAACTCTAGGAATGAGATATGACCAATTAGAACTTGATTTGTTAAGTCATATGTTTGCATGAAGTTTACATGTTTTTGATTTCGTGGGTCTTGATATCATGTTAGGTATGGATTGGTTATAGATATAATGCTAGGATATTTTTCTAGAAGGGGGAAATATCATTGAAACACTATAATAACCATAACTAAGTTATTTACTTAGTAAGGAGTTTGGATGGAAATGCTTATGCATTATTGGGTGCTATGGGAACGGAAGTCGAGTTGAAGCAGGTTTATGTTGGAATAGAGTTTGCGGATGCATTTGAACCAGTTTCGGGATTGGTGCCAAAAAGAGAAATTGAGTTTCAGATAAATCTCATACCGGGAGCTGAACTCATAAGTAGACCACCTAGCAGGATGTCACCAACCAAGATGAAGGAATTGAAGGTGCAGCTAGTGGAATTGAAAGGAAAAAATTTCATCCGACCAAGCAGTTCGCCTTGGGGAACAGCCGCAGTATTCATGAAGAAGTCAAATGGGTCGTTAAGGATGTGTGTCGACAAACGTATGTTGAGCACGAGGATGATCAAGAATAGGTATCCTTGGCCGAGAATCGACGACTTATTCGATCGGCTAAGTGGAGCCAGTGTGTTTTCCTAACTGGATTTGATAACAGGTTTCCATCAGCTAAGAGCGGCACAGTACATTATTGCTTTGATGGCATTTAGGACCAGATATGGGTCTTATGAGTGGTTGGCTATGCCATTCGGGCTTACTAATGCGCTAGCTTTCTTCAATGGATTTGATGAACCTTGTTTAGGGACTGGTTGAGTTGCAAAGACACTTGCCTCTTTAATAGCTTTCTGTAAGAATTTGGTCATTAACTACTAACGACATGTTTAATTTCTATTAAACTATTTCAATTCATTTTGTTTTATTGTCAAATTCAAATATTCTTGATTTGAGACTTTCCAAAATTCGTTTAGATTCAAGCTCGATGGCTTTAGGTCTATTTGTCTCTAAAAGAAACTTAAGTTCGTTTATTGTTGATTTGTCTGGAAGATTGTTCTTCAAATTAATTAGACTATGTAAAATACTTTCGTATTGATTTTTAACAAAATCAAAATGTTCAACTAACTGTTTTGATGTTCTGTTTTTGACTTCGATAGGCTTGGCAATTATTTCTAAAGTTTTTACTATAGAAGTGCCGTATCATTCTAAAGAAATTCCTAGGTTAATAATTAAATCTATTACTGAATTAAACTGTTCATTATCGCTGTGTAATATATATGTTGAAAACCATTTCCAAAGTGACAAATAAATTTGTACTTATCAAGGCTAATTATACTGCGTTCCTTAAAACTGTATTCGAGATTAAGACAATGTAGGCGCTTAATGGGCGAAGGATCAATTTTTTAAATATTTTCTTACTTTCAGTTTAAAATTCATTTCTCTTATGCATTTAAGTTCTTCTTTGATATATTTTCTTCTAAGTGATCGACATAAAATAAAGATTAGAAATAAAAACTTAATTTAAATTATTATTAATTTAAAACATGATTAATCCCCTGGTTACTAATCATTTCATTATCTTCGTATTGCTTTAAAGTTTACCATATTTAGTTGACTTACGGGATTTACGGCTCCATGCTACCCTAAAAACTAACTCAGAGGGTTCTTCATTAAAACAGTATTATTTTAATAACTCTAGAAACAACCTTGCTCCGATACCAAAATAAAAAGGGGAAACAAAATAAAAAGGGAGCAAATTTTTTTTAGTTCTTCACTTGATCAAACAAAATGAAGAGATCATCTAACATATTCACAAATAATCCTAAAACATAGCCTGCAAGGCTAAAAATAATTATTTTAACTAAAGAATAAAAAAAGGCCAAGTCACGGATGTGCATACCCGGTCTAATTTCCTTGAATAGAAATTAAGCTTAGTTCGCCATTAAATTTTTTTTCAAGAGCTTTCAATATATTACAAAGACCCGTTTCTCCAGAATGAAGCAGAAGCACACACATTTATACAACATCCCACCGGTAACCCCGGTAAACTAAAACACACGTGGATAAGATGCACTAGTTTACATGACTACATACCTTTTATAAAATAAACGCATTACATAAAGCTACCATTAAAAATATGCCAACTGAAAGTCTTCTGGAATTCGCATCTATGAGCTGGATAAAGAGGTCGCATTTCTGTCATTGTTTAATAAAGTGTAAGGACACATTGCAATATGGATAACTACGAATCTGCCTTGTTATAAAAAGGATTAGTCATGTCGGCCATTATCTCATTTTTGGAGAGTATTCTATTCTTGCTAACTCATTGAGATTAAGACTGTTATCTTCTATTTCCTCATCTGATAATCCTTGATCATATAGTAAGACGTTGTTATTGGGATCAAAGTAATATTCATGAAAAAGCGAGGGAAACATAATTCTTAAATCTAGTTCTCCTAAAATTTGATAGCGAGAACTTTCAGACTGTAGAACGAGTTCTTTCCAACCTAGTGGCGCAACTAAATTGTTTTTGTTATGATTAAATTCCCAAGGTTTATGCGCTTCAAACCATATTGGGGCACCTTCAAATTGCTGGTAGTAACATCTGAGACTTTTAGATGCATGCTCGCACGTGTATCCTTTATGTTTGAAAATTTCTATATGATGAAACACTGGAATGATCATGTGGTTCTGGCCATAATGTTAGCTAGGTGTTGTAGAGTTAATGCATACTATAATACCTAGTGCTAATTTAAGATATCGTAATGCTATCATTACAAATCTTTTTCCAAAGCGTTCAAGGATTGCTGGATCTATAGATCTGGAAAGGTAATACAAGACAACATTCCATGATCAAATAGATCAACAACATGATCAATGTCGCAGGGTAGACTAGATTTATCTGGTCTTGCCTTTAACATATTAGACCTTTGGTCTTGTATTACTTTAAACCGGAAACCTTCGGTTATGTTTTCATACATCTGCGCTAGGCTTTTCTGGAGCTTGGCTAAATGCTGGTTCCAACTGTCTTCAACCATCTTTTCAATTCTAAGCTGAACATCTGTTCCTGTTTTAGAGTAAATGTGACGGCCCTGACTCGACCTTCGAAAATCGACACCGAATACATCACCCGTATTCAAATGCCACAGATTCCAATGTCGAATCAGGTTCGCCGGAGTTTTTAACACATTAAGTATAACAACACAGCGAAAAATGGAAATGAGTATCAATATATAAAACATTAATACAATATCTGACACAATAGGAATCTCAACAATATCAGAGGTAAATATAGAACAGCGGAAAGATAAGCATCAATAGAGAAATTCCAAAAGAGAACTCCATAATCAAATTACAACTGCAACTCCATGGCTAAAGTTCCAAAAACTCCAAAAGCTAAATCCACCAACATGTTTACCAAACGTGAAGCGAGAAACTCTCACCACGTTGTATAAAGTAAGGTCAGCCCGAATGTTTAAAAGAAGCAAATGCGATCGCCAAATCCAAAGCCTGAATGCTATCGAATTCTACACATACTATTCGATTATCTGAAAAATCCAACTCTAGGCTGCCCGTGTGGAAAATTATGGGCACCCAGAGTTTAGGAAGGGAACAATAAACTCCGGATCAGTCATGGGACTGGTATGAGCAAACAAAAACAATTTATCTTCAAACAAACAACAGAGAAGTAAAAGAAATCTACAATGCTTTTTGGAAAATGAAACTACCATAAGGCCTCCCACCGCACACATAATGCAAATGCAGACTTGGAAGAGATTTCTCTTTATGATAGTCAAACATGCTTGACACGCAAAATACTTTTCATATTATTATTAGTGCATAGTGCAGAATTTTTCTGAAAATATAATATTAATCCTAGCCAGCATAGACATTTCAAGCTATGCCTACTATAGCTACCATCTAAACAGTGGTGACTACCATAAGTAAATGGTAGGTTATACAAATAAAACCGTATAAGACGCGTATTGGATGATTGGATTTCCAATAAATGGTCAGGCAAAGGAACTTTCCATACAAAATGGAACGCCTCTGGAGGGACGTTCCCGAGAACCTAACTGGATCTCTGCTACACAAGGTCGGGTTACCTCTGTAACTAGGTAGCTACTGACACGAGTATGCCACCCCCAGGTCATTACCAACCTTTATCCGAGGTTCCTATCAACCAACAACCACAAAGCAATAAGTTTTGCAGCAACCACAAAGTTAAGTATCTGGGCTCCATACCATGATACCACTTATAATCTAGAAGGAAATGACATACCCTCAAAGGGCGCTGCCCCCAAATAACCTTGCTGCCACGATTCCTGTTTCGACCATTACCGGGTTGTGAGGCTCGACGAAGTCTCGTCCACAAAGCTACACTTTTCACAAAGCCATGCTTTGATCAACAAATGATCAGCAGCATTTCATATGCCACATTACCAAATAGGGAGTGTATCACTAGCAATCATCAACTACATAACCTCTGAGCTCGTACGTCTCTGAAAAGAGTGTTAGGCTAAAAAGATAAATCTCCGCCACCAAATAGAAATGTATTTGACAGAAATTGGTTTTACATCTCAAAGTGTAATGTCAGACACACATCCATAAAAGTCTGTTCCGGGTTCGAACAGAATCGAAGGCACTTCTCAAGAAGTCCTTGCAAATCCGGATATTCACTAATCACGTCCGTACTCCCCATCACAAAGGATGATCAAATCTCTATACCGGGGATCAAACGGAGCAGAGACATTCGACGAGTTATCCTTTCGTTTTCGAAAATAACTGGTCTTCACCACCGGTCTTCAAATGATATCCATATCGTCGTATCATTATTCAGAATGGGTTATATGACACAAAGTCCTTTTCCGGCTAAACCGAATAATGAGCGCGTATATTTAAAAAGTATATGGATATTGGGATCTCATTTAAGTCATAACTTATTACCCAAAACCTTTCTTCCAAATTGTTTAAACAAATTACCATTTTCAATTCTTTAAGCAAAAAGATTCACTTCACAAAGTTCACCCATCCTTCACAAAGATTCATTCATAGTTATCAAACAATTTCCTTTTCAAATTGGATTAAATCATTCAACCAAAGACTCAATTCATAGTTTTTAAAACAATTTCCTTTCAAATCTTTTATACAAAAGATACATCATTTAAAATCCACTTCAATTTCGACACAAGGTTCAACCATTTTTCAAAAAGATTTATTTATAGCTTTCAAAACTATTTAATTCCATTTCAAACTTGAAATCTTTCAAAACAAATTGGAAATCTTTTCTTTATATGAAAGCTATTATTATTTGAACACAAATAATTTTCGTTTTGGAAAAATCCGATTACATTTGCACAAGTTAAAGCCCTCCAAGTATAAAATTTGGGTTAAATGCAAATTCCCAAAACAATACTTTTGAAATGGTTTAAAAACCCATATAAACACAATTTATAAGTTGTATAACCCTTTTTAAACCAAAATTTCCAAACATGGAATTCAATTCCAAATCTTGAATTTAAATTCAAATCAAATTATTTAAATTTCAAAACTTTATCAAGTTATTTAAAACAACTTTTATCCTTAAAACTCTTTTTCAAAAGTTTTTCATATTTAACCCAATTCCATTTCCAAACTATTTGAATTCAAAATTCAACTTTAAAACAAATAATATTTAATTTCAAAATATCAGGGACTTAACCGAATTTCCGTGAAATCCATATTTTTGTGTGTGTGTATGGTGTGGTCCAGGGGTTTTACCCAATTGTGCAATAACATTCAATCAACACATTTCAAACACAACAATATTGATAAGCGGTATAATCCTACAGCACTCATCTTCATTCACAGATTCATAGATAAATAATATACATTCATCATGGATAAATAAATTACATTCATTACAGATCACACCAAAACAATTCATAGCACAAAGCATACATATCAGGGATATCAAACAATACAACATTCAATAGGATTCAAACATTCATAAGTCAGATTAATTAATCATCTGATTAATTTTAAATCAGATTTAATTACTTATGAATAACTACTAATCCTGGTTAATTAATTAATTAAAATCATTTTAATTAATCATTTATTAATTAACCACTAATTATTAATTAATCAACCTTTAATCATTAAATGATTATCCTTTAATTGATTTTTATCCTTTAATTAATTATATTTAATTAATTACATGAATTAATTACTCCTCAATTAATTATTATTTCTTAATCAGCTTCATTAATTGATTAATAATCCTAAATTAAACACACTAATTAATTAACCCTTAATTAGTTACCATTTAATTAATTATCCATAATTAATTGCGATAAGTGATTATTCATAAATCAATTACACTAAGTAATTATCCTTGAATCACTTGAGTAATTATCTTTGAATCACTTGATTAATCCACTTTAATCATTAATAAATCACTCTTAATTAAGTAATTAATTCCCTTCAATTACTTATCATAAATTAATCAACCTTTAATAAATTAATAATATTAACAAATTGACCTAAAATTATATTAATTAATTAATCACATTAGTTAATTATCTTAAAGGTAATATCTAAAGTATCAACTTTACTTTAATTACAAAAAGTAATTATTCTTATTTAATCACTTAATTATATTTTTAAACCTTGTTAAATAGAGTAAAATATTATTAACAAAAATTTAAAACATTTAAATCTTGTTTAAAACTTGTTTTAAATAAATTTAACTTTAAAAACTAAATTCATATTTATTTTACTTTTAAAACGTAGTTGACTCATATTTATGAAAACTTATAAATTTCCATTTGGCTTTGAACTTGTTGAACATTTTTATTATGCTTATTAAAACTTGATTTTAAAAACTTTTCCAAGCTTCACATAAAAATTTGGAAAACAAATTGTTACTACATAAATAGAAAACTCGAGCAAAAATCGAATCAAACCCGTATATTTCCACTACCAAACCCAAGACCAAACACCCCGAGTTCCCTCCTTCTTCCTCTCCTCCAAAACTAATCATCTACGGTTCATCTATTAACCACGATGAACCTAAACAATCGAAAACAAGCATCAATTCGTTCGCAAATCTATCAAAACCAATCGCCGAGTCCAATGCTTGGCATCACCCTCTGCCTTGACGAACGACGCTGCTGTCTGGATCCTTCTTGCACGGTGACATGCATACACGTGTACACCTGAACGAGACACTTCTGACCATCTTTCTGATCATTAACATGATGCAAATTATCACGCCGACCCACGGTATACCCAGATTGACGACATTTCCAAAAAATCAAGACCGAGCTCATTTGACCCATCAGGAAACTCAAACTTATCGCCAAGAAATCGTCTCGCGTCAATGATTCTTTCCATCAGCACCCTTATCATGATGACCGTAGTTGTTCCACTGCCTCAGGCTCCTTTTCCCCTTGGTGCCATCAACTCCCATGCTTTATCGACGATGAACCCCCTTCTTAAACTTAATCGAGCACAGCTGGGTTTAAAACCCTAAAACGTTGTCGTCCGACCACTATGGTGTTCAAGAAATTCATCCTATATTTTTCTGACAGTCACCCGACCTTCAGCCTCCTTCAATTTCATCTCGTCAATCAACTCTGCGCCGATCATCAGCAAATCACAAAAAAAACATTTTTCGTTCAATTTGCAATTATCCAACATGCCTAAATCTAAAAATCTTGATATTTATCTTAAAATTCATTATTTCCTAGTTCGAATTTGTTTACACAATCAAATCATGGAATTATGATGATGGATTTTTTTACTTTAACATTGTTTCCACTGTCATTCCTTAATATCAAGAAAATAACTTAATATATATTCCTAGAATTATTTTTAAAAGTAATAACATATGCTTACAATCATTTTTATTTTAGGAATCATAGCTTGAAATAGATTAGACATAAAGATAAGGATTTTTCTTTGTTTGTTCTTGGGTCTGGAAGCACAACAGAGTGTATTCATATATACACTAGCATGTATACTTAAATCCACATGCAAACTCATATATATATATATATGTGTATATATATATATATATGCAGAGATATTGATTGATAATTTTCACAACAACTACTTCGCAGAACATCATAGATTCAATTTTAAAGGGGTCAGTTTGCTCATCTTCGATGTTGAGACAGAGAACAAAGGACCGGAATTTTTTGCATTTAATTTTTGAAGCTTTGAATCTGATCTTGCTTTGATTTAAACTGAGTTGAACTTGTATTTGGTTTTAGTTGAATCTGACTTTGATTCTGAAACTTGAGTGTTTGCATTGCCTTTCCAGGTTGATTTTTTAGTCTTGAAGTTTAGTTTTTTTTTTCGTTTTCCAGGTTGATAGCTTCCAGGCTTGAAATTTGATCAGGTTGCATTTGTAGTTTTGTTTTGATAAAGTCTTCATTATTTCCAGGTTGAAGAATTGAACACTTGAATTTAGTCTGTAGTTTGTTTCCAGACATGATTTTAGTTTGAAGTTTTAGTGAAAATTCAGGTTTCTTTGCTCGGGTTGAAGCAGACCTTCCTTTTTCTTTGATCTGTACATTTTTTTTCTTTTATTTTCTTTCTGTTTCAGGTTTTCTAATATGGAAAAAAATAAAGAAGCCTGGTCTCACTAATAACATTTTACTTAATTTTATGAATTTTTAATTAAAACAATTGCCACTTGTTATTTTCCACCAACATTTGTTATCTTCATGATCTTGTGTCTTTACAAATGTCACAAAATTTAAATCCCTGATTTCAAATTTATTTATAAATTTATGTTTTAACCCTTTGTTTTAATAAATTACTCAATTTACATATAAATTATTTTATGTTTTAAACCTTATTTAAAAATTTCTTATAACTTATGTGTGTATTATTTAAAAATGTGTTATGTATTTTAAATTTTTATACTTATATTTTTCAAAAGATCAATCATATCAAAGCCTTTATATTTATTTTCAAGAATATAAAGAAAGAATTTGAAAACTTTTATTAATTCTTGTTTTACATTTTAAATTCAATTTATTATGAATATTTATATTTATGCATTTTCTATCAATAACACTTATATAACTTTTTAAGGAAAAATGAACTAAAAACAATTTATACACTTAAAAGAAAATGATTTCTAAAATCTAATCATCCATAATAAATAATTATATAAACATATATATTAGTTTGTAAAGCTTTTAAATCAAAATTTTTTATTTATATATATATATATAATTAATTAATTATTTATTTATTTAAGATCCTTATCTTTGAATTTCAAAGCAAAATTCTTTTTATATCCATATTTATGGAAACAAGCATATTTTATTTCATTTTTTCCTGAAAAATTCAAATTAAATTACCACTTAATTCTTAATTAAACCCAAAAATCAAATTAATCAGTAAATTAATTTGGCTTTAAAACCAGGAATGTTACAGATTCCCTCCTTAAGAAAATTACATCCCCGAAATTTGCCAGGGAGACAACAAAGATAGATGAACACACAGAGAAATGGTTCGCCGGACCAAACTGTATAGTTATTCTGCATTTGGCTTACCAAATCAGAATATCACCAATAATTACTAGAACAAACTCATTCAATATTATATAGGATACCCAAGCCATCCAGATCTACGAATATGTAGGGGAATAGATTAGTTTGAAGGGATAACAAACTATTCGTAGAATATATCTGAACCCAGCAGAATTAACAATGGATACTCAATTCAGATTGGAATATCGCAACGTATACACCAACCTGTCCTTCTTCGGACTTTGATCCCCACAAGAAATTACAATAGAATTTCAAATTTGGTTTTGACCGAATTCATTTTATTGATACAACCCAATTCAGCTTTATATTCTTGTTTACCAATTTAGTTCAAATAAATTTTCAAATTTATTAGAGTTAAAAAACGAAAAGCTGATAGGTAACTGCTGAAGAGAATATGAGATAAGAATTAAAATCTTTTCCACAACGATTCGCAGTGCCATCACCACACCAAAGCTTCTTCTTGTAGCTGCCACGAAACCATCGAAGAATTGAAATTGGATCAAAGAATATTGATTAGAGTTGTTTCCATTGTTGTTCAGGGTATTGACTATTTGTAGTGGTACTCCCCTGTCCCTTAGCTCGTCCTCTTCTTACACTCATACTCACTATCAGTGGATAGCAAGATAATTTACTGAGGCACATGGACGGATATCTTAGGGAATACTCATTCTAGGATATACTTCACCCTATCTCTAATGAGTTACTTAATGTGTTATACTCCTGAGCTAAAGTTTCAACCTTCAGCTCTGATACCAAATGTGACGGCCTTGACTCGACCTTCGAAAATCAACACCGAATACATTACACATACTCAAATGTCGCAGATTCAAACATTGAATCTGGTTCTCCGAAGCTTATAACACATTAAGTATAACAACACAGTGGAAAAAGGAAATGAATATCAATATATACAACATTGATACAAAATCTGATACAGCATGAATCTCAATAATGTCAGAGGTAAATATACAACAGCGGAAAGATAAGCATCAATAGAGCAATTCCAAAAGAGAACTCCAAAATCAAACTGCAACTCCATAGCTAAAGCTCCAAAAACTCCAAAATCTATATCCACCAACATGCTTTCCAAACGTGAAGCGAGATACTCTTATGAGAAATGCAAAATACGGATCTTAAGGCTAGGATTAACACTAGAGGGGGTGAATAGTGTTTTAAGGAGTTACTAAATCTTTTTGATTTTTTGTTAATTTGAACACAAATGTATGCAATATTCAGACACAGATATGATCATAGAATCAAACACAGATGCAGAAATAAAGCAAAAGCAATAAAGGAAAGAACACACTGGATTTTATACTGGTTCGGAGTTACCCTACATCCAATCCCGCACAAAAGTACGGGTTTTCCTACAAAAGCAATTGCACAATTACACCCTCGATTTCAAGGCCACGAGGTACACCACTCCAGATTCACAATCCTCTGGGTAGAGATACTTGATTTCACGGACAACAAGTTCACCCAATTAATTTCCAAGGCTACAATCACACCTTTTCTCGCTTGATTGATTTCACGGGTTACAATCACACCTTTTTTCGCTTAGTTTATTACAAAGAAGCCTATAACTCTGAATAGTGCTGAGATCTTGTTGAGACGGTGATAGAGAATCAAACCAGAAATGATCTAGTTAGATTCAATGTTGATTTCGACAGAGTAATGGTAAAAATGTGTATAAAGAAATGTGGAAGAAAAAGAGGAGTGAAATCAGAGAAAATATAAATGAAAATTCCATTAAAACTACCCTATTTATAGTAGAACAATAGCCATGTCTGTTTGTGAAAGAATATGACGAATAGACACTTCCTTTGAATTTGAATTTTTGAAGTAAACTGCTACCATGTCGACATGGGGTACTTGAGGATGTCAACATGCCTAAGGAAATTTGGGTAATTTATTTTTCTTTGAAAATAACTTTCATCTTGTATTAAAACTATTTTAAACTTTATAAATATACCTAATTATAGTTAAAATACATAATTAAACTATCTTTTAATTTTATATTTAACTTTATAAATATAAAATTATAGTAAAATTATATATATATATATAGTTTAAAACTAAGGATAATTTGATTTTGAAAATAAAGATTATTTTGAGGCTAAAAATATTTAAAACCAGGATAGATGTTTTTGATTCTTTTAAAAGGAAGGTTTTGAAATCATTTTGAAAACAAGATATAAATTTGTAAAATCATTTGAATAAAAGGTTAGCGGATATAAAACAATGTTCCACTAGATTTTTCGTAGGTTCCATCCTACTTAGGGTTCCATCCGTTTAACAGGCTCGAAGTGGATTCCATTCCACGAATAAATTGGATTTTAAGATGCCAGTGCTTTTCTAGGATTTTTAAAAAAATTCCTAATTAAATTACTTATTATTGAAATATTGAACTCCTGATATTCTTGATACTCATGAGCCTTCAATCTTGATATCTTGAATCTCTATGTTGTATAGTCTTCATTCTTGTACCTGCATGGTTAAATCCTACATATACATATATATATATATCTAATCTATAATGTTAGTATTTATATTTTATAATCTTATTCTAAGGTTGTTGTCATCAAAACCATCATCTCAAGGACTAACGATCTCCCGCTTTTTGATGATGACAACCTTTGTTCATAAAATATTACTTCTATCCTAATAACTCCCACTTAATCTATGCCCAACTATCCTATTTTATATTTCTTCCCCTTTGTCATCAACAAAAACCATCCTAAAACCATAAAACTATACAACTCCCCCTTAAACTAATACTAGAACAAAGTATAGTAAATGGAATGTGAAAGACATTAACATAATTATATTATAATTACTCAATACATAAATATGTATAAGTATATCTCTGACAATCCAATCAACACACATCAAATCTAATCATGTCAAAAAAAATCAAACAAATCAAAGGTCAAACAAATCAATCAAGTCAAACAAGACAATTAAGTCAATCAAGACATCCCAAACAAATCAAAAAATAATAATCCTAAACTATAAGACAATACTACAAACTCCCCTAAATAAAATACACTCGTTATGTATACATGTATGCAATATGCAGTTTGTAATGCAGTATGAAATGTATGACATATGCAATGTAGCATGACATGATATGCCGAATGAAGTGAAACTTGTGATGAAAATGATTATGATATTTCATGCATTGTAATTTATGATGTAATATGCAATGAAATGTGACATGAAATAGAATGCATAATGATACGTAACATGAAACAAAATGACAATGAAGCAAAAATAATAATAATAATAACAATAATAATATGCAGAATAATATGATGATACACATACTACGGTAAGAGATATCCAGATTATAAGACAAACATGAGTGACAATTAATATCTAATTGAAAAACATATGTGTGTGTGTGTGTGTGTGTGTGTATGTATGTATGTATACATATATCAAACAATTTATTATAACTCGCTTCAACCAAACAAAGGTAATACACACCAATTACTAAACTTAGGTTGAGAAAACTAATGAATGGGACTAAAAGAGTAATAAAGACAAGAGTTTAAAGGTAATAAATGGTATTAAAAATATAACATATTCATGAAAGGTAGTAATCAAACTTAATATCAAAATCAAATGCTAAGAAATATGGACTTAAACTATATATGATCAAATATGGTTTTTATAAAAATTAATACCCTCCTTACTTAATTCTTTTTATAAATATATTTTTTAACTTAATCGTTTTTTTTAAGAATCCAGACTTTCATGTTTACTTAACTTATTAATTGAAACCTATATATTAAATTATTATTGATTAAAATATTTAGAAACATGTTTAAACCCCTTTTAGTTTTAAAAAAATATCATAATGAAATATGATGTAACAAAGATTGAAAAACTAAAACAAACATTTGCCATATTAAGGCTTCTTACATTAAAAAATTTAATTAATTATTAAAAATATTTAAGCATGATATTAATTTTAAAATATTCTAATATAAATTAGAAAATAACTCTAAAAAGAATAGAGAAAATTACTTAATTTAAATATTATTTTTACATAGTTTAAAGTTTTAAATAGAAAATATAGCATTTACAAAATGCTGTAAAAAGTTTTTGCAGTAAAATATATTCAAAACATTTTAAATAGAAACTACAGCATTTACCAAATGTTGTGAAATGTTTCTAAAACACTACAGTGTTTCAAAGCACAGAGATGCTATAAAAACGAATTTGCAGCATCTAAGAAACGTTCCACAAGAAAAGACAGCATTTCAAATATAATATCTATTGTTCTGGGCCTGATTTTAACATGATTTTACACTAATTTTATGACTAGATATTAACATGTAAATAATTGATTTTTTATCCAATTTTTTATAATATTCAATCAACATAAAAAAAATAATGAGAAAACATGTGTAAAGACACTTGACATTATGCATGTAAAAATACTTTTCTACTTAATATAGTTGTAATACATTAGTAGTAAGATTTTATATGAAAGAAAACACATTTTAAAAAAACTTTTCAAAAAATATTTAGAATGGTATATCGAAATTTATACTATGGTGTGTCGATATGTGGACCTAAATATCAAAACTTATAAAAGAGATAAATTTCTATACCTAACTAAATGCATAAATATGTATTCCTAAATGCAACAATAAAGATGAAATAATAGTAAAGTGTACCAATTTTTGCACTCCATCTTTCTAACTTTGTTGTTCTTCAATTTTCGTCAACCACACATTTATATCTTTCAAAATCTAATGACGAGATCTATTCTATTGTGACGGGCTCGTTTTTCTAATCATCGTAATATATTCATTTGCTGAATTTGAAGATAGTATGAGAAAGATACAGATGATTTAGTAGATCGACTAACTTGGCACCAAAACTTTGAATTTGAATTTTGAATTAATGCACACTTCAACCACTATAAATAGGCCCAACAGTCACCGCTTTTCATAAAAGTTTCTCTTCTTCTTCTTCTTCCCGGTTTTCTATTTACCATTAAACATCGAGAAGGCATATATCCTTCGTTTCTTAACGAAATTGGATGAATCCAGCGGAAAATCGAAGAGGAAGGCAAGGGCTACGATCCAGTAATAGTTTGGTGATGAATTTGGATAGTATTACGGTGCAACAGGCCGAACAGTAAGAGAAATGTAGAAAATCCCATACATAGTTTTTCAGTTTTGGATAGCCAACTTCAATCTATCATATCTCACTCATTTTTCATCGGAATTTGATGATCCACCCATCAAAACGACCGTGAGAATAAGAACTACAATCTAGAAAAGGAGTGGGAACAAAATACTCAAATCTATGGATGTAATTTGAAGAATACCGTTAATAGTTTTGCTTTCTTTTTCTCTTTGTTCACCAAAACTTATTTTGACCATAACTTGGTCATTTCTTGACGGATTCGCACGAAACCAGTGACATTGCGAAGTAGATGGAGAGAACTACAGTATCATATCAAGTTGTAGATGAGAATCAAAATCTTTGTATTAATCTGGTACCCATTTCATTGTCGATTGCCATTATATATCCATTTGTTCTTCTTGATTGTTGAATTGTTATATGGTATCTTTTAACCAATAGTCATTACATATAATTCTTCTCATGCAAATAACATAACCTTTTAAAGAATCAAGTGACTTTTCAAAATAACTTAATATAATTTCAAACAAAAATATCATGATGATTCTGTGACATATTCATATGAAAATAGTGTTAATAATTTTATAAAAAATTGCCATTTTAAAAAATTTCAAAATTCATACTATAAAAACTTTGAAAACCTTGCTCTGATACCAAATGTGAGAAATGCGGAATACGGATTTTAAGGCTAGGATTAAAAATAGAGGGGGGTCAATAGTATTTTAAGGAATTACTAAATATTTTTAATTTTTTATTAATTTGAACATAAATGTATGCAATATTAAGGCACAGATATGATCACAGAATCAAACACAGATGCAGCAGTAAAGTAAAAGCAATAAAGGAAAGAACACACCGGATTTTATACTGGTTCGAAGTTACCCCACATACAGTCCCACACACAAGTATGGATTTCCTTTCAAAAGAAATTGTACAATTATACCCTCGATTTTAAGGCCACGAGGTACACCAATCCAGATTCACAATCCTCTGGGTAGAGATACTTGATTCCACGGACAACAAGTTCACCCAATTGATTTCCAAGGCAATAATCACACCTTTTCTAACTTAATTGATTTCACAGGCTACAATCACAGCTTTTCTCGCTTGATTTATTACAAAGAAGCCTATAACTCTGAATAGCAGAAAGATCTTGTTGAGATAGTGATAGAGAATCAGACCAGAAATGATCTAGTTAGATTCAATGTTGATTTCAGCAGAGTAATGGTAAAAATGTGTATAAAGAAATGTGGAAGAAGAAGAGGAGTGAAATTAGAGAAAATATAAATGAAAATTCGTTTAAAACTTCCCCTATTTATAGTAGAACAACAGCCATGTCCATTTGTGAAAGGACATGACGAATAGACACTTCCTTTGAAATTCAAATTTTTGAAGTAAACTGCTACCATGTCGACATGGGGTACTTGATGATGTCGATATGCCTAAGGAAATTTTGGTAATTTGTTTTTCTTTGAAAATAACTTTCATCTTGTATTAAAACTATTTTAAACTTTATAAATATACTTAATTATAGTTCAAATACATAATTAAATATAGAGAATAATATATATATATATATATAATTTTACTATAAATTTATATTTAAATCTAAGTATAAATATTAAAAGTTAAATATATTATTATTAAAAGATAGTTTAAAACTAAGGATAATTTGATTTCGAAAATAAAGATCATTATGAGGCTAAAAATATTTAAAACCAGGATAGATGTTTTTGTTCTTTTAAAAGGAAGGTTTTGAAATCATTTTGAAAACAAGATATAATTTTGTAAAATCATTTGAATAAATGGTTAGCGATATAAAACAATGTTCCACTAGATTTTTCGTAGGTTCCATCCCACTTAGGGTTCCATCCCTTTAACAGGCTCGAAGTGGATTCCATTCCACGAATAAATTGGATTTTAAGATGCCAGTGCTTTTCTAGGATTTTTAACAAAATTCCTAATTAAATTACTTATTATTGAAATCTTGAACTCTTGATACTCACGTCATCAATCTTGATATCTTAAATCTCTATACTGTACATTCTTCATTCTTGGTACCTTCATAGTTAAATCCTGCATATACATATATTCTAATCTATAATTTAGTATTTATATTTTATAATCTTATTTTAAGGTTGTTGTCATCAAAACCATCATCTCAAGGACTAATAACTCTCACCATGTTGTATTAAGTAAGGTCAGCCCGAATGCTGAAAAGAAGCAAATGCGATCGCCAAATCCAAATGCTGGATGCTATCGAATTCTACACCTACTATTTGATTATCTGAAAAACCCAACTCTAGACTGCCGTGTGGAAAATAATGGCCACCCAGAGTTTAGAAAGGGAACAATAAACTCCGGGTCAGTCATGGGACTGGTATGAGCAAACAAAAATAGTTTATCTTTAAACAAACAATAAAGAAGTAAAAGAAATCCACAATGCTTCTGGAAAATGAAACTACCATAAGGCCTCCACCGCACACACAATGAAAATGCAAAGTTGGAGGAGATTTCTCCTTATGATAGTTAAACATGCTTGATACGCAAAATCCTTTTGATATTATTATTAGTGCATAGTGCAGAAAATCTTTCGAAAGTATAACATTAATCTTAGCCAACATAGACATTTCGAACTATGCCTATTACAGCTACCATCTAAACAGTGGTGACTACCATAAGTAAATGGCGGGTTATACAACTAAAATCGTACAAGGCGTGTATTGGATGATTGGATTTCCAACAAATGGTCAGGCAAAGGAACTTCCCACACAAAAAGGAATGCCTTTGGAGGGACGTTCCCGAGAACCTAACCAGATCTCTGCTACACAAGGTCGGGTTACCTCTGTAACTAGGTAACTACAAACACGAGTATGCCACCCCCGGTCGTTACCAACATTTATCTGAAGCGCCTATCAACCAATAACCACAAAGCAATAAATTTTTACAGAAACCAAAAAGTTAGGTATCTGGGCTCTATACCATTATATCACTTATAATCCAGAACGAAATGACACACCATTAAGGGGCGCTACCCCAAAATAACCTTGCTGCCACGATTCCTGTTTTGACTATTACCGGGTTGTGAGGCTCGACGAAATCTCGTCCATAATGCTACACTTTTCACAAAGCCATGCTTTGATCAACAAATGATCAGCAGCACTTCGTATGCCACATTACCAAATTGGGAATGTATCACTAGTAACCATCAACTACATAACCTTTGAGCTCCTACGTCTTAGAGAAGGATGTTAAGCTAAGAGAATAAATCTCCACCACTAAATAGAAATGTATTTGATAGAAACTGATTTAACATCTCAAAGTGTAATGTCAAACACACATCCATACAAGTCTGTTCCGGGTTCGGCAGAACCTAAGGCATTTCCAAAGAAGTCTTTGCAAATCCGGATATTCACAAATCACGTCCGGACTCCCCATCACAAAGGATGATCAAATCTCTATACCGGGGATCAGCCGGTGCAAAGACTTCGACGAGTTGTCCTTTTGCCTTCGAAAATATCCAGTCTTCGCCACCGGTCTTCAAATGCTATCCATATCGTCGTATCATTATTCGGAATGGGTTATCTGACACAAAGTCATCTCCCGGCTAAACTGAAAAATGAGCACTTATATTTAAAAATCATATGGACATTGGGATCTCAGTTAAGTCACAACTTATTACCCTAAACCATTCTTCTAAATGGTTCAAACAAATTACCATTTTCAAATCTTTAAACAAAAAGATTCACTTCACAAAGTTCACCGATCTTTCACAAAGATTCATTCATAGTTTTCAAAACAATTTTCTTTTCAAATTGGATTAACTCATTTAATCAAAGACTCAATTCATAGTTTTCAAAACAATTTCCTTTCAAATCTTTTATATAAAAGATACACCGTTTAAAATCCTCTTCAATTTCGACACAAGGTTCAACAATTTTTCACAAAGATTTATTTTTAGCTTTCAAAACTATTTAATTCTATTTCAAACTTGAAATATTTCAACACAAATAGAAAATCTTTTCTTTATATGAAAGCTATTATTATTTGAAGACAAATAGTTTTCGTTTCGAAAAAATTCGATTACATTTGCACAAGTTAAGCCCTCCAAGTATAAAATTTGGGTTAAATTCAAATTTCCAAAACAATACTTTTGAAATGGTTTAAAAACCTATATAAACACAAATTATAAGTTGTATAACCCTTTTTAAACCAAAATTTCCAAACATGGAATTCAATTTCAAATCTTGAATTTGAATTCAAATCAAATTATTTAAATTTCAAAATTTTATCAAGTTATAAAAAAAAAACTTTTATCTTTAAAACTCTTTTTCAAAAGTTTTTCATATTTAACCCAATTCCATTTCCAAAACTGTTTGAATTTGAAATTCAACTTTAGAACAAACGATATTTAATTTCAAAATATTTGAGACTTAACCGATTTCCCATGAAATACATATTTGTGTGTGTATAGTGTGGTCCAGGGGTTTTACCCAATAGTGCAATAACATTCAATCATCACAATGCAAACACTGCAATATCGATAAGCGGTATAATCCTATAACGCTCATCTTCATTCACAGATTCACAGGAAAATAATGTACATTCATCACTGATAAAAATAAATTACATTCATCACATATCACATCAAAACAATTCATAGCACAAAGCATACATATCAGGGATATCAAACAATACAACATTCAATAGGATTCAAACATTCATAAGTCAGATTAATTAATCATCTGATTAATTTTAAATCATATTTAATTACTTATGAATAACTACTAATCCTGGATAATTAATTAATTAAAATCATTTTGATTAATCATTTATTAATAACCATTAATTATTAATTAATCAACCTTTAATCATTAAATGATTATCCTTTAATTGATTTATTATCCTTTAATTAATTATATTTAATTAATTACATGAATTAATTACTCCTCAATTAATTATTATTTCTTAATTAGCTTCATTAATTTATCTTTTAATTGATTAATTATCCTTAATTAATTATCCCTTAATTAGTTACCATTTAATAAATTATCCTTAATTAATTACGATAAGTGATTATTCATAAATCAATTATACCGAGTAATTATCTTTGAATCACTTGAGTACTTATCTTTGAATAACTTGATTAATCCACTTTAATCGTCAATCAATCACTCTTAATTAAGTAATTAATTCGCCTTAATTACTTATCATAAATTAATCAACCTTTAATAAATTAATAATATTAAAAAATTGACCTCAAATTATATTAATTAATTGATCACATTAATTAATTATCCTTAAAGGTAATTATCTAAAGTATCAACTTTACTTTAATTACAAAAGGTAATTATTCTTATTTAATCACTTAATTATATTTTTAAACTTTATTAAATAGAATAAAATATCATTAACAAAAATTTAAAACTTTTAAAACTTGTTTAAAACTTGTTTTAAATAAATTTAACTTTAAAAACTAAATTCATATTTATTTTACTTTTAAAACTTAGTTAACTCATATTTATGAAAACTTATAAATTTCCATTTGGCTTTGAACTTGTTTAACATTTTTATTATGCTTAATAAGACTTGATTTTAAAAACTTTTCCAAGCTTCATACAAAAATTTGGAAAACAAATTGTTACTGCACAAATAGAAAACTCGAGCAAAAATCGAATCAAACCCGTATATTTCTACTTCCAAACCTGAGACCAAACACGACATCCCTGAGTTCCCTCCTTCTTCCCTTTCCCCCAAAACTAATCATCTACGGTTACAGTATCAACCACGATGTACCGAAACGATCGACAACGAGAATCAATTCGTTCGCGAATCTATCGAAACCAATCGTCGAGCCCAATGCTTCGCATCACCCTCTGCCTTGACGAACGACGCTGCTGACTGGATCCTTCTTGCATAGTGACACGAGTACATGTGTACACCTAAACGAGACACTTCAGACCATCTTTCTGATCATCAACAAGATGCAAATTATCACCCCGACCCACCGGTGTACCCAGATTGACGACATTTCCAAAAAATCAAGACCGAGCTCATACGACCCATTAGGAAACTCAAACTTATCGCCAAGAAATCGTCTCGCGCCAACGATTCTGTCCATCAGCGCCCTTTCCATCACGACCATAGCTGCTCCACTGCCCCAGGCTCCTTTTCCCCTTGGTGCGATCAACTCCCATGCTTTATCGACGACGAACCCCCTTCTTAAACTTCATCGAGCACAATTGGGTTTAAATCCCTAAAACGTTGTCGTCCAACCACTATGGTGTTCAGGAAATTAATCCTATATTTTTCTGATGGTCACCCGACTTTCAACCTCCTTCAACTTTCATCTCGTCGATCAACTCTGTGCCGATCGTCAGCAAATGATAAAAAACATTTTTCGTTCAACTTGCAATTACCCAACATGCCCAAATCTAAAAATCTTGATATTTATCTAAAAATTCATTATTTCCTAGTTCGAATCTGTTTACACAATCAAATCATGGAGTTATGATGATGGATTTTCTGACTTTAATATATTTTCCACTGTCATTCCTTAATTTCAAGATAATAACTTAATATACATTCCTAAAATTATTTTTAAAAATAATAATATATCCTTGCAATCAATTTTCTATACATTGGCATGCACACTTAAATCCACACACAAACTCATATATATATATATATATATATATATATATATATATATATATATATATATATACATACACATATTCATGTAGAGATATTGATTGATCATTTTTACAACAACTACTTCGAAAAACATCATAGATTCAATTTTAAAGGGGTCAGTTTGCCCACCTTAGATGTTGAGACAGAGAACAAAGGACTGGAATTTTTGCATTTGATTTTTGAAGCTTTGAAACTGATCTTGCTTTGATTTAAACTGAGTTGAACTTGTATTTGGTTCTAGTTAAATCTGACTTTGATTCTGAAACTTGAGTCTTTGCATTGTCTTCCCAGGTTGATTTTTCAGTTTTGAAGTTTAGTTTGTTTTTTTATTTTCCAAGTTGATAGCTTCCAGGCTTGAAACTTGATCAGGTTGCATTGTAGTTTTGTTTTGACAAAGTCTTCATTGTTTTCTAGGTTGAAGAATTGAGCACTTGAATTTAGTCTCTAATTTATTTACCGACTTGATTTTAGTTTGAAGTTTTAGTGAAAATTCAGGTTTCTTTGCTCAGGTTGAAGCACACCTTCCTTTTTCTTTGATCTATACTTTTTTCTTTTGTTTGCTTTCTGTTTCAGTTTTCTAATATGGAAAAAAATGAAGAAGCCTGGTCACGCTAATAACATTTTACTCAATTCTATAAATTTTTAATTAAAATAATTGCCACTTGTTACTTTCCACTAACACTTGTTAGCTTCATGATCTTGTGTCTTTACAAATGTCAAAAACAAAGATTTTTTTTATGTTTAAATCCCTAATTTTAAATTTAGTTATAACTTTATGTTTTAACCCTTTGTTTAAATAAATTACTCAATTTACATACAAACTATTTTATATTTAAACCTTGTTTAAAAATTTCTTATAACTTATGTGTACATTATTTACAAATGTGTTATGTATTTTAATTTTTTATACTTATATTTTTCAAAAGATCAATTCATATCAAAGCCCTTATATTTATTTTCAAGCATATAAAAGAAATTATTTTAAAACTTCCATTAATTCTTGTTTTACATTTTAAATTCAAGTTATTATGAATATTTATATTTATGCATTTTCTATCATTAACACTTATATAACTTTTTAAGGAAAAATGAACTAAAAACAATTTATACACTTAAAAGAAAATGATTTCTAAAATCTAATCATCCATAATAAATAATTATATAAACATATATATTAGTTTGTAAAGCTTTTAAATCAAAATATATATATATATATATATATATATATATATATATATATATTTAAGATAATTATCTTTGAATTTCAAAGCAAAATTCTTTTTATATCCATATTTATGGAAACAAGCATATTTTATTTCATTTGTTCTTGAAAAAGTCAAATTAAATTACCAATTAATTCTTAATTAAACCCAAAAATCAAATTAATCACTAAATTAATTTAGCTTAAAAACCAGGAATGTTACAGTAAAGCTCTTCAAGAATGGGAATAGGCTTTAACTTGAGACGGTTAGCTAGCTGCTGGTAAGATAAAGTTTTGGGCCTCTTGGGCTGTTTTTGAATAAGAATTTCTCTTTCTTGGACTAACTATTGGATTCACTTTTCAAGAAGAGTATTAGTGTTTTGGGTATATGTGGTCTGCTATTGTCAGGCCTTGAGGAGCTCATTTTCCTGGATTAATTGAGTTAACCGGGCTTGAGATTTTTTATATAAATTCTGGAGGTCATTTAACTGGATAGCTTGAGTTTGGAGAAGATCGTTTGGAGTAGGAGGAAGGGAAGAGGTTGATTGTGCATAATACTGATGACATTCTGGATCTACATAATAATTAGTCCCAAAAAAGTTTCGAGTCTCTTTTTAAGCATCGTTCAGATTATAAAAACCTATGAAAAATGGGTTGTAAAAATTATTTATAGCCATTTGAACTTGGCTATACTGTTTAAAAATTCCCGTAAAATTTCCTTTAAAGACAATGTAACAAAAGAAATTTCTGGAAATGGGTTTTTTTGTATTTTGGAAAAGTAAAAAAGCTAAACAATTGCCCAATTTTTGTTTGTTTTTTCTTTCTTAGCTTATATTTCTTAGGTTCAATAGATGATCAAGAAGACACTGTTGAGATTGATCGTTTATTCGAACTAGGGGTTTAAACCGCCTTGGATCGTCGTTTCCGTAAATAGTCAGAGAATTCTGACCGAAGGTCATACATGGGATTTGACTACGCACTGTTTGATTAACACTTGTTTATCCGGAGAATTAGACTGCGACAACTTAGTTGAAGGTGGCGTAGGCAATGATGCCTCTGTCTTTACTTCTGTTTTAACTATTGATGGAGTTTCACTTTCATTTTATGTGCTTTACTTGTTGTGGTACTATTTTCGGCCTTTGCCTTTTCCTTGTCTATTTGTCTATTCATATTATTTCTTTCCTGCAAATCACAAACTTGGTTAAATATGTGAAATAGTTTTCTGGATAAAATATCTACTAACTGGTTATTCCTATCTTTAAAGTGTTCGAAGATAATCTTGTATCCATTACCTTCAATGAGATTTTGTAAATTTAGCCAACGCGTTCTATTTGCTTTTTTGGCGTTTTCGTTGGAAATAAATTTAACGATTGCTTCACAATCGATACGTACTGTAAATTCCTTATTAAGGTAGATTTGGTACTTATCTAATGCATTAATTAACGCTTGTATTTCAAAGTCTAATGATGTCCAATTAGAGGTTGGTTAACAATTACCGCTTGCAAAAGCAGCAATTTTTTCTGTTGAACGATCACTGTATTTAGATGGCCTACATTTTAAGATGGCTCCCCATCCTTCCTTGCAACCATCACATTCGATAACAATATAATCCGATTCTAATGGTAAATCTAGTGGTTTAATCTTTTTTACTTCATTTTTGATTTGTTGAATAAGCTTTACGTTTTCGGAGTTGAAACGTTATTCTCCGATTTTAGAAATTTTGCAATAAAGAGGACCAACTAATCTTGCTAGATTAGGGATAAAATTTATGGCATAACTTATTAATCCTAGGAAAGCCTGTATCTTTTCTTGTTATCTAATTTATATGGGAATTCAATAATTTTATTTGAAATGTGAGGTTGGAGTTCAACCCTATCGTTTCCAATTTCAAGACCTAAAAATGAAAATTTTCGTTTAAATAGTTCCATTTTTCATTTTGATATTGCTAAGTCGTTCATTTCTATTTCTTGAAAAATCGTTTTGAGACGATTCTCATGCTCTTTAACAATGTTACTAGCAACAAGAATATCATCTACATAAACTAAACAAAATTCATATTTTTTTAAAATATTGTCCATAAAACATTGGAAAATGGATGGTGTTCTTTTAAACCCAAACTAATGACATTCCATTTAAAGTGTCCTTATGAACACATAAATGCTGTCCATGGCTTAAAATCTTCTTCTAATTTTAGTTGATTATAACCATATTTTAAGTCAAATTTGCTAAAAACTTGTTTATTCTAGATTAAATTAAGCAATATGTCTTTTTTTGGTTTATTACACACATCGTCTTCGGCATTGTCATTTAATCTTTTATAGTTATAAATGAATCTGGGTTTTCCTCGTTTTGCTCAGAATAATTTCTGACAATAAATGCTGCTGATCGATGTTTGCTATCTGATCTACGTATTAATTTTTGATTTATCATTTCATTAATCTGTAGTTTAAATTCCTTTACATCAGCTGGAGAATAGTCGATGTTTTCTGTTTTAATAATAATTTCTGGATTTATTATTTTGATTTTACAAGTGTGATTAACTCTGTTCTCGGTGACATCTTCACCAATTAATCCTATTTTCTCAAGTTTAGAGATAATTTGATAAGGAATGAATTTCACTTCTTTTCCTTTTTCAAGTTCTCTAAATGTTTTGTTTGCTAAAATTGCTAGAGCACTTTTATGTTCTTTTTCATTTGAAGAGAATTTTGTATTTTATTCTGTTTGTCTGTTCAAAAATCTAATTCACCCCGTCCACCATGCTTTCGAGCGCACTCTGATTGAAAAGTATGGTAGTTTGTGGGTAAAGTATAATTGTATTTATTGAATGTAATACTGTTTCTAGAGATGGAAATGCTACCTCGATAATTTAAAATGAAGTTTAGTCCAAGCAGAAATTCATTAGTTTTAATTTCTGCTGGTGTAATTGTGCATTGGCCTAACTCATATTTTGAGCTGTAATTACCAGCGAAATCTTTGAATTGAATCATAGATTCATCAGGTAATTTGTGTGTCAAAGTCATAAAACTTTGATTTGCTGTTTTAGAAGTATTTGTATAGTTTAATGGCATTCTATATTGGGATGGGATTAAAGAATGTGCTATTAAACTTTTGGTACTTCCTGTATCAATAATTGCAACTATTCTATAAACTTATTGTTGTCGAACAATATTGGAAAATTAAGTGTTAATAATGACGTGTTATATTTATTTATATTAACTGAGATTTCATTATTTTATGTTAAACTATTTTTTAAATTTTTTGTTTGTTCTATTAGTGTTTCTTTTGATGAATTTCCTGGTTTTATTTGGCTGAAATCCTTTTCTTTAGCCCCTAATTATGTAATATCATTTTGTAACATAGTTACTTATAATTGTAATAAATTGATTTGTGCATCGTGTTTATCCAATATTTCTTGAAGAACACTTTTATCGTTTAATTTGTTTTGTTTATAAATAAGCTCTAAATTAAAATGTCGTTTTGTGCAACGAAAACATATTTCAATAAAACATTTATCACACTAAAATCTTTTGATTATTTCTGGATAGGATAATAGATAAAACATGGAATATGATCATTTCCCTTATTTTGAATATGTTGATGATCGCACTCATTTTCATTATTCATTAATGCATAAGTTATGATGTTTTGCGAAGTGCTACCTTCATTATCTGAGACGATGCTGTAGATAGATTCTGTATCATCATTTTCACTTAAACTTTCAATGTTAAGTTTGCCTATTTCATTAACTAGATTTGTTCTCTGTTGATTATTTTGGCGATTTGAACATCTGTTAGCTAGATGATTTGGGTCACTGCAAATGTAACAATTACATTTTCCATTTGGTTTATTTCGTTTGACATATTTGTCCTTTTTGCATTTATCATAATATTTTGACTTTCGAAGATATTTTTTAGGTTTGAAAAAACCGTATGCTTGAGGTGTGTAGATAGCAGTTCTACAGAAGGCCCAAGCCTGTCTTTTGATTTGTTCTTGTAAGGTTACTTCCTTACATCGTTTTTCTAATTCTTGAAAGACGAACATTATTCTAGGACCAATGCCTAATTTAGGTATTGATCCATATTGAATGTTCCAATCTTCTTGTAATTTGTGACCTAAGTCACCTGGTAATTTAGAGAAATATTTGTTACACAAATCTTCATCCATGGCTTTACCAGTTTGTGCTAGTGTTACTGCAAAATCTTGACTGAATTCCTTTATGTATTTAAAATCATGAATGCTTAGTTGTTAAAGGTTCCTTATGGTTGTATTTTGCATTAAGGTTCCTCCTTTACTGGGATCATTACCTCTGAGTAATAATCTAATAAAACTTGTAAAATTGTATGGGTTATTTTCCAAAGCTTTTTGTTCTGTTACTATGGTTGGATTATCTGTTTTACGACTTTGATAAATGCCTATGGCTAATGAACCCAGGGTAGTTTCGAGTACTGCCCACATGTCCATCTCAGGTTTTTTATTCACTTCCCAATATCTTATTACATTTTGTTCCCAAATAAGAATTTCCTTTGTCCATATGTGACGACCCAAAATTTTTGTACATTTGAAATTGGAATATTTAATTAATTTTAAATATTTAGCGGTTAATTTTTGACGTAAATTTCAAATATCAGTATTTATGCGATAATTAAATATTGAATTTAATTATCGGGATTGGGTAAATTATTGAATCTGGAATTTTAAGCCTGTTGAAAATCATTTGAAGCTTATAAAATTTATATCGATTACATTGAAGATAATAGAAGTTTTAAAATTGAATTTAACACTGATTTATTCGGCTTTAAGAATATATCGTTTTAAATTGAATTTAAAAATAACCTTCCGAGGCATAGTCTCGGAATCCGACGAAACCAGTTCCATTGAGTCCGTAATATTGGATTATTGTCGGATTTCAAATTTCATACTGATCGGAGCTAGTGTGTGAGTATACGATATACAAACGCGCTGGGATTTTACGGGTTTTCCTAATCGAATCGAAGGAGATTTATAACCTCGTCCCTTCCTTTGCAAGCCTAAAATAATAAAATAAAAATATATATGTTTTACTCGTGGCTTCTTCTGAAAGCCAAACCGAAATGTTTTTTTTATATATATAATCACGCAACCTTTATTCTTCCCTCTTTATGAACCGAGCTTCATCTCTCTAGAACAAACGAAATCAAAGCATAAATAATAATAATAAAAAATAAGTAATGGCTGAAAATCGCGTGTTCCTCTTCTCTCTCAAAATCTTACTATGGCCGAGCTCGATGCGCTTAACTCGAGCCCCTTTTCCTCTGTTTCTTTCGGTTTCACGAAAATTCTATCAAACTCGCGAATTCGATTTTGAAAATGGGGAAGTGGGTTACTGGTTGCGCGAATTTGTGGCTGCGACTTAGACTGTAGGGGAGGGGTTTCGCGATTTGGGAGGCTTCGCGTTCGTTTGGACTTCGCGAAATGTTGGGTCGCCGAATCGAGTGGAGTGGAGGCATTCGCGTATGGCGGTTGCGAGGCGTTCGATTCGATAGCAGCGAGTGGATCGATTTGGGGAACTACATCGCCGTGATAGGTGGTGTTAACTCGGTGTATTCCCTTGCGAGCTCAGCCGTGTGTCAGAGGGGGAGGCTGTCTCGATGGAATTTTGGTTTGTAAGGTATTGCAGTATTTTATTTTAATTTAAATAAAATTTATATATGGATGTATAGTGTAGTGAAATTAAAATTTTAGTTTACAGTAAGGGTTATGTTTTTATTTTATTTTATCTGTTTCTACATTTAAATAATTAACCAGTAAACAGGAAAATAATATTTATGGATAAGAGTTAGAAAATCGGAACTTTAAATGGTAATATAAATTATTTTTATAGGTGTAGCTTCAAAGATAATATTTTGGGAAATTATATAAGGATTTGAAAAAAAAGAGAAGAAGAGAATTTGTGTTGAATTTAAGCTACTAGTTAGAATTTAATAAAGTAAAACTTGTAATAAATTGTTTTGGTTAATTCACATGCCAATAAATCTTGAATTGTTTATTCAAGGTCAAATTCGTGAGGGAACGAGTCGAGATTGGATCGGATTGTAAATTATAAGGGGCAAAGGTGAGTTAATCTCACTCAGTTAATTTAAAATTAAATTTAAATAATTGTTTGAACTGCTTGAATTGATTTATGTGCTGTAGTGTGGTATATATAATTAGAATTGGCATTTTATATTGTGCTAACGTCTGTGGATGCAGGGAAAACAGGTTGGAGGGATCCAACTGGATCCCTCGGCATTTATTTAAATTACCCTGTTATGATGATTTGATATTTTATGATGGATTATGTTGGAAAATTGAATGCTATGGTTTGATTGGATAATTGAGTATAATGAATTTCCAGGAAAAAAATATATAACTTGGATGTTGGAAAGAAAAGAAAGAAAATGAATTTGTAAGTAAAATAATTATGGAAATTTGAATAACTTTAAGAATGAAAAAATAAAATAAAATAAAGTGACATAAGAATTTTAATTAACAAATCTTGAATATAGAAAGGATATTTTTGAATTAATTGAAAGTTAATGAATTGTAAACTCAAATGCTAATATCTCAAAGAACAGAACATTTATTTTAAATGTAAGATTTTAAATTTTTAAAGGAACAAAGAAGGAAATGGGAAAAGCCTGAAATTTGTATATTTCAGTTAAAAGATTTAAAATCAAACAGAAAATAATAATAATAAAAATAAAGTCCATAATTAATGAATTTTGAAATGAACCGAGCAAGTAAAGAAATTTATTTCAAAGAGAATGAATTGGAAATCAATTGGGAAAATTGATTTAAGTGCTTGAAGCTGGAATTCTCTCTGGATGGCCAAGTACACGTTTTTAAAAGTAAATTTGTAAATATAAATTAAATTTTTTAAAGTTGTTTTAAAGAAAGCAAGTTTTGTAAAATTATTATTTCTAATATTCAATTTCTAAAGCAAGTATTCCTTTTAATATATTATAGCATTAATTATTTCAAAGTGACTTAGTATTTGTTTTAAAAGTGGAAACCTGGTTTTATATTTTTAAAGTAACCTTATTTTCTTAAATTCATATGGTATGTATTTTTAACAAATTATTTAAGTAGTTTTATCCTAAATGTTTTAAAGTATATATTTCAAAGTAAAGTGTTCTATATTATTTTAAAATCCATTTTCGTGCTTGGTGATTTCAGAGGAGATAGAAAATAATTGGGAAAGTTTATTCTGAAAGGAAAGATGGTTTTGAAACTGTTTTCAAAGGATTGAAAATAGAAATATATCTTGTGAAGATATTTTTAGGTTAATAAATAATTTGGGAAATTATTTAATGTTGGATGGATGTTTGTGAATATTAATTGATAGTTAAAGAACCGACTATCAATATTGGACAAATACGTTGATCGTTTCGAAGAAACCGGGATCGAGATTTATTTCTCGAAAACCACTTCGATCCGGTTTGTACGTTTCGTGAAAACGATTTTGGATTCGAAGATGGAGCAGTGAAGTGCAATGGCTAGTTGCTACTAATCCTGAGCATATTTCCAAAAATGGATGTAGTAGGAATAGTGCCTTTGGTTCCGTTCGAACCCGGGACGGACTTGTATGGATGAATGCTTGCGAAACATCGTCAGGTGGACGATGGGCATTCTAAGCGATATGTTCTATAAAGGTAACGCTTAGCCTCAAGCCTCATCAAATGGGAATGACTGAAAATCAAGGGATATGCAGCAAGGTTAGGTGGGTCATGCCCAAGCAGGACAAGATATTTCCCATGTCTAGATGTCCCTTTTTATTCGGCTTAGTGGGTGGTTGGTCGCGCCAACCACGGGGTTTATCTTGTTCGAGACTGTTCAGTAAGGAATGGTTCCGGCCTTGTGTTGCAAGGGAGCGGGCGTACTCCTCGGTACGGTGATCTAGGCCCCATACTGTGACAGGTGGTACCCCAGTGCCTAGTCATTGGTTGGAAATCCATTCTCCCTATGAGCCTTGTACGAGTTTTGTTTGTATTACCCACTCTGTGGCTAGTAGCTGGAATTTAATCATGTAACAATTTCGGCTATTTTATAAGTATTTGTATATAGACCCTATTATAATATCAAAGGATTTCTATAAAAAATGTTTTAGCTATCATAGGGTAAAGACCCGACATGTTTATTTGTGGCATGGTCTTACAAGATGCTTTTTTTTTCAAAGGATTTTCGAAACTTTAATAATCAATTGGGTGTGATTTTCTCACGCTGGTATTCCAAACTGACTCGGGTGTTATTTAACTATAATGCTCGGGTCAGACCGAGTATTATAGAATACAGGATATGATGCTATGGAGCTCAGGAGACGAGCTGGATTGACGATACGTACATTCGTACTTGTATATATATATTCCGCAGTTGAGTTGTTGTGTATCCATTTGTATGACATTGATGTTGAGCTGTGACTGATGTACTCTGACGATGTAATGTATGTAAACGGATATATTTGATTTCGAGTAAAGATTATTTATTATCTATTATATTTTATTCCGCTGCGATGGTTAGATTCTGTTATTGTTTTCTATTCTCTTCTTCTACCTCTTCTTCTTTAACCCAAATGGTTCGTATTTCTGTACAGCTTGAGTTGTTTGTTGTAGAATAGTGTTGACTCAAGGGGTACGGATTTGCGGGTCGTTTCACTTGGTATCAGAGCTTAGGTTGGAGATAACCTTGGATCTGGTGGGAATTACTCATTTAAAATAGAGTCCGTAGTACTCTATAATGAGTTTGAGCGTATTAATAGATATGAGCGCGTATTTGTTAGTGAATATAAATTGTTTTAATATTGTGTTGATTGGTTTATTGAGTGGCATATGAACCTTCGTCGACATAGTCTGCGCAACTGTATCGAAGGGGTTTCTAAACGCTTGAATGGAACAATCGACACGATATTGTTTTAAATATGGGTGAATGAAATAATTTTACCCAAAAACATATTTTGATATAAGAAAAGTTTATGTAAACTATTTTAGCTAATATATGGTTGCTTGGATGTTAGGAAGGATAATATGAAAGTATTATCATGGTTAAGTGAAAATTTAACTAGAAATTGAAATATAATTAAAAATTTGAGGGACAAATTCATTATAAAATGCAATTTATAAATATGAATTATAAATGTAAATTATAAATTGAAATATAATTAAATGGGAATTTGTATAAGCATAAACTATACAAATACATTATAGCTAAAATTTGAATTAAAACAGAATTTGAAACTTTAAATCCTGGAGATTTTGGAAGTGTTTTGAAGATAAATACTGGCATTATTGTTTTGGAGGTATTTCTGAAAAGAAATTTGTTTTAAGTGAATTTTGGGAAGTAATATAGCATTGAAATCACTTGGATTATTGGAAAATAATTCTGATGATGACGGCCGCATCATCAGTATTCATTTTCGAATTTCTAAGTGACGGATTGCTGCCAAATTGATTTGTTCAGGAAAAACGAGTTGCTTTTGAAAATTTCAAAGAAAATTTGTCGAGAATATAACCAGGATTGGTTTAATTTTTGAGAATTTTGATTTTTGCGATGTTGGAGATTTCAAAATAAATTTGAAACCAAAGCCGGAAGTTTAAAAATCCTGATAAGATGGGTTGTAAGCTTATAATTGAGATGATTTTTAATCAGGAAGGGAATATAAGCTTTGAATGTTGGAATTTAAATTTAAAGAGAAAGGTTAAAAATGAAATTAACTTGGATTGGAGAATAAAATTTGACTGGATTGAAATTAATGGAATAAGCTGAAAATAATATCCTGCTGTATTCGAAATAAGTTGAAATCAAATTTAGTTAAATAAATCTGAGTTAAAATAAAAAATTGAATTGGAATAAGGGTTCAATTGAATTATTGAATGGAATTAGATTCTTACCTGAATAAATGGAAATAAGTGGGATAAGGATTGGAATTGGAATAAATAAATCAAAATAACTTATAAAAGAATTAAAATGCATGGAATAAAATATGTTTGGGTTGTAAATAAGCATAAGGCTTGAGTTAAAAATAAAAGATGAATATATTCAAGTCTAGAATGCATGGAATTGTGTAAATAAAATGTTGTGACTTATAACATCAAATAGTGAGATATAAAATCCCAAAATAAATATAGTTTGATGTATTGCAAAATAAAATAAAAATCAAAACTTGGATTATAAAATAAATTTGAACCCAAGAAAAATTAAATGAAGAGATTTTGGGGTTAAAATCAAGTTCTGGATTATATGTTGGGGAAAAACTATTTAGATAATAAATTAGATGATGGAATATGTAATGAGAACTCAATGCAGTTAAATAAAAGCTGAACTGTGAGATAATAAGGAAGATTTGAAGGAAAACTCAAGTTATAAAATTTAATTCGATTCAAATTGTCGATGAATTGAGAATAAGATTGAATTGTGAGTTCATAAAAGTGAATGGTAAATTGAAAATGGATAGTGGATTTGGAACCTGGGCTATGAATTAAAATCTTAACCTGAGATGTTAACAAATTAAAAATAATTGGGAATGTATCGAATAAAAATGAAATTAGATTAAAATAGTAATGGTATGAATTGCAAATAAAATCCAAATCAGTGGAAATAAGTTGGAAATGGCTTTGTGATAAATTGAATGAGTTGAATCTGGGAAGTTAAATTCTATAATAACCAATCAAATGAAATTGCAAATTTAAAATGAGATTGGATTGAAACAAAATCAAGTTAAATTGAAAAGAGAACTTGTTTGCAAAATGAGAATGAGATTAAGTTTAAAATTTGAATAAATTGAAGGAAATTGACATAAGCTAAATGAATGAAGGAGAGTTGAATTGAATTTAACTTAAACAAAATTTAATAATATTGGATTGGTTTAAAATCAAGTGGAAATGAATTTTTAATCGAAATAAAATTCGGTGTGTTATAAATAATATTAATGGAATGAAATTTCTAGAATAAATAATTGTAAACCATTTAAATTATTAAGAGATTGAACTAACTTGAGACAATAAGAAGAAAAAAAAAATATAGAATGTTTCACGTTTACTAGAATGGTTTAAGTAAATGTGGATAAACTAGTTATATTGAATAAATAAATGATGGAATAAGTAAGTATCAAATGAAATGTGGTTTAAATAAGTTGAGAGATGGTTATTGAATGAAATAGCTTGGATTGTCTTCGAGCTAAATAAAATAGTTTGGAATAAACAAATTTGGAATGAAATGTAAATAAATGGATTGTATAAAATTTAAATGGAATGTGTCGAGCAAAATAAATGATTGTGAATGGATTAAAATAAAAAGGAAATTTAATTGGTAATGAAGATGAACCTAAATTGTTAATGGTTTTGGATGAACTAATTGGTTAATAAAATGGAATGCGAGTGAATGGATTCAAATTTAAAATGCAATGAGAATGAGAATATATGAATTGTGAATAAATTTAAAAATGGAATAGAATTAAGTATAAATTGAGTTGAAATCAATTTAAATTGGTTATAAAACATAAATATTTGTTTGTTCACATAGATTTTGTCAAATTTGCATAGAATAAATATCATTGGATGTAAGTGGAGGTGATTAAAATTTTATGAATTAATAGGAGTGAAATAAATTGCTTTTGAACGCAATGGAATTAAATATGAATTGAGTTTGCTTAAGAATAAATTAAATGTAAGCGATTCAGTTTAAACCATTCAAATTGAATGAAAATGGTTTGTAAATTAATTGAAATGGTTGAATTACTATGAAAATTGTATAAATTGCTTATGGAAAATGTTGATGTGCATTTCTTTTAGAATTCATAAGTTTTCACCATTGTAACTAAGTGAAATATAGTTAAACTGCATATATTTGGCACTTACATGTTCAAATTGAGTAAGTACAGGTACCTAGAAGCCGTATGGCTGGATTTGGGTTGCATTAACTGCTAGATAAATAAGCTGCTTGCTTAAAATGCTAAATAAGGTACGCCTACGCAATTGAAATAGGAAATATGAACTGTTTTTGGTTTTTCCGACCGTGTGGGTCGATGTATATATATTTATCTCTTTTGTCAAATTGCAAAAGCTCCTCCGTACAAAGGGGACTCTGCCAAAAAAATTCGAAAATTTTGGGAGTTAGAAATTTTTTGGAAATTTCGAAAAATTTTGTTAACGACAAAACAATTTCAAACTAGAAATTGAAATAAGTTAGTGAATGAAACTAACTAAAATAATAACATGAATCGTTATAAATGAAAAAAAATTTAAAGTTTAGAGTTGAAGATGAATTGAATTCATATGAAAATGAAAGTATCGATTTAAATAGAAATAGATATAAACTAAAGTGGTAAAGTGAAATTAAGATAAAAAAGTATAAAATGCTTATGTTAACTTAAGTAAGGAATGGTCAATTCTTAATTAGAAATTGAATATTGCGAATATATTCTAAGTTGATATTTAGAAGAATATTGAAGTCGATAAAATGTTTTTTACTGTTGTGATTGGATATTAGTACTAAGCAGGTATGCAGGTATTATAAAGGACAAAGAAATTTGATTTGATATCAAAAGATAAAATTTGAAATGCTCGACAAAAGGTATGTATTTAAATTTGGTGTGAAATTTGATTGGGATTTTGGATTGAGCCACTTGGCTTTTTGTTTTCTTTTTGGATTTGGGAGGCCGTTGTACCGAGCTAGCCGCGCAAAGGAGACGCTGGCGAAATTTTTTGGAAATTTAGAGAGTTAGAAAAATTTTGAGAAAATTTTGAGAATTCAAAATGTGGTTTTAAGTTGAAACTCGAATGACTGAACGAATGGTATAGTTTGAAAACTATGGGAAAGTGAGAAGTTAATAGGAATAATAACGGGTCTTTTATAAAAAGATGGTTAGTAAAATGTTGGATTGTTTGGTTTTGGGAATAAGTAAGCGGGTATTGGATCATTCTTCCTAATTAGTAATTTCGGGGACGAAATTCTTTTAAGGGGGGAGGAATGTGACGACCCAAAATTTTTGTACATTTGAAATTGGAATATTTAATTAATTTTAAATATTCAGCGGTTAATTTTTGACGTAAATTTCAAATATCAGTATTTATGTGATAATTAAATATTGAATTTAATTATCGGGATTGGGTAAATTATTAAATCTGGAATTTTAAGCCTGTTGAAAATCATTTGAAGCTTATAGAATTTATATCGATTACATTGAAGATAATAGAAGTTTTAAAATTGAATTTAACACTGATTTATTTGGCTTTAAGAATATATCGTTTTAAATTGAATCTAAAAATAGCCTTCGGAGGCACAGTCTCGGAATCCGACGAAACCAGTTCCATTGAGTCCATAATATTGGATTATTATCGGATTTCAAATTTCATATTGATCGGAGCTAGTGTGTGAGTATACGATATACAAACGCGCTGGGATTTTACGGATTTTCCTAATCGAATCGAAGGAGATTTATAACCTCGTCCCTTCCTTTGCAAGCCTAAAATAATAAAATAAAAATATATATGTTTTACTCATGGCTTCTTCTGAAAGCCAAACCGAAATGTTTTTTTTTATATATAATCACGCAACCTTTATTCTTCCCTCTTTATGAACCGAGCTTCATCTCTCCAGAACAAACGAAATCAAAGCATAAATAATAAAAATAAAAAAAAATCAGTAATGGCCGAAAATCGCGTGTTCCTCTTCTCTCTCAAAATCTTACCATGGCCGAGCTCGATGTGCTTAACTCGAGCCCCTCTTTCCTCTGTTTCTTTCGGTTTCACGAAAATTCTATCAAACTCGCGAATTCGATTTTGAAAATGGGGAAGTGGGTTACTGGTTGCGCGAATTTGTGGCTGCGACTTAGACTGTGGGGGAGGGGTTTCGCGATTTGGGAGGCTTCGCTTCGTTTGGATTTCGCGAAATGTTGGGTCGCCGAATCGAGTGGAGTGGAGGCGTTCGCGTATGGCGGTTGCGAGGCGTTCGATTCGATAGCAGTGAGTGGATCGATTTGGGGAACTACGTCGCCGTGATAGGTGGTGTTAACTCGGTGTATTCCCTTGCGAGCTCAGCCGTGTGTCAGAGGGGGAGGCTGTCTCGGTGGAATTTTGGTCTGTAAGGTATTGCAGTATTTTATTTTAATTTAAATAAAATTTATATATGAATGTATAGTGTAGTGAAATTAAAATTTTAGTTTACAGTAAGGGTTAAGTTTTTATTTTATTTTATCTGTTTTTACATTTAAATAATTAACCAGTAAACAGGAAAATAATATTTATGGATAAGAGTTAGAAAATCGGAACTTTAAATGGTAATATAAATTATTTTTATAGGTGTAGCTTCAAAGATAATATTTTGGGAAATTATATAAGGATTTGAAAAAAAGAAGAAGAGAATTTGTGTTGAATTTAAGCTACTAGTTAGAATTTAATAAAGTAAAACTTGTAATAAATTGTTTTGGTTAATTCACATGCCAATAAATCTTGAATTGTTTATTCAAGGTCAAATTCGTGAGGGAACGAGTCGAGATTGGATCGGATTGTAAATTATAAGGGGCAAAGGTGAGTTAATCTCACTCAGTTAATTTAAATTTTAATTTAAATTTAAATAATTGTTTGAACTGCTTGAATTGATTTATGTGTTGTAGTGTGGTATATATAAATAGAATTGGCATTTTATATTGTGCTAACGTCTGTGGATGCAGGGAAAACAGGTTGGAGGGATCCAACTGGATCCCTCGGCATTTATTTAAATTACCCTGTTATGATGATTTGATATTTTATGATGGATTATGTTGGAAAATTGAATGCTATGGTTTGATTGGATAATTGAGTATAATGAATTTCCAGGAAAAAAATATATAACTTGGATGTTGGAAAGAAAAGAAAGAAAATGAATTTGTAAGTAAAATAATTATGGAAATTTGAATAACTTTAAGAATGAAAAAATAAAATAAAATAAAGTGACATAAGAATTTTAATTAATAAATCTTAAATATAGAAAGGAGATTTTTGAATTAATTGAAAGTTAATGAATTGTAAACTCAAATGCTAATATCTCAAAGAACAGAACATTTATTTTAAATGTAAGATTTTAAATTTTTAAAGGAACAAAGAAGGAAATGGGAAAAGCCTGAAATTTGTATACTTCAGTTAAAAGATTTAAAATCAAACAGAAAATAATAGTAATAAAAATAAAGTCCATAATTAATGAATTTTGAAATGAACCGAGCAAGTAAAGAAATTTATTTCAAAGAGAATGAATTGGAAATCAATTGGGAAAATTGATTTAAGTGCTTGAAGCTGGAATTCTCTCTGGATGGCCAAGTACACGTTTTTAAAAGTAAATTTGTAAATATAAATTAAATGTTTTAAAGTTGTTTTAAAGAAAGCAAGTTTTGTAAAATTATTATTTCTAATATTCAATTTCTAAAGCAAGTATTTCCTTTTAATATATTATAGCATTAATTATTTCAAAGTGACTTAGTATTTGTTTTAAAAGTGGAAACCTGGTTTTATATTTTTAAAGTAACCTTATTTTCTTAAATTCATATGGTATGTATTTTTAACAAATTATTTAAGTAGTTTTATCCTAAATGTTTTAAAGTATATATTTCAAAGTAAAGTGTTCTAAATTATTTTAAAATCCATTTTCGTGCTTGGTGATTTCAGAGGAGATAGAAAATAATTGGGAAAGTTTATTCTGAAAGGAAAGATGGTTTTGAAACTGTTTTCAAAGGATTGAAAATAGAAATATATCTTGTGAAGATATTTTAAGGTTAATAAATAATTTGGGAAATTATTTATTGTTGGATGGATGTTTGTGAATATTAATTGATAGTTAAAGAACCGACTATCAATATTGGACAAATACGTTGATCGTTTCGAAGAAACCGGGATCGAGATTTATTTCTCGAAAACCACTTCGATCCGGTTTGTACGTTTCGTGAAAACGATTTTGGATTCGAAGATGGAGCAGTGAAGTGCAAGGGCTAGTCGCTACTAATCCTGAGGATATTTCCAAAAATGGATGTAGTAGGAATAGTGCCTTCGGTTCCGTTCGAACACGGGACGGACTTGTATGGATGAATGCTTGCGAAACATCGTCAGGTGGACGATGGGCATTCTAAGCGATATGTTCTATAAAGGTAACGCTTAGCCTCAAGCCTCATCAAATGGGACTGACTGAAAATCAGGGGATATACAGCAAGGTTAGGTGGGTCATGCCCTAGCAGGACAAGATATTTCCCCTGTCTAGATGTCCCTTTTTATTCGGCTTAGTGGGTGGTTGGTCGCGCCAACCACGGGGTTTATCTTGTTCGAGATTGTTCAGTAAGGAATGGTTTCGGCCTTGTGTTGCAGGGGAGCAGGCGTACTCCTCGGTACGGTGATTTAGGCCCCGTACTGTGACAGGTGGTACCCCAGTGCCTAGTCATTGGTTGGAAATCCATTCTCCCTACGAGCCTTGTACGAGTTTTGTTTGTATTACCCACTCTGTGGCTAGTAGTTGGAATTTAATCATGTAACAATTTCGGCTATTTTATAAGTATTTGTATATAGATCCTATTATAATATCAGAGGATTTCTATAAAGATTGTTTTAGCTATCGTAAGGTAAAAACCCGACATGTTTATTTGTGGCGTGGTCTTACGAGATGCTTTTGTTTTTTCAAAGGATTTTCGAAACATTAATAATCAATTGGGTGTGATTTTCTCACGCTGGTATTCCAGACCGACTCGGGTGTTATTTAACCGTAATGCTCAGGTCAGACCGAGTATTATAGAATACATGATATGATGTTATGGAGCTCAGGAGACGAGCTGGATTGACAATACATACATTCGTACTTGTATATATATATATATATATATATATATATATATATATATATATATTCCGCAGTTATGTTGTTGTGTATCCATTTGTATGACATTGATGTTGAGCTGTGACTGATGTACTCTGATGATGTAATGTATGTAAACGGATATATTTGATTTCGAGTAAAGATTATTTATTATCTATTATATTTTATTCCGCTGCGATGGTTAGATTCTGTTGTTGTTTTCTATTCTCTTCTTCTACCTTGTGACGCCCCACCTCTATACCCACGCTAGACAAGAACACTACGGAGTAATGCCGTCGACTAGCACGAAGAATAAGGCTGTTGATGAGCGACCATCCGTGTAATTGCTTTGCGCGAGCATCGATATGTCAGATAGTATAAAATGCATTTGTTTTCAAGAGAGAAATCCGACATACCGACACAAACTCAAAGCTACTACACAGTGGCTGTAATATCTTCAGAAACAAATATAGAAATAAACATAACATAAATCAGTCACAGATGATTCATATCACAAAGGCGGAAGAAGATATGAATATATAACTAACGCATGGAAGTGTTCATCAGAGTAGTGGTCAAAAAGATCCACAATAATACAAAGGAATAGATACAAGTGCTATACAAAAGAATACAACTATGAGTCTATATCTCAAGTGTATACAACAAAATAAACTACTAATCTAAAGTAGTTAACCAAAGCAAATCCCGGAAGGAAGACAAGCGGAAGCACCTGTAACATCTCGGTCTGACCCGAGTATTATTTCATAAGAAAATAATAAACGGATCAGTCTAGCTATAAATATCAGATGACATGATATAACATACAAGATATGGAATAAACATAATATCCATAATGGCATACTACTATAAGCATGTAAATGATAATCAACAAAAGATTAATCAATATCACAAGAATCTTCTCAAAGATCCAAAGAGGGCATCATACCCTAAACCTGTACTCATAACAAGTCAATGATATAAATTCCAGAAATCAACACACGAAATCCAGAAATCACAAAAAGGTATGTGTGAGTGGAATCACACAAGTGGTGTCTAGGCTAACCGAAAAGGTATGTGCGAATGGAATCGCACAAGTGGTGTCTAGCCTAACCAAAAACCAAAAAGGTATGTGTGAACGGAATCACACAAGTGGTGTCTAGGCTAACCGAAAAGGTATGTGCGAATGGAATCGCACAAGTGGTGTCTAGCCTAACCAAAAAGCAAAAAGGTATGTGTGAACGGAATCACACAAGTGGTGTCTAGGCTAACCGAAAAGGTATGTGCGAATGAAATCGCACAAGTGGTGTCTAGCCTAACCAAAAAGCAAAAAGGTATGTGTGAACGGAATCACACAAGTGGTGTCTAGGCTAACCGAAAAGGTATGTGCGAATGGAATCGCACAAGTGGTGTCTAGCCTAACCTCGCAAACAAAGAGACATCGCACATTGCTAGTCTAAACCACAAAGATGATCGTCATGGTCAACGAGAAGTGTCAATTACACTAAGCTAGTAAATATAAAAGTTTAGCTTCATGTCCCATAACCACTTGCTTAACTTAAACATTTACGAACAAACTGTAAATCTCCACTAGAAAAATGTCACAAGTGGTTCAATCGAACAAGTCCAAAAATTAACCAACGAAGTAAACGCAAGCGTTTCATACCACTTGTTTTACTAAGTCGTTTAATTAGATTTCTCATATGAGTGAGGTAGAGGTTTGTATATACTAATAGATTGGAAATCGGTTTGAGAAAACGAGCTTTGTAATGAAATAGTGTTGAAATCATTTGAAGAAAGAGTTTTGATATTTACTACTAGTATAGAAAACCTTTATATTTTAAAGTGACAAATCATAGAAGTGATTGTAGAAACAATCGGGCATAAAAATTCACATTCGAAGACGTGAATAAAATCCAAAGAAATCGATATCAAATCCATCAAAGTGGTTATATCTAAAATTCCCAAAGAAAAGGTCATCAAAGTCGATAATAAATGACAACAACAAAAGGGAGACAACACGAATCGATTAAAGTTGGATATTCAAACGAATTAGCAACATAAGCTAATCTGGCAAATAGTAGCAGGTCGGTCGACCTGACTCCCTGAGTCGGTCGACCGAACCAGAGGTTGGAAGTGCTGAGGCACCAGGTCGGTCGACCGGCCCAGGGGGCTCGGTCGGCCGAAGCCTGTAACCAGCACTTCCAAACAGAGGCAGGAAGTGCCTGGACTACAGGTCGGTCGACCGGCCCAGGGGGCTCGGTCGGCCGAACCTGTATGCTTGCACTTCCTACCCTATTTCAAAAGAGGTGCAACTCTCGATCAAATTGCAATCGCACGAGCAACGGCGCTAAGGGTTTATGCCAATCGACTACCCGGCCCTATATGCTCCTCGATGCATCACCAAAAACATGTTCAAACATGAAAGTTAGGATTTTTAACGAGTTGAACTCAAAACACTAAAAATTGGAATATTCACAAAAGCAATCCAAATCAAAATCAAATGCATATGAATAAGTGTTAGGAATTCATACCTAACAATCGAAAGTAATTCATAGACTTAGATGTGAGATTAAAAATCTCACCTTTGAATCCGAAATCAATGAATGAGAAGCTTGAAGACAAGGGAAGATCAACCACACTTCAATCTCAACACGAGAAGCTTGAATCTAAGCTTAAAAGAGAAACATTTCCTAAATTAGGTTTAGGAATTTTCTGAAATCAAAGATAGAATGAGTTGGAGAAGAAGAAGAGGAAGCTTACCAATGGGTTCTCATGAACTTTGGAGCTAGGAGATGGATTTGCAAAGGAAGCTAGGGCTTGGAGTTTTAATTTCCACTCTCCACCTCCATTATTCTCTTGAGCTTAAGAGTGTTAGGAAATGAGGGGTGAATGAAGAGGAGAGGGTTGGGACTGAATACATAAGTGGGGTTATTGGGCTCAGCCCAAACCAAAGCCCTAAGTAAAAAGTGACCAAAATCAACTTTCTCCAAACATATCGAAGCTTATACTCAAAAAGGTCGCAAACGTCATTTTGAAATCAATGGGGGTGGTCTCGAGTCCAAATTCGACTGTTTGCACAAAGTAGCTTTTCAGACCAAAATCCGATGAACGGTGAAATATTTAAAAAAAATATTTAAATATATAATCGATAAATATGCGGGTTGTTACAGACTCCCCTCCTTAAAGAAATTGCGTCCTCGCAATAATTAAGAAGGAAATATATAGTAACAACCATGGAAGCATATCAACACAAACGAAAATTTGAATCAAGAAGTTCACCATAAAGAGCACGAAGGAGTAAATCCGAAAGTTTTCATTCGATGAATTCTTAAGATTTCACAAGAGCAATCCTTAGGATTTGAGAACCATTGAACTTTTATCAAAAAGAATATCTTTATATCGAAGGCGCTCAATCTCCGAAGCAATGATGCAAACAGAATGTTGCTCAAAAGTCAAATTTGGAGAAACTTCAATCCCTCAATAACACCGGGCTCAAGAATAAAAACCGGAAACATAAAAGCATTTCCATAGTTAAAAGACGTGAAAAACGTCAAGAATAGAAGAAAATTGAGCCAGTGCAACGGCGTAGTACAAAAACGGTATGCCCGAGAAACTAGAAACTCAAATAATTTGGGACATCAGCGTAGTACAAAAACGGTACGCCCAATGAACCAAAGCAAAGACATTGATGTAGTACATACGGTACATCCAATGAATCAAATAGCAAAAACATTGATGTAGTACAAACGGTACATCCAATGAATCCAAAAGCAAAGACATTGATGTAGTACAAACGGTACATCCAATGAATCAAATAGCAAAGACATTGATGTAGTACAAACGGTACATCCAATGAATCAAATGAGACGGAACATCGATGTAGTATAATAACAGTACATCCGATGAACCGAACACCATAAAAGAACACCGGACACTAGTCCATAAAAGGAATAAGATAAAGCTCAATAAAACGAAGTATACCAAAACGTCCGATGAACTTGATAGATAGATAATTCCATTCAGACAACATCAAAGAATCAACCACTTGTTGCTTAAGACAAAGCGCATTGGCAACATGATTTCCCTTCTCGGGAATAAAAGAATATCAAGATCATAAGATGCTAGGAACTCGAGTCAACATGAAGTTCCTTATGAGAAAATAAATATTCCAAAGATTTATGATCGAGGTAGAGAACAAATTTCTCATCCAAATATGATGATGCCAAATTCCAAAAGTAAAAACAATAGCCGCGAGCACTAGATCATGAGTGGCATATCTAGTCTCGATAAGCTATAATGATTTAGAAGCACAAGTGATAGCACGTTATCTTATGTAAGAGAACGACATCCAAACCAATACGACTAGTATCGGTACAAATAGCAAAGTCTTGGTTCCCCTTCAGGAATCACAAGAATAAGAGTTTCGAAAAGAAAGAATTTCTTTTAAATAGTCTTCTTTCCCATAAAGTTAAACTTTAAAAATTACACTTATCTTTATGCAATTATCTTTCTAGAAAAATTTTACGTTTTACAAGTCAATACATCGTGTCTGATTGTCTCATCAAAGCGTTTAGGAAATTCCTATCGATAACGTTGATCAAGCGCATCGACCAAAATTCTTAAAGCACTCAACGGGCAGTACAATCACAAAATCATCTTTTATAGGATAAACAAATCTCTTAAAAAGTTTTAAGAATATTCTTTGTTCATTTCAAGAACAAAATCCAGTTTTACTTATAAATAAATCTTATGAAAAAGATTTGAAAATTTTTAAATTATTATTTTCATCCAAAATCAGTAAATACAAGAATAGTCTCATCGAAATATTCATAGAATATTCGATTTATAAAATGGATGAAATAAGCTGGACAAATTGAATGACATAATAAGTCATTCATAAGAATCATAACGAGTGCGGAATGCGGTAAGTGGAATGCTAATTTCCGCAACTCGTAGCAAACGAAAATCGGTGGCAAGGACGAACTAGAAAGACCTTAACACCACACAAAAGATTTCTTAGGTGATAATCCTAAGACAAGCTCAAAAATACCGGAAAATTTCTCTAACTACATAAATGAGAGAAATAACACTTTCCTTATAAGTGGGCTTAAGGAAGAAAATGATGCCATCAAGTTGGAATCAAAATCATAAAGGAAAATAGAAATCTGCTTAACAGATTGAAAATGTCAAAGATGAATAGTCCACACGGGACAAAGGGTATGGCCTCATAATAATTAAGCCAATCCTTACAAAAGTAAATTCCGAAGCCTAAGTAAAAATCGGCTTGGAAAGAAAAATCACATAAAATAATTTCGACATAAATAAAGACAAATTGAGTGTTGCGGATCTACCATCCGGATTCACAATCCTCAAAGAAGTCATCAAGCCCAAAATGTTTTCAAAGAAAAAGAATCAACAAGTTCTTTTGATATAAAATAGTGAGATGGAACCCATATAAAAAAGAACTCGAATAAGAAGATCACGAAATAAAACAATGCCATCAAGGATTGAGTGAAAAGTACCTTGACCAAGAGAAGAGTTGCTAGGGGCTTGCACAATATTTAGCTTTCTCATGTCCTTGTTCAAAAGTTTGGGACACGTAGATAAAAGATGACCCGGTTTCTTGCAATAGCGACAAGAATGGGGTTTTGGACACATATTCGCATAGTGTTCCATAGAATTACAATTGTAGCATCCTCCACGATTAGGGATTGGAGTCTTTACTACAAAAGTAGTTTGCTTCACTCTCTTATTGGGATTAAGGCTCTTGAAGTTAATATGCCTCTTCTTGGAAGTCCCAATATCACAAACACTTCCTTTACCAACCTCTCCATGAAGAAGAGTAACATCCACCAGCTGATTGAAGGAAACTTCAAGTTTCAAAGGTAGAACCATTTCGGGGTTCTTACTTAAAGCATAGATAAACACTTGATTCTTTACAAGATCCAAAAGTTGTTGAGCAGACATAAATACTCCATCCTGGGGAGTAGAACAAGATTGACCGGCGCTGGGACGGCCAGGTCTAACCATTTCTCTTCTTTAAGAAAGAAAGAAAGAAGAGGAAAAAGTTATTCTCAAGATAAATATCAAGCATAGAGGTGAGATAAAAATCTCACCTTTGCACTAAAATTTATGAAGATGAAGCTTGAAAGCAAAGGGGAATCAACCACTCTTCAAATCCAACTCTAGAAGCTTGATAGATAAAACAAGGAATCATAAAGAAAATAGGATGAATCGGTACGAAGACTCGAATTAAATCCTAAAGCACGACTCCTAAGATGGACTTAGGACGATGATCCTTGTTATAATATTCCATATTGTTCCGAAGTTTGGCTCTGATACCAAGCTGTGACGCCCCACCTCTATACCCACGCTAGACAAGAACACTACGGAGTAATGCCGTCGACTAGCACGGAGAATAAGGCTGTTGAGGAGCGACCATCCGTGTAATTGCTTTGCGCGAGCATCGATATGTCAGATAGTATAAAATGCATTTGTTTATCAAGAGAGAAATCTGACATACCGACACAAACTCAAAGCTACTACACAGTGGCTGTATTATCTTCAGAAACAAATATAGAAATAAACATAACATAAATCAGTCACAGATGATTCATATCACAAAGGCGGAAGAAGATATGAATATATAACTAACACATGGAAGTGTTCATCAGAGTAGTGGTCAAAAAGATCCACAATAATACAAAGGAATAGATACAAGTGCTATACAAAAGAATACAACTATGAGTCTATATCTCAAGTGTATACAACAAAATAAACTACTAATCTAAAGTAGTTAACCAAAAGTCAGAGAAGCAAATCCTGGAAGGAAGTCAAGCGGAAGAACCTGTAACATCTCGGTCTGACCCGAGTATTATTTCATAAGAAAATAATAAACGGATCAGTCTAGCTATAAATATCAAATGACATGATATAACATACAAGATATGGCATAAACATAATATCCATAATGGCATACTACTATAAGCATGTAAATGATAATCAACAAAAGATTAATCAATATCACAAGAATCTTCTCAAAGATCCAAAGAGGGCATCATACCCTAAACCTGTACTCATAACAAGTCAATGATATAAATTCCAGAAATCAACACACGAAATCCAGAAATCACAAAAAGGTATGTGTGAGTGGAATCACACAAGTGGTGTCTAGGCTAACCGAAAAGGTATGTGCGAATGGAATCGCACAAGTGGTGTCTAGCCTAACCAAAAACCAAAAAGGTATGTGTGAACGGAATCACACAAGTGGTGTCTAGGCTAACCGAAAAGGTATGTGCGAATGGAATCGCACAAGTGGTGTCTAGCCTAACCAAAAAGCAAAAATGTATGTGTGAACGGAATCACACAAGTGGTGTCTAGGCTAACCGAAAAGGTATGTGCGAATGGAATCGCACAAGTGGTGTCTAGCCTAACCAAAAAGCAAAAAGGTATGTGTGAACGGAATCACACAAGTGGTGTCTAGGCTAACCGAAAAGGTATGTGCGAATGGAATCGCACAAGTGGTGTCTAGCCTAACCAAAAAGAAAAAAGGTATGTGTGAACGGAATCACACAAGTGGTGTCTAGGCTAACCGAAAAGGTATGTGCGAATGGAATCGCACAAGTGGTGTCTAGCCTAACCTCGCAAACAAAGAGACATCGCACATTGCTAGTCTAAACCACAAAAATGATCGTCATGATCAACGAGAAGTGTCAATTACACTAAGCTAGTAAATATAAAAGTTTAGCTTCATGTCCCATAACCACTTGCTTAACTTAAACATTTACGAACAAACTGTAAATCTCCACTAGAAAAATGTCACAAGTGGTTCAATCGAACAAGTCCAAAAATTAACCAACGAAGTAAACGCAAGCGTTTCATACCACTTGTTTTACTAAGTCGTTTAATTAGATTTCTCATACGAGTGAGGTAGAGGTTTGTATATACTAATAGATTGGAAATCGGTTTGAGAAAACGAGCTTTGTAATAAAATAGTGTTGAAATCATTTGAAGAAAGAGTTTTGATACTACTAGCATAGAAAACCTTTATATTTTAAAGTGACAAATCATAGAAGTGATTGTAGAAACAATCGGGCATAAAAATTCACATTCGAAGACGTGAATAAAATCCAAAGAAATCGATATCAAATCCATCAAAGTGGATATATCTAAAATTCCCAAAGAAAAGGTCATCAAAGTCGATAATAAATGACAACAACAAGAGGGAGACAACACGAATCGATTAAAGTTGGATATTCAAACGAATTAGCAATATAAGCTAATCTGGCAAATAGTAGCAGGTCGGTCGACCGGACTCCCTGAGTCGGTCGACCGAACCAGAGGTTGGAAGTGCTCGGGGCACCAGGTCGGTCGACCGGCCCAGGGGGCTTGGTCGGCCGAAGCTTGTAACCAGCACTTCCAAACAGAGGCAGGAAGTGCCTGGACTACAGGTCGGTCGACCGGCCCAGGGGGCTCGGTCGGCCGAACCTGTAAGCTTGCACTTCCTACCCTGTTTCAAAAGAGGTGCAACTCTCGATCAAATTGCAATCGCACGAGCAACGGCGCTAAGGGTTTATGCCAATCGACTACCCGGCCCTATATGCTCCTCGATGCATCACCAAAAACATGTTCAAACATCAAAGTTAGGATTTTTAACGAGTTGAACTCAAAACACTAAAAATTGGAATATTCACAAAAGCAATCCAAATCAAAATCAAATGCACATGAATAAGTATTAGGAATTCATACCTAACAATCGAAGGTAATTCATAGACTTAGATGTGAGATTAAAAATCTTACCTTTGAATCCGAAATCAATGAATGAGAAGCTTGAAGACAAGGGAAGATCAACCACACTTCAATCTCAACACGAGAAGCTTGAATCTAAGCTTAAAAGAGAAACATTTCCTAAATTAGGTTTAGGAATTTTCTGAAATCAAAGAGAGAATGAGTTGGAGAAGAAGAAGAGGAAGCTTACCAATGGGTTCTCATGAACTTTGGAGCTAGGAGATGGATTTGCAAAGGAAACTAGGGCTTGGAGTTTTAATTTCCACTCTCCACCTCCATTATTCTCTTGAGCTTAAGAGTGTTAGGAAATGAGGAGTGAATGAAGAGGAGAGGGTTGGGACTGAATACATAAGTGGGGTCATTGGGCTCAGCCCAAACCAAAGCCTTAAGTAAAAAGGGACAAAAATCAACTTTCTCCAAACATATCGAAGCTTATACTCAAAAAGGTCGCAAACGTCATTTTGAACTCAATGGGGGTGGTCTCGAGTCCCAATTCGACTATTTGCACAAAGTAGCTTTTCGGACCAAAATCCGACGAACGGTGAAATATTTAAATATATAATCGATAAATATGCGAGTTATTACATACCTCTTCTTCTTTAACCCAAATGGTTCGTATTTCTGTACAACTTGAGTTGTTTGTTGTAGAATAGTGTTGACTCAAGGGGTACGGATTTGCGGGTCGTTTCACCGTAGCTGAGGAGATTGGTTTTCTAGTAGTAGCATATTGTGACTGTATAATTTTCCATATGGTTTTCGTAAGTCTTTACTTATGTAAAGACTTTCATGTGAGTATTCTATTTCTGGTTTAGCTCATTGTTCTCGTTCTAAACCTTCTTTGTATTGAGAATTAGGTTCATTGTCAAACCTATTACATTTATTTGCTGGAATCATTGCTTGATCCATAAAGTTAGTTTCCATAAAGAAATCACTTAATGGAATTTGCTTGTTTAAAATGTCTTCAATTAAAGGCATATTAAAGTATTTAGATAAAGCTGTAAAAGCGTCTTCGTACGTCATGTCAAGTTCCGTTATACATGCTATAAGCATGTCATCTGTTTCTTGTCTAATATTTTCTACTATAATTTTTTTGTTAACAATTTCATGTAATGTTTGTTTACTTTCTGTTTTAAATGTTTCGTCAATTTCCATGTTTATATTATCTTCATATTGTTCTATGTGCTCTTCATCAGCTAGATATCCAAGAATATCTAATTCATCGTCTATTTCTAAGTCTGAATCATATTGGCGAATTGTGGACCATCATCCCAATTCAAGGCGTTTAGCTAATCATCAAACATTTCGTTTATATTAAAGCATTTGCTAATTTCTGATTCAGTGTTTGTTTCTTCTTCATTTTGTTTAAACTTATAATTAATGAATCGTAGATTTGGTTCTCCAAATTAATTTGTGTATAAAACATGTGCTTCTGGAATTAATAAACTTTTATCATCGTCTACAAAATCTTTAAGTTGTCATTCAAGGCCTGCTAAATCTTTTGGATTTATTCTACGTGGCTCTATCATTTTAATACCTTTACTGGTAATATTTTGGACAATTCCATCAAGGTTGATTTTAAATATCATCCATTGTCTGTTACTAGCCTTTCCTATAATTCCTATACTGATAATAAGATTATTACCAATATAATTTTCAAAACCATTTGTCTTAAAACTGAGTTTTAAGTGTTTTAGATCTTCATGCTTTTTAAAATATCAGGTACGTAGTAAACTAAAGCTGATTTATCATTCAAATCTATCTGCATACCTGATGGTAATGCCTTTTCCATATTCGACATCCAAGATTTATCAAGGACATGTGTTAATAGTTTTGTTCCTAATCCTTTTCTGGTTAAGGATTTGATTCTTATGACTATTAAACCTAAGTAGAAGAACCTTTTACCAGTTTTTTTTAATTTCTGAATAGTTTCTAGAGATAAGATGCCTAGAGTAACACTGTTATCAATTATACGTATTTCTTCTTCTCATACACTTCAGATTAGTGTGGTAATAATGTTGGTAACACCCGTTTGATAAAGAATTCTTGGATTTAGCAAATCTGACTGGTTATTATTGCAGATTTCTAGGTTCTGGTCTAAATCTACTTCTTCGTCTAGCTGAATTATTTGTTTTCCTTTTTAGATTTAAATCTTGATAAAATATTAAATATTTCGTCTTTTGGTTTACCACTTGAAGTGGCTTCTGTTAAAGTCCTACAGGGTCCTGAGAATGATTTTCTGTTATTCATGATTTCAGAATCCTAAATTTATAAACTTCTAGATGTCTGTTTTTAACAATTGGTTCTCCTAAACGTAGATTAGATAAATATTCAGAGATTTTATCTAATTCTTGATTAAAAGACTGTTTATTTTCAAGTCGTTCTAGTTTTTATAAGGCTTGAAGATTAAGACTAATTAATATATTAAATATATTTGGGTATTCCTTATCTGAAATACTAATACCAGAATATATTGTAAATCCTTGATTAAGGACTAATTGAGTTGCAAAGACACTTACCTCTTCAATAGCTTTCTGTAAGAATTTATTCACTAACCACTAACGATGTGTTTAATTTCTGTTAAAACTGTTACTATTTGTTATATTTTATCGTCAAATTCAAGTATTCTTGATTTGAGACTGTCTTTGTTTGGATTCGAGCTCAATGGCTTTAAGTTTGTTTGTCTCTAAAAGAAACTTAAGTTTTTTTATTGTTGATTTTTATGGGAGATTTTTCTTCACATTAAATAGACCGTGTAAAATACTTTTGTTTTGATTTTTAACAAAATCAAAATTTTCTACTAACTATTTTAGTGTTCTGTGTTTGTCTCCGATAGACTTGGCAATTATTTCTAAAGTTTTTACTATAGAGTTATTGTATCATTCTAAAGCAATTCCTAGGTTAATAATTAAATCTATTACTGAAATAAACTGTTCGTTGTCGCTGTGTATTATATGTTGAAAACCCTTTTCAAAGTGACAAACAAATTTGTACTTATCAAGGCTAATTATACTACATTCCTTAAAACTGTATTTGAGATTAAGATAATTTAGGCGCTTAATGGGTGAAGGATCAATTTTTTGAAGATTTTCTTACTTTTAGATTTAAAATTCATTTCTCTTATGCATTTAAGTTCTTCTTCGATATATTTTCTTCTGAGAGATCGGCATAAAACAAAGATTAGAAATAAAAGCTTAATTTACATTATTATTAATTTAAAACATGATTAATTCCCTAGTTACTAATCATTTCATTATCTTCGTATTGCTTTAAAGTTTACCATGTTTAGTTGAATAGCGGGATTTACGCCTCCATGCTAATCTAGAAACTAACTCAGAGGGTTTTACATTAAAACAGCATTATTTTTATGAAAATTTGAGCAACTCTAGGAACAACCTTACTCGGATACCAAAATAAAAAAAATTAATAGCAAGCGAACTAAGCATCTCTTTCATTTCTCTTGTGCAATTCTAAGTTCTTCTTCATTCCTTAAAATTTGAGAGATCGTATATAAAAAGAAGTTTTTCTGAATTCTTCCGCATCCACAGCCCGTCTTCTGATCTATATATCACTCTGTCGCATAGAAGCAGTCAAGCTTTCTTGGATCTATTCAGGGAAATTAGGCCAGGTATGCACATCTGTGACTTGGCCTTTTTATTAATTTCTTTAGTTAGAATAATTATTTTTAACCTTGCAGGCTATGTTTTAGGATTATTTGTGAATATGTTAGAAGTTCTCTTCATTTTGTATGATAAAGTGAAGAACTAAAAAAAATTGCTCCCTTTTTATTTTGTTTCCCCTTTATATTTTGGTATCGGAGCAAGGGTGTTCCTGGAGTTACTAAAATTTTCATAAAAATAATACTTTTTAATGTAGAACCCTCTGAGTTAGTTTCTAGGGTAGCATGGAGGTGTAAATCCCGTTATTCAACTAAACATGGTAAACTTTAAAGCAATACGAAGATAATGAAATGATTAGTAACCAGGGAATTAATCATGTTTTAAATTAATAATAATGTAAATTAAGCTTTTATTTCTAATCTTTGTTTTATGTCGATCTCTCAGAAGAAAATATATCAAAGAAGAACTTAAATGCATAAGAGAAATGAATTTTAAATCTGAAAGTAAGAAAATCTTCAAAAAATTGATCCTTCACCCATTAAGCGCCTTAATTATCTTAATCTCGAATACAGTTTTAAGGAATAGTATAATTAGCCTTGATAAGTACAAATTTGTTTGTCACTTTGAAAAGGGTTTTCAACATATAATACACAGCGATAACGAACAGTTTAATTCAGTAATAGATTTAATTATTAACCTAGGAATTGCTTTAGAACGATACGATAACTCTACAGTAAAAACTTAAGAAATAATTGCCAAGTCTCGGAGATAAAAGTAGAACATTAAAACAGTTTGATGAAAATTTTGATTTTGTTAAAAATCAAAATGAAAGTATTTTACACGGTCTATTTAATGTGAAGAAAAATCTCCCATAAAAATCAACAATAAAAAACTTAAGTTTCTTTTAGAGACAAACAAGCCTAAAGCCATCGAGCTTGAATCCAAACGAATTTTGGAAAGTCTCAAATCAAGAATACTTGACGATAAAATAAAATGAATTGAAACTGTTTTAACAGAAATTAAACACATCGTTAGTGGTTAATAAACAAATTCTTACAGAAAGCTATTGAAGAGGCAAGTGTCTTTGTAACTCAACCGGTCCCTAAACAAGGATTTACAACATATTCTGATAATAGTATTTCAGATAAGGAATACCCAAAATTATTTAATATATTAATTATTCTGAATCTTCAAGCCTTAGAAAAACTTGAACGACTTGAAAATAAACAGTCTTTTAATCAAGAATTGGATAAAATCTCAGAACTTTTATCTAAACTAAGTCTAGGAGAACCAATTGTTAAAAAACAGACATCCAGAAGTTTATAAATTTTGGATTCCGAAATCATGGATAACAGAAAATCATTCTCAGGACCCAGTAGGACTTTAACAGAAGCCACTTCAAGTGGTAAACAAAAAGATGAAATAGCTAGTATTTTATCAAGATTTAAATCTAATAAAGAAAAACAAATAATACAGCTAGACGAAGAAGTAGATTTAGACCAGAACCTAGAAATCTACAATAATAACTAGTTAGATTTGCTAAATCCAAGAATTCTTTATCAAATGGGTATTACCAACATTAATACCACACTAATCAGAAGTGTACGAGAAGAAGAAATATGTGTAATTGACAGAAGTGTTATTCTAGACATCTTATCTCCAGAAACTATTCAGAAATTAAAAAACACTGGTAAAAGGTTCTTCCACTTAGGTTTAATAGACATAGGAATCAAAACCTTAAACAAAAAAGTATTAGGAATAAAACTATTAACATTTATCCTAGATAAATCTTGGACGTCGAATATAGAAAAGGCATTAGATTCAGGTATGGAAATAGATTTGAATGATAAAATCAGCTTTAGTTTACTGCATACCTCATATTTTAAAAAGCGTGAAAGATCTAAAACACTTAAAACTAGGTTTTGGGACAAACGGATATGAAAATTATTTTGGTAATAATCTTATTGTCGGTATAGGAATAATAGGAAAGGCTATTAATAGATCAGGGATGAAATTTAAAATCAACCTTGATGGAATTATCCAAAACATTGCCAGTAAAGGTATTAAAATAATAGAGCCATGTAGATTAAATCTAGAAGATTTAACAGGCCTTGAATTGCAACTTAAAGATTTTGTAGACAATGTAAAAGTATATTAATTCCAGAAACACATGTTTTATACACAAATCAATTTGGAGCACCAAATTTACCATTCAGTAATTATAAGTTTAAACAAAATGAAAGAAACAGACACTGACTCAGAAATTAGTGAATGCTTTAATTTAAACGAAATGTTTGATGACCAGCTAAACGCCATGAATTGGGATGATGGTCCACAATTTGACCAATATGATTCAAACTTAGAAATAGACAATGAATTGGATACTCTTGGATATCTAACTGATGAAGAGCACATAGAACAATATGAAGATAATATAAACATGGAAATTGATGAAACATTTAAAACAGAAAGTAAACGAGCATTACATAATATTATTAACAAAAAGATTACAGTTGAAAATATAAGAAAAGAAACAGATGACATGCTATAAGCATGTATAATGGAACTTGACATGATCGAATATGCTTTTACAGCTTTATCTAAATACTTTAATATGCCTATAATTGAAGACGTTTTAAACAAGAAAATTCCATTAAGTGACTTCTTTATAGAAATCAACTTTATGGATCGAGCTATGATTCCAGCAATTAAACGTAATAGGTTTGAAAATGAACCCAGTTCTCAATACAAAGAAGGCCCTTTAGAACGAGAACAATGGGCTAAACCAGAAATAGAATACTCACACCAAAGTCCTTACATAAGTAAAGGCTTATGAAAACCATATGGAAAATTATACTGTCACAATATGCTACTACTAGATAACCAATCTCCTCAGCTATGTCCAGAGGAAATTCTTATTTGTGAACAAAATGTAGTAAGATATTGGGAAGTGAATAAAAAACCTAAGATGGACATGTGTGCAGTACTCGAATCTATCCTGGGTCCATTAGCCTTAGGCATTTATCAAAGTCGTAAAACAGATAGTCCAGCCGTAATGACAGAACTAAAAGCTTTGGGAAATGACCCATACAATTTTACAAGTTTTATCAGATTATTACTCATAGGTAATGGTCCCGGTAAAGGAGGAACCTTGAACAGCTAAGCATTCATGATTTTAAATACATACAGGAATTCAGCAAAGATTTTGCAGTAACACTAGCACAAACTGGTAAAGCCATAGATGAAGATTTGTGTAACAAATACTTCTTTAAATTACCAGGGGACTTAGGTCGCAAATTACAAGAAGATTGGAACATTCAATATGGATCAATACCGAAATTAGGCATTGGTCTTAGAATAATGCTCGTCTTTCAAGAATTAGAAAAACGATGTAAGGAACCAACCTTACAAGAACGAATCAAAAGACAGGCTTGGGTATTCTGTAGAACCGCTATTTACACACCTCAAGCATACGGTTTTTTCAAACCTAAAAAATATCTTTGAAAGTCAAAATATTATGATAAACCCAAAAAAGACAAATATGTTAAACGAAATAAACCAAATGGAAAATGTAATTGTTACATTTGCAGTGACCCAAATCATCTAGCTAACAGATGTCCATATCGCCAAAAATAATCAAAAGAGAGCAAATCTAGTTGATGAAATAGGCGAATTTGACATTGAAAGTTTAAGTGATAATGATGATACGGAATCTATCTACAGCATTGTCTCAGATAATGAAGGTAGCACTTCACAAAATAGCATAACTTACACATTAATGAATAATGAAAATGAATGTGATCATCAATGGATTCAAAATAAGGGAAATGATCATATTCCATGTTTTATCTTTTATCGCTATCCAGAAATAATCAAAAGATTTCAGTGTGATAAATGTTTTATTAAAATTTGTGCAATTCTAAGTTCTTCTTCAGTCCTTAATATTTTAAGAGATCGTATAAAAATAAGTTTTTATGAGTTTTTCTGCATACACAGCGCGTCTTCTGATCTATGTATCGCTCGTATAAAAATAAGTTTTTCTGCATAGAAGCAGTCAAGCTTTCTCGAATCTATTTAAGGAAATTAGACCAAGTATGTACATCTGTGACTTGGCTTTTTTCTTAATTTCTTTAGTTAGAATAACTATTTTTAACCTTGCAGGCTATGTTATAGGATTATTTGTGAATATGTTAGATGATCTCTTCATTTTGTATGACAAAGTGAAGAACAAAAAAAAAATGCACTTTGTAATATATTGAAAACTCTTTAAAAAAATTAATGGCGAACTAAGCTTCTCTTTCATTTCTCTTATGAAATTCTAAGTTCTTCTTCAATCCTTAATATTTTGAGAGATCGTATAAAAAAAATTCTGAATTTTTCCGCATCCACAGCGCGTCTTCTCATCTATATATCGCTCCGCCGCACAGAAGCAGTCAAGCATTGCAGAACCCGTTGAGTTAGTTTCTAGGGTAGTGTGGAGGCGTAAATCACGTTATTCAACTAAACATGGTAAACTTTAAAGCAATACGAAGATAATGAAATGATTAGTAACCAGGGAATTAATCATGTTTTAAATTAATAATAATGTAAATTAAGCTTTTATTTTTAATCTTTGTTTTATATCGATCTCTTAGAAGAAAAAAATATCAAAGAAGAACTTAAATGCATAAAAGAAATGAATTTTAAATCTGAAAGTAAGAAAATCTTTAAAAAAATTGATCCTTCCCCCATTAAGCGCATAAATTATCTTAATCTCGAATACAGTTTTAAGGAAGCAGAATAATTAGCCTTGATAAGTATAAATTTATTTGTCACTTTGAAAAGGGTTTTCAACATATATTACACAGCGATAACGAATAGTCTAATTCAGTAATAGATTTAATTATTAACCTAGGAATTGCTTTAGAATGATACGATACTTCTACGGTAAAAACTTTAGAAATAATTGCCAAGTCTATCGGAGACAAAAACAGAACATTAAAATAGTTAGTTGAAAATTTAGATTTTGTTAAAAATCAATTAATGTGAAGAAAAATCTCCCAGAAAAATCAACAATAAACGAACTTAAGTTTTCTTTTAGAGACAAACAAACCTAAAGCCATCAAGCTTGAATCCAAACGAATTTTGGAAAGTCTCAAATCAAGAATACTTGAATTTGACGATAAAATAAAACGAATTGAAACTGTTTTAACAGAAATTAAACACATCGTTAGTGGTTAATGAACAAATTCTTACAGAAAGCTATTGAAGAGGCAAGTGTCTTTGCAACTCAACCGGTCCCTAAACAAGGATTTACAACATATTCTGGTAATAGTATTTCAGATAAGGAATACCTAAAATTATTTAATATATTAATTATTCTGAATCGTCAAGCCTTAGAAAAACTTGGACGACTTGAATATAAACAGTCTTTTAATCAAAAATTAGATTAAATCTCTGAACTTTTATCTAAACTAAGTCTAGAAGAACCAATTGCTAAAAAACAGACATCTAGAAGTTTATAAATTTTGGATTTAGAAATCATGAATAACATAAAATCATTTTCAGGACCAGTAGGACTTTAATAGAATCCACTTCAAGTGGTAAACCAAAAGATGAAATATCTTGTGTTTTATTAAGATTTAGATCTAAAAAAGAAAAACAAATAATACAGCTAGATGAAGAAGTAGATTTAGACCAGAACCTAGAAATCAACAATAATAACCAGTTAGATTTGCTAAATCCAAGAATTTTTTATCAAACGGTTATTACCAACATTAATACCACACTAATCAGAAGTGTACGAGAAGAAGAATTACGTGTAATTGACAACAGTGTTACTCTAGACATCTTATCTCCAGAAACTATTGAGAAATTAAAAAACACTAGTAAAAGGTTCTTCCACTTAGGTTTAATAGTCATAGGAACCAAAACCTTAACCAAAAAAGGATTAGGAACAAAACTATTAACACTTGTCCTAGATAAATCTTGGGCGTCGAATATAGAAAAGGCATTACTTTCAGGTATGGAAATAGATTTGAATGATAAATTAGCTTTAGCTTACTACGTACCTGATATTTTAAAAAGCGTGAAAGATCTAAAACACTTAAAACTCGGTTTTAAGACAAATGGATTTGAAAATTATATTGGTAATAATCTTATTGTCAGTATAGGAATAATAGGAAAGGCAAGTGACAGATCAGGGATGAAATCTAAAATCAACCTTGATGGAATTGTCCAAAATATTGCCAGTAAAGGTATTAAAATGATAGAGCCACGTAGAATAAATCAAGATGATTTAGCAGGCGTTGAATGGCAACTTGAAGATTTTGTAGACAATGATAAAAGTTTATTAATTCCAGAAACACATGTTTTATACACAAATCAATTTGGAGAGCCAAATTTTCGATTCTGTAAGTATAAGTTTAAACAAAATGAAGAAGAAACAAACACCGAATCAGAAATTAGTGAACGCTTTAATTTAAATGAAATGTTTAATGACTAGCTAAACGCCATGAATTGGGATATTGGTCCACAATTCGACCAATATGATTCAGACTTAGAAATAGACGATGAATTAGATATTCATGGATATCTAGCTGATAAAGAGCACACAAAACAATATAAATATAATATAAACATGGAAATTAATGAAATATTTAAAGCAGAAAGTAAACGAACATTACCTGAAATTATTAACAAAAAGATTACAGTTGAAAATATAAGACAAGAAACAATATGCTTATAGCATGTATAAGGGAACTTGACATGATGTACGAAGACGCTTTTACAGCTTTATCTACTTACTTTAATATGCCTTTAATTGAAGACATTTTAAACAAGCAAATTCCATTAAGTAACTTGTTTATAGAAACCAACTTTATGGATCAAGCTATGATTCCAGCAAATAAACGTTATAGGTTTGACAATGAATCCAGTCCAATACAAAGAAGGCCCTTTAGAATGAGAACAATTGGCTAAACCAAAAATAGAATACTCACACGAAAGCCCTTACATAAGTAAAGGCTTACGAAAACCATATGGAAAATTATACAGTCACAATATGCTACTACTAGAAACCAATCTCCTCAGCTATGGCGAGAGGAAATTCTTATTTGGGAACAAAATGTAGTAAGATATTGGGAAGTTAATAAAAAAACCTGAGATGGACATGTGGGCGGTACTCGAATAGAAACATAATTGCTTTCGAAAAAGTTGAAGGGGGATCTTTCGACTCTGTCATTTTATAAAAGACTAAAAGAATTTATATATTCAAGAAGGGTTTAGAAGGGGATCTTCGAAAGTTTAAACCTTCAAGAGAATTGTTTTAAAATGTTTTCGAAAAAGGTTTTTTAATCCTTTCGACTAAGTCGAAGGGATGCCTTCGATGAAGCCGGAGGGAAAGAACGGATTACTTCTGAACCTCCCATTGTTTTTAAAAAGTTTTATTACCTTTCACAAAGTCGAAAGGTAAACCTTCCGACAAGGTTGGAAGTATACTTTCGGAGGATTGGTTCCAACACCAACACTTCATTGTTTTTGAATGATTTTGAATGGTTTGATTCCGAAAGATCCCGATTTCGAAAGGTTTGATTTCGATAGGTTCTGATTTCAAAAGTTTTGATTTTGAGAGGTTTGATTTTTGAAAGGTTTTAAAGGAGTTACCTTCAACGATTACGAAAGATTTTGAGTTTCAATGATTGAGAAAGGATTTGAGTTTCATTGCTTTCGAAAGGTTTATAAATGGTTTTATAAGGGGGGATACCCCAGGCTTTCGACTAGATTGATAAGAAACCTTCCGACAAGGTCAAAAGGTAGGGCCTTTCGACAAGGTCGAAAGGTATGATTTTATGATGCGATCAAAAGGAAGGCATCCAAAGGTACTAACTTTGAAGGGTTATTTGCTTTCGAATGGGATTTCATTCGAAGGGTTGTGAAGTGTTGTTTTTAGCCATTTTTCTTGAGTAAATTATTGCTAGTTCGAAGGGGCAACTTCGGAGGGTTATTTGCTTTCGAATGGGACTTCATTCGAAGGGTTGTAAAGGGATGTTTTTAGCCATTTTTCTCGTGTAAAGTTTTGCTAATTCGAAGGGGAAATTTCGAAGGGTTATAACATAAATGTAACAACCCGCATATTTATCGATTGTATATTTAAATATTTTATTTAAATATTTCATCGTTCATCGAATTTTAGTCAGAGAATGTACTTTTTGCAAATAGTCGAATTGGGACTCGAGACCCCTTCCATTGAGTTCAAAATGCCGTTTGCGACCTTTTTGAGTATAAACTTCGATATGTTTGGAGTTAGTAGAATTTTGCTACTTTTCACTTAAGACTTTGGGTTGGGTTTCAGCCCATTAACCCCACTTATTACTCTAGCTCAGTCCACCTCTCCACTTCACTTCCTTTCTAATACCTAATACTCAAGCTTTAGCAACAATGGAGAGAGGAATGAGAAATTAAAACTCCAAGCCCTAGTTTTCATTTACAAATCAAGTTCTAGCTCCAAATCAATAGAAGAAGCTTTGGTAAGCCTCCTCTTCTTCTTCTCCAACTCATTCTCTTAGAAATTCCTAAACCTAACTTAGGAAATGTTTCTCTTTTTAGCTTAGATTCAAGCTTGTTGGGTTGAAATTGAAGAGTGATTGTCCTTGCCTTTGCTCTAAAGCTTCTCCTTCATTGATTTGGGTTTAAAGGTGAGATTTTTATCTCACATCTAAGTCTATAACTATCTTCGATTGTTAGGTATGAATTCCTAACACTTATCATGTGCATTTGATTTTGGTTTGGATTGATTTGGTGTATATTTCAATTTTTGGTGTTTTGAAATCAAAATCTACGAAAATCTTATTATGGATATTTGGACATTGATATTCGAGGCATATCGAAAAGCCGTTAAGGCTGGGTTGTCGCTTGGCATAAATCCTTAGTCGTCGTTGCTCGTCTGATCGCTTCCGATATCGTTTGGCATTTTTGACCTAGGTTCAGGGAATGCCCTAAACCACAGTTCCAGACGTTTGAATCCTTAATTCAGACGTCTGAATATTATACTGAAATTTTTTATTCCACAGTGTTCAGACGTCTGAATCAAAATTCCAGACGTCTGAATTTGCTCGTGAGCAACCAGAAAGGAAATAGGCTAAAAAATGCCTATTTCAAACGTCTGAAATATAGGGTTCAAACGTCTGAATTATGTTCTGGAAAACTTTTATTTTTCCAGATTCAGACGTCTGAATCCTTGATTTCAGACGTCTGAATCTGCTGTCTGGGCTTGATATTGCCTATTTAGCTTGAGATTCCAAATTTAATCGATTCGTGTTGTTTCCCTTTTGTTGTTATCATTTATTATCGATTTTGATGGCATTTTCTTCGAGATTTTTGGGAATATCCATTTTGATGGATTCAGTATCGATTTCTTTGGATTTTATTCATGTCTTTGAATGTTAATTTTGGTGATTGATTGTTCTACAATCATTTTTGTGATTTTTCACTTTAAAAATATAAAGGTTTCCCATACTAGTAGTAAATATCAAAACTCTTTCATCAAAACGATTTCAACACTATTTTATTACAAACCTCGTTTATTAAAACCGTTTTCCAATATATTAGTATATACAAACCTTTACCTCATTCGTATGAGAAATCTAATTAAATGGCTTAGCAAAACAAGTAGTATGAAACGCTTGCGTTTACTTCGTCGGTTAATTCTTGGACTTGTTCGATTGAATCTCTTATGACAATTTTCGAGTGGAGATCTACAATTTGTTCGTAAATATTTAAGTTAAGCTAGTGGCTATGGGACATGAAGCTAAACTCATATATTTACTAGCTTAGTGTAATTGACACATAACCTCGAGTGGAAGTCTACAATTTGTTCGTAAATAGTAAAGTTAAGCTAGTGGTTATGGGACATGAAGCTAAACTCATTTATTTACTAGCTTAGTGTAATTTACACCTATCGATCATTGATGATCAATTTGTGATTTAGACTAGCAATGTAAGATGTCTCTTTGTCTGCGAGGGAGACTAAACCCCTTTTTAGTGGAGCTTCGGCTTGTTGGGGTAGCGACCCATGGTCTTCGGACCGTTTTAGTGGAACTTCGGCTCAAAGGTCTTCGGACCGTTTTAGTGGAGCTTCGGCTCAAAGGTCTTCGGGCCATTTTTGTGGAGCTTCGGATCAAAATTAATGGTCAGCAACCACAGAATAGCGTTCCGTTTTGTGATACACGTGTTGGTGAGTTTTAATGCTCCCGTCTTGTGATAGGCCTCTTTCCCCCTTTTTGTGAATTCTAGATTTCTATTGATGATTTCTAGACTTTGTGTTTCACCAATTTTTCGTGATTTGTATTGATAAGCTTTATCAATTTTTGTGCATCGGTGAATTTATGTTTCACTAACTTTTTCGATTGGCATTGATATGATCGTCAATATTTGTGGTTTGGTGAATATAATAAAGAATATGACATTCTTTTTAGTGCTTTGAGATTTCCTGTGATATTGTATGATTTTTGTTACTAGTTAATGTATACTTTTTACAGTATGACTTTTTTGTTGTCATACGTTTTAATCACATCTATTATCCTATCTCATTTTATCTGATATTTATAGCTAGAATGTTCCGTTTATTATTTTCTTATTAAATAATACTCGGGTCAGACCGAGATGTTACAGGTGCTTCTACTTGACTCCTCACCCGAGAGTATTATCTGACTTTTGGCTAACTACTTTAGATTGGTAGTTTTTGTTTTGTATATATTAGAGATAGAGAATCCTTGATGTGTACTTATTTTTTGTCTAGCGCTTGTATCTATTCTTTTTGTTATATTGTGGATCTTGTTGGACCACTACTTTGATGTACACTTTTATGTGTAATATTCATATCTGTTTCCGCCTTTGATATATGAACTTCTGTGACTGATTTGTGTTATGATATTTCTATATTTGTTTCCAAAGATTACATATAGCCACTGTGTAGTAGCTTTGTGTTTGTGTCGGTATGTCGGATTTCCTTTTGAGATGAAAAGTTATATTTTTATCTGGCATATCAGTACTCGCACAAAGCAATTATAAAGATGGTCGCTCCTCAATAGCCTTATTCTCTGTGCTAGTTGACGACATTACTCCTTAGTGTTCTTGGCTAGCATGGGTGTTTACGCCAAAATTGGCCACAAACCCCAAATATCGTGAAAGCACCATTGTATGAATACAAATCAGCGATATTCAAACACAAATCACAGATCTCAGCAAATAACCCAAATATGTTTGCACAAAAAATGGGCAAACACCTCCAAGTCGTATCATTTAGTTGATTTTATGTTGTTCGTAGTGATTTGGGTGGTTTATGCAAATATGTAAAAAAAGAGGGACTAAACTGTAAAAGACACACAGATTTATAGTGGTTCGGCCAGAATGTGCCTACGTCCATTTTATATGTTATTCTCCTTTTCCGATCCGATTACAAGTACAAAGCTTTGATTACAAGTATATCAAAGTTGTTTGAAAGTTCCTTTCAGGCTCGAGCTCTCAAACTTCTCCGCCATTGTTGTACCCCTGCCCCTCTATTTATAGAGTGAGGCTGGGGGCAGAGGTCTTGGATGTATATAGCTGCTGGTGGGCCTGGGCTGATGCAATCTGGCCTGGCAAAGTTGGTTCGGTAGCTCCTTGGTTCGGCGGTGAGTGGAGTGTTGACTGGACCGGTAGTGTGTGGAGCGTGGGTTGGTTCGGTAGCCCCGGTCCGGTAGTGGTTGGTTTGACTCGGTGGTGAGTTGGTTCGGCGAGGCCTTGGACCGGTGGAGCTTGGTTAGGTGGGAAGGGAAGTGGAGTTGGTTCGGTGGGAAGGGAAGATGGATGGTTCGGCTATGTTTTGGACCGGCATTGTTTGAAGATGGAGCTTGGACCGGCATTGTTTTGGACCGGTAATAGGTAAAAGCGTGCCCAGCAGATCATATCTCCTTCATACGAACTACGATTATCTTGAAAATTGAAACATAGCCTTTCCTAGTCCTTATCATCATTTCCAATCAATTTCATCCCGATCGGAACTCAACCAAATTTTAATAATATCGACCGTAGCCTTGATCCCAACGATTTCCAATCCCGACATCCATCATTCCTTGTGAATTTGTTGATATTCCAGTTTTTACCCAAAAAGTGGGATAACACTTTGCCCCCCAAAACATGCCTTATGATAACAAGGCGTGTTTTGAATAATTTCGAATCCAATATCTGAAGTCCATAACCATATTGCCAGAGTATATCATCCTTGACTGCTCCGAGTCGATATCCAATCCCAAATCCAATAACCAAAGCTTGAGCCAATTCCATGTCTATTCGAACTCGACAACCGAGTCCCAAACCATCCTTATCCAATAGCCAATAACTGAATCCAGGACCTCTCCGGGTCGATATCCAAATCCATAACCTCTCCGGGCTCTTGCCAAGCGCAATCTACACCTGACGGTCGTGATCCAGTGTCCCTGGATGTTAAGCTAGCCTCATCGTGTTCTTGTTGAGCGTAATCCACACTTGATGGCCTTGGTCCAGTGTCCCTGGACATTGAGCTAACCTCTCCGGGTTCTTGCCAAGCGTAATCCACACTTGACAACCTTGGTCCAGTGTCCTAGGACGCTGTACAATGCCATGGCTTAAGTCCTAAGCCGAATCCTGGTCTCTCCGGACCCTTGTTGAGCATAGTCCATACTCAACAACCTGAAAATAACAATTGATAATACATGGCCTAAGTCCTAGGACGAATCCTGGTCACTCCGGACCCTTGCCGAGCATATTCCATACTCGACGACCTGAATGATTCAATTTACCACATTCGGGCAAAGCGACTCACCTCTTGCCAGGCATAATCCATACCCGAAGACCGTTTATCAAAAATCAGATAAAAATCCAATCAAAATCCAATCCAAAATCCACATCCAAAATCCAAATCAAAACCAGAAATCCAAACCAGCATCCAAAACCGAAAACAATCATCCAAAGGAAAATCCAAATCAAAAAGCAAGAAAAACCAGGAGCTCAATCCAAGCTCCAAAACCGAAAACCAAAAAGAAAAGCAGTGTCCAATCCAAAAGCAAAAGACAAATTTCACAAACCATAGCATTGCAGTTTATCATCATTCAGAGCATGCCTAGGGGCTATCTCCGTCCCCGTACATGTGTAAATGACTTGGTTGCTTGCCAATAGTTCGCTACTTATTTCATATTAACCTGGTCAATGGATGATCAACCGACCATCATTCCTGGGCCTCCCACCATCGTAGCTTGAGGTAGGCGGCGGTTGCTCCTGCCCCGCCGTTGCATTCCGAGGTCCAACATATTGTGGCAGTTGTCCATTCCTTACATGCTCCTCAATTATGTCCTTTAGGTGCCTGCAGCTGTTGGTGTCGTGTCCATCCAAATCATGAAAGAGACAGTGCCTTCCTGATGTCCTTTCTCGTTCTGTTGGTTCTCTCCTAGCCAGCCTCCGGTAGGGAAGGCGATTCCGAGTATCCAGGTATATCCGCTCCAGCGTCTCGTTCAATCCTGTGTACGTGGAAAACTTTGGATCCTTCCATTGCTTCCTAGCATTTCCAGAACCATCGTCCAACTTCCTTTTTCCTTTGTCTTTATCCAAACCTTTGCTAGATGGTCCTCCAACCTCCACTGCATTAACCTTTTTTAACTTTAAATCCGTACTCGCATCTTCATGCCGAAGGAACCTTTCTTCCTTGTGAAAGAATTCGTCGAGATCCCGTGGGGGATCTCGTATCAGAGATACCTTGAAATCCGAGTTCTCCCTGACTCCTGATACTGCTGCCATTAAAACCATCGATGGATCGGGCCGATCCACCGAAGCAACTGCGGCACTGAATCGAGTTAGAAAGGCTCTAAGCGATTCATCGATCCTTTGCTTTACCGATGTCAATGTCATCACGTTCTTCGGTCTCTTGACATGAACCCGAAACTGTCCCAAAAACCTTTCCACCAATTCCCTCCAAGTCCTGATAGATCCTTCTCCCAGCTGCCTAAACCACATCGCGGCTAAGTCCGTCAAGTACAAAGGGAAGCATCGGGCCATCACTTCCTCCGATGCCCCCAGCACCTCCATGTGTTTGGTGTACCTCATCAAGTGATCCGTAGGGTCTGTCTTGCCATCGTATACCTCCACGCTAGGTAGCTTGAACTTAGGTGGATTCTGAGCCATCCTTATTTCCCGAGCAAACGGACTCCTGTTCAATCCTTCCAAGTCTCCGTTGGTCAAACCACCTCGCACAGTCTTCCTGATTATATCCACCAATCCAGCGTTGTCTGTCGGGGGTTGCCCCCGAGGGAATTCCGGTACATACTCTTCATGTGGACGCTAGCAGCAACGTTAGTTCTAGCCTGTTGAACTCCTTCCAAAGGTCCTCCTGTGTTGGATCCTGCGGGCCTGCCCCCAAGTCCTTGTCGATTGCCCTCTGGCTCTGCATCTTGTCCTCCATTGGGTTCTATAACCCTAGCTCCTTGTCCTGCATCCACGGCTGCTGTAGCCGTTCCTAAGTTCTGGGTCCCTGCAGCTCTCATTTGCTCCAAGAAAGTCTGCATCATCTCCTGTTGACTCTTCAACAACCTCTCTTGCAGTGAATTTGTTATGGCTTCCATTTCATCCCGGGTTATGTAGATCGAAGCTGGTACTTCCTCACCTCCGGAGGATGCTTGTTGACTTCCTTCCTGTTGGCTTCTCTCAGCACTTAGCCTTCTACTGTTTTGCCTAGCCATTGTCTTCCAAATCCAGACTTCTATCCGATGCAGCGGGTGCTAGTCCTTCTCAGTGAAAGCACCAAAGTGTTTGCGCCAAAATTGGCCACAAACCCCAAATACCGTGAAAGCACCAGTGTATGAATACAAACCAGCGATATTCAAATACAAATCACAGATCTCAGCAAATAACCCAAATATGTTTGCATAAAAAATGGGCAAACACCTCCAAGTCGTATCATTTAGTTGATTTTATGTTGTTCGTAGTGATTTGGGTGGTTTATGCAAATATGTAAAAAACAGGGACTAAACTGTAAAAGACACACAGATTTATAATGGTTCGGCCAGAATGTGCCTACGTCCACTTTATATGTTATTCTCCTTTTCCGATCCGATTACAAGTACAAAGCTTTGATTACAAGTATATCAAAGTTGTTTGAAAGTTCCTTTCAGGCTTGAGCTCTCAAACTTCTCCGCCATTGTTGTACCCCTGCCCCTCTATTTATAGAGTGAGGCTGGGGGCAGAGATCTTGGATGTATATAGCTGCTGGTGGGCCTGGGCTGATGCAATCTGGCCTGGAAAAGTTGGTTCGGTAGCTCCTTGGTTCGGCGGTGAGTGGAGTGTTGACTGGACCGGTAGTGTGTGGAGCGTGGGTTGGTTCGGTAGCCCCGGTCCGGTAGTGGTTGGTTTGACTCGGTGGTGAGTTGGTTCGGCGAGGCCTTGGACCGGTGGAGCTTGGTTCGGTGGGAAGGGAAGTGGAGTTGGTTCGGTGGTGAGAGGAAGTGGAGTTGGTTCGGTGGGAAGGGAAGATGGATGGTTCGGCTATGTTTTGGACCGGCATTGTTTGAAGATGGAGCTTGGACCGGCATTGTTTTGGACCGGTAATAGTTAAAAACGTGCCTAGCAGATCATATCTCCTTCATACGAACTCCGATTATCCTGAAAATTGAAACATAGCCTTTCCTAGTCCTTATCATCATTTCCAATCAATTTCATCCCAATCGGAACTCAACCAAATTTTAATAATATCGACCGTAGCCTTGATCCCAATCGATTTCCATTCCCGACATCCATCATTCCTTGCGAATTTGTTGATATTCCAGTTTTTACCCAAAAAGTGGGATAACAATGGGTATAGAGGTGGGGCGTCACAGCTTGGTATCAGAGCCAAACTTCGGAACATTGTAGAGTAATTTAATAAGGATCATCGCCCTAAGTCCATCTTAGAAGTTGTGCCTTAGGATTTAATTCGTGTCTTCGTATCGTTCTATCCTATTTTCTTTTATGATTCCTTATTTTATCAATCATGATTGTTTGATAATTATTTTGAGAATAACCTTTTTCCTCTTCTTTCTTTCTTTCTTAAAGAAGAAGAAATGGTTAGTTCTAGCAGCCTTAGCGCTGGTCAATCCAGTAGCCCTTCTCTGGATGGCGTATTTATGTCTGCCCAACAACTTTTGGATCTTGTAAAGAATCAAGAGTTTATCTGTGCTTTGAGTAAGAACCCAGAAATGGTTCTACCTTTGAAACTTGAAGTTCCATTCAATCAGCTTGTGGATATCACTCTTCGACATGAAGAGGTTGGTAAAGGAAGTGATAGTCATATTGGGATTTCCAAGAAGAGGCATATTAAGTTCAAAAGCCCTAATCCCAATAAGAAAGTGAAGCAAACTACTTTGGTAGCAAAGACCCCAATCCCCAATCGTGGAGGATGCTACAATTGTAATTCTAAGGACTATTATGTAATTAAGTGTCCGAAACCCATTACTTGTCGCTATTGCAAAAATCCGGGCCATCTTTTATCTACATGTCCCAAACTCCCTAGCAAGAGGGAGGGAAAGTTGAAAGTTGTGCAAGCCCCTTGTGACACTTCTCTTAGTCAAGGTATTTCACATTCAATCCTTGATTTCATTTGTTCTGTGATTATCCTTTTCGAGTTCTTTTTGATATGGGTTCATCTTATTATTTTATATCAAAAGAACTTGTTGATTCTTTTTCTTTAAATATTTTGGGCTTGATGACTTCTTTGAGAATTGCGAATCCAGTTGGTGGATCCGCAACACTTAATTTGCTTTGTTTGGATGTCGAGATTATTTTATGTGATTTTTCTTACCGAGCCAATTTTCATTTTATGCGTTACTTAGGCTTCGAAATTTATTTTTGTGAAAGGATTGGCTTAATTATTATGAAGCCATATTTCATGTCCCGAGTGGACTATTCATCTTTGACATTTTCAATCTGTTAAGCGGATTTCTATTTTTCTTTGTGATTTCGATTCCAATTTGGTGGCATCATTTTATTCTTTAAGCCCACATGTTGAGTAAAGTGTTATTTCTTTCATTTGGGTAGTTGTCAAATTTCCGGTATTTTTTAGCTTGTCTTAGGATTATCACCTAAGCAATCTTTTGAGTGGTGTTAAGGTCTTTTCAGCTCGACCTTGCCGCCAGTTTTCATTTGCTACGAGTTTTTAAAGTTAGCATTCCACTTATTACATTCCGCAATCGTCATGATTCTTATGAATGACTTATTATGTCATTCAGTTTGTCCATCTTATTTCATCCACTTTATAAATCGAGTAGTTCTACGAATATCTTGATGACTCCATTCTTGCATTTATTGATTTTGGATGAAAATAGCAATTTAAAAATTTTACAAATCTTTTTCATAAGATTTATTTATAAGTATAGTTGGATTTTGTTCTCAAACGAGCAAAGAATATTCTTAAAAAATTTAAGAGACTTATTTATCATATAGAAGATGATTGGTGATTGTATGGCCCATTTAGTGTTTTAAGGATTCTGGTCGATGCGCTTGATCAATGTTATCGATAGGAATTTCCTAAACGCTTTGATGAGACAATCAAACACAATAAATTGACTTGAAAAAAAATGTACATTTTTCTAGAAAGATGATTACATAAAGTTAATTATAATTTTTGGAAGTTTTAACTTTTCGGGAATGAGGGTCAATTGAAAGAATTCTTTTCCAATACTCATATTCTTGTAATTCCCGAAGGGAACCGAGACTTCATTGTTTGTGCTAATACTAGTCGTGTTGGTTTGGGTGCCGTTCTCTTGCGAAAGAGAACGTTCTATCATTTGTGCTTCTATACAATTAAAGCCTATCGAGACTAGGTATGCCACTCATGATCTAGTGCTCGTAGCTATTGTTGTCAAATTTTAGAGTTTGGCATCATCATTTATTTTTGGGAAGAAATCTGTTCCCCACTCCGATCATAAATCTTTGAAATATTTATTTTCTCATAAGGAACTTAATTTGTGTCAATAGCGTTGGCTCGAGTTCCTGGCATCTTATGATCTTGATATTCTTTTTATTCTCGGAAGGGAAATCGTGTTGCCGACGTCCTTAACCGAAAGCAACAAGTGGTTGTTTCAATGATGATATCCGAATGGAATGATCTCGAGACTTTATCCACTTATGAGATTAAAGATCGTGTATCCGATTTATGTTCATCTCTTGTTTTATGTAGCCTTGAGGATCATCCTTCTCTTTTAGACCGCATTCTTGAAGCTCAAAAGCTAGATCCCGAATTGGCTCTTATTAGCCAAAATTGTAGGGATAAAATTGATATTGAAGGTTTGAAAGACTTTGATATTGATTCTCGTGGCGGTATTCGTAAATTTGGTAGACTTATCGTGCCAAATATTAGTGATCTTCGTAAAGATATTTTAGAAGATTCTCATCGTTCTAAATTTACCATTCATCTTGGTAGTAGTAAAATGTACGCGGATATGAAGCGACTTTATTATTGGGATGGAATGAAATTTGATATTGCTAACTTTGCTAGGCGTTGCATGACTCGCCAACTCATTGAGACCGAGCATCAAAGTCCCAGTGGGTTATTGAAACCTTTAGACATTCCAAGTTGGAAGTGGGATCTTATTTCCATGGATTTTATCGACGGCCTTCCCCGTTCTCGTTCGGGTCATGATAGCTTATGGGTGATTGTCGATAGACTTACTAAATCTGCCCATTTTATTCCCGTTCGGTCCAATCGAGCCGTACCTCTTTTGGCCAAACTCTTTAAAGAAATTGATAAATTACATGGAGTTCCTACTTCTATTGTTAAAAATCGTGATCCATTGTTTACTAGTGGATTTTGGAAGAGTCTTCAAAAAGCTTTGGGAACGAAGCTTAATTTTTAGCACCGCTTATCATCCTCTGTCCGATGGACAAACCGAGCATGTGAATCAAACTCTTGAAGATCATCTTTGTGCTTGTGTACTTGATTTTGATGAAAGTTGGGAAGATCATATTTCTCTTGTTGAGTTTTCCTATGATAATAGCTTCCAATCTAGTATTGGAATGGCATCTTTCGAGGCACTCTATGGAAGGCCATGCCGATCTCCTTCTTGTTGGCTTGAGGCCGTTGAGAAGCTGGTTTTAGGTCCAGACTTTATTCGTGATTCTACAGAAAAGATTGATCTCATTCGTCATAGGATGAAAGAAGCTCAAAGTAGGCAAAAATCCTATGTCGATAACCGAAGAAGGAAATTAGAATTTTCTGCAGGAGATTCTGTGTTTGTTCGTGTTCCACCTATGAAGGGTGTTGTGCGTTTCAGTCGATCGGGAAAGTTAGCACCTCGATATATTGGTCAATTTCCCATCACCGAACGTATTGGTTCCGTGGCTTATCGCCTTTCATTACCAGCTCAGTTTTCTACTATTCATAACGTGTTTCACATTTCTCAATTACGGAAATGCCTTCGAGATTTCGATTCTATTCTTGAGCCCGATATTGTGGAAGAAATTGAAGTTTCGCCTAATTTAACTTATGAGCGACATTCCATTCGCATCATTGCTTCGGAGGTTGAGCACCTTCGGAATAAAGATGTTCTTCTTGTGAAAGTTCGATGGTTCTCAGATCCTAAGGATTGCTCTTGGGAATCCTGGGAATTCATCGAGCGATCCCGTTCAGGCTAACTCTTTCATGCTCTTTATGGTGAACTTCCTATTTCAAATTTCATCTTTGTTGATATGCTTCTATGGTTGTTACTCTTTATTTTCTTCTTAAGTATTGCGAGGACGCAATTTCTTTAAGGAGGGGAGTCTGTAATAACCCGCATATTTATCGATTGTATATTTAAATATTTTATTTAAATATTTCATCGTTCGTCGGATTTTAATCCGAGAACCTGCTTTTTGCAAATAGTCGAATTGGGACTCGAGACCCCTTCCATTGAGTTCAAAATGCCGTTTGCGACCATTTTGAGTATAAACTTCGATATGCTTGGAGTTAGTAGAATTTTGCTACTTTTCACTTAGGACTTTGGGTTGGGTTTCAGCCCATTAACCCGACTTATTACTCTAGCTCAGTCCATCTTTCCTCTTCACTTCCTTTCTAATTCCAAATGCTCAAGCTTTAGCAACAATGGAGAGAGGAATGGGAAATTAAAACTCCAAGCCCTAGTTTTCATTTACAAATCAAGTTCTAGCCCCAAATCAATAGAAGAAGCTTTGGTAAGCCTCCTCTTCTTCTTCTCCAACTCATTCTCTTACCAATTTCAGAAATTCCTAAACCTAACTTAGGAAATGTTTCTCTTTTTAGCTTAGATTCAAGCTTGTTGGGTTGAAATTGAAGAGTGATTGTCCTTGCCTTTGCTCTAAAGCTTCTCCTTCATTGATTTGGGTTTAAAGGTGAGATTGTTATCTCACATCTAAGTCTATAACTATCTTCGATTGTTAGGTATGAATTCCTAACACTTATTCATGTGCATTTGATTTTGGTTTGGATTTATTTGGTGTACATTCCAATTTTTGGTGTTTTGAAATCAAAATCTATGAAAATCTTATTATGGATATTTGGACATTGATATTCGAGGCGTATCGAAAAGCCGTTAAGGCTGAGTTGTCGCTTAACATAAATCCTTAGTCGTCGTTGGTTGTCTGATCGCTTCCGATATCGTTTGGCCATTTTTGGCCTAGGTTCAGGGAATGCCCTAAACCACAGATCCAGACGTCTGAATTCTTAATTCAGGCGTCTGAATATTATACTGAATTTTTTTATTCCTCGGTGTTCAGACGTCTGAATCAAAATTCCAGACGTCTGAATTTGCTCGTGAGCAACCAGAAAGGAAATAGGCTAAAAAATGCCTATTTCAGACGTCTGAAATATAGGGTTTAGACGTCTGAATTATGTTCTGGAAAACTTTTATTTTTCCAGTTTCAGACGTCTGAATCCTTGATTTCAGACGTCTGAATCTGCTGTCTGGGCTTGATTTTGCCGATTTAGCTTGAGATTCCAAATTTAATCGATTCGTGTTGTTTCCCTTTTGTTGTTATCATTTATTATCGACTTTGATGGCATTTTCTTCGGGATTTTTAGGAATATCCATTTTGATGGATTCGGTATCGATTTCTTTGGATTTTATTCATGTCTTTGAATGTGAATTTTGGTGGTTGATTGTTCTACAATCATTTTTGTGATTTGTCACTTTAAAAATATAAAGGTTTTCCATACTAGTAGTAAATATCAAAACTCTTTCATCAAAACGATTTCAACACTATTTTATTACAAACCTCGTTTATTAAAACCGTTTTCCAATATATTAGTATATACAAACCTTTACCTCATTCGTATGAGAAATCTAATTAATGGCTTAGCAAAACAAGTGGTATGAAACGCTTGCGTTTACTTCGTCGGTTAATTCTTGAACTTGTTTGATTGAATCTCTTGTGACAATTTTCTAGTGGAGATCTACAATTTGTTCGTAAATATTTAAGTTAAGCTAGTGGTTATGGGACATGAAGCTAAACTCATATATTTACTAGCTTAGTGTAATTGACACTTAACCTCGAGTGGAAGTCTACAATTTGTTTGTAAATAGTTAAGTTAAGCTAGTGGTTATGGGACATGAAGCTAAACTCATTTATTTACTAGCTTAGTGTAATTTACATTTATCGATCAATGATGATCAATTTGTGATTTAGACTAGCAATGTGCGATGTCTCTTTGTCTGCGAGGGAGACTAAATCCCATTTTTAGTGGAGCTTCGGCTTGGTGGGGTAGCGACCCATGGTCTTCGGACCATTTTAGTGGAACTTCGGCTCAAAGGTCTTCTGAGCGTTTTAGTGGAGCTTCGGCTCAAAGGTCTTCGGGCCGTTTTTGTGGAGCTTCGGTTCAAAATTAATGGTTAGCAACCATGGAATAGTGTTCCGTTTTGTGATACACGTGTTGGTGAGTTTTAATGCTCCCGTCTTGTGATAGGCCTCTTTCCCCCTTTTTGTGATTTTTAGATTTCTATTGATGATTTCTAGACTTTGTGTTTCACCAATTTTTCGTGATTTGTATTGATAAGCTTTATCAATTTTTGTGCATTGGTGAATTTGTGTTTCACTAACTTTTTTGATTGGCATTGATATGATCGTCAATATTTGTGGTTTGGTGAATGTAATAAAGAATATGACATTCTTTTTAGTGCTTTGAGATTTCCTGTGATATTGTATGATTTTTGTTACTAGTTAATGTATTTTATAGTATGACATTTTTTTTATCATACGTTTTAATCGAATCTATTATCCTATCTCGTTTTATCTGATATTATAGCTAGACCGATCCGTTTATTATTTTCTTATTAAATAATACTCTGGTCAAACCGAGATGTTACAGGTGCTTCTACTTGACTCCTCACCCGGGAGTATTATCTGACTTTTGGCTAACTACTTTAGATTGGTAGTTTTTGTTTTGTATACATTCGAGATAGAGACTCCTTGATGTGTACTTATTCTTTTTTCTAGCACTTGTATCTATTATTTTTGTTATATTGTGGATCTTGTTCGACCACTACTCTGATGTACATGTTTATGTGTAATATTCATATCTGTTTCTGTCTTTGAGATATAAACTTATGTGATTGATTTGTGTTATGATATTTTTATATTTGTTTCCGAAGATTACATATAGCCACTGTGTAGTAGCTTTGTGTTTGTGTCGGTATGTCGGATTTCCTCTTGAGATGAAAAGTTATATTTTTATCTGGCATATCAGTACTCGCACAAAGCAATTATACAGATGGTCGCTCCTCAACAGCCTTATTCTCCGTGCTAGTTGACGACATTACTCCATAGTGTTCTTAGCCAGCATGGGTATAGAGTTGGGACGTCACAATAAAATACTTATTTTTGTTTGAATATGTAATGGGGATCCTTATTTAAATTAAATGTTATAAAACCCTTGGGACACCGGGATGGGTTTAATGTTTTCGATACATAGTCTGGGGTTACAAACAGAAATATGCTTTCAAAAATATACATTGGAGTTATCAATGTTCTAGTTGGGGCTACCAATGGGAATAGGCTAAACAGGTAGTATACATGGGGAAAATAATTAATCATGGGGATCAAGAATGTTTATAAATAATCATGTGAATCATGATATGTTTATTGGCCAAGTAATGGGTTCTTGGTTAACCTAGGAAAACCATGAAATGTGCGATGGATAGCCCACATCAAATTTCTAAAGAAAATAATGTTTTGCCAGAGGTGGTTAGCCTCGGGATTTGGCACCCAAGGGTTTATAGTTATCGTAGGAAAACTATGGAGTGTGCGATGTATAGCCCTCACCAACTTTTATAAAACAATGTATGATGGAAGATCTGCATTTATTTTGATAAATTTGGGATGGATAGTCCTGTTTAAGTGTTGACAGATGGTCACTTTAAAGATTTTAGAAGGGAACTCTAATAAATTGATTTTAGATGGGAAATCTAATAAATTTCTTTTAGATGTAATATCTAATAAATGGGTGGATGAGATATCTAGTACATATGGTTATGGCTTTATTTCATGTTATGTTAAGACTAATCATTTTGGGTGTAGGGGCATAGTAAATGATTTGCATGTTTTATTTTGGATACTAGTGAGGGGAAAACCCGTTCCACTAAGTGGCATGGTCTCACTAAATATCTATTTATGATGAGAGATGATAGAGGATTATTCATAGCAGACTTATTGTCTGACTCAAAATTTGTGTTTTTTTCACAAACTCTTGGGTACTCAAAATTAATTTGAGTAGTATGAGAGTGGGGACTTTCAGGTTTTTGGATGAATAAGCTTCTATAAATGTGCATGAGGCAATGTTAGCTATATAGGAGTTATTTTGTGTATTCCGCTGTCATGTGATAAGAACTATAAAGTTCGTATTATTAATTCTCTAATCACCATAATAGGATATCTTCATATGTCGCTTTTATTGTATTTTGTACATGTATATGTGATCGAACGTGGTTAATGTCTGAGATTATCTAATTAAATCTGAATATTATTTATAAGAAATGAGAAATTCTGTTTTATTGAAGTATAAAAATTTTCATATTCTTGTGTTCCTGTGTATCAATATTAACTATGCCGCATTCGATCGTCAAGAAAGAACAACTACGGATGACTGCAGCATCAATAGCGATTAGTTTTGGACCTCAGATGGCGGGATGTTACATAAAGTTTAAAGTGAAGGAAATAAATATTTGAAATGAATGTAAAACACATTTCCATAAGAAATTAAATAAAATCATAACAACAGTTGCTAAGAATAGAAAAAGTAGTTCAAAGTTTCATAGTCAAAGTTAAGGAACGGTAATTGTGCATTTTTCATATTATGTTGGTGGATCGTTTTAAGTTGGTAGGTTGTCCATGCCTAATGTTTTGAGTTACTTGAATTTTTTTTCTTATGTCTTTGATAGTTCCAACAAATGCATTTGGCTGTTTACAGATAATTATCTATTAATTATTAATTTTTTAATTTATTGAAAATGTTAATACTTTATTTCAACCATTAAAATCATTCTGTGAGATAAAAATGATCAAATTTGACTTCAAATTGAAATAACAATAGCAGTAGTTGGAATTTATACATGCCATTTTCTTTGGTTTCCATATGACTGCAAGTGTTGAATGAAATCTGGTCAATAATTTATTATGTATGATTTACGTAGCGTGGAATACTAAAGGTAACCCCTAGATTCTTTATTTCCATATCTTCATTTCAATGTTCAAAATCATAATTAGCATAAATGTAACATGTTTATCTTGTTTCCTTATTCGCTTTCAATGTTTAAATACAACTATTGGCTATAAATTATTTTAACATTCATTTGGGATTCATATAGCTCTAGTAATCTATGTTTGTTTTGTTAGGAACTGGAGATAGTGGTTTTGATGACAACAACATTTGTAACTTATTTTATTATAACTTATATACTAACACTATTGTCTAGATATATATGAATATTATTATGCGGGATATATATAAGATAGGTACTGATTATTGAAGACTGTATAGTATAAAGATCAAGAATGAAGAAATCAAGTTTGAAGACTCATGAGTATCAAGATCAAGATTTCAAGATATGTGTCTAGTTTTTTTGTTAAAACTTCATAATAGCATGGGAATCTTCATTCCAAATTTCATTTGGGATGGAACCCATTTCTACCTTCTTAGTGGCTTACAAACCCACGACAAGTAGCTTACAAACCTACGACAAGTGGCTTACAAACCCACGAACATCATGGTTTTGTACAAGTTCTCGAGTCCTTATATGATGAGATATTCTACAGGAAGAAGCTTGCAAAACTACTTCAAAATGATTTTCAAAACTTTTTTTCAAAATGTTTTAGCCTTAAAAATTATCGTTTCAAATGATTTTCAAAAGATGTTTTAGCCTTAAAATATTCTTTGTTATTGTTTTTAAATAAATTCTTGTTTTTACTCCAGAATCATTTTATCTTGTTTTCCTTTCTATACCATTTAAAAAACAAATTTTACATTTTTTTTACATAAGGACGTCGACATCATGGGATACCCCATGTCGACATGGTGGCCATTGAATTCAAAAGTTTCAATTTTCAAAAAAAGTTTCTATTCGTTTAAATCTCTTCACGAATAGTTATGACCGTTGGTGCTTTATAAATAGCCTTAACAAGCGAATTTTTTAACCAACTAATTTTTATTTTCTTCACTTCTTCTTCTCCACAAATCCGTATTCTAAAATTTTCATATTTTTAAGATCGTGCCGAAATTCTGCCGAATTCTCAAGTGAATCAAATTAGAATCTCATTCTTGTTTGATTCTCTGCCCTCTCTCGAAGATCAAAGTGCTATTCAGAGTTATATGATCAATTTGTAATCAAAATTTTATCGGATCTCTCTATAAGGTGTGGTTGTACCTGAAAATCAATTGGGCAATCTTGTGGCCCGTAAATCAAGAGAGTTTGCCCCGGACTCGTGAGACAGGAGGGTACCTCAAGGCCTTTAGAAATTGAGGAATGTAATCTCGAAATTGGTATAATAAAAATCTGTATGAGGTGATTTTCCTTGGTACAGGATTGGATGTAGGGTAGCTCCGAACCAGTATAAAATCCGGTGTTTTCTTTCCCTTTACTGTTTTTTTATTTACTTTCTGCATCTGTGTTTGATTCTGTAATTGTTCTGTGATTAAGTTTTGCATTTGTTTGTGTCATAATTTTAAGTTAGTTCATATAAGTCTTAGAGTCCATTAAACACTATTCACCTCCCCTCTAGTGATAAATTAGCCTTAAGATCCTTAATTTGTTGTCCCTTTCAATTGGTATCAGAGCATTGGTTTTAATAGTTTTCATAATTTGAAACTTGAAAATTGTTTTAATGGCTACCAACACTGGTAATGTCAACTCTGGCACTAGTTCTGTTATCACTAATACCATTTCATTTGTAGAAGGTTAGTTTACTATCAGACCACCATTTTTCAATGGCATATGCATATTGGGCTTGTAGAATCTTATAACTGTAGGATTAGACACTTGGAATATCACACAAACTGAGTATATTGAACCAACTACCAATTTTTCCTAGTAGACTGTTGAGCAAAAGTGTGTTGCACAAAATAACTTAAAAGCCATGAATATATTATTTTGTTCATTAGATAGGAATGAGTCTAATAGAGTGTTTGTTTGTAAGTCTACATTTGAAATCTGAAAAACTTTGCAAGTTACTCATGAAGGAATAAGCAAAGTTAAATAGACTAAAATTTTCTTATTAACTAATCAGTTTCAATTGTTTAAATGCATGCAAATGAGTCCATTTTCGACATGTATTGTCGATTTCAAGATATTGTTCATTCACTAATTGCACTGGGAAAAAACTTTTTGGAGGAAGACCAAGTCAGAAAATTCTAAATTCACTCACTCAGGAATGGGATCAAAAGACACTTGCAATCGAAGAAGCAAATGATATCAGTCTCATGAAAATTGAAGAATTGATTGGGAATCTGATGGCTTATGAAGTTCAACCGCAAGGAAGAAGAGAAAACAAGGTTACGGAAAAGAAGTCATTAGCATTCAATGCAACAACTGAAGATTCGAAACCAGATAGTGATGAGGATATTGCCGTCATGAAAAGAAATTTCTGGATATTCCTAAAATATAGATAAATGAATAATTACAAAAGAAATGAAAAAAGGAATTCCATAAATAATGCGGAGAACGTCAACAATGATAGATGCTACAATTGCAATAAGGTCAGGCATTATAGAAAAGATTGTTCGTATCCAGATAGATAGTTATTCCCTCCAAATAATGACTCGTCAAGGAAAAGAAAGAAAGCATTCACAGCAACTCTTGATGACTCAGACTCATCATCCAGTGACGATGACAAGAAGACGGATAATTCAAATCTGTGTTTCACTGCTATTCATGAATCAGATGATGATAGGAGTATGGATCTAAAAATAGGTAAGCATTTACATTATTTTTTATTTTTCTTGTTTGAATAGATGCTTGTTTATTTGCTTGATTGTTTTAAAATTCCTTGAATTTTTAAATTCAAATCTGTCCCTTGAAAATTGAATTTAAAATTCAAAAATAATATTATCTTAATAATATTTTAAATGTTAAATTATTAATATTTAAGTATTATTATATTTAATGTTATCATAGGAATTATATAATTATAATATAGGACATAATATATATATATATATATATATATATATTAGGAATCAGGAACAGAAACTTGTCCTTTGATTCAATAGGCACATGTCGACATACCCGGATACCCCATGTCAACATGCCCCTCAGAATTTGATTTCAAATTTTGAATTTAAAATTTTGAATTTTTCTCCATCCTTCACCGACTTCAATGCTATGGAAAGATGTCTCTTGACCATAGAATATGTCCATAGAATCTCTATTTATCTCACTCTCTTTATCATCACTTTTCACTTTTATTTCAAATTTCAAACTTATCTTCATTATCTTCAACTCCTCTCAAACTTCTTCAATGGCCTCTTCAAGCGCTCCTAACACCATTAGGCTTTGAAAATCTGTCAAAAACTTTCTTTTTAATGACCTATAAGCTATCAAAGCTTACATCAACTATGTAAACTTTGGTAAAATTCATACGGGATAATTTGCAATTTTTGAAGATATCCTTCTTATAAAATTGAAAATATTTTTCAACAATGTTCTATTCTTAGTTTAGTTGATAATAAACAAAATGATTTTGTATGTTATCCAAATCTTGTTAAGATGTTTTATGCGAATTTGAATCGTGGTTTTTATTGTGGGGAAGAAGGCCAAATTTGGAGTAGCATTAAAGGAATACAAATTGTTTTGGATTATGAAATTTTGGAAAATATTTTGGGATGTCAGTATACCGGAATGAAACTCTTGGAATTTCAAATCAATAAAAATGATCGAGAGACATTTCATCACATCTTTGAAGGGAATGTCAATTTCGAATTCAAAAATGGTTATTTTCGTCCAAAGGCAAGAATTGTTAATCTTCTTATTCAACACACTCTTATATCAAGATCGAGAAACTACAAAAATCCAAATTTAAAAGTTTGCAAAGCACTTTTTGCAATTTTTGGAAATTATGATATTAATTGGGCTCAAGCTATTTTGGATGAGCTAAGGCCCAAGAATTTTACTACGTGCGAAAATATTATATCATGGAATGTATCTCGCCGGATTTTTAATTATTTTGGAGTTGATTTCAAAAGGGAAGAATTTATAACTAGAAAAGTGTTCAACTATGGAAACACTTACGGAAAAAGAAGAAAGGCTTGCTCATGAAGAAATGGAAGGAATAGAGGAAGAAGAAGAAGAGGAGGAAGAGGATGGAATTGAAGAGGAGGAAGATCAAGAAACCTCCTTAGAAGGTATTGAATATCCTACTAATCCCGCTAATCCATCCAACAAAACCATTCTTAATAATCATAGAATTATAGTAGAAAATCAAAGGACACTTAAAAGATCTATGAGTAAGAAAGTGGATAATATTCCACTAAAATCGACAAGTTCTTCGGGAAAATTAGTAGAAAGCTTGGACTATCATCTTCTTCATCTTCATCTAACTAGTTTTAGTTCATGTTATCTTAAGTTCTATCTTTGTATTTCCTTTATTTTAGTTAATATTATATTATCTTATGTAATGTTGACTAGAATTATTAATGGAATCTTTCATTTCATGTTATTCAACTTTACTTGTCTTTGTAATTGCTTGTTTTTATCTTATACAAATTTTAGTTTAATAGATTTGTTCATAATATTCAAAACAAAGTAAAATGTCATTTTAAGTAGAGGCATGCCGACATACACTATTCCCCTATGTCGACATCCAACGGGCAGAAAATAGTTACACTTTCAAATTTCATTTTCATGTGTGTCTACTTTTTCAAACGATTTCCTACCCCTATTTATATTTGTTTCTTCCAGAATAAATTGTAAAACTTCATATCTAATCATTCTCTTTCATAGTTCTTCCAATTTCTTGAATTATGGCTTCTCCGATTAAGAATCTAAGTGATAATCTTGAAGAAACTCTCACTTCCTTCAAGGATATTCTTACATTCATACTTTGCATTCAGCATCACTTAGAATTGAGTCAAATACAGATGATCAAGGAGCAAGAGAGACATTTCTACTCCCTTCGTTGGATGATCTCAGCCCTTAACAAGGATGATCTCGAAGGAAATCCACCAGTCACTCTCGACAAAGATAAAGAAGAATGCAATGCCATCAAAGTAGACCATATCTTTGGAGAAGATGGAAGGGTGGAAGTACCAAAGAATGTCTAGTCATTCTGTGTGTAATTTGTTTGATTCTATTGGTATGTTTTAAACTTGATCGACTTAACTTATTTGGTATGGTTTGTATATATATTTGGATTGAATAATTACTGTAAATATGATTGGTTGATGATTGATTTATTTTTTGGATTACACTTATGATCACACTTAGCACTTATTACACTTATATATGGTTTACCCTATTTTATTATGGTTGATTATCTTATAATAAGTTCAAGAGTTTTTAAGAAGTTTTTTGTTGATGACAAAGGGGAAGAAAGTTATATAAAACAGTAGGCTTGGAGTAAGGGAGAGTTGTTGGACTAATAGGGAGGAGTTATGGTACGATCGAAGTGATAAGTATATTTTATAAGGTTGTCATCATCAAAAAAGGAAAGATTGTTAGGAACTGGAGATAGTGGTTTTGATGACAACAACTTTTGTAACTTATTTTATTATAACTTATATACTAACACTATTGTCTAGATATATATGAATATTATTATGCGGGATATATATAAGGCTGGTACTGATTATTGAAGACTGTACGGTATAAAGATCAAGAATGAAGAAATCAAGTTTGAAGATTCATGAGTATCAAGATCAAGATTTCAAGATATGTGTCTAGTTTTTTTTGTTAAGACTTCATAATAGCATAGAAATCTTCATTTTGAATTTCATTTGGGATGGAACCCATTTTTGCCTTCTTAGTGGCTTACAAACCCACGACAAGTAGCTTACAAACCTACGACAAGTGTCTTACAAACCCACGAACATCCTGATTTTGTATAAGTTCTCGAGTCCTGATGTGATGAAATATTCTGCAGGAAGAAGCATGCAAAACTACTTCAAAAGGGTTTTTCAAAATGATTTTCAAAACTGTTTTTGAAAATGTTTTAGCTTTGAAAAATTATCTTTTCAAATGATTTTCAAAAAGATGTTTTAGCCTTAAAATATTCTTTTTTTTTAAATAAACTCTTTTTTTTACTTCAGAATCATTTTATCCTGTTTTCCTTTCTATAAAATTTACAAAACAAATTTTACATTGTTTTTAACATAGGATGTCGACATCTTGGGATACCCCATGTCGTCATGGTGGCCGTTGAATTCAAAAGTTTCAATTTTCAAAAGAAGTGTCTGTTCGTTTAAATCTCTTCACGAATGATTATGAACGTTGGTGCTTTATAAGTAGCCTTCACAAACGAATTTTTTAACCAACTAAATTTTATTTTCTTCACTTCTTCTTCTCCACAAATCCATATTCTTAAATTTTCATATTTTTAAGATCGTGCCAAAATTCTATCGAATTCTCAAGTGAATCAAATTAGAATCTCATTCTTGTTTGATTTTTTGCCCTCTCTCGAAGATCAAAGCGCTATTCGGAGTTATAGGATCAATTTGTAATCAAAAGTTTATCGAGTCTCTCTATAAGGTGTGGGTGTGCCTAGAAATCAATTGGGTAATCTTGTGACCCGTAAATCAAGAGAGTTTGCCCCAGACTCGTGAGACAGGAGGGCACGTCAAGGCCTTTAGAAATTGAGGAATGTAATCTCGACATTGATATAATAAAAAATCTATATGAGGTGGTTTTCCTTGGTACAGGACTGCATGTAGGGTTACTCCGAACCAGTATAAAATCCGGTGTGTTCTTTCCTTTTACTGTTTTTTTTATTTACTTTCTGCATCTGTGTTTGATTCTGTAATTGTTCTGTGATTAAGTTTTGCATTTGTTTGTGTCATAATTTTAAGTTAGTTCATATAAGTCTTAGAATCCATTAAACACTATTCACCCACCTCTAGTGTTAAATTAGCCTTAAGATCCTTAATCCGTTGTCCCTTTCATGTTTCAATTAATCAAATTTTTACATATTTTATTTTTGTATAGTGTTTTTCTTTTTTATTAGAAATGTTTAAGTTTGGTTTTCAAAGGATTTTAATTTTACATGTACTAATATAAATGCAAATTATTTAGGACTTCAACGGCTATTGATGTGTAAGAAAAAAAAAAGATTGTGATTATCAAGTTATCTAATCACATTCCATAATTTATAATGATTATTTTTAGAAAATATGTCATAATTAAACTTTTGGAATATCTGCTCTTGAAAGGATTGATGGATTTAGAGAATGGTAAGTAGACAAATCCTAAGTTGATATGGATAGGTATCCTATTTGAAGAAAATAGCACTTGATGTTTCAATTTATATTTTTGCAATAATATATAGAAAGTTTATTAAAAACATTTATTTTATTTGATTTGTATAAAAAAAAATTAGTCGTTTGTTCATGGAAAAATAGTTAAAAACAACAATAACTCAATATCCATTTTTTGTAATATTATACCTAAAATCATCATCTTGAACATCGTCTATTTTAAATTTAACATTCATACACACACAAGTTTAGCTTCAGACAAGCACCATTGTCCAAGTGGTTAAGTGATTCGGCTTTAGTGCGAGATGTCACAAGTTCGAAACTTGCATAGCGTGATTCGAATATTTATTGACATGTGATATGTTGTATATAAAGTACCATTTCTAAAAAAATTAGCTTCAATTCTTTTGTGACTCCGTGTGCGACACAGAGATTTGCACTAGTGTTATAATAACATGTGGTGATTGGTGGAACTCAAAGGAACTCATGCAATTGAATCAATGATACGCCCTAAATTTCATCAATTAGTACCAATGTTTATTGCAATACTATTATAAATAAAATTGAATTATAAAGATATGTGTAGTTTACAATCGATAAACTTAGTGAAAATGTCAACATTTTAGATTAGAATGTCTATGTTCCAATGAAACCACAATACATTCCTTTTTTTTTTTTAAGGAAAACATATATCATCATGATTATTTTGATTTTTTTTTCTATTAACATAAATAAATTTTTTCCCCCTTATTGTTTGTTTAGTTTTATGTTGATAAAATAGTTGCAACATTTTTTTTCTAAATTATACAGTTTCAAGACGATCAGTTTTTTTTATGCGTAGTAAACATATAAAGTAAGTAAACCTAAAGTAAAATAAAGGGTGCTAATAATACAAACCTAGTATCTAGTATTCGCCATGATTAAAAAATGGAAAAAGATGACAGAGACATTTTAAATCGCGAAATACTATAAAAAGGGAAAAATGTCATATTCGCAGGCCAGTGAGAAGCTGTGACTCTACAATACCGTTAAAATCGCAAAATATGATTTATTCTTTTACCAAAAAATTAGCCATGGAGGACTATTATGAATGGGAAAGAAATAAATAAGCGCTTAAAGTCCAAATTTTAAATAAAATATTATCCGATAAGGATAAATAAATTATTCATTTTGAAGTTTGCTCCGGTTGAACTGCAAAAATTTCCGTTTCATAAACTTTATGTCATAAAATATTAATTAATTTTATTTACAGTCCTCCTCCTCAAAAACTCCCTCTCTCTCTCTCTCTCTAAAACCTCCATCATTTCACTTTCTATCAAAAACCCACTTTCTTCCTTTTCCTCACCTTTTCCCCTTCTTCCATACAGTATCAAATCAAAGCATTCATGTAAGATCTAAAGGGGACTAGTCGGAAGATGAAGAAGCCACTACCAAACGACAAAGCCAAACATTTTGGATCCGACCCGAAACCCGTTTCCTCGTTTTGGAAAGGTATCATCCCTCTCGTTTTCTTCGTCTTCATTACATACCTCATGTACCTCTACCTTTTCATCTCTTCTTCGAGCTGCACCAGCTCACTTTCCACTAAACACACTTTTCTACGTCTAGCAACTAATTCTTCCCCTCCCCTTCCAAAACCCAAAATAATCCTGAACAGAACTGTTTCGTTCCAAAATCCATCCCACGAACCTACTAATTTGTCCCACATTGTGTTCGGAATAGCTTCCTCGTCAAATTTATGGGAAACAAGAAAAGAGTACATCAAGATCTGGTACAAACCTCAAACCATGCGCGGGTTCGTTTGGCTCGACAAACCCGTTAAGGAGTTCAAATCCAAATCGCACTCCAGATCGAAATCCAGCTCGAACCCTAAATCCAACCCCTTCCTTCTACCCACGCTTAGAATCTCCGGTGATACTAAAAAGTTTCCGTACACCCATAAGATTGGACAAAGGTCTGCTATAAGGATATCCAGAATCGTTTCTGAAACATTTCGTTTGAAGTTGCCGAATGTTAGGTGGTTTGTTATGGGGGACGATGATACGGTTTTCATACCCGAAAACCTTGTAAAGGTTCTCTCTGACTATGACCATAACCAGCCTTACTACATTGGGTCTTTGTCTGAGAGTCATTTGCAGAATATCTACTTCTCTTATGGAATGGCTTACGGTGGTGGTGGTTTTGCTATAAGCAGACCACTAGCTGCTTCTCTTGCTAAAATGCAAGATAAATGCTTACATAGATATCCTGCACTTTACGGAAGTGATGATAGGATTCAAGCATGCATGGCTGAACTAGGTGTGCCCTTAACTAAACATCCAGGCTTTCATCAGTTTGATGTTTATGGTAGTCTTCTTGGTTTACTTGCAAGTCATCCTATTGTGCCATTGGTTTCTTTACATCATTTGGATGTGGTTGACCCGATTTTTCCAAGCGATTCCCGTGTAAATTCTATTAAAAGGTTGTTTGATGGTCCTGTTAGTTTGGATTCAGCTGGAGTAATGCAGCAGTCGATTTGTTACGATCATGAAAATAAGTGGACCGTTTCTGTTTCATGGGGCTTTGTTGTTCAGATTGTGAAAGGGAAGATGTTGCCTAGAGAAATGGAAATGCCTGCAAGGACATTTTTGAATTGGTATAGAAGAGAAGATTACAAAGCTTATTCGTTTAACACTAGGCCGGTTGCAAGAAATCCTTGCCAAAAACCTTATGTTTATTATATGTCATCGGCAAGATATGATGCTAAGTTGAATACTACAGTTACCGAGTATGTTTTACATAAGGAAACACATATGTTATGCAAGTGGAAGATAATGGAGCCTTCTGCAATTGTAGATCGGATCGTTGTGTACAAGAAACCCGATCCGGGTCTTTGGGATAGGGTATGTTTCATCATCTTTTATTCATTGATACATTGTCCTAAAATTATGACTTTAGAAGGCTACATTGACATATAAAACTGCAACGTTTCATGAGCTTATTACTTGGGATGGTAAGGTGATTTCTTATTAAGATAACTCGATATCTAATTGATGTTAATTGATTACATTTTCACCATTAGTATAAGACAGGCTAACGAGCACTTGGTCGAGCAAATGCTATAATGTTAAATTTACTTGCAATGCGAGTTCAGAAATGGATGAGTGTCAAACTGAAAGTGAGAGATGAGAAGTGAAAGTGATAGCTAAGTGGTTGATACTAAGTTAGGTATTGAGTTGAAAAGTGAGTAGTGTGCATTGTTGGAATTCTGATTATGACATGAATTTTATGACTTATCTAGATCAGGATGTATGTTAATTATTATAACATACATTGTCATTGTTTATGAGTTTCCTTTTTTGGGTATTAGATAGCTAAAATACTTGCATGCAACTTTTTTATGCATTTGTTATAGCAAGGCATCTTTAAGGATCTTTTTCATATTTGTTATCAACCTCAAGATTGTTATATCCGAATATAATTATTTTTAGTTGGCTTTACTAGTAGATATTGAGTATAAATGATATCACTGGATATGGATTAAGACTTAAAGAATGTATGTTGCTTCTCCCATATTGATTGATGATGATTTTGATGACATAATAAACTATATTATACTTTTAGACATCAAAATACTGTATGACCATAGCCAGATTATAGACATGAAAATGTATTAGATATGAAATTCAATGGGCAGCTCATAATGTTTATGATTGGACATATTACATAGTAGTTAATATGCAGTTTAACACTGTGAATGATTAAATTTGTTTTCATGTTCAGTCTCCAAGGAGAAACTGCTGCAAGGTGTTACCAAGTTCACCGAAGAAGAGGATGAGAGTCGAAGTTTATGTGTGCAGAGAAGGGGAAACCAGTGAGCCCTTCTGAAGGAAGCATCATTTTAAGGAGAATTAAGAGGATGAAGGCAGATATGAAACAACAATTTAGATTCATGTGTATAATGTCACTAATTGGCTAGGTTAGCTTAATTGCTTCTGTTTGTTTTATTATATTGGGAGATGAATGAATGTATTTCGGAATGGATGAAGAAATTAAAGATTTAGTAATTCCACTGGATACGGGAATTTGCTGGGAATGTTAAATTTCTTGGACTTTGTGTGGTACGATGTCTTTAAATGAGGGTTTAAGATGCACGTGATCACAACAATGCATAAGTCCTTTTGAATACAACTGTTCAAGGTGCGTATGACCAGACAGGCATTGGTACAAGGTTGCTATAGTTCAAACTTGTGTGGTGAACATTTGTTGAAGCTAAATTTACGTTGAAAAGCGTATGACCATTAGTGCATGTTGACAAGTATTTTGGAATGGATTAAGAAATCCATGGTCAAAATACGTCATTTGATTGTCATTTAGGACGGGGATTAGGACCAAAAAATTTATAAGCAAAAATCTCATCTGATCCGTGTTCATTCGAATTTTCAAAAATTCAATATATTCACTATGTTTTTAGAAATGTTTATGACATCTATTTGTTTGGTTGATTGAGTAAAGATTCATAAAATGTTTATAATTCAGTACATACTGATAAAAATAGTATATCTGATGGAAACTCCATTAAAAAACATAAAATTTGATTTAAATAACAATAAACAATATTCGTCTTTGTCTTTTCGAGTCTGTGTCCAAAAAACGTTCATTCATGTATAAAATTTGTATGGGCATAAGTTCCGTTCAATTCAATTTTATTTAAAACAAAAACCGAACACAGCTCCATTCAATTTGGTCCAGTCCACCCGATTTACAATTCTATAATGCACAAGGTTAATATGACCCCAGCCGCAAGAGGGACCCGTTGCAGCTAATTTATGTCTCACTAAGGCGTTGATGGGGGGTGCCCTACCTAGGTGGTCACCTAGCCATAAAACCAGGCCTGCCATGCTTCCATGTTGATTGATCTAATTTTATTTTTAGTAATTTTTGAAAAATAATGGTAGACAATCATTATTTATTTTTGGCACTGCTACCATCACTGTCATTGTCAATGTTGTTTGCGGTTTTTAATTTCGAAAACATGTACCACAAGCATGTTTAAGTTTGATCCCAGCTTCGAGGAAGATGGATTTTTTTCTTATATTTTGAACCCATTTCTCCTCACATGGACACATTTGTGTTAGAATTGCAGTTATACGGTGAGGTGTGACGTTTTTATTTTTTAACATATTTAAGCTTGATATCACCTTCAAGTATATAAAAAAAATTTACTTCATATTTTGAAGATATTTTTTGTTCTTTTGTCATTGCAACAACTACCATTATATCAAGTTTGTGATGTTGAAATAATTCAGAATTATGAGGCCACATATTTTAATATTTGAATGTATGAGCTATCTTGAGATTAAGTTTGATTATGTGATCTATTTGAAATAAATACAGCAAGGCTTAAGGGGTATATTCGTCATGTAAATTTATAATGTGTGGATACTAGAGTAACAATTTTAGTTTGTTGAAGGGACGAACTGAAAAATGTCACACACTATACATATGGGGTTATGGTCCACAAATTACACAAGTCTTATCATATTATCTCCACCCTCTTCTAAAGAGAATTTTTAGATCTAAGCTTGTGTCAATTTGGAAGATCTAAAACCTAGTTGATTTTTTTTTGCAAACATCAATGGATTCAGGTACGACTTCTGTTGAACTATTTAATTTCATATATTTGTTTCTCGATAGAATCAATATGAGTTGTATGTATTTAGATCTATAATTTATTTATTATTACAACAAGTGGTATCAGAGCCACACATCATTGATTTTATTGAGAAATTCTTTGGTTTTAAGATCATATGAAATTAGGGTTCTTGAATTTACAATTTTCGGTTGATTCACCTGATCCACTTATTTCGTTCTGATTTGTGAATGCTTCAATTATGGTGATTCAAAACATGTTAATAAACAGTATTATACATGGATCCATAGATTTAATGAAATATTGGATTCTGTTGATGTGACCAAAATGTCTCCCGAAATGATAGCAATTTGGATTTAATTGAACCGTATCATTGGATTTATGATCTAAGAATTCATCTAGATCTTTTATAATAATTGTACCATGACATGTTTGTGGTTTTGTTTTCTCCTGCAAAAGCATAAAATAGCAACAGGCATTGTTGAAATATTGGCCAAGCTTTTATTATTCATTACTTTTGTACACTATGAATCAGCACATTAATTGATGCTGTCAGATTTGGCATTTTTTTTTTGTAATTTATTCTTACTACTTAATATGTTTCACCTTCTATTTTGAATAGTAGCAGTAAAATAAAGTACGCAATAATCTGATACTAATTATTATTGCAAGTATTATTCATTTATGTATTATTACAGTTTCCTTGATGTCAAATTTGACATTGATATTTATGGCAAATTCATAAATGAAGGAGCTAAAATAAATTCATATATTATTTGGCGTCTTTTGCAAATTGATTTTGAATATCCTACCTTACAAGTGAACTAATTGGAATAATATGTCACCAAAGTGACCTCTCTTATTTTAGTTGCTCATGAAAAATGTTAGATATTTGTGTGTATTTATTTATGCGAATATTAGTCGGCCCAAAGGAAGTTAATATCTGGCCAAATTAGATACACATGTGTGATGATAAATATGTAACAATTATAAAATTTTACAAGAAAATAGTTAATCGGCCCAAAGGAAGATTATTATTTGACTTGAATTTATTGTTAATATTTGATGATTACAACAAGAATACTACTTACAGTTAATATTACTGTCCAAAGACTTGATATTAATGTTGTGCTAGGTATCTTGAGCAAAGACTTACCAATTATTTTAAATTTACTACAGTTGTTTTATAATGTAAGCATATTTGATTAATTTAAAATTACAGCTAATTTGACTACGGTATCTGCCAATCTGAACAACGTTTCTATTCTGACTGGAACAAACTTTAAGGATTAGAAAGAGAACATATTGCTTGTTCTTGGCTGCATGGATCTTGACCTTGCACTTAGGATAGATGAACCCGCCCCTCTTACGGATGAAAGTTCTTATGATATTATAAAGAACTTTGAGATGTGGGATCGTTCAAACCGCATGAGTCTAATGATCATAAAGCGTGGCATTCCGGAGGCATTTAGGGGTGCGGTATCTGAAAATATAACCAATGCTAAAGATTTCCTTGCTGAGATTGAAAAACATTTTGCTAAAAACGATAAGGAGGAAACAAGCACGCTTTTGCAACGCTTGATTTCCACGAAGTATCAAAGCAAAGGAAACATAAGGGAGTACATTATGGAAATGTCTAACACTGCTTCAAAACTTGAGGCACTTAAGCTTGAGCTTTCAGATGATTTGCTCGTGCATTTGGTATTAATCTCTCTTCCTTCACAATACAACCAGTTCAAGATCAGTTATAACTGTCAAAAGGAGAAATGGACTCTTAATGAGCTCATTTCGTATTGTGTACAAGAAGAAGAGAGATTGAAGCATGATAAGACTGAAAGTGCTCATTTAGCATACACCTCTAAGGGAAAAGACAAAAAGAGAAAGAAGGATAAAGAAACTGCTAAGGGTCCGACTGAAAAGAAACAACAAAAGGAGACTAATGGTTGTTACTTTTGCAAAAAGGCTGGACATTTGAAGAAAGATTGTGGCAAATACCACGCATGGCGTGTTAAGAAAGGTACATCTTTTGCTTTGGTCTGTTCTGAAGTAAATTTAGCTACAGTACCTGGAAACACTTGGTGGTTAGATTCTTGTGCTTCTACTCACATAAGTGTTTCTATGCAGGGTTGCCTGAGCTACCGAAATCCAACTGATGCTGAAAGATACATCTATGTAGGTGATGGAAAATCGGTAGAAGTGGAGGCTACTGGGCATTTTAAGTTGTTATTAAGAACTCAGTTTTATTTGGATTTATTTGATACTTTTGTTATACCGTCATTTAGACGGAATTTGGTTTCTGTTTCTAAGTTGGACAATTTTGGTTATTCTTGCTCATTTGGGAATGGTACTTTTAGTTTATCAATGAATTCAACTCTTATTGGAACTGGTTCTCTTAATGTTTATGATAAATTATATATTCTTGATGTTAATACCTCTTATAATGAAGCGTTGCATGTAGAGTCACGTGGTACTAAAAGAAAAGCTAATAAGGAAACTTCAGCCACATTGTGGCACAAGCGCTTAGGTCATATATCTAAAAATAGAATTCAAAGGCTAGTGTCAGATGGCATTTTGGAATCCGTGATTTTTCAGACCTTGATGTCTGTATAGAATGTATCAAGGGAAAACAGACCAAACATAAGAAAATAGGTGCCAATAGAGCAACTGACGTCTTAGAATTAATACATACAGACATTTGTGGGCCATTCCCTGCGGCATCATGAAATGGTCAACAATATTTTATAACATTCATAGATGACTACTCAAGATATGGCTACCTATATCTTACTCATGATAAATCAGAATCCTTAGACATGTTCAAGAAATTTAAGGTAGAAGTTGAGAACCAACTCAACAAAAGGATTAAAACTGTCAGATCTGACCGTGGCGGTGAATATTATGGTAAATCTGACAGATCAGGTGAGCAATGTCTAGGACCATTTGCCAAATTCCTAGAGGAATGTGGAATAGTCCCACAATACACTATGCCAGGTTCACCTAGCATGAATGGTGTTGCCGAGAGACGAAACCAGACTCTTAAAGACATGGTAAAAAGTATGATCAGTCATTCTACCTTATCAAAATCACTCTGGGGAGAGGCATTAAAGACAGCAGTTTATATCCTTAATAGAATACCCACTAAAGCAGCTACTAAAACACCTTATGAGCTCTGGACAGGCAAACAGCCTACTCTAAAGCATTTTCACATGTCGGGATGTCCAGTGGGGGCAAGGCCGTATAGGCCAAATGAAAGAAAGTTGGACTCCAAAACAGTGAGTAGCTACTTTATTGGTTATTTTGAGCGATCTAGGGGCTATAAATTTTATGATCCCATACTGAGGAAAATATTTGAGATTGGAAATGCGACATTTTTTGAGGATGTTGAGTTGAGAGGGAGAAATGAAGTAAGGAACATTGTTTTTGAGGAGGAATCATCGTCTATAATTCCTACTGCAGTTACTTCTTCGGACAATGTGTAGATTATTGTTCCTGTCATTGATCAAGAAGTGAATCCAGAACCCCAACAAAACAATGTTGAAGAAAATCCTCTTCAAGTTGAAGTTAATGTTCCACAAGAACAAATTCAACAACCTCAAAATGAATTTCCATTAAGAAGATCCACTAGGGAAAGAAGAAATGCTATTCCGGATGATTATGTTGTATTTCTTCAAGAGTTAGAGGATAATAATGGATTGATGGAAGATGATCCTATCAACTTTCACCAAGCCATGCAAGATATTAATTCTCAAAAGTGGATTGAAGCTATGAATGGAGAGTATAAATCAATGCAAGACAATAATGTTTGGGATCTTGTCCCTTTACCTGAAGGTAAGAGGCCCATTGGTTGTAAATGGATATTTAAAACCAAGAGGGATGCAAAAGGTAAAGTGGAAAGATATAAGGCTCATCTTGTAGCAAAACGTTTTACTCAAAAGGAAGGCATTGATTTCAAAGAGACTTTCTCTCCGGTTTCATCGAAAGACTCTTTTAGAATAATTTTGTCACTTGTTGCACATTTTGACCTTGAGTTGCATCAAATGGATGTTAAGACTGCATTTCTCAATGGAGACATTGAGGAAACAATTTATATGGTGCAACCGGAAAACTTTGTGGTCGAAGATCCAAAGAATATGGTTTGCAAACTAAAGAAATACATTTATGGACTCAAACAAGCTTCTCGTCAATGGTACCACAAATTTCATAATGTAATTACCTCTTTTGGTTTTGAGGCAAACATCATTGTTAACTGTGTGAATCACAAGTTTAATGGGAGTAAATTTATATTTTTAATTTTATATGTTGATGATATATTGCTTGCCAGCAATGATTTAAATATGTTGCACGAAACTAAGAGATTTCTTTCAAATAATTTTGAAATGAAAGATCTTGGTGATGCTTCTTTTGTATTAGGGATCCAAATACATCGTGATCGTTCACGAGGCATTCTTGGATTGTCACAAAAGAACTATATAGAAAAAGTACTTAAGAGATTTGGCATGCAAGATTGTAAACCAGGTGGTACCCCTGTCGCTAAAGGAGATAAGTTTTATCTCAAACAATGCCCTAATAACATCCTTAAAGTTAATGAAATACAGAAGATCCCTTATGCATCTGCTATAGGGAGTCTAATGTATGCTCAAGTATGTACGTGTCCGGATATTGCGTACATTGTAGGAGTGTTAGGCAGGTATCTTAGTAACCCTGTAATAGATCATTGGAAAGCAGCAAAAAGGGTTAAGAGGTATCTTCAAAGGACTATATGCTTACATATAGAAGATCAGATCAGTTGGAGATCATTGGGTATTCTGATTCTGACTTTGCTGGATGTCCGGATAGCAGAAAATTCACTTCAGGATGGATATTTATGTTGAGTGGAGGGGCTATATCATGGAAGAGCATTAAGCAAACGCTTATAGCTTCTTCCACTGTGGAAGCAGAATTTGTGGCTTGGTATGAGGCATCTAATCATGGAAAATGGCTGCGAAATTTTATCACTGGGCTGCGCATTATAGATAATATTGAAAGACCACTAAAGTTGTTTTGTGACAATAGATCAGCAGTATTATATTCTAATAACAATAGAAACTCAAGTAAGTCAAATTACATTGGCATCAAGTTTCTAGTTGTGAAGGAAATAGTGCAAAATGGGTTAATATCCATAGAGCATATTGGGACAAATTCCATGTTAGCGGATCCACTTACAAATGCATTACCACCCAAGGTCTTTCATAAGCATGTTGCTAAAATGGGTGTATCTTTTATGTAAGAATATTTTGGTTTAGGGGGAGTTTGTACTAGGTCATTTCTTTTGTGACATTGCTCTATATTTTGATTGTGGATATGCTTCAGTTTTTCTGATTAGAAATAATGTTTTTTTTAATTGCACTCAAATTATTTATATATGTTTAGATTTTGATCACATTAAATTAAAGTAGGATCAGTTGGAAATAGACATGTAAAGATCACATTTCATGTAATTTCCATGCTATACATACATGATTGATCTATGTCATTTGATTATATTGATATACGTGACCATTGATGGGTTTAGTTACACTAACGATAATGAAAACCGCTTTGATCCTATGTTAACACAATCAATGAACGAGATTGTTTTGGATATACCATATTGTCAAGATAGCTATTTGAGAGCTCATAAAGTTAAATACATTTTATAAGGTTACATATGTGGCCCAGGGGGAGATTGTTGGAATAATTCAGCATTATGGGGCATATTTTAATATTTGAATGTATGGGCTATCTTGGGATTAAGATTGATTATGTGATCTATTTGGAATAAATACAACAAGACTTAAGGGGTATATTCGTCATGTAAATTTATAATGTGTGGATACCATTGTGACAATTTTAGTTTGTTGAAGGGCCGAACTGAAAAATGTCACACACTATATATATGGGGTTATGGTCCCCAAATTACACAAGTCTTATTGTATTCTCTCCATCCTCTTCAAAAGAGAATTTTCAGATCTAAGCTTGTGTCAATTTGGAAGATATAAAACCTAGTTGATTTTTTTTTGCAAACATCAATGGATTCAGGTACGACTTTTGCTGAACTATTTAATTTCATATATTTGTTTCTCGATAGAATCAATAAGGGTTGTATGTATTCAGATCTAGAATTTATTTATTTATTTATTACAACGTGTGAGACTAGCAAATAGCTTGTTCGGTTTGAAATTGATGAGAAATATCAAAATTGAAATAATCATTCAATAAACAAAAACCGAATCAACCAAATCGATATTTTCGAAAACCAAAACTAGCTAGACCAAAAATAATTGGTTCAGTTTGGTTATTTTGATTGATTTATTTATAAATGAGTTATATTGTCTATGTGATAATATAACATATGAATGAAACAATTGATTGAGTCCATATTTATATAAAAATGTGATGATGTATAATTTTAAGAAAAATATTTAATCAATTAAATGTATTCGTAACCACAAGTTTTGAATCGTGTAAATAAAACATACGCCTTAAGTGTTTCTAGTCACGATGTGTCCAAACAAAGGATATCAACACATTCGTTGAGACTAGTGTATGTACATTCTTCATAGGATGAACGGTGAATCACACATGATCGTTGGGACACCAAGGGTTTACGTACATGTGATTGTTTGAAATAATTACCACAAACTCGACAAAAGTTTACAAGAGGGTGATTATAAAGTCAAATAGAAGATCACATGTGACAACGTAAACTAGTCATTTAAATATCATGAATCTTAAGTGTATGAATTATACTTCGACTATGGCCAATCACATGATAACGATGATCATGTTATGACTGTAATAGGTATGAGTTGAGTCACTTGAAGTGAAATATTATTTAAGAGTGCATTCGTCTACTTCAAATAGAAGGTTAGTATCACCGTAATTGATAGTCAAATTAAAGTCAAAGTCTTTCGCTAAAGCAAATATGTTAATCAAAAAAATATTATTAGATTGAATGATAAGTATTAATGTTGAACTTTCCAATTAATTACGGATATTATTAGAGTTTTGACCATTGATCGAGCTTTGGACATCCAAGTAATAAAGTGACGATGAAGAGAAAACGTGCACAATATCATTTTTAAAAGGTTTAGATTATGATTAAAATGGAACTTTGCCTAGATGATATATAAGCAACTAAATTCATGTCTAACATTAGTGCTTCAGTAAATTCCATATAAGTTTTAATATTTAAATTGTTTAAATTACTAGTGGTTGGGTTCACCCTTGGAAGTCTCACAACCATAAGTTTCAAGATGCTTTGAATTTAGCCTAAATAAAGTAAATTGTATATGTTATAATTTATTACGGTGAAACCAATATAATTGTTATATTGATTTAATCATTATTTTAATAATACTATTTAGGAGATGAAAAATTAACTGATAAAATATACTTTTTATATATTCATTTTTTTGAAATGGTACTTTGTATATAACATGTCACTAAAACAACATATCATATGTCAATAAACGTTCGAATCATGCTACGCAAATTTCGAACTTGTGACCTCTCGCACCAAAACCGAATCACTTAACCACTTGGATAATGGTGTTTGTCTTCATTTAATTATTTATATAGCCAAAATTATTAACTAATAAATAATATATGTTAGTCAAACTTACTGATATTGATTGATAACTAGAGAGCTATTACCAACCAATATAAACATAGAGATATATTTGCTAACATATCTCTCATAATCAGTAAAAGAAATAAATGCATTTGACCATTTATTTATTTATTTGATTTCCATAAAAATGAAGATATTTGAGAGACTTACATGTACAAATATCTTTTACTAAGTCAAACCCAACACTTTCCATAGTTAATTAGTTAACCAATAAATTACTAATATATAAAACAAATACCGTATCACATATCTTCAACATCAACCTACTCATGTGAGAGTACTTGTGAGTTATAACCTATAACACATACAAACAATCGTAGGTCAGACGTCGAATGTCATGAGAAAAAAAATTAACCAAAACATAACGCTAACGTAATAGTAAAACATGCACGTAATGCTTGTTGTTGAGTAAGTTGGAGTAGATTTAGAGATGGCTTTGAGGCATATCTAAATGGACACTTTCTTTTAAAAGTTATTCGCCCCCACTCGAAGAGAGTATGCTATATAGTTCTAGCAAATACTTTTCAGGTACAACAACGCTAAGGAGAAAGTGCAAACAATAATTCTGAATTTCTCATAAAAAGAAATTATAGTTTGTAGGAGAAATGTATTTTGAGGAAGAAGAAGTTTGAGTTATATATAGAAGAGCAGGCATCACTTTGTACAGTCGCAACCTTCAAAAAGAAACCGTTTGTTTCAAATTTCAAATAAATTTGAACAGCAATGGCTGTTAAAAAAATTCGACTATTGTAGAGCGTACGTCCAAAACCAAATCGAACCGCGTAGGTGCATGATCTGGAATTCATGCACGCTCACTTGCTTCCAACCCAAGACTGTATTAGCCCATTCCTAGCATTTTATCCAATTAATAGACAAATCAACATTTGGTATTTATACCCTTATTTTTAACTCATATTTGGCGATGTGGGACGAAAGAAAATAATTTGTACAATTAAATACCCAACAATCCCACACATTAATTGTACAAATTGATCTTATTTCCATCTGTTATCGCCAAGCCTCAATACAGTATACAACATGCATATATGAAGGTGTTCATTTCCTTAAACCATCATTTAGTATAACTATGACAAGACATTATCACAGTAAAAGGTAGCTTTGTCTTTCAAACATATTACTCTTTATAATAATATCGAACATATTGTATATACATGTTATACATTTTTTAAATATTTATTTTAGTATCACGTTCAGCACTATAATGTCCATGTGCTACTTTGCTGGTTTTCGTGAATGATCCAAAGGGTAAACCTAAAACTCTCATGAGGAGCGGCACCACTCCTACACTTATATCGATGAAGTTATCTTACATGGACCACTACTTAAGCACATCATAATTTCATTAGGATTAATTCATAAACTTCTTTTCGTAGTGTGTTGGTACTAATTCTTAATTACTTGGCAAGATTAGGACACTTCATGTGAATTAGCAATTCTCGGTCACTTCTAAACAACTTGTTTTTACCCTGTTTAAATCTTTTACATATTTTAGTTTATGGTTGGGTTTATATTGTTTGTGATTTATTTCATTATAGACTTCAGCTCCATTTCTAGTGAAGTCCCTTTCACCACATCTCTAGGAAGGCCTTTGGTGAAAGGGTCGGTCAAGTTCTTACTCGTTCTTACGTACATTATTGTGATAATTACTTTTTTGTATTAACTGTTGCACATACTCATATCTTAAGCTTATAAGTCTAGACTTTCCATTGTAAGTATTACTATACACTCTAGAGAGAGTAGCTTGACTATCACATTGTATAGAAATAGGAGGGATTGGTTTAGGCCATAGCTTAATATCCAATAATAGGTCCCTAATCCATTCTGCCTTATTACCTATAGTCCATGATCCATTCAGCCACCTTACTTGCAGTCCCTAATCTCATGCCACTATTTTGGAGCTTATTTTAAACCAGATAGTAATTTATTCAATTTACAAGCTTTCTTTTCATTTCCAAGTACTACGAACCCATATTTCTTTATTTATTTGGTTTTCGACTTCTGCTTTGTAAATTGAAATTTACTAAATGCTTCGTTCTTATATGTCATAAGATATGCTTAAGTGTATTTAGAATAATCATTCATAAAAGTGATGAAGTATCTTTTTCCACCATGGGTCAAAACACCATTCAGCCACATATGGCTGAATGTATTAGATCTAAAATTTCATAATTTCTTACAATAGTAGGAAAAGGTTTCTTGGTAATCTTGGCTTTTGCACAAATTTCACATTTATTACAGCCAAATCCTTCAATTTTAATAAGACTAAATCAACATATGTTTGTAATGGATTTGGAATTTACATGTGCTAATCTTTCTTACCATGAATTATAAGACTCGACATTATAAGTAGAAGCCATACTATTATTAATACTTTGTTTGTACATCCCATTACAACCATATCGCTTTCCAACAAATATTTCATTTTTAATTACAATGATTTTGTCAAATTCAAAGACAACACGAAATTCTTTTTTGCATACAAGATCAACAAAAACCAAATTTTTTCTTATATTAGATACATGAAGAACATTTATGAGTATGATCACTTTTTCAGAAGTAAGGTTATCGACAATGCTTTCTTTCCCAACATCTTTGGCACAATTGTGATCTCCCATTTGAACTTCCTAACCGTGTTTTTTTTTGAAATGGTACTTTATATACAACAAATCACTGTGATAACATATCACATGTCAAATAAACATTCGAATCACGCTATGCAAGTTTCGAACTTGTGACCTCTCGCACCAAAGCCAAATCACTTAACCACAGATAACATATCCTAACCGTTGTTGATGCATAGGCTTTGAGTAATGACTTGTCCTTGCAAACATGAACAGTCGCTCCAGAATCATACCACCAACCATCAGATGTGTGAGCCACATTGATTTATGTTTCCATGGCCATAAGCTCGTCCTCACCCTATTAGCAGCTTTCTTTGGGGCTCGACATTCTCTAGGGTATTGTCCAATCCACAGTTGTAACACTTTCCATTTTTCTTCTTTTTGTTTTTGTTGTTTGTATTGGGATTTGCATTATAACCATGTTATTTTACCATTGTTGGTATTAGTGCTGTTTGCTCCTGTTTCAGCCACTTAGATATCAGTTTTGGATAAACTCCCTTTAATCTCACGATTTCAAAATACTTCTTCGATATGAAGATATTTTTTAATATATTCCAAAATGAAGTCTTCTGTTTGTGAAATAACATATTTTTGTAATTTCTCTAGGATCGCGGCAATTTTCCAATTATAGCACCAATTTGACACAATTCAAGAAGTTTAATATTTAGAGCACTCAGTTTGTGAACAATCCCTTTCAACTTATGAACTTGACCGAGTATTGATGTCCCTTCAGCCATTTTGAAATCAAAGTATTATGTGATAAGAAATTTGTTTATACCTTCTTCATGCACCTTGTATTTGTTCTCTAATGTATTACAGATTTCCAGTGGTATCTTCATCTCTCTGTAGAAATAATATAGTCTACTAGAAAGTGCATTCAAAATGTGACCATGACACAATAGGATATGATCCTCGCGTTTAATGTGTGCCTTCTTTACATCATCAGAATCAGTGGTTGTTGCTTCCGACAATAGAGGTAATTCTAGGTTCAGTAGATACGATAGGCTGAACACAGTGAGAAAACATTTTGTCCTGCTAGCGGGTTAAGATGTTGCCATCAAACTGATCAAGTTAAATAATGTCTTGGTTCATCATTTTGATGGAGGCCATATTAGTTTCATTCTCCATGAATGCAAAATAACTTTTAAAATTGTTAAGTAAGTTGGAGTGATTAAGAGATGGCTTCCTGGTGTATCTAAATGTTTTAGAAGTTATTTGCCTTCATTCGAAGAAAGTTTACTGTAGAGTTCAAGTAAATACTTTCTAGGATACAATAAAGCCAAAGAGCAATGCAGACAGCAATTTTGAGTTCCTTAGAAAATGAAATTATAGTTTGTAGGAGAAATTCCGTTTTGAGGAAGAAGAATTTTGAGTTATTTATAAAGGAGTAGCATCTCTTTGTACAGTTGCAACCTTTGAAAAGAAACTGTTTGGTTTTCATTTCAAAAAAATTTGAACAGTAATGACAGTTCAAAATATTCGACTATTGCAGAGCTTAAGTCCAAAACTGAATCGCTGCGAAGTGCGTAATAAAGGCATTTTTGAAATCATGAGCGCTACGTGCTTCTAGCCCATGCCCATGTTAGCATATTCCTTGCATTTTATCCAATTAATAGACAAATCAACATTTGGAATATATACCCTTTAGCGATGTGGGACAAAAGGAAATCCTTTATACAATTAAATACCCAACAATCCCCCACTTTAGTTGTACAAATTGATCCTATTTCCTTCTATTATCGCCAAGCTTGAAAACAAGATACTACACGGACACGTGAAGATGTTTATTTCCTTAAACTTTCACTTAGTATAAATATTACAAGACATTATCAAAGTAAATGGTTGCTTTAACATTTAAACGTATTAATCTTTATAATAATATTAGACATATTATATACACATGTTGTATCTTTCTTCAAATATTTTCTTTAGTATCACGTTCAGTACTATTATGGTCATGTGCTACTTTCCTGGTATTTTACCAATGATTCAAAGAGTAAACCTAAAACTCTCGTGAGGAGCGACATGACTCCTACATTCATATTGGTGAAATTATCTTACATGCCCCCGCTACTTCAACACATTATAAATTCATTAAAAATAATTCTCAACCTCCTTATCGTAGTGTGTTAATGCTAATTCTAAATTACTTGGCAAGGTCAGGGCGCTTCATGTGAAATAGCAGTTCTCAATCACTTCTAAACAACTTTTTTTTACCCTTTAAACAATTTACTGATTTTAGTTCATGGTTAGGTTTCTGTTGTTTATATTTATTTCATTATAGGTTTTAAACCCATCTCTAGTGAAGTCCTTTTCACCATATCTCTAGGTGGGCCTTTTGTGAAAGGGTCGACTAAGTTCTTACTCATTCTTATGTACATTATTGTGATAATTCCTTCTTTTACTAACTGTCTCACATACTCATGTCTTAAGCTTATATGTCCATATTTTCCTAAGTATTACCGTAAGATCTAGAGAGAGTAGCTTTACTATCACAATGTATGGAAACAGAAGGGATGGGTTTAGGCCATAACTTAATTCCAGTAGTAGGTCCTTAATCAATTCATCCTGCAGACTTGCAGCCGATAATGCTATAACTTCTGATTCCATAGTTGAGTGTGATATGCATGTTTGTTTCTTTGATGCCTATGATATGGCACCTCCACGAAGTAGAAACGCCCATGCAGATGAAGAAATATTGTCCGCTGTATTGGTTATCCAACTTGCATCCGTATATTCTTCAAGTGTGGCTGGAAAATCATTGTAAAAAAGAGTGAGTTCTATGGTTCTTTTTAGATAACCAAATGCTCCATCTATTGCCTTCCAATGTTTCCTGCTTGGATTGCTATTGAATCTACTTAGTTTACATACAGCAAACGAATTATTTGGTCCAGTACAATGCATAGGATATATAAGGCTGCCTATTGCACTAGCATATTCGAGTTGTGCAATTGATCATCCATTGTTCTTTTTTAGTTTAAAACTTGAGTCAAATGGAGTGTTATATTGTTTAAAGTTTAAATGTTTAAATTTAACATCATTTTTCAATATAGTGTTTCTGGCATAATGTGTAACCTTGATCATATTTATGATTTTGATACCTAGTATGGTATCAACCTAGCCTAGATCTTTCATTTTAAGATCGGTCTTAAATAATTCTTGGTATCTAATATGCCGGACATTTTTGTTATGAGCATGTCATCAACATATAAACAAATAGTACTCGTTTGTTCATTTTGAACAAATACGTCTTTCTGCATTACTATGAACAAATCCAAAGGACAACATGGACGAGTCAAATTTCTCATGTCATTGTTTTGGAGATTTTTTTAACCCATATAGTGATTTATTCAATTTACAGACTTTCTTTTCATTACAGGGAGTACGAACCCATCTGGATGCTCCATATACAAATCTTCATTCATATCCCTATTCAAGAATGCTGTATTTTTATCCTTTTGATGAATTTGTAGCTTGTATATGGAATATAATACTATTAGAGTTCGAATAGAACTTATTTATGCAACCGGTGCATAAGTGTCAAAATAATCAATACCCTCCTTTTGTCGGGATCCTTTGGTAACTATTCTTGCCTTAAAGGTTTATGCAGTCTTGTCTAATTCATATTTTCTTCTGAAAATCTGTTTATGCTCAATTGGTCTAGAATCAGGTGGTAGAAGAATTAAAGTCCAAATTTTATTAGAAATAATAGAGTTCATCTCATCATTGATTACTTCCTTCCAAAATGCTACATCTTGTGAGTTGATGGCCACATCATAAGTTTTAGGATCTTCTTCGATATTCAGGATAATAGTTATTTTATTGAATAAATTTTCTCTATTTCCTTCGTCTAAGAAAATTAAAGCTTGTGAGGATAAAAAATCAAGATGTAGTTCCCTTTCTTTTATTTGTCGTTTGGACTTTCTTAGTCCATTGTTGTTTGGGTTATTTTCTAAGTCATTCTCTACAGGAGAATGTGCTTCAATACTAGGAAAAAAGTGTTTTCAAAAGATGCATCCACAACTTTTGAATACTTGAAAAAATTATTTTAAAAAAACTTGACATCTCGAGATTCGATAACAATATTAGAGTTTAGATCAAGGAGTCTATATGCTTTGCTATGTGCAGCATATCTAATAACCACATTTCTTAAAGCTCTTGGATTGAATTTGTTTATTTTAGGATCAGTGACCCTATAGTAGGCCAAACATCCCCATAATTTTAAATGTGACAATTTTGGTTTTCTATTTTTCCAAAGTTCATAAGGAAATACATTTTTCTTTCGAGAGACAATCCTAATCCTATTATTTAAATAAAAAGTTGTATTTAATGCTTCTTTCCATAAGTTTAGAGGTAGCATTGATTTTACAAGCATGCACTTTACCATTTCCACTAAAGTATGATTTTTTTTCTTTCGGCCAAACCATTTTGTTGAGGAGTATATGGTGCAATTCTATTATGTACGATTTCATTTGATTCACAGAAATTGTTGAACTCATTTGAAATATATTCCAAAACTCTATCACTTCGGATAACCTTAATTCTTTTATTTGTTTGGTTTTCGACCTCTGCTTTGTAAATTTAAAGTTTACTAAATGCTTCATTCTTATGTGTCATAAGATACACAAAAGTATATTTTGAATAATCATCAATAAAAGTGGCCAAGCATCCCTTTCCACCATGGGTCAAAACACCATTCAGTTCACATATGTCCGAATGTATTTGATCTAAATTTCAGAATTTCTTTTAATAGCAGGAAAATGTTTCTTGGTAATCAAGGATTTCTCACAAATCTCACATTTAATACAGCCAGGTCCTTTAGTTTTAATAAGACCAAGTCGACACATGTTTATAATGGATGTGGAATTTAGATGTGCTAATCTTTAATGCCATAAATTATAAGGCTCGACAATATCAGTAGAAGTAAAACTATTATTTATTATTAATTTGTACATCCCATTACAACCGTATCCCTTTCTTACAAACATTCCATTTTTAGTTACAATGACTTTGTTAGATTCAAAGAAAACACAAAATCCTTTTTTGCATACAAAATCAGCAGAAACTATTTTTTTTCTTATATTTGGTACATGAAGAACATTGAGGAGTGTAATAACTTAAGACAATGCTTCCTTTCCCTGCAACTTTAATACGGTTGTGATCTTCCATTTGAATTTCCTAACCATTGCTGATGAATTCAAAAGTTTTGAACAATGACCTGTCCTTGCAGACATGTGTAGTCGCTTCGGAATCAAACCACCAACCATAAGATGTGTCAGCCATATTGATTTATGTCACCATGGCTAAAATTCTTCCTTTACCATAATAGCGGCTTTCTTTGGGGCTTGACATTCCCTGGCATAATGTCCATTTTTTCCACCGTCGTAACCCTTTCCATTTTTCTTCCTTTTGTTTTTGATGTTTGTATTGTGGTTTCCATTGTAAACATATTTTTTTTATCATTATTGATGTTAGTGTGTTTACTCCTGTTTCAATCACTTGGATATCAGTTTTGGATAGGTTCCCTTTAATCTCACAATTTCAAGATTTTTCTTCAATTCGAAGATGTTTTTTAATCCGTTCCAAATCGAAGTTTTCTATTTTGTGAAACAACATCTTTTCGTAATAGCTCTAGGATAGAGGTAGTTTTGCAATAATAGCACCAACTTGAAACAAATAAGAAAGTTAATATTTAGAGCACTTAGTTTGTGAATAATCCCTTGCAACTCATGAATTTAACTGGGTATTGGTTTCCCTTCAGCCATTTTTAAATCAAAGTATTCTACGATAAAAATTTGTTTGTACCTTCTTCATATACCTTGTATTTGTTCTATAATGCATTCCAAATTTCTAGTGGTGTCTTCATATCTTTGTAGAATCATATAATCGACCAAAAAGCGCATTTAAGATATGACCACGACACCGTATGATATGGTCCTCACATTTAGTGCATGCCTTCTTTACATAATATGAATCAGTAGATGTTGCATTCGGCAATGAAGGCCTTTTGTGAAAGGGTCGACCAAGTTCTCACTCGTCCTTATGTACCTTATTATGATAATTCCTTCTTTTACTAACCGTCTCATACACTCATGTCTTAAGCTTATATGTCTAGATTTTCCATTATCGGTATTACTATAAGAGCTAGAGAGAGTAGCTTGACTATCAAAATGTATGGAAACATGAGGGATGGGTTTGGGCGATAGCTTAGTTCCAGTAATAGGTCCCTAATCCATTTAGCCTCCATACCTGCATCCAATAATGCTATAAATTCTGATTCTAAAGTCTAGGGTGATATGCATGTTTGTTTCTTTGATCCTATGATATGACACTGCCTCCAAGTAGAAACACCTAGCCAGATGTAGATATATTGTCTACTATGTCGGTTATCCAACTTGCATCCATATATCCATCAAGTGTGGCTAGAAAATCATTGTAAAAAAGAGCGAGTTTTGTGGTTCTTTTAAGATAACCAAATACACAATTTATTGCCTTCAAGGGTTCCTCACTTGGATTGCTATGAATCTACTTTGTTTACATATGACAAATTCATTATCCAGTCTAGTACAATGCATATGATACATAAGGCTGCCTGTTGCACTAGCATATTCGAGTTGTGAAATTGATCGCCCACTGTTCTTTGTTAATCTAACATTCTACTCGAGTCAAATAGAGTGTTATATTCTTTGAAGTTTAAATGTTTAAATTTTGACAATAATTTTTCATTATAGTGTTTTTGGCATAGTGGGTAACCATGATTATGTTTTATGATTTTGATACCTAATATGGTAGCACCTTCACCTATATCTTTCATTTTAATGATCTATGTTACATAATTCTTGGTATTTAATATGCCAAACATATTTATTCCAATAATGAGCATGTCGTCAACACATAAATAAATAATTATATCATACTCCTTTGTGCATTTTGAGTAAATACATCTACCTGCATTATTATGAACAAACCCAAAGGAAAATATGGATGAGTCAAATTTCTTGTGCCACTGTTCTGGAGCTTGTTTTATACTATATAGTAATTTATTTAATTTACAAACTTTTTCTTCATTTCCAAGGAGTACGAATCCTTCTAGTTGCTCCATATACAAGTCGTCGTTAATATTATCATTCAAGAATATGTTTTCACATCCATTTGATGAACATGTAACTTGTATATGGAAGATAATGATATTAGAGTTCGAATAGAACTTGTTCGTGCAACCGATGCATAAGTGTCAAAATAATCAATACCCTCTTTTTGTCGAAATCCTTTGGCAACTAGTCTTGCCTTAAAGGTTTGTATAATGCTGTCTGATCCATATTTTCTTTTGAAAATCCATTTACACCTTTGCTTTAGAACTAGGTGGCAGATCATCTAAAATCCAAGTTTTATTAGAAATAATAGAGCTCATCTCATCATTGATTGCTTCCTTCCATAATAACAGCATCTCGTGAGTTGATGCCTAGTTTTAGGATCTTCTTCGATATTCGGGACAATATTTGTTTTATTGACTAATTTTTCTTTATCTTCTTCGACCAAGAAAAGTAAAGCTTACAAGGATATAAAATCAAGATGTAGTTCCCTTTCTTTTATTTGTCATTCGGACTTTCTTAATCCATTGTTGGTTGGGTTATTTTGTGAGTCATTCTCCGCAAGAGAATTTATTTCAATACTAGGATTCGAGTGTGTTTCCAAAAGATGCATCCACAATTTTTAAATCCTTAAAAATTTGTTTTTTCCAAAACTCTACATCTCAAGATTCTATAACAATATTAGAGTTTAGATCAAGGAGTCTATACACTTTGCTACATGCAGCATATCTAACAACTACACTTCTTAAAGCTCTTGGACCGAATTTGTTTCTTTTAGGATCTGTGACCCTGTCTTAGGCCAAACATCCCCATAATTTTAAATATGCAAATTTGGTTTTCTATTTTTCCAAAGTTCATAAGGAAATACAATTTTCTTTCGAGAGACAATCCTATTATTTAAATAAAAAGCTGCATTTAATGCTTCTTTCCATAAGTTTAGAGGTAGCATTGATTTTACAAGCATGCAGTTTGCCATTTCCACTAAAGTATGATTTTTTTTTCTTTTAGCCAAACCGTTCTGTTGAGGGTATATGGTGCATTTCTATTATGTATGATCCCATTTGATTCAAAGAAATTGTTGAACTCATTTGAAATATATTCCAAACCTCTGTCACTTCGAATAACCTTAGTTCTTTTATTTATTTGTTTTTCGACCTCTGCTTTGTAAATTTGAAATTTACTAAATGCTTCTTTCTTATGTGTCATAAGTTACACTTAAGTACATTTTGAATAATCTTCAATAAAAGTGATGAAGCATCCCTTTCCACCATGGGTCAAAACACCATTCAGTTCACGTATGTCCGAACGTATTTGATCTAAAATTTCAAAGTTTCTTTTAATAGTAGGAAAAGATTTCTCGGTAATCATAGATTTCTCACACACATTTAATACAGTCAGATCCTTTAGTTTTAATAAGACCAAGTTGACACATGTTTGTAATGGATGCGGAATTTAGATGTGCTAATCTTTAATGCCATAAATTATAAAACCCGACAATATCAATAGAAGCAATACTACTATTTATTATTAATTTGTACATCCCATTACATCCATATCCCTTTCTTACAAACATTCCATTTTTAGTTACAATGACTTTATCAGATTCAAAGAAAACACGAAATCCTTTTTTGTATACAAGATCGACAGAAAATAAATTTTTTCTTATATTTGGTACATGAAGAAAATTGAGGAGTGTGACAACTTCCAGAAGTATTGTGAAAGCACCAAACAATGAATACAAATCAGCAATATTCAAGCATAAGTTTCAGATCTAAGCAAACAACAATCCAGAGATAATAATCAGAAATGCAAGATTTATAGTGGTTCGGCTATCTCCGGCCTACGTCCACTTCAAAGTTTTATCTTTTATTGATGTTCTTTGCTGATTACAAGCAATTGCAGCAGTTACAATGATTGAATTCGAATATAACAGCAATGGTAGGATGTAGAATCGAATCCGGTAGAGTCTCGATGTCGAATAGCCAAAAGATCCCTTTTTCTATAGGCTTCAGGGGGCTATTTATAGGCGTAGGAGGTTGAGATCACGCTCAAACTTCGGGAGACTTCTTCTGGCACGTGAGTGGGCCTACGCGACCGACCCCACCAAGTTTCGACTCGATCTGTGATCGATACGAATCAATTCGTATCCATCAAAAAAATAATCCAATCGAGCTAAAACTTGGCAGGATTATTCTCTAGCATGTATGCAAGCTGCTTTGGAAATTTCATTGAGTTTGGATCAGCGGTTTAAGAGATATGGTCGATACAAAATTGGGCTGCTCGATGGATGTTTGGTTCGAATCCATTGATTCGAACCGATCACTTCGACTCGATGGAAACGCGCGTGTGCAGATTGACGTGGCATGCCTTCTTCGTGTCGATCCACTTTTCACTCCGGTTTGATCCAGTCACTCCGAGTATTTCGCCGCGTTCGCATCCATAACTCACACGTCATCTCTGGCCTGTTTGACTTGGTGGATACGATTAAGTAGTTATTAATGGATTCGAACAAGGACTCCTGATGGATTCGAAGGGGTCAACGTCCGATGGATGCGAATTCATCTGATGGATTCGAGACAGATGGATACGAAGGACTTGCATCTCTGACCGATACGAAGACGATGGATTCGAATGGAAGCTCATCCATGGATACAGACCATATCTAGCTGGATGGATACGAAACAGGACGTTGCCGATCGATACGAAGCGCATGTCCTGTTGATGGATACGAACTCGATCGATGCGAGCCGAGGTTCCTCGATGGATTCGAACTCGATCGGTGCGAAGTTGATGGATACGAATTGTGACGTGATGATGGATACGGATTCCATCGATACGAAGCTAATGCTGTCTCATGGATACGAAAATGTGACTTTTTCCCCCAACTTGCATCGATCATATCTTGAGCATATGAATTCGATTGACCGAAATTTGGAATGCAGGCTTTTATGGTTTTGCTTGTCATGTCTTATCAATTGTAGCCCGATCCGGACTCAGACAAAATTCATCGATATCCATGGCTATCCTGCAATGCATAATTGATATTCATGACTTGTTAGTATCGATTTTCAGCTAATTTTTGGGTATCTCATCTTTGCCAAAAGGTGGGATAACACTTTTCCCCCCAAAACATGCATTTTGGTAAAAGGTGTGTTTTGATCAGTTTTAAATCGAATGCAGTGGGTTCATGTTTTATTCAGAGTTTATAGCATTTTCAACCAAGTTCATGGCTGTTCGAAGCCAAATCGTTATCCATTTTCTCCAGTGGAAGTTAAGAATGAGATTCTATAGTCTCTCTGGACTATCGGTGGTCACTCCAGACCCTTGCCAAGCCCATTCCAGGCTTAGCGATTGAATAGAAATATCCTATTGCACTCCGGCGTTGCTCTCTATCTCTTGCACTCTGGCTCTAGCTAGGGCATATAGCGATGCCTTGGTTGTTCTAAACCGATCATAGCCTCTTCGGGCTCTTGCTGGATCCCATTCTGTCACTCTCCGATGAAGGGGAGGCGGCGTTAAGTGAGTCGATCCCGTCGCTCTCCGGCGAAGCAACTCACTTCTTGCACTCCGGATCAGTGTATCTGAACATTAAGCGATGTCATGGCCTCAATCGTGGGCCGATCACAGCCACTCCGGGCTCTTGTCAAATCCCGATCCAATCACTCTCCGGTGAATGGGAAACGACGTTAAGTGAGTCGATCCTATCGCTCTCCGGCGAAGCAACTCACTTCTTGCACTCCGGACCCCGTCTCTCTGGGTAGGGTTATAAAGCGATCATTTTTATATTGGTACCTTTAACTCTCTGGTTAAAGGTTTATTTCAAGAAATTCAAGTCTATTTATTAAATTCAAGTCCTAGATGTCCAATCTCAAACATCAGGAGAAAACTATACATTTCCTCTCTGGGTAGATCGGTCTATTTCCAATTCAGAGCATGCCTAGCGATCTCTCTGATTCCTGTACATGAGTGAGTGGAATAGTCATTTTATTTTGAAATCAAATCTAAGAAATTTAATCGACCAAAGTCCAAATCCGGAACTTGGCCCTTGCCATCATAATCAATTGATGATGAGTCGTGATCCCGATCCAGGATCAGTTCTGTTAGGAGGAGGCGGCAGTTGTTCAGGTCTTACGGCCGCCGTTCGTTCTCTGGTATACTGTGGCAATCTACCACTCCTGGCATGTTTTTCCAACTCATCTTTTAGGTGACGGCATTCATCGGTAGTGTGCCCATCCAGCTCATGGAATAGGAAACGCTCCCGCTCTGTGGGATCTCTCCTGGGTAGTTTTCGATAGGGGAGTTACCCTCGAGTTTTCGTGTAGATTCGTTTCAGGCCTGCCGTCAGTTCTGTGCACTACACCACAAAAGGCTTTTAACAGCGTTTGATAAATGCTGTAATATGATACAACAACGTTATTTCAAACGCTGTATAACGACATGCTGTCGTATATACATAACTTACAACAGCATTTCTATAAACGCTGTTGAAACATCTCTGTGACAGCGTTTATTACGAGCTGTCAATAATTCTTTTACAGCGTTTTCAGACGTGCTGTATTATGTTTCAACAGCGTTTATAATTTAGTTGTCGAAGATGTTCAAATTCTACTTTAACTGTTTACAACAGCTTTTTCTAAACGCTGTTATTGAATCATCAACAATTTCGACAGCATGTTAAAAACGCTGTTATTGAATCATCAACAGTTTCGACAGCATGTAAAAAACGCTGCTATTGACAATTTCAAGATAATTACAGCACGAATTAAACGCTGTTGTTTCTTCATTGACAGCATTAATCAAACGCTGTCTTCTATTTATATAACAGCTTTAATATTCCACTCTATTTTTGAATATTCCAAAACTATATTTTAAGCATATTCAAGCAACTAGTATATATAACAGGTTCTAATAACTATTAATTGGTTACATAAACTAGTTAAGACAATATTAATAAACAAAAGACATCCATAAACCAAGTTTCAATAATATCCATAAACAAAAATAACAAAGTAAACCAAGTTGCCACAAATTCTGTTAAACAAAGACACGTTATATGTTAAGTAAAAGTATAATATCAATACAGTAAGTCCACACCAAATGCCAACAACAAAACGTGCATCTAAAAAGTTTCATATGCTTGCTACTTGCTACTTGCTACGGAAGAAGAATGTGTCATCGCCATCTTTAATTACCTGCAATGAAGAAATTTGAAATGATCAGTGAGTAAACGCCATCTAAAAATTTGAAGTTTCATATGCTAAAATGCTTAACTGCGCCAAAAAATCACTATATGGATCTAAAAATTTGAAGTGATCAGTGAGTAAATGCTTAACAACCCACCACTATAATCAATACAAACCAGTGCACATCACCAGTGAACATCAAACCAAACTGCACCATATTCCATCCCCAACTACCCCCACTACCACCCTATTGCAAATTCCTCCATCATCACCATTTAAATACACTATGCTACGGCCATAACAGCTGCAACAAAATCCACTCAACTACACGACCAGACACCAAGCATTGTCATTACATTTACACCACCATTCATCTTCACTGCTTCTCCCCTGTTCAAACCCGGTCAGACCAAACCACCCACTTCAGCCACTTCTCCTCTCTGAACACATCCTTCATTACTGCCACATTCAAACTATCACATTACTACTCATCTCGTCATCAGCATATCATGCATCACATTACCCACCATTTCTTCAACATACCGCACTACACTACTTCACAAACAAACCAATTACCTTACATATCAACAGCCTACCCTGCTACTGCATTCATCACAACATCATCAACATCCTACCATCAACACTTCAACACATACAACCATATCTCCCCAACACCTCTGCATTTCACCCCTGACAACCAACTGACTGCTATCAGACATCATTTCCACCAACTATTCTACATTTTACCCCACTGCATACTCACATTCATCCCCTTTCACAATCACTGCTATTCACAACTCCACAATCTTGCCATATAATTCAAAAACCACAACCATTCTCACTGACCACACTCTGACATCCATCTCTGCAATCACCCACATACACTACCCTTTCACCACAAAAATGGTCACCGTCCTGCTATTCACCCTATACATTAACCACCAGCCCATACAAACTTCCACATACACACTGATAAACATCTACACACTGACAAATTACACAGCAATACCCTTCCATTGCATTAGCAGTTCCAGTGCTCCAACTTCTACAAACAGTTTCAATCAACTCCGACCAAACCACCCTGTTCACTGGCCATTACCCAATACCACTACATCCATACATCAAGAACTGTTGTTTGTATCACAAAGTCTAAACCAGTGTGCTGTTTGTATTACAACTGCAACTGTGCTGCTACCCTTCACACAAATTCAACAAACAATTTAGACATCAAAACCAAGCAAGTCGATCACTTCTACAATCAAACCTTCATCGCCTGCAGTGCCTCAACCTGCCTGCATCACCTCAACTGCCTTCCTTTGAAACCTGCTACATACATTGTTCCACACAATCATTCAAACTCCATTCTCCTTATCAAACTGACCAAATACCCACTGCATACATCTGCTACCATGACTGTGCACGAGCTTCTGACCAACCACCAGAACAAACTGCAGCCAACATAAACAACCTGTAAACGGATTTACATTCGAATACCCATTGCATAAATCGAATACCCCCAACACCTGAATCAAACCATCGCCATCTCCCAAATCACTACGCGACCACTCCTGAATACCCAATACCCAAATTGTGACAATTCCAATCACCAATCGCATGCACCACATCATCAAACACCAGCAGTCAATAACTTATAACCTACACCAGCAGTCACCTTTGCCTTGCAATCACCATTCAAACTCCCCTTACTCATTCAACACTCCCTACACCACCTCAGTTTCAAAACCTGAACACAACCACACAAACCTGAAACCAAGCCATTCCACTGTTCTACCAACTTTATACCTCACTGCCGCCGCCATATTGCATTTTCCACAACCAAAACCACCGTACCCTACTTCTACCAATTTAGTTGCCTATCACTTCTCTGGCATATACACACCTGACAGTCCACATACCTCTGTCATCCACAACCTGTTCATCGCCTACATTACCACATCCTACAACCAGTTCCCCACTTCAACTCTACTTCCACATCACCAAACATTGCTACTCAATACTGCCTTATACTTCACTTCTCCAACACCATCTGTGCATACAAACTACAAACTCTTCCAACTGCTCACAACAGTCTCTGTTGCTAAATCACCCGCCTCCTCCCACATCAAATACTTCACTGCATTACCCTAAATAGTGCTAATCATCCACCACCATCTCAGAAAACACCTCTGCTGCAACCAAGTATACCCTCTGACCACACCATACTTCCCCTACCACCAGCATACAACACATCAACCTTTAGCAAACTTCATTTGCCTTCCCTCAACTTCACTATCACCATTTCCAAACTTCCCCCATCAAACTGTCCCACATAACTCCTCCACCAAACATCATAACCAACGTACTTCACTGTTGTTACACCATCTCATTTCGACAGCTTCCCCTACATCAAAACTGCACACAGTCATCACCAGCCTACATACTGTTGCATCACCAAACAACTACACCACTGTCATATAAAACTGAAATCAGTTCACACTTCCATCAAATACAATAAATACCCCAACTTCAACACTTCATTATCACTTCACATCCTCACCTTCCTTTGCCAAGCTCCTCCTCTTGCTACTGCCTATAACACTCCTTTGTTACAACCATTCAACTCCAAAACAAATACCAGAACTACATAAAAACTTCACTTCACTCCCCAAAAAAAAAACAATGGACCTTTTTTCCCAAAATCAGGAGAGTTAACAATGGATTTGAATTTATGAGATTTAATAAAACCGCTCACAGCCAATCAATGCTCATTTACACTAGCATATTTAATCAAATGAAACTATAGTAGTTTTTTATCTTGTCTATTGCATATAAACAAGATGTGAAACTTACATGGAAGTTGAGCCAATTCTAACATTCGCAACAGGCCATGCTACAGTCGAGCCAATAGCATCTGATAAGCATTCCATGAAGGATGTAGGCCGCCATATAGGTGCATTTGGGACTTTTACAACATCCACCCAAACTCTTATCGCATTTGGTCCCAGTGGAACAGAATGTACCAAAGCATTTGGATCTGTTGAAGACACGGTTCCTTCTGCTACTATTTTTCCCGTACCCTCTAAATCAATCAACTTGCATTTGGTATTTGCAGAAAAATTTGCACTCTATCACATAACAAAAAAAATGGTAATACGATATCAACAATTCTTTGAGAGGAATATTAGCAATATGAACATGTTACCGTAAGAGATGTTGGAGCATTGATCATAGGAGCAGTACATGTGCTAGCGTTAACCGTTTCAACAACCACTGTTGATTCTGGCCATGCTATTTTCTTACCAATAGCTTCTCCAATACATGTCATGCCAACTATAGGCCTCCACAAAAATGCATCTTCTTTTTTCGGATTGTCCACCCAAACTATCTTGGCATCTGGTCCAAGAGGAATACCATTAATTATCTGATTTGGATCACTCGAGTACACTCGTCCTTCAGCAACCAGTTCTTTGCTCCCACCCCAATCATACAGCTTGCAATTGGTTTCCATGCTATTAGTTTTACTCTATTAAAAAAATACATTTGTTTAAGTTGAACATAGAAATATACAAAAACATTGCACAAATTTCAGTAACACATCTTTAAAGCGTTGTAGCAATAGAAATATACAAAAAAATGCTAAACCATACTACCATACTACCATAAAATGCTAAATTTATGGATAGAGATTATTATCCACGATGGCCCTACATATTAAAAAAAATGCTAATTAGTGTTAAACTTACCTTGTTTTGTTTTCTGGAGTCCTCACTTTTGTGTATAACAACTTTATCAGCTGGCCATACTACTATCTCATCCTTGGCATCTCTTATATATACCAAACCAGGAGAAGGCCTCCATAAGAAAACATCTAATTTTCTTGGATGGACAATCAAAATGTTTTTGGCATTTGGACCTAAAGGGACTTCATTGCACAGTTCTTTCAGATCGCTTGACACAATTTTTCCTTCGGCGACAACCTCGTCATCATCTCCATGCCAAGGCAGTAAACTACAATTATCACCTGTTTGACTATACTCACTCTGCAATTAACCAAAACTATATTATATTGATTATTGATTTAGATATCAAATTATGTATGATGTTGCAACCGTTGGATTTTTACCACTACGGATGTGTTCTCTTCTCCCCAACTTCCTTTATCCTGCCAAATCAATAGTATTGCAAATTAATGGTAAAAATAAATAGACGTTCATTTAACCAAAGAATAAATTGTCGAAATAATCACAGAAAAATAATCACAGAAACTTATAATAAAGCTTTTAATCTTTGACAGTATAAAATCTTTTCAGAAAAGAACAAAGAAAAAAATACTGAACATCCAGTGAGTTATAACTATACTTTCGCAGCTTTGGTATGCCTGATGCAGTGTTCTTCACATTTTTTATATATTTTTTTATTGCAACCAACTGATGTAGTTAGCTATTCGGTACTGAAAATAATAATATAAGCTTACAATAGGAAAGGAAGTTGACAGTTTTGTTGGTGGAGATGTTGTTTAAATGATGTAGAGGATGTTGGTATGTGGACAGAGGAGAGGTGCACACTGTTGTTGGACAGTGAGCAAATTGAGGCCGAGAGCAGTAGAATGTAAATGGTTGTGCACAGAATGTAATTTAAGGCAGGGTTTAACAAGGCAGGGGATGTATTTGAAGGTGAGAATGTTGACAGTAGTTAGATTGTGGAATCAGTGAAGAGAGAAGTGGATGTGTCGGGAAGAATGTGCTGCGCTGTTATGGGAGAGTTTGACAGTGGAGTATGCAGGGGGTTTGTAAATGTAACAGGCAGAGAGTAGTTTTGTAACACAGAGTGAAATGTAAAACAAAAAAACAGTGTAAAAAAATTGAAAGGAGAGGAAGAAGAAAAATGTAAACCAATGAAAATGAAATGACCTTTTTTTGGGTTTTGAATTGTAATGTGTTTTTTTTGTTAAATAGCAATGCAAATGCAAAACAAATATAAACCGAAAAAACAAAAACACAACAAAATGAGCACAAAAATCACATAAAAATCACACAACAAAATGGTTTTTTTTTAAATGCAAAACACATACAAAACAAAACAAAAAGAAAAACTCACTCTCACCAACACCCTGTTCTATTGTAAATGCTCTGTATAAGAGTTGAATTACAATGGCAAATGTTTTGGCTGTTTGTTTATCCAAGTAGCCAGATTTGTAACCATGCATAGAGAAATCTTTTTTTAAGGACAATGGACGCCAAAACATAGATATCTTGTTTTGTCATTTAGGTTATCTCCATGAAATTGAAAATCATTCTCGAAATTTCTGAACACCAAAAACATTTAAAATATAAATTAAAAGTCGTACCAGACGCTTCATTAACATGTAAACCACTTGCTTTAGTTCTGAGACACTATGTTGACATTGAGCTACTTGAGTATCTTTGATTTGTGAGAGAACCGCCTTGGTCGCAGTCATGCCTCTTCCCATTCCACGTAGTCGTCCCGGTCTATCTTGTCCCAACACTTGTGAGAGAGCATCATCTTTGAAATTACATGTTAAGCTAGGTTGTGATTCATTTTCCACCTTTTTTATTTTCTCCTACAAAAAATATATTTTAAATATGAGTTCTAATTTATATTATTTTCAAAATAATTACTTTAAAAAAGGTCAAAAGCACTTACAACAATTTCGGCAACATGTGCATTCACGGGTTCGCCATTCTTATGAGTGTGAGATTTAACCCAAACATCAACTCAAGAAATGGAAGAAGGATTTACACTTTCCTCTTTCTGCATTAAAAATGACATAACATTAGATAAAACAACTAATCATAGTAAATCAATCAAATATTTTTTCTCACCATATCTTCAATTAATCGTGCCATTCCTCGACGACTACAAGTATGTGGCATTTGTTTACCCCTCATGGATTTGAATTTTTCGCTTCGTAACTATGTATAAAGATTTATCACATTTATTAGTTAATTTGCATTCTTTGTGCACTTATATTTTATATATAGAAATGATTAAAACAATTACTATATAATTACCTTAAACTCATTACTAGTTCTGGACTCAACAAACCTTTTCCATTCCTTCATAGTTTTGACATTATCTGGTTTTAGTCGAAGCCGTTCCTCCGTGTTTTTTGCCTTTAATAACTTGTCAACTAGTTTGCTTTTTGAACACCTCCAAATACATCCCATTTGCCGAAGAATGGGAACCTTTTGCCATTCTTCATCTAGTTTAAATCTAGCCTGTAACAAAGAAAAATATCAAAATATAGTAATTTTATTTAAAAACTGAATAAAGAAATTAATAAGATCGCATAGTCATCGAGAAGACAGACAATGGAAACTGCTAAATTTCCGCAATGTCCAAAACCCCAACCACTAATCAGGCAAACTTTCGTACAAGTTAGGTACTACATATTACAGTAAGTTGAAATAAATATATCGACAAAGGGAAGTTTAGGCCAAGTATCAGGGTGAAAAGACATATAGTATATGAACCAACAACAAATAATGTATTATTGTGCACACATGTAAAAATGAAAATTATAGGGACATCAGATGTATTAGCTAACAACTGGGTTATCAAAATTAAAGAACAAACAGTGAACATAACAAACCAACTGCATTTCAAAACCTAAGTAAACTAATCCACAACATAGAAGTACATCCAGGTTGCCAAAATTTTAAGATTAGTAAAAGTTACAGTAAACTACCTGGTTAACCATTTTAGAAAAAGGATAATTTCAAAATTGAATTAGTAACAGCCTTGGGACAAATGCGGACAAACATATTGTAAGAGTAAACACTTTAAAATAAATGTGAAGTGGTGTAAGGAAACAAGGGTAAAATCCTTCTTGTTCTACCAACATTCAAGGACTAACAGGAGTTTGAAAAGGATAATTGTGCAAGTCTTTTAAAAGCTTTAGCAGTGGTTGTATGCAGAAACTATTAGTCAGACATAAGCATCTACAACCACTAAAATTTTAGTAATTAGGACAGGACAAAACTTGTGGAAAAAGTAACAACTTGCTATACCAAATCACATCAAACATATAAAAAGGTAAATCAATCCTCAAAAACTACCATTCGAAGAATTACCACTGAAGTCGTAAAGCATAACAAACTAATAACATATAACCCTTAGAAAAAAATTATAATTACTCAGTGTCCTGAAAAATATTTCACATAGTTTTGATTTGCCTTCGTAGCTTTTCCCAGACGGTCTCCATTGTGATTTCTTATATCTTGATCATTGTTTTTGTTTGATTTCGTTTGAGTTTAGTTATTTTTGTTATAATATTCTTCATGATTATTAGAAAAATGTTCTTTTTTTTCTTTATACAGTTGTAAGAAACACATGCACTGTATTGTGAATGTATTCGCTGTTAGTGACATATCGTCAATATTCCACTGTTTCATATGGTCACTGGGTTGCTGATGTATAAAAAGTAAAGAAATAAATAGATTTAATAGCAGTAATCAGTATACAGTAACTAAGAACATTGCAAGATAAGCAAACCTGAACGGATTCCCATAGAACTGATTTCAATTCTTCACCAAGTTGCCTCCAGTCCTCAAGTGTAAATGGAACATGCTCGCGCACAAGTGGCCCCAGATAAGAAGATAGCTTCACCGACCCTTTTCCTATTGGTTCGCCCGATGAGTTAAACTCGACTTCGATTCGGCTTGCAACATCTGAAGGAAGTCTTTTCACTTTGGTTGGGCCTCTAGTCTTCTTTTTCGAAATCTGATTTGCATCAATGTCTTCAATTGTTCTCTCGATTTCCATTGTTGTTTCAGGATTTCCATCGACTTGCATAGCAGTGTCTGCGATTGAGTTGTTTGCATTCCCAACATCATTGTTTTCCAAAGGTGGCTCAATATGCTCTCCTATTGCATTAGACCCATCGACTGCATATGTGGATTGTTCGAGTCTTTTTTGATTGCGCGTAATCCTCTTATCCATTGTCTTTTTCGTACTTCTAACCATTTTCTGCAAGTATAACATATCAACATATGAATTTCAAGTTATAAGAGCATATTCTAGGTAAAACTTTTAAGGTACAAATAAAAAAGACTTTGTCAGAGCATGCAGTATGCACTATATATTGCTGCATGACGTAACATTTTTGACTTGTATCACTTGACCTAGTCAATGTTATTTCTGGTTCAAATTGGTGATCATCCTTGTAATTAAACTAATTATTTATTTCATTACGTTACTAATTCTTTGCACTGGTACAGTGCACTTGATTGTCAAGGGAATCTAGTACATAATTATCAGGAGTGTTTTTTTTAAATTAATCATCCAATATATTTTCATAACCAAAAATCAGTTTGCCTTACAAAAATTGTAACATATAGAAAGTACAAATTGGCCTGCGTCTTACCAAAATCTGAACTCAGGTCCAACTTCGATCATGCGAGGAGCAGTTAAGTCTTTGAGCAGTAGGCCTTGTAAAAAATGCAATATATAAAAGATGCAAATAGGATGAGGATTGATGCTATTTTCTGTACAGATGGTTTATTTGAGATTTACATACCAAAAAATTGAAGTGTTATTTGTTTGCATCTGAAATTTCAGTTGCAATATATTTACTGAATAAGAAATATTGTTAATAGAAAATAGCTATTAATGTATAATTAAAGATTTATATAATTTTATTTCAAGTGTTGTAATGAACGTTATTTGCTGCTTTGATTTATTAATAACAATAACATTCCATAACAATTTGTCCCATGGTAACAAACAATATTAGAAAGACAGAGCCTTTACTACATATTGTGTTTTAGCATTGTCATTAGCAATCCAATGCATCGGTGAAAATAAAACAAACAATATTTTCAAGAATATACAACTGCAATTAGTATACACTATACATTTGTGTAGCCATCTTAGGAAAAAAAATCACAGGCTTTGTGTTGATTATAGCAATTAGCAAGAAAACCATATGAAACATATATACTACTATAATTTTAATATATTGGTGGGTCATCTGCATCCATATCGTTTCCAAAGTTGCTACTGACATCACCATATACATACATTAAAGTTCAAAACAAAATTTCAAATTTCAACATTTAATAAGACTTCAAATCTAACTTAAACTTCTCATAAGAAAACAAGACATCAAAACTACTCAAGTATGCCTTCGCAATCCTCCCTGACATAACTAACATTCTCAACTAAATCATCTGCATCCATATCGTTTTCTTGAGGGCCGCTGGCAACATAGTTAGCTTCTTCAACAAAATCATCTATCTCTAATTCATGAAAACCTCTTGGCGGTGCTTTCATTACAACATACCAATTAGAAGAATCATTTTCTCTTGAATAAAAGACTTGTTTCGCTTGAGATGCGAGGATATAAGGATCTTTTGAAAATGAAACCTGACTTTGATGTAAATTAACAAGAGTGAATCCATCTTCAAGTTTTATCCCGTTTCCTATGTTCGCCCAATGACACTTAAAAACAGGAATATAAAAAACATTATAATCTAGTAAAATTATTTCAGTCAGTATCCCATAGTACGTAACCACATCAACCACTTGAGAAATGTCTTTTGCACTTGCTCTACACATGGTAGTCGCGTCATAAGTTACTCCGCTATTCTGGGTTTCTCTATCAACATCTTTTGTATGAAATCGTTGTCTATTAATAATATATCCTTTACAGGAGAATGCCGTCTTTTTAGGACCGTATGCAATCCATTTTAATATTTATCATGATCCTTTGAGTCAACAGGTATCTAAAAAAATATTCAAACATATTAAACAAGTAATTTCATTAATTCATATATGAAAATATTGAAATTCTTTAACAAACCTTCCTTTTAATCCAATCAACGAAGCTATCTCTATGGGTTTTCCACAGTAAGGTCGCATTTTTTTCTAAGCGCTTGTTTGAATTTTGCAACTCCTCCAAATGCAAACTAGTACAGTAAAAGTGATGTTAAATTATAGTTGCCAATACAAGCACATCAAATCAATGAAAGTGGGACATAACATATACTCACTCTAAAAATGGTTCCACCATAGCCATATTCATTAACACAGCTAAATGAGCAATTTCTTTCTCATTGGAAGACAATGTAATTGATTTAGACATTGAAATTGGACGCCCTTCAAGTATTGCGTTATCTTCATAATCTTCATTTCGATCTTTTTTTTCAATATCTACCGACTTACTCAAAAATTCACTAAAAAATTTCATGCATTCTTCGGCAAGATATGATTCTGCAATGCACCCCTCAGGTCGTGCATAATTTCTTACGTAGTCTTTGAGTGTTTTCATATACCTTTCAAAAGGATACATCCAACGAAAATGAACTGGTCCGCACAATCGTGCTTCTCTTCCAAGATGATTTGTCAAGTGTATCATAATATCGAAAAATGAGGGTGGAAAATATCTTTCAAGTTCACACAATATTTTAACGATATCATCATCAAGTTGTTGCAACTTCTCCCTATCAAGAACACGTTGACATATTTTATTGAAAAATGAACATAGACGAATTATTGCATTTCGGGGTCTGGTTGGCAATAAACCTCTTACTGCAACCGATAATAATTGTTGCATTAAAACATGATAATCTTGAGACTTCAAACCACTAATTTTACAATCCACCAACGACACGCATTTTTTGAAATTTGAACAATAACCATCGGGACCTTTGAAATCATACAACCTTTTGCAAAATATTTTTTTCTCCAATTTTGATAATGTATACGGAGCTGGTGGAAGATATGTTTTGGTTCCACGGGGTTGTGCATAAAGACCATGCCGAATACCCCAATCCTCTAAATCATGTCTACAATTAATCCCATCTTTTGACTTGTTATCATGCAACATTGTACTTAGTGTGCTTTCACAAACATTTTTCTCAACATGCATTACGTCCAAATTATGACGCAATGGAAGTTCCTACGAAAAAATTAACATTTAAATTTTCTATATATTCTTTTTTTTAGATTAATAAATAAAAAAGAGATTTGAATACTAACCTCCCCATATGGCAAGTCAAAAAAAATTGATCTTTTTTTCCACCTTGATAGCTCCTTTTTTACAGAATTATCATCTTCATTATCTTCATCCTCACTACTGTCATCGATCTTCCTTTTCTTACTTTTTACCTTAATCTGCTCTTTTCCAAAATCATTTGGAAAGTCCTTCGAAATAAGAAAGATGTTTTTACCTGTTAGAATTCTAGGCATCTTTCCATCCTCTATAGTGTTATCAAACCAAGCTTTTTTTTTCCTCAACGGATGTGAAATAGGCAAAAATCTTCTATGACCCATATAAACATTCTTTCGACTATATTTCAACCATCGACGGTGAGTATTGACACCACATAATGGACAAGCCTTTTTACCCTTTACACAACATCCAGCAAGATTACCATAAGCTGGAAAATCATTTATCGTCCATAATAAAATAGCTCTCATATTAAAAAGTGTCTTACTAAATGCATCGTACGTCTCAACTCCACTACTCCACAAGTAATGCAAATCCTCTACTAATGGCGCCATACATACATCAATATCATTCCCCGGTTGCTTTGGACCTGGAATTAGAAGTGTTAGCATAATATTTTCCTTCTTCATGCACAACATAGGCGACAAATTATATGTCACAAGCATTACTGGCCAACAACTATATTTGAAACTCAACATGGAAAATGGATTAAACCCATCTATAGCAAGACCAAGTCTGAGACTACGTGGATCGGCTGAAAATGATTCCCAATTTTCATCAATTGTGCTCCATGTTACAGAATCTACGGGATGTCGCATCTTTCCACCACTGCTTTTATTATTGAAATGCCACCTTAATGCTTCTGCCATCTTTTCAGATCTGAACATTCTTCTGAATCTTGGAATTATTGGAAAATATCTCAACACCTTAACCGGGATACCCTGCATAATCTCATTTGTATCCTGATTCATTTTCCATCTTGAGGAACCACATTTCGGACAGTCATTCAAATTTTTATACTCTTTACGAAAAAGACAACAATCATTCTCACATGCATGAATCTTTTCAAACCCCATATCAAATAGTTTGAGGAATTTCTTTACTTCATATAAAGTCTTAGGAAGTACATTATTCTTTGGCAAAAACAGTTGTTGCACATTAAGAAGCTTATCAAAACCAGAATCGGATAATCCAGTTTCGCATTTAAGGTTATACAAAATAGTGATGGCAGATAACTTTGTATGATCTATGCAACCAGGATATAATGGGGTTTCTGCATCTTCCAAGTTCTTAAGTAAATCATCATGTCGTCTCTGTGCATCATCCTTATCTTTATCATCATCAAAAAAATTATGATTAAAGTAGTCGTCATCTTCATAGTGAATTGCTTTGAGTAAGTCGTACGCCTCACTCTTTTTATTATTATTTTCAACATCTACTTGCTCGCCATGATTATACCACCTACCATCTTTGTACTTAGGATCCATTCCCTTTATAATTAAATGCTCAATGACGGTTTCACCATAATGATGACTAAGATTTCGACAATCTAAACAAGGACACAAAATTTTCTCTACATCCCCTAACTTTTTCTTCGCAACACGTACAAAATTTTGAGCTCCTTTTCCATACTCTTTACTGGTTCTATGTTTAAAATTGAAAGCAACAAGAATGTTAGCTTTCATTTTCAAAACATGTTAAGTCTAAAGTTATGTGTAAATTTAGTTGTATATGATTACCTGTGTAGACGCAACCAGTCTTTCTCCATCATCATATATAATATGGAAGCAATCAAGTATCTAAAATTCAAAATAGTAATTGGAAATTAGACTATTTAAACAAGTAATGAATGCTAGAAGAGTTTCTGGGCCTTTTAGTTAGCTTGTTTAAATGTGAATACTCATTATGAGTTTCTTCTTGAGACGTATAGAAAATAATATACACATCAAGAAATACTTCATTAATATAAACATCAAAAAAGGGGGAGAAGAAGATGAAAAAAAGGACAGAAACCTAGGTTCTTCAAGTCGTCATGAGCTTCAAATATATGTTGTAAAATATCGGCTTATCATTTTAACATTTTTTATAAATACAATCAACCGACGATGCAAGGATAAACACAAGAGCTCAGAGTACTAAAGTGTGTAGAATTTGTTTATTTGATCGAATTTAAGTAAAGCAAAGTAATCAAAATTCGAGGATGCAATCTAATGTAGCAATTATTTGATACTATGTAACCAAAAATAAAGAACAAAACCTGAAAAAAGAAGTAACTGAGCAAATACGAGACCACAACCTTTTTAATTTATTTTAATTTATTTATTTCGAAAGGAACTCAACTAAAAGAAATTCAAATTAAACAGGAATACCCCAAAAAATTGTAAGATTACACAGCAGTGCCACCAGTTCACTTTTGTTGTATAATTGAAACAATGCTTTGTTAAGGCGATTAGGATAATGAATTATAAGATTTTTGGTGTCAGTTGGAATACAACTTTGTATGAAATGTTCTATTTCTGACAGTAATATATACCTAAGTTCTACGTCCCATTTAGTTTAAAATTTTACAGCGTAAATATTGAACGACTTAAAGCTGTGAACATCTTTTATTCGCCAAGTGATATTATGGGAACCATGAAACTCAATAATTAGCATCTCGTAGCCGGGCCAAGCAACCGAGTAACAATGTATAAAACTCTTTTACAAAATATTGTTTTTATAAATCCCCTTTACAAAATATCATTTGTAAATCTCCTTTATTAAATTAATTGATTACCTTTAAACATCATAAATGAACAATTAATTAACTTTAAACCATCGTTAAAGTAATTAAATATCTTTAAACAAGTCATTAATAAAATAATTAATTAACTAATTTCAACCATAACTAAAACGATTGATTTTTTTTGGCAAGGCCAGCCGTTTTTTATTGTGGACCGTCCACTTTTATCACAACAAAAGTAATAAATACGTATTAAAAACAGGAGTTAGGTCGATTGTCTGAATGACTAAACTTACTCAAGCACCACGTATGGTGCAACATACAAACCAGGTTGCAAAAGAAAACGTATATAAGCTCCACGCTGGAAGCAACTCGTAGAAACAAACGTATCTAACAAACTTAGATACGATAGGACACTACTATCTATGAAAATTGACCCAAACCAACTACAAATTTCCAACACAGCTAGCTAAAAAATATAGCCTAAGCTAGCATTCAGAAGACAACCAGATTGCCAACAAGCAACAGAACATATTTCATAGAGATGCAAATTTGAAAGATGGCCAGGGAAGACCATAACCAAATGTAGCAACAAAAAATTTGCAAAACAAAATATTAAACCATAATCATCACCTAGATCAAGTAGAGATTACCGATACCAAATCTAGTAAAAAAATGCATAAATTTCCAAAGCAGGCATCACCAACAAACGAGTGTAACACTGCGACATGACAATAGGAACATGAAGCCAGAAACATAAAACATACAAGTAACCAACAGAGGCATGACACAGTAATCCAAAGGAGAGATTGCTAGAAAAAACCCAATGAAGCATCACCAGCAACTATTTTAATAAATACTCGTTGCAAGAGCAATCGCCAATTTTCATCTTCTTTACTCGCTGCACACCAGTGCCACCCACCTTTCTCTTTTAACTCTCACTTACAAACTGTACATCACTATCCATTACCCCTGACAGTGCATTCAACCATATCTCAAAACACTGCCTGCCATCAGTTCTTCACTTAAGTCATACAAACTTCAACATTCACCGTAGTGCTTCAAAACTGCACCATTACAACCCATCTTAACATCCACAATCTTCCTTCATAACCTCTGTCATATTCATACTCCATCACCTTTATTTCTACCACTGACCAACATCCCACATACTTCCTTCAAAACTGCCTTAGCTCTCTATTATGAAAAAGTCTTCAACAAATTGGAAAAGTGAGCTGGTACATATACAATGGCCGAACCCACAAGCGATAAATCACATGAACACCCACATGCGAAATTTGTTACGTGGATGGATGTCAGCCATTGATGGATTCAAGATCATGACACTAACTGGAGCAGATTTATGTAGAAGAACATGAGATGCTTATAGTTGAAATAAACACAAAACTCACACGTTCACGCCATAGAACCCTATTTCAATCATGTAATGATTAAATATTCATCCAGTTTTGAGCTGGGATCCGAAGGTAAACGTTAAAGTCAATTGCAATCCAGGCTACATGAACTTAGATAGTTATATGGCAGTATGTATGCATATGTTGAAAGTTATGTAACATAGATGACTATGTGCATAAGAACATATACGCACATTTACTTAAACGCATCAACCACAGCCATACTCCAAGCGACCCCACGAGAGAAACTGTGAGAAATAGACAAGGTGATATCCTATGCTGACCAATTTTGAACATGACGCGTAAATACAGAGGGCTAACCATAATCATGACCCACGACACAGCACATGCTTAGTATCAAATCCCATATTATGGGACACCTTCCAAAATTAATTAGTAGATAATGCAATTACTAATATATATTTAACACTTTTCTACCAAGCTAAAAGTGGTCCACAAACAAGTTACAAACTTCAGTAGAACCATACATATGCACTGAATGCATTTACTTGTGGGCTTTTTTTACAGTCCTACATGATAAATGCAATGTGCTGCCAGCCCATAACACCAAAATGAAATCTAGGTAACAATTTCAGAATGTCATTTTACAGACTTACATTGTCCTTTCTTGATATTTAATAGAAATCAAGCTGGGTAAGTTTACGGCGAATATTGCTGTATCAAAAGATGATCCAATTAAATAGTAAAAATTGTTATTAGTAGGAGGAGTGTTTTGAGGGACACAACTATTGCCGATGTATAATAAAAACAAGCAGGATAATGTAATAATGTCCTATTACTGATATTTGATAAAAATCAAACAGAATAAAGTAACAATGTCTTATTATTAGTATTTAATAAAAATCAAGATAAGTTTTAAGGCTAACATTGTTATATCAAAGGATAATCTAAGACAGTACAAACTGTTAAAAGTTGGAGGCTTTTGAGGGACACAACTAAAATGCATATACAACGATTCAAAATGTATTGGTTAACGCGTTACCTTCTGACATTTAGTTGTTATGTATAAACATTGCAAAGCTACACTGGGAAACATCCACATGAATTTAGGCCACAAACCAAAAGGAATTCTGTAAGCCAAACTGTTTCCAAAAAATTTGCCATTACAACGGTGCTATTTTGTAGCACCGGAGTAATGTCTATGCATTACCCCTCTCCTGATACTTGGCTTGAGCCATTAACAATAAATTTGGTTGCTGATAAATGGCCTCACTTTTAATGTTCTCCAAAGATAAAAAAATCGAAGCCGCCTCTATTGTTACAATTTTATGATGAAGCCTAAAAGATAGACATGCAACCTATAGTTAATGACGCAGAACTAGCAGTTCGAAGAGTAGATTGCTAACCACCAAGATGTTGGCAATCGATGGGATCATAACAAATAAAAGGCACACATCCTCTTTTAAATAAAATAAAACTATATAGATATATGCATGTGTATTAAATTTAGAACAATTTATACCTTAAATTTATATTTAAATATGTATTACATACAAAAGAAGATAAAACAAGCAAATATTTAAACTTGTATAGAGCTGCCAAAATTGTTCTATTGATTTTATATATTTTATGTATAACTTTAAACAAGAGGATCAACTTGAACGAGACACAGAGAGAAATAAGTTGAACTATGAATGTGTGTACAAAGAACAAAACCATAAAGCATGCGTATTCAAAATATGGAGTGATATTAAAAATATAGTGGACATTACGGAGAAGGAGAAATAAAAATAAAAAGGATATAAAGTACTTCAAAAATAAAATTAAGGGTAACTTGTTGTAAAGTACTACCACACATAAGTATAATAATATCCTTTGGATAATACAGTTGAATATGAACTAAAACATGAAGAATGCACGTTTCAAAAAATACCTGTTAACACAGCATTAAAAAAGTAAATAAATTATAAAAACAAAGCATTCACCAGCTTTTTAAAAGAAAAAAGCAAAGTTTCCCACTGTTCAGATTCCAAACTTTCTGCCTTATGTGTGTACTAAAAAAGCATTTCAAAATGTTTGTATTTGCACCAGAAGAAGAAAATGAGTATGATGCTCATATTAATATACATGAAACATCAATGAAAGAAAATACAATTTATTTGTATACTCAGATTTCATTTGGTATACAATATTTAATTAGAGAATTGTTTGAATGAAAATTTTAAATGCAACAATTAAAAATATGATAATTATATTCTAAACTACAAAGTCTGTATATAATAAGAATTTATAAACTGGAAATTAAAGAGAAAAAAGAATGATTGCTTTTTCTCCCTTTTTTAGCTTTTCCGACCGTCGAGATTTGACCGTATATAAACAACTGTAAATCTATATTTTTGATGTTATAAGAAAACTTCAAGCTGATTTGCGTTTTCTAATTTAAAAAATTTAAAATCTGAATTATATATTTATTTCTATAGGGATTTTTTTGGTAATAACATTAGAGATAAAAATATGATGTAGGATTTGATAGTGCAGACCATCCCTCCGCAACCGATGCAGCCCAATACACAACACACTTAAGGATATCAGTCCGAGGAGAATACAACTTAGGGATCTACGCAGGTTTCTTAGTTGACTAGCGCTGCTATGATTAGTGTTTACCACAGAGTTGGTAATGGGTAAGTAAATTTACAACATTTTAATACTATACTACACATTTTTATTGTTATCAATGATTTACATAATTAATACATTGACAAGTTTGACTTCTCAGATAGTAACGCAATATCACGCATTATTAGCTTAAATCTGAAGTCTCGTATCACATAGTTTTGGCCTAATTTTACTCCCTCCCCATTGAAGTAAAAGATGCTTGTTTCGAGGAATTTAAGGTAAATTAATGTTGTTAATAATTATCGCATATTTAGAGTAAATCCTTTTGACAATTGAAATATCATTCTGTCTATTTTAAGTTTCAGAAAAACATGTATTATTGGTTGCGCTAATATGCACTAGTGAAGAAACCAGCCTACTCTCCGTACTGCACAATTAAGTTTCATTGTTGAATCCTTTACTACATATAATTGATTCATAACAATCTTCTTACAAAGCTCCATCTTCTCCGACGGTTTAAAACAACCATATATCACCAAAATTAAAAATCACCATTATATAATTTTTAAATGACTTGATATATACGGTCTTATGCTCAAACGCAGATTTTTGCACCTTATATGCAATAAAAAATAAATATGTACAGGGCCATTAATCCAAAAGTAGATTATTTTTCTCAACGTGGCTTTATTTTCAGTGATAGCCATACCTTTAACAAAAATTACTTAAAAGTACAAGAATCCACCTTGTATTTCCAGTTCCACCAAGTTTAGGGCAATCAATTCCAAATCGATGCTGATAGAAGAGCCGGCGACAGAGACGCTCAATCAAAATTGACACGGAAGATGAAGGATGCTGCAATCTGGTGGTAGGAGAATTGAAATCGAAATGGATTGGTAGAAAAATGAAAAACGATGGAGAGGGAAATGAATTATTAAGAGACGAGGGAAAATGAATTTTCTTTGGAAGTAAGCACGTGAGTTGGCGGCAAACCAAAAAAAATACAGCGATACTTTTTTCAGCGTTTATCCTCACGAATAACTCTCTCAAAAACTTTTACTACAGCATTCAATGTTTAAACGCTGATAATAAATGCTGTCAAAACAAACTTTTGTTGTGGTGGTGTATTGTCTGAATCTAGGTTCTCTGAATTTCTTCCGTTTATCAGGACCATCACGTCTATCATCCTGCTTTCTCTTTCTTTTGTCCGCTCTGGATTGTTCCCTGGTGGTTCCTTCGCCCTGCACAACATTTATTTCTCGCCTTTCGACCCGTAATTCTTCCAGCCGAATGAATCTTTCAGCTTCATGATAAAATTCTCCAAGATCTCATGGTGGATCTCTTGCCAGAGAATCTTTGAATTCGGTGCCCTCTCCAACTCCTGTCACCGCCGCCATCAAAATCATCGATAGATCCGGGCGATCTACAGAAGCCATTGTTGCATTGAATCGCAGTAAGAAATCTTTTATGGACTCTCCGGTCCTTTGCTTTATTGAAGCTAGAGTCATCACACTCTTAGGTCGCGTCACGTGGACCCTAAACTGTCTCATTAAGCAATCTACAAGCTCGCCCGATGTTTTGATTGAGCCATTCTCTAGCTGCCTAAACCAAAGCGCAGCAAAATCTGACAAGTATAGCAGGAAGCATCGAGCCATCACTTCCTCGGATGCCCCCAGCACTTCCATGTGCCTGATGTATCTGGTAATATGCATGTTTGGGTCTGACTTCCCGTCATAAGGATCCAGCATAGGCAGTTTGAACTTTGGAGGGTTCCTTGCATTTCTGATATTCGGAGTGAACGGACTCCGACTGACTTCTTCTAACCCTCCACTCGACAATCCTCCTCTCATGATTCGTCGCACTGGACCAATCATTCTTTCATCTCCATCCGGGGGTTGCCCCCTTGTCATGTTTCTATCCTGCCCCTAGTCCCGAAGTGAATTCCGGCACATACTCTTCATGTGGCTCAGTAACGTCGGCATTGACTCTAGCCTACTGAGCTTCATCTATAGGTCTTCCAGTGTTTGATCCTGAGGGTATGCCCCCAAGTCCTTGTTGATTGCTATCAGGTCATGCATTCCGGTCCTGAACCTGACCTTCATTGGTTTTCGCAATCCTGACTCCTTGTCCTGCACTTGCAGCCTTGGTAGCTGGTCTAAGGTTTTGCACATTCGCTGCTCTCATCTGTTCAAATAAATTCTGCAACATCTCCTGTTGACTCTTCATCATTCCTTCATACATCAAATTAGCCATAGCCTCCATCTCATCCCTGGTGATGTAGATCGAAGCTTGTCCTTCTCCAGCTCTAGAGGATGCCTCCTGGCTTCCTCCTTGTCGGCTTCTCTCAGCCCTCTGCCTTCTACTGTTTTTTCTAGTCATTTTCTCTAAATCTGAATTCTTCAAGCTTTTTAAATCTGAATCTCAATTCGATGTAGCGGATGCTAGTTTCTCTCAATGAAAGCACTAAAGTGTTTGCGCCAAAAATGGTCACAAACCCCAAGTATTGTGAAAGCACCAAACACTGAATATAAATCAGCAATATTCAAGCACAAGTCTCAGATCTAAACAAGCAACAAACAACAATCCAGAGATAACTATCAGAAACGCAAGATTTATAGTGGTTCGGCTATCTCCGGCCTACGTCCACTTCAAAGTTTTATCTTTTATTGATGTTCTTTGCTGATTACAAGCGATTACGGCAGTTACAATGATTGAATTCGAATATAGCAGCAATGGTAGGATGTAGAATCGAATCCGGCAGAGTCTCGATGTCGAATAGCCAAAAGATCCCTCTTTCTATATAGGCTTCAGGGGGCTATTTATAGGCGTAGGGGGCTGAGATCGCGCTCAAACTTCGGAAGACTTCTTCTGGCACGTGAATGGGCCCACACGACCGACCCCGCCAAGTTTCGACTCGATCTGATCGATACGAATCAATTTCGTATCCATCAAAAAATAATCCAATCGAGCTGAAACTTGTCAGGATTATTCTCTAGCATGTATGCAAGCTGCTGTGGAAATTTCATTGTGTTTGGATCAGCGGTTTAGGAGATATGGTCGATATGAAATTGGGCTGCTCGATGGCTGTTTGGTTCGAATCCATTGATTCGAACCGATCACTTCGACTCGATGGAAACGCGCGTGTGCAGGTTGACGTGGCACGCCTTCTTCGTGTCGATCCACATTTCACTCCGGTTTGATCGAGTTGCTCTGAGTATTTCGCCGCATTCGCATCCATAACTCACGCGTCATATCTGGCCTGTTTGACTCGGTCGATACGATCAAGTAGTTATTAATGGATTCGAACAAGGACTCCTGATGTATACGAAGGGGTCAACGTCCGATGATGCGAAGTCATCTGATGGATTCGAGACAGATGGATACGAAGGACTTGCATCTCTGACCGATACGAAGACGATGTGTTCGAATGGAAGCTCATCCATGGATACAGACCGTATCTAGCTGGATGGATACGAAACAGGACGTTGTCGATCGATACGAAGCGCATGTCCTGTTGATGGATACGAACTTGATCGATGCGAGCCGAGGTTCCTCGATGGATTCGAACTCGATCAGTGCGAAGTTGATGGATACGAAATGTGACGTGATGATGGATACGGATTCCATCGATACGAAGCTAGTGCTGTCTCATGGATACAAAAATGTGACTTTTTCCCCCAACTTGCATCGATCATATTTGAGCATATGAACTCGGATTGACCCGAAATTTAGAATGCGGGCTTTTGTGGTATTGCTTGTCATGTATTGTCAATTGCAGCCCGATCCAGACTCAGACAAAATTCATCGATATCCATGGCTATCCTGCAATACATAGTTCATATTCATGACTTGTTATTATCGATTTTCAGCTAATTTTTGGGTATCTCATCTTTGCCAAAAGGTGGGATAACATTTACCTACCCCCATGACTAGCAATCTTTGACTCTCAAAAGACAAAGGTGAAGCTTTTGCTAATGAAAAACAATATAAAAGTATCGTTGGTGCTCTGCAATACATTACTATAAGCAGACCAGATCCAAGATATAGCGTAAACAAAGTCTGTCAGTACATGCATAAGCATCTCAGTGACCATTGGAGAGTAGCAAAGCGTATTTTACATTATCTGAAAGGGACTTTAAATCATGATCTGCACTTCAACAACACAAAGGAATTAAACATACAAGCTTACTCAGATGCGGACTGAGCCATCGACCTCGATGACAGAAAGTCGACATTGGGGAATTGCATCTACCTGGGTAGTAATCCTATTTCCTGGAGTTCCAAGAAACAAGCTACTATACCACGGTCCAACATTGAAGCAGAATATAGATCGATAGCTAGCACTGCAGCAGAAATCACTTGGATCGAGTCACTTCTGCATGAAATTAAAATCGATCTCAAGAATACTCCGATTATCTGGTGCGATAATCTTAGCTCTGTATCTCTCACCCGCTAATCCTGTACTACTTTCACGAATAAAGCATATTGAGATTGATTTACACTTTGTTCATGAGAGAGTTTTGAGTAGAAGGTTGAAAGTAAATCATGTTCCAGCATTCTATCAGAGAGCGGACATTCTTATGAAGCCGCTATCTACTAAGAATTTCATCAGATTAAAGGAGGAGCTTAGAGTTAGAGGCGGCGGCGAAGAGACGAAGAGAGAAAAGGAAACCCTAAATCTAATGGAAGAGGGGTTATTGAATGAGATGCTTCCAGAGGGTTACATTATATCGTGTAATATGTTTGCTTATAAGCCTGGGTTGTGTATTAAGCCCATTTTGAACTACACTATTAACCAGTTGTTGTTACAGCTGTGATATAAATACTAAAAGCATATCAGGATAGTTATATACAAACTAAATTCACTCATCAATCTCTGACTGCTGAAGAAAAGTGGTCAGTTATCATTTTATTCAATGTGTGCACATAATTTTTATTCTCTTATCAGTAGTACCGGTTTTTGATGTAATAATATCGTCCCAGAGCAGTTTTGAAACAAAATAAGCTGATGTGGGCCCATTTTTGAGAAGGAATAATGAACCCTAATAAATTTAAAGCCTAAATTAGGTAGTAAACATATGCATTCAGGAATATGTTGAAATTTTAATTCAAAACTGTAAACCCTTTTTCATAAAGCTAAAAAACTTAGAAGGAACTGTAAGAATTCAAATAGTAAGCAGAATTAGCAGACAGTAACTGTATTTGTAAACATTGCTACAAAAGCTTTTATAAACATACTTAATACCTTAAGTGACCACACCGAGATGTATCACATAGTCATCAACCCATCATCTGTACTTATTCATCCCACTTCTTGCAGCTGAAAAACATTACATAATATGATGACAATAGTAAAAATAAAAAGTCACCAAAAAAAGAATTCAATTTTGGCTTAATAAAAGCTGGTCCAAGTAGTTAGTTGGTACAATAAATAACATGCCTTCAGTTTTCATGGATTTTGGAAATCAGTACACCGACACAACATAGCTTGCTGTTTATATCGTCACAACTTGCAGTTATGTAGTAATATATGTTATTAAAGTTTAGATTGGAAAATTCAGGCTCAGCCACAAAACTTCTTACATAAACATGCAATAAATTTAATAAAATTGATATCACACCAAATAAAAACTGAATAATTTCTTTTTAAATCATGGCACAGATGAAGATCAGGCCAAACTTCAGCTACAATCCATACAATTTTGAATGTAGGTCATTACTGACAACACACAAGATTTGATAAATCACAGGTGCAGGGAATTATATGTACGCATATGCATACATATGCGCATACACACACAACAACCCAAACTTACTTCTGAGCCATACATACACAAAAACTATATAGATGTCTAGACAAAAACGCCACCCTAGACAGAACACTACAACTCATAAAATCGTGCTCGTTGATGTGCAAGTACATACGTAGTACATGAATTATCGTTTAAAATATCGGTAGCCAATATGAATTATTAACATAATACGTTGCCAAATAAACGCGTCTAACAAGCACAAATATGGAACATTCGAGGCAACAATCAACATGAACCAAAATGAGGTAGTAAATCTAAGTAACGTGCACATAATGGGTTTAAAAAATTAAGTTCACAGGGATTTCTTTTTCTCCCTCGTTATTTTTCTTTTTTGACTAAATTTCGCTCTTCTTTTTTTGACTAAATTTCTATTTCAATTTTGATTTAAATCTCGATTTCAATGTCAAATGAAAAAGTTTCACCAGATATATAATTTCTACTCCTCTTCCTTCCTTTTAGCGTAAGTCCTTTTTTTTTTTGAGAGCACTGTCCAAATTTCTTTTTTTGCATATGATCTGTTAAAATTATGCTGATTTGTTAATATTATGCCGATTTGCTTTTGGCCGCAGGAAGATGATAAATATTGATGATCAAAAGTATGGAATGTTTTTGCTGTATTTTCTGATTGTTTTTTCATATTTTTTTATACTTGTAAACTTTTATATCTTTTTTCATTTTTACTCTCAGCACTGTAGCAATTGTTTTAGTTGTTTTGATTTCAACAAAAAAACTTTAGTTTTAGGTTTTCTTTGGATTCTCCTATTTCTACTGTTCGAAACAAGATATGTGAAGTTTGAGATCAACTTTCTCCTTTATGTTTTAATATCTTTTATGTTCGAGATTTCAAGACTACTTTCATTGAGACAAATAGTGATTTGCAAGCTATTTTATGCTTGTCATTTAAAAAAAAGAGGAATTTCTGATTTTGTTTGTTAAATTGAAGAAACGGTCTCAAAATAATGTTGGTTGTAGTAGTACATCTTGCCCTAGCAACAAATCACTTGGGTACTGAAGATTGTGTGAGTAGCGCATATGATGGGGTTGATAGTTTGGAAATCTTTTCTGATAAAGAGATTGCTTTTAATGAGTTGATGAAGAAATGTTCTAATTTAGAATTTTTTACGAGTGTTGGTCAAAAATTTCATGGTGTTGGTCAAAAGTTTCAGTCTGCATCTGATTTTCGTAAAACTATCATTGAATATGTGCAAAAAATGGATTCAAACATAATTTCTTGAAGAATTGTAAAGAGCGAATTACCATGCAGTGTGCTGTAGAAAGTTGTAGTTTTAAAATTCATGCTTCTGACAAGTTTAAACAATTGGATCATTTTTCATGCAACGACCCAGAATTTTGGACATTTGAAATTGGAATACTTAAAAGCTTGAATTTCAACTATAACTATTTATTGAATAATTTAATTATTGAATTAAATAATTGGAGATTGGGTAAAATATTGAATCTAGAGTTTTAAGCTTGTTAAAAATAATTTAAAGGCTTATAAAATTTATATATAAAATAAGGAAGATAATAAAACTTTTTAAATGGAATTTAAAAGTGATTTGTTCGGTTTTAAAAATATATCGTTTAAATTGACATTTGAAAATAGTTTTCCGGGATACGGTCTCGAAATTCAACGAAACTACTTTCATTAGATCCGTTATAGAGTATTATTATTAGTTTCAAATTTCGTAGTGTTTCGAGTTATCGTTTGATCGTACGGTATATAAACGCGCTGAAATTTATATTGAAAATTCACTATAATAACTGGGTCCAAAAACTATCTTCTCTAAATGATCGAATTATGAATCGAAACATTTTCTATTACGTTCGAAATAGGGGTATAACATTATAAACACCTAGTGGTACGTCTTGATAGGGGTTCGAGATTTTGAATTACGTAACCGAGACAGTTTAAGATTTAATATATATATATATATATATATATATATATGTATATATATATAAACAAGTCTTTTCTTATACAACCTAAGATTTGACCAAGCATATTCAAGCATGAAAAAGTCACATCTTTCTCCTTTTTAAAAACTGGGCACGGTAGTGAAAGCAAGCATGAAAAAAATATATCAGTTATAACGAAAAGGAAGAAGAAAAAAGATCGCTATCGTTTTCTTCATTTTATAAATGCAACAAACCTATATGCCGCATTCACTTGGACCACCACAGGCCGTGGCAACGTTCGTCACCGATCGGACAGTGTAGAGCCGGGGAAGGTGTAACGACCTGTATTTTACGTATCGAAAGATCGTAAAACTATTGTCATTAGGTCGTTAGTGTTGATAAGCCGTCCAGAGTTGAGTCGTATAGTAGCTTAGGTCGATGGAGCGACTTAGGTGGTTGGAGCGACTTAAGGAAGTTAACTGTAACATCCCGCCTTTTCGCACGATTTAAACCGACACACATGCCGATTCAAACAATACGGAAGGGCGGATTTGTTATGGGGTAAATAAGAAAAAAAAAACAGAGAAGGAAAAAACAAATAGAATCTCACAGCGGAAGGATAAAATATAATAAGAAAATATACAGTTTATAAAAACTGTTTACAAACATTTATATAATACATATCAGAGTTACACATACCAATAACAATGCAGCGGAACAGTGTGAGTGTAGTGCAATACTATAAATAATAATAATACAAATTCTTCGTCTTCGTCCTCCAAAGCTAAAGTCTTCGATCCTGAAACGCTCGGACTGACCCGAGCGAATTTGAAAAAAACAAAAACACTCGAGTCAGAACTAAAAGATCTTATGTGAGTTAAATTAACAGAAATAAATATGAGTACAGTAACTCAAGAGATGCTCGGGATTTACATCTCCTAAGGATCCGTTAAACTATTTACTATATAGTATATTGCGCTATTATAATAGTGTCTAATTGTAAAATAAACTTACTTTTAAATAGCGTTAAGGCTTTACATTTTCCACCTTAACACAGTTATATATTCCCATAGTCTATACAGTACCGTAATCTCCCCCGTACTGGGCGTCGTCAGAGGGCACTCCATAGGTATGGTACAAAGCCAAAATCGTATAAGGCACGCTAGGGTAGGTGACACGGCACAACAAGGCAATGCCAGGGTAGATATACCAATTACGCTTCCGGGTCGATGGTAACGCGTAGCCGCAGCTACCGCCCACCTCGAACAACTCCCCCAAAATCAAAATATAGAAGTGGCCACTGAATCAATCCAAAGTCAAAGTATAATATCGAAGAGGAGTGTCCGATCAGAGGAATGACCTCATTAACCCGTCAATCGCTCCTGTTTTAGCCACCTTATGCCAACTCACGGGAGTTGGGTCCACGTATTTACCTTACAGGAAACGTCGCCACCGTCCTACTTCATTCTGGAAACTCCACCGCGTACACGGTTAGTCAAAGTGGTTTTCGGTATCGACAGAGAGTATGTCCATATCCGATCCCGGTCTCTTTGCCAACCCATCGTTATTATAACACCGCGGTCATTTAAAAATAGGTTATACTTAAAAACCAGAATAAATTTTCCATTTCAAAACTATGAATTAGATATCAATTTAAAACCCCAAAATAATATGATATCATTTTATCTCAAATATAACCCTTTTTCCAAAATCATACTGGTTTAAAATATAAATATCTGGAAACCAACCATTTGAATTATATTTCAAAACATAATATTTCGGAATTCATACTTTTAAAATCATACTTCTAAAACTTGAATGGTTTGGATATTCAACGATGTATAGAATAAAAGGTTTAACTTTAAAGTTACTTCGTAAAGAAAATAATTTACATGGTTTTACAAATATGGTTCCTTATTTAAAGTTTAAACCATAATCACTTTAAGTTCCAAAACCCCTTAAATTTCTATGTGTATAAATCATTTGCAGTATTAATATTCAAACTAAAGTTGGAATTTATTCTTTCAACAAATTTAATGTTTATTATTTAGTCTTGAATATTCACATAAATTCATAAACAAACTCCCAATTTCTAGCAATTAAATATTTCTTCAATTTAATTTATACTAGAATATTCATTTTATACTTATCTTGGAAAAATTTCAGTTATAAATATCATATCTTAAGATTTCCAAGTTTAAACATTTAACATATGGTATAAATTATCAAACTCCATTTTCTTAAATTTCCATTTTTATTAAAGAGATTCATACACATTTCATATTAAAAATTTTCTCCATATGTATATATATATAAATGAAAGAATAATATTTATAAAATATCAAAAATTAAATTTTTTATAAATCGTATCACATCCAAACCATAGAAATTACTTTTAAAATAATTTATATATAGACCACAGTGCCTGTATATAATTTTCTATCCTATGGTCAAGTGATACGGATATTTATCATTTCAATCCGCAATTTAAAAATAAAATTTTACGGTTGTATATCATTTCAAACCACAATCCCGAATGAAATGAAAAATGCATGATAACTTGCAATTTAATGATATCAAATAAACATCCATTCATCAACATCATCCATTGTCCAAATCACAATCATCCATCAATATCAATCAAAATCAATATATATATGAGATTATATAGCAGGTAATAACTGTCAATTATATTCAAATTAAATTTAACAACTATTAATCTAACATTTTATATTCAGTAATAATTTATATAACTGTTAACTAGCAGTTTATATGCAAACAAATAAATTATAACTGTAAATAAATAGGCAATAAATAAATTAAATTAACAGTTAAATTTAATAAATGCAATTCAACAGATATGAATGAAATAAACATGCCAAATACTCATAAATAAATTTCTATTCATTTCTAAAATTAATTTAACAAACATAAAAACTTCTAGAAGTTGTGAGTGGGTTAAAACACTCACCTTTTGAATTTAAATCGAATGTAAATCCGATTTAAACCCAAAATTTGACGGTCTCTAAATTTATCCAAACTAGCGTCATCTGATCCGGAATTTAATTACGATCCTAACAAAAGAAATTTCGTGTGAAACGGAGTTCGTATGTGAAAGTTATCACAATTAAACGATTTGCAATTGAAAAAAAAAATTAAAAATAAACAAAACAAAAATAAAATACCGTGCCACATCCACCTTCCCTCGTGAAAAACGCATATGCTTCTTCTTGATTGCTAACTTTGTTCCGTAATTTTTCTTTTATTTCGATTTACTTTAATTTTCCTCCTTATTATATGAATGTATGTATTTTAAAAGGTTTGAAAGAAAAAGAAGATTTGAAAAAGAAGAATTGAAAAAAAATGATTAAAATAAGAACTGAAAATGGAAGAGAAGATCTAGATTTGAAAAGAAGAAAGTTTGAAATAGAAGTAAATTTGAAGAAGAAGAAGAAGAATATTTGAAGAGAAAGAAAAAAAATTAAAATGAGAGATAATAAGGAGCTGTGAGAAAAACAAGAAAAAAAGAAGAAGAAGAAGAAGAAGAAGAAGAAGAAGAAGAATAGCATGGAGGCTAGGGTTAGAGTTAGGAGAAACAAAATGTAATAGAAGAATAAGAAGTAGGTTATTTATAATTATTGGAAAGAAATAAAGTAAATATGAACAACCTTTTTAAAAGTAGCAGGTATTCAAAAGAGGTAATTATTTATTAGAAAGGGAATGAATATGGAGGGACAAAATAAATGACACGTTTCGTTAGTTTGATTCTAAATTAATTAAGTGCTAGATACAGAAAAGTTTGAATACATCATATATATATTCATACTTTAACTGTGTGACAAAATTGCTAAACATACATCAAGTACGATTAATTGGTGACAATATATAGGAATAATCAACAATAAATGTGGATGCAATCACATAAGGATCTAATAGGGAAGGAGATAAAAGTAACAACGTTGATTAATTCCACTTTCCCACTTTAGCCAATCCAATTACAAAATTTAAAATTTTATAAAATTTCTCTCCTTTGATTTCTTAAACAATTTTAATAACTAACAACAAGTTCTATGTTAATTCAATCATTAATCATTTCGCCAATTACCAAATTAAATTACAATTATTCGCAATAAATCAAATTATTAAATCATATACTCTTATACTCTCACTTAAATCCAATTAGATAAATAGATTTGATTTCCATTCCAACTCATTTGATTGCAAATAAACTTTTTACCATAAATAAAATTCCAAATTATTAATAACTTTATTCCCATTTCCTTCACACACAAACATCATATTATAAAGGTATCTATATTATTCTCCATTGGTTTGCCTTAACTTATTTAAGGTAACCTTACATTAATATCTATTGCTATGTTTTCAAATTATTCTTCCCTCATTCTTCTTTACTAATATTAATTCCACAACTTGTTCAATTTGAAAATCATTATCATATTTTCCAAATGTTACCTTAATTTAACACTTATGTAACGTATTATTAGATTCGTTGCAAGATTTCAATTTCAATCCTCATTTCTTAATATACTCAAATTCTGGACATTTTTATTTCCTTACCCATAAGTGTAACATTTATTGCCAATTCTATCCAAATTTAACAGGTAACCCTTAACAATGTTTTCAATCCAAAGGTTATACTTAAGTTTACGTTGTATTCTACAACTTATCATATTATGAAGAAAATTCACATTATTCCCCAATATTACCTTAATTCATATTAACTTAACATTAAATTTACTCTTCATTCTATTATTAACCTATTAGTATTAAATAGGTGAAATTAACATTGGTTTTACACTCTATTACGTAGATATCCTTAAATTTTATCTAAGTTTATATTTACATAATATTCCAACATTAAATTTCATCCAATTTTTTTTCTTCCTTTTTATTTTAATTAAATCCAATTTCCCTAAAGTTACATTCAAACAAGTAAATTTTGATTTCCAATCAATCATTATACTATAACATTCTTAACATTTTTTCATTACACTACTAAATTCTACCTTGATAAGTTTACGCTTCTATTGCTTTACTTTCACACTTCCGTTAAAATATAAATTAATTCTAAAGTAACGTTTATTGTTGACCCCGCCATTTTAATTACTCATATTTAGATGAACGTTATTTCAAATAAGTTCATTGACTCATTTAAATTAGGTAGTTTATAGTAGTTGTTATCCCACCCTTACAATTATTTCCTACTAACGTGCTACCAACTCCTTTAATTAAAATTTGAATTCCAAACCTTATTTAATATACTAAGTAAGATAAATAACATATATAGATTGCTACCAACTTTCCTTTTCTTGCATCTATGTGTTTATTACTTGACACACCAGTAAATATTACATATACACAAAATTCCGTTATCACTTGCCTAACAAGGTTATTATCACTTAAGATCTCACTGCATCCACATTTTCACATTTTCATTTCCTAATTTCTTTACTTTATTCTACATAATTTATTACAAATGGGATTTTCTTTGGTTTACATCTTATTTGTATTTAACATTTCTCAATCACCAATTCATTTCACTTTAACTGCGGTAAATTGGCGGATAAATTGAATTTGATTCCCAAAATCTAAATTAACAAGAAACAAGGGTAGGTAACATACAATAGTCATTACTCCAAATTCTAGTCACCTAAATAGTCTTTTATTCCTTGCAAATAAATGTTACTATTTATTTTCATAGTACAAATCTCAATGATTATTCCATTTTATATTTGCTTAGGCCATTTATAGTCCACTATACATATCTTCATAAATGGGTAATTTATTCAATTCATTAAGTGTCAATTCTATTAAGCCCTGTTTATATCTTTATGCATTCTTCTATTACTTTACAAAAGGGAATAACTTTTAAACTCATACACTTAATAACAAAACCGTTATAAATCCAATAAACTTCCAAATCCAAGTTTGTACACATTTTACACAACTATTATGATTTCTCACAAACGTTGAATTTATTAAATGACCATTTATTATAATTTAATTCCCTTAATTGAATCAAATGCTTATTATTATATATATTCTTTTCATTCTACCATTCCTTCCCATTTTAAATTCATTAACGTATTTACACATCTCTATCTTTCAAATATAAAATAACCAAACTGATTACAAACACTGTTTCTATCAATTTTCATAAGTTTGTTCAAAACTATACTTTTGTTTACATAAAATAAATTTTATGTTTCTATTAGTTTTCTTTTCCTTTCACTACAGGCATAAATTATTACTATCTACACTAATTACATCTTTGTATTAATGAACACTATTTAAGTTAATATTTATACTAACATTCACAAATTCAACATTTATTTGTTTCTTCAAAATTACTTTAAATCAAGTTGTGAAAATTTACATTATCCACATCTATTATCATAAAATTTTATAGTTACACTAAATTGCAACCACTACCAAATTTCTACATTTATTCTTAACCAAATTTGAAATTATATTAATTCATTTTATTAAATATCATAAATTTAACGGGTCGTTACAATCTCCCCCACTCAAAACTTTTCGTCCCCGAAAAGGAAAAAGAAGGGAGGAGGAAGATTTACAGTGCATCTTATTTCAAATATTAACTTATAAACAATATTTTACTGGATTAATTTCCTTTAATGAAATATACTTGTTTTATAATCATTATATCCTTTAATACTTGAATTATTAAAGTTGGGAAAATACTTTCACAAAATTCTAAGCCCAAAATTTCCTGAAAATTTTGGCAAAGTCTCCTTTGTACGGAGGGACTCTGGAGAAAATATAATATCCAAATATACAAATATATTACACATATTATCCAAATAAAATATCCCAACACGGGAAAATATATAAAATAGCGCTTTATACGTAATCCGGAAACGTACCTATTTTTCGGGCAATACGCTTATTATTACGGAACCAAAAGCAGTAGCAGTTGCTTCCATAACCTGTATTTTCTTATAAGCCTAAAAGGTTAAATATTTATTTTAAAATGAACTATTCTAGTGGATTCAATCATTCATATCCAATCAAATGCAACAACCATACATTTTAACAAACAGCACACACCGCAAACAAAATCATTCAATCAAACAAACAATTAGTTGTTAGGTTCAAATTCCGAAATTGTACGAAATATAAAATAACTATCAAGTGCATCCTTTACTCAACAGTCTTAGATGGAACAAAGATAGATTATTTCTCCATCCAACAACTTCAAAATTCCTTTCCCAACAACCATACATCAACCAAACAATTCAAATCAACACCAAAATAGCTTATTATACATTTATTTCATACTTCAGTGGTTTGATTTTCTTCCCTTCATTTATGAGGGATTTCTTTGTTCTTACAAGTTTTATTTTCCAATTATCCCAAAATTCATTATATTTGTATTTCCTTTTATTACTTAAGTTTCCTTTTATTACCTAAGTTTATAAAATAAATTCTCATTAATAACAACAAATATTTTGAATATCTTCATTTCCTTACTCTTCACTTGTAAGATTTCCCTTAAATTCTTAATCTGCTAACATTCATTCTTATAAGTGGAAGTTTTTATTTATCCATTAACTATGAATTGCAGTCATTTAATTTTTCCTACTTTCCATTATATTAGAATAGGGAAGATTAAAACATACTTAAGTCAATAATCATACAATCAATTCTTATTTTGAATTTCATTTTATATACTTAGGTTCATATCATCTATTAATAATTCTTAACCCTTTTTCAGTAAAATTTCAATTATAACCTAAGTTTATACCATTAAATTCTTATTATAACAGTAATTTATTGAATACTTCATTTTTCCTAAATTCCTACTTGTAAAATATTCAATTCCAGTTTCTCATTTAACACTTCAACTTTTATATTTGGGTAAGTTATTTATGTTAAGGAAATTGCAATTGAACTTATACAAGTTTAATCTCCATTCTTTTAATTAAATTTAATGTTTATCCATATTACTCTTTGTCTCATATGTATGCAAATTCCTCTTTATAGCTTTGCAGTTATTCTCTTATTTCAATTAGAGGTTTCAATTCATTTATTACTTAACTTTTATTTCACTACAATTTAATAATTGATTAATTAATGGAGAATTTTAGAATTGGATTCCGGGTCAGATTTCAATTTATTTCAAAATAATAGATAAATAAGTTCTTACAACTCAAAATCTCTAATTATAGTTAGAACAATAAAAGAAATTTTTTTTTTTAGAAAATTTCATAATAAATCTGCAGTAGAATTTACTACAGTGGCCTTTCCCCTTCGAAACTCGAAATGAAAGTCGATGATGCGGCCGTCATCACCGAATTTATTTTCCAGTGACAGAGAGGAAAGTACAGAATTTAATTTTTTTTTCCCCCCAAAATCTTCTTTAAAACAATTCTTCCAAATTATACGAAATATTTATATAAGAAATTACTTATAAACCAAATCAATAAATTTCACAAATTCTTTGAAAGCAGATTTGGAAAAAATCCCGGACTTAAGTTCTAAAATCTCCAATTTGATTTATCATAATTTCAACTTAGCTTCAGTTATTATAAATATTTTATTTCCTAACACCCAATCTATAGCAACCAAATATATATATATATATCTTTATAAAATATTTTTATATATAGAAAATATAATAGGCAAAATTCTTTCATTTACCTATATTAAAACAAATATTATGTCGGTCTGTCCTATTAAGTGTTTAGAAATCCCTATTGATGACATAGCGTCCCATGCATCAACCAGAATTTATAAATACAAAGCGGAACAGATTAACACAATATAAAAATCTTTTTATTAATACTAACAAATACGCTCTCTCATATATATACACTCAGCGACTCCCATAGGATATTACTACCCTATTAACAAAGAGTCAAACCCCACAAAGCCAAGGTTTATCGCTAAACCAAAGCTCTGATACCAACTGTAACATCCCGCCTTTTCGCACGATTTAAACCGACACACATGCCGATTCAAACCATACGGAAGGGCGGATTTGTTATGGGGTAAATAAGAAAAAAAAAACAGAGAAGGAAAAAACAAATAGAATCTCACAGCGGAAGGATAAAATATAATAAGAAAATATACAGTTTATAAAAACTGTTTACAAACATTTATATAATACATATCAGAGTTACACATACCAATAACAATGCAGCGGAACAGTGTGAGTGTAGTGCAATACTATAAATAATAATAATACAAATTCTTCGTCTTCGTCCTCCAAAGCTAAAGTCTTCGATCCTGAAACGCTCGGACTGACCCGAGCGAATTTGAAAAAAACAAAAACACTCGAGTCAGAACTAAAAGATCTTATGTGAGTTAAATTAACAGAAATAAATATGAGTACAGTAACTCAAGAGATGCTCGGGATTTACATCTCCTAAGGATCCGTTAAACTATTTACTATATAGTATATTGCGCTATTATAATAGTGTCTAATTGTAAAATAAACTTACTTTTAAATAGCGTTAAGGCTTTACATTTTCCACCTTAACACAGTTATATATTCCCATAGTCTATACAGTACCGTAATCTCCCCCGTACTGGGCGTCGTCAGAGGGCACTCCATAGGTATGGTACAAAGCCAAAATCGTATAAGGCGCGCTAGGGTAGGTGACACGGCACAACTAGGCAATGCCAGGGTAGATATACCAATTACGCTTCCGGGTCGATGGTAACGCGTAGCCGCAGCTACCGCCCACCTCGAACAACTCCCCCAAAATCAAAATATAGAAGTGGCCACTGAATCAATCCAAAGTCAAAGTATAATATCGAAGAGGAGTGTCCGATCAGAGGAATGACCTCATTAACCCGTCAATCGCTCCTGTTTTAGCCACCTTATGCCAACTCACGGGAGTTGGGTCCACGTATTTACCTTACAGGAAACGTCGCCACCATCCTACTTCATTCTGGAAACTCCACCGCGTACACGGTTAGTCAAAGTGGTTTTCGGTATCGACAGAGAGTATGTTCATATCCGATCCCGGTCTCTTTGCCAACCCATCGTTATTATAACACCGCGGTCATTTAAAAATAGGTTATACTTAAAAACCAGAATAAATTTTCCATTTCAAAACTATGAATTAGATATCAATTTAAAACCCCAAAATAATATGATATCATTTTATCTCAAATATAACCCTTTTTCCAAAATCATACTGGTTTAAAATATAAATATCTGGAAACCAACCATTTGAATTATATTTCAAAACATAATATTTCGGAATTCATACTTTTAAAATCATACTTCTAAAACTTGAATGGTTTGGATATTCAACGATGTATAGAATAAAAGGTTTAACTTTAAAGTTACTTCGTAAAGAAAATAATTTACATGGTTTTACAAATATGGTTCCTTATTTAAAGTTTAAACCATAATCACTTTAAGTTCCAAAACCCCTTAAATTTCTATGTGTATAAATCATTTGCAGTATTAATATTCAAACTAAAGTTGGAATTTATTCTTTCAACAAATTTAATGTTTATTATTTAGTCTTGAATATTCACATAAATTCATAAACAAACTCCTAATTTCTAGCAATTAAATATTTCTTCAATTTAATTTATACTAGAATATTCATTTTATACTTATCTTGGAAAAATTTCAGTTATAAATATCATATCTTAAGATTTCCAAGTTTAAACATTTAACATATGGTATAAATTATCAAACTCCATTTTCTTAAATTTCCATTTTTATTAAAGAGATTCATACACATTTCATATTAAAATTTTTCTCCATATGTATATATATATAAATGAAAGAATAATATTTATAAAATATCAAAAATTAAATTTTTTATAAATCGTATCACATCCAAACCATAGAAATTACTTTTAAAATAATTTATATATAGACCACAGTGCCTGTATATAATTTTCTATCCTATGGTCAAGTGATACGGATATTTATCATTTCAATCCGCAATTTAAAAATAAAATTTTGCGGTTGTATATCATTTCAAACCACAATCCCGAATGAAATAAAAAATGCATGATAACTTGCAATTTAATGATATCAAATAAACATCCATTCATCAACATCATCCATTGTCCAAATCACAATCATCCATCAATATCAATCAAAATCAATATATATATGAGATTATATAGCAGGTAATAACTGTCAATTATATTCAAATTAAATTTAACAACTATTAATCTAACATTTTATATTCAGTAATAATTTATATAACTGTTAACTAGCAGTTTATATGCAAACAAATAAATTATAACTGTAAATAAATACGCAATAAATAAATTAAATTAACAGTTAAATTTAATAAATGCAATTCAACAGATATGAATGAAATAAACATGCCAAATACTCATAAATAAATTTCTATTCATTTCTAAAATTAATTTAACAAACATAAAAACTTCTAGAAGTTGTGAGTGGGTTAAAACACTCACCTTTTGAATTTAAATCGAATGTAAATCCGATTTAAACCCAAAATTTGACGGTCTCTAAATTTATCCAAACCAGCGTCATCAGATCCGGAATTTAATTATGATCCTAACAAAAGAAATTTCGTGTGAAACGGAGTTCGTATGTGAAAGTTATCACAATTAAACGATTTGCAATTGAAAAAAAAAAAATTAAAAATAAACAAAACAAAAATAAAATACCGTGCCACATCCACCTTCCCTCGTGAAAAACGCATATGCTTCTTCTTGATTGCTAACTTTGTTCCGTAATTTTTCTTTTATTTCGATTTACTTTAATTTTCCTCCTTATTATATGAATGTATGTATTTTAAAAGGTTTGAAAGAAAAAGAAGATTTGAAAAAGAAGAATTGAAAAAAAATGATTAAAATAAGAACTGAAAATAGAAGAGAAGATCTAGATTTGAAAAGAAGAAAGTTTGAAATAGAAGTAAATTTGAAGAAGAAGAAGAAGAATATTTGAAGAGAAAGAAAAAAAATTAAAATGAGAGATAATAAGGAGCTTTGAGAAAAACAAGAAAAAAAGAAGAAGAAGAAGAAGAAGAAGAAGAAGAAGAAGAAGAATAGCATGGAGGCTAGGGTTAGAGTTAGGAGAAACAAAATGTAATAGAAGAATAAGAAGTAGGTTATTTATAATTATTGGAAAGAAATAAAGTAAATATGAACAACCTTTTTAAAAGTAGCAGGTATTCAAAAGAGGTAATTATTTATTAGAAAGGGAATGAATATGGAGGGACAAAATAAATGACACGTTTCGTTAGTTTGATTCTAAATTAATTAAGTGCTAGATACAGAAAAGTTTGAATACATCATATATATATTCATACTTTAACTGTGTGACAAAATTGCTAAACATACATCAAGTACGATTAATTGGTGACAATATATAGGAATAATCAACAATAAATGTGGATGCAATCACATAAGGATCTAATAGGGAAGGAGATAAAAGTAACAACGTTGATTAATTCCACTTTCCCACTTTAGCCAATCCAATTACAAAATTTAAAATTTTATAAAATTTCTCTCCTTTGATTTCTTAAACAATTTTAATAACTAACAACAAGTTCTATGTTAATTCAATCATTAATCATTTCGCCAATTACCAAATTAAATTACAATTATTCGCAATAAATCAAATTATTAAATCATATACTCTTATACTCTCACTTAAATCCAATTAGATAAATAGATTTGATTTCCATTCCAACTCATTTGATTGCAAATAAACTTTTTACCATAAATAAAATTCCAAATTATTAATAACTTTATTCCCATTTCCTTCACACACAAACATCATATTATAAAGGTATCTATATTATTCTCCATTGGTTTGCCTTAACTTATTTAAGGTAACCTTACATTAATATCTATTGCTATGTTTTCAAATTATTCTTCCCTCATTCTTCTTTACTAATATTAATTCCACAACTTGTTCAATTTGAAAATCATTATCATATTTTCCAAATGTTACCTTAATTTAACATTTATGTAACGTATTATTAGATTCGTTGCAAGATTTCAATTTCAATCCCCATTTCTTAATATACTCAAATTCTGGACATTTTTATTTCCTTACCCATAAGTGTAACATTTATTGCCAATTCCATCCAAATTTAACAGGTAACCCTTAACAATGTTTTCAATCCAAAGGTTATACTTAAGTTTACGTTGTATTCTACAACTTATCATATTATGAAGAAAATTCACATTATTCCCCAATATTACCTTAATTCATATTAACTTAACATTAAATTTACTCTTCATTCTATTATTAACCTATTAGTATTAAATAGGTGAAATTAACATTGGTTTTACACTCTATTACGTAGATATCCTTAAATTTTATCTAAGTTTATATTTACATAATATTCCAACATTAAATTTCATCCAATTTTTTTTCTTCCTTTTTATTTTAATTAAATCCAATTTCCCTAAAGTTACATTCAAACAAGTAAATTTTGATTTCCAATCAATCATTATACTATAACATTCTTAACATTTTTTCATTACACTACTAAATTCTACCTTGATAAGTTTACGCTTCTATTGCTTTACTTTCACACTTCCGTTAAAATATAAATTAATTCTAAAGTAACGTTTATTGTTGACCCCGCCATTTTAATTACTCATATTTAGATGAACGTTATTTCAAATAAGTTCATTGACTCATTTAAATTAGGTAGTTTATAGTAGTTGTTATCCCACCCTTACAATTATTTCCTACTAACGTGCTACCAACTCCTTTAATTAAAATTTGAATTCCAAACCTTATTTAATATACTAAGTAAGATAAATAACATATATAGATTGCTACCAACTTTCCTTTTCTTGCATCTATGTGTTTATTACTTGACACACCAGTAAATATTACATATACACAAAATTCCGTTATCACTTGCCTAACAAGGTTATTATCACTTAAGATCTCACTGCATCCACATTTTCACATTTTCATTTCCTAGTTTCTTTACTTTATTCTACATAATTTATTACAAATGGGATTTTCTTTGGTTTACATCTTATTTGTATTTAACATTTCTCAATCACCAATTCATTTCACTTTAACTGCGGTAAATTGGCGGATAAATTGAATTTGATTCCCAAAATCTAAATTAACAAGAAACAAGGGTAGGTAACATACAATAGTCATTACTCCAAATTCTAGTCACCTAAATAGTCTTTTATTCCTTGCAAATAAATGTTACTATTTATTTTCATAGTACAAATCTCAATGATTATTCCATTTTATATTTGCTTAGGCCATTTATAGTCCACTATACATATCTTCATAAATGGGTAATTTATTCAATTCATTAAGTGTCAATTCTATTAAGTCCTGTTTATATCTTTATGCATTCTTCTATTACTTTACAAAAGGGAATAACTTTTAAACTCATACACTTAATAACAAAACCGTTATAAATCCAATAAACTTCCAAATCCAAGTTTGTACACATTTTACACAACTATTATGATTTCTCACAAACGTTGAATTTATTAAATGACCATTTATTATAATTTAATTCCCTTAATTGAATCAAATGCTTATTATTATATATATTCTTTTCATTCTACTATTCCTTCCCATTTTAAATTCATTAACGTATTTACACATCTCTACTTTCAAATATAAAATAACCAAACTGATTACAAACACTGTTTCTATCAATTTTCATAAGTTTGTTCAAAACTATACTTTTGTTTACATAAAATAAATTTTATGTTTCTATTAGTTTTCTTTTCCTTTCACTACAGGCATAAATTATTACTATCTACACTAATTACATCTTTGTATTAATGAACACCATTTAAGTTAATATTTATACTAACATTCACAAATTCAACATTTATTTGTTTCTTCAAAATTACTTTAAATCAAGTTGTGAAAATTTACATTATCCACATCTATTATCATAAAATTTTATAGTTACACTAAATTGCAACCACTACCAAATTTCTACATTTATTCTTAACCAAATTAGAAATTATATTAATTCATTTTATTAAATATCATAAATTTAACGGGTCGTTACATTAACGACCTAGTAGTTAGCGGCTTAAGGGGTTTAGCGACCTAGTAGTTAGCGGCTTAAGGGGTTTGGCGACCTAGTAGTTAGCGACTTAGGAATTAACGGCATAGGTGAGCGACCTAAGGAAGTTGGCGACCTAGGGATTAGCGGTATAAGAGTAGCGACCTAGGAGATTGAACGAGTTAACGACCTAAGGGGGATAGGTCAGTTAAACGATTTAAGGATGATAGCTGAGGTCGTTGAATTTTGGGTCGTGGAGACCTTTTGTTTAAATTAGGTCGAGGGACGACCTAAGGTGGTTAAGTTGTGTAACGTTAATGTAACGATCCCGGATTTAATTGAGTGTAAATAAATTATCAATTTAATTTTTGAATTAAAATTTTGTAATAATTAGTAATTTATTCAAAATGTTAGTAAAATTTTGATAATCGAGCATTTGAAAATTATAAAACAGTAGAATGAAGTTTGTGTTGGTGTTAAACAAATATTTCAATTATATGACCAAACAAAATATATTAATATATACACTTGAAACAAAACATGAACACTTGAAACAAAACAGGTAAAGTAAGCATTAAAATAAATTATATATATATAAAGGCTTGTATGAGTAAGTATGCAGCAGAGTAGTAAAATAAAGTATTTAAGCAAATAAATATGCAAAGTAAAACAATGAAGTACACTTTCATGTACATCAAGTAAGTAAAGAAAGCAATGCAAGCATGGGAACAAAGCATAAAGGAAATATCATCAACCACTAAACTAAAGAAAAATCTCTCTCTTGTACTTGTTTACACATCAGTTTGTACATTTTACTTTTATATATGTAAACCCCTTAACTCAATCTCTGCATCTAAACAAAGTGTGCAGATTTAAAATAAAATAGAAAACAAAGCAAACATTTCAACCGTAATAACAACATATCAGCCTCCTTCACCAAGAAAATCTCTGAACAGTGTGGAAGAAAATCTCTGTTTTTGTACAAATTATTATCACCTGTAAGCTTCCATATACCAACCTGTACAAACTTAAATATAATACTCTGTGCAAATAGTAACCCTGTACAAAAGCATATCCTGGAAGCTTCATTTTCCATATATCAAGCTCTCCTTAGTTCGTCCATCTCAGTTTCTTCCATTCATTCAAAGCTAAGGAAAATATATAGTAGATATTATCTTAAAAAAAACTAAAACAAAAGTTCAAGTTGAAACAGCAACTCAACTCAACCAGAGAAGTAGGATGCAAATAAAAATTTAAAGATCTGGAAATATAGCTTCAGCCTTCAACCTGGAATCAAGGTTGAGCTCAAAACCTAAAAGTATCAAAAGAAAAAAAAAAGATTGCTCTCTGGTTTCAACGAATTCAAGTTCAAATCTAAATCTTTGTTCTTCTCCACTTCACATTCCAGGTGAGTAACACTCAACCATTAAATCTTAAATATATATATATTGAATGATGCTCTGTGTATATGCATGTATCAGTGGGTATTTCTTCTCTGTTGCTTTACAGGGTGTTGAACAACAATAAGAAAATTCAATTTCTTGCTTTCTAGTTAATATCAGGTTTTGATTTCAAACAATATAGTTGTATTTAGGTATAAGTTAAAATCTAAAAATGGTTTCATAAAGTTTAAATGTTCATTGAGAGAAAAATCAAAAATTTTCAGTAGAAACCTTAGTTTCCGGGAATTTCGAGTATCATGAATTTTTGATTCAAGCTTATAGCTTGAATCCTCGCGGGAAGATAGGATTTTTAAGACTTGTTTGATGATTTTTGAGTAACTGGTTCAAGAGCAATGTTGGGTCGAACGAAAATGGCCTTCCGACCATTTGCTGGTGATCTCGATGAAGGGGAAGGTCGTGGCTCTTTAGGGTGGTAGAGGAGTGAGCGGAGCATCTGGGAAAAATAGCAGGGAGGTGGTCAGACCTCGGTGGTGGCGATGGCCGTGGTTCAAAGTTTCTAAACCTAATTTGGACGTGGGGACTTGATTTGATTCGTTCGACCTTTGTGGTCGACCGAGTGCAACCGGACGTTGGTGGTTGATAGAGGGGTGTCAAGTGAAGCCGTGGATGGAAATTCATGGCCACTGGTGGACGAGGCAGCGGGGACGAGAGTTTTCCAGGTTTGGGATGAAATGTTGTTGTGTTTCCAGGTTCGAGATTTCGAACTCGATTTCGAATTCGAGTTCAACGTTGGGGTTTAACGCTTGGGGGCGATGGAGCAGATCGTGGGTGACTTGGTGGCATCGACGACGATGATCGGAACTGGCCGCGGTGTGTGTACACGTGCACGTGCACGTTTGGGTTTTGGCTGTGGGTTGCGTTTTTGGGGAAGAAGAAGGAACTCGGGACGTTGCTCGAGTTTTGCGTGAGTTGTTTCGTGTCTTATTGTTTTTTTTTTACTTAACAGTTTTAAGGAAAAAAAAAAGAGGAGGGAAGAAGATAGGATCAGGGAGGAAAGGGGTTGCGTGAAGACAGGGGAGAGACTCGGGAAATTCACGTGTGTTTCTAATTTTTGCTCGAAGCAAATAGAAGAGGGGCTCGGGTATAAAGTTGTTAAAGGTTTCTTTGGGAAAACTGTTTGTTCCCAATTCAAAAATCAAGTTTTAAAATCCGGTTCAAAAGTAAATGGTTGAATTTCTTTAAAACCTGAGATTAAGAAGTTTAAGGGGTTTTTGGAAAACTTTGTTAAAATTTGGTATTTACTCATTTTAACCCTTAAGTTTAAAATGAATTACGAAATATAAATTTGAAACAAATTGTTTAAACTTGCTTTGTGATGATAATTAAAACATTAGATAGAAAATGTTTTAAATTTGAATTAGTAAAGATAAAATGATATGCACTCATTAAATTAGTTTACGTGAATAATTGATTTAATTATTAATCAAGAAATTAAGATTTGAGTTAAATTAATTAAGGTCAAAATTAAATTGTAATCAAGAATAATTAATTAAGGATTAATTATTAATTAAGTTAAATTAACTTGTAAATAAGATTCATTAATTTAATAAGAGTTGTATTTTAAACAAATGATTAGGGTTATTTAAATCAAGTAATTAAGATTTATTAAGTTACAGTTTAGAACTTAGCTAATTAAATAATTAGAGATTAATTAAGAAGTAAATTAAGAAATGTTATTAGTTAATGAGGATAACTAACTATGAATTATTAAGTAACAAAATAAATGTGATAAATTTTGATAACAAATTAGATTAATTAATTAAATCAAATTGTAAATTGTTAATTACTTAATGGAAGCAATTAAAGGGTTAATTACCAATTGTAATTAAATTTGGATATTTTGATTTAATTAATGATAAAAATAAATTGGTGATTAATGATTTGTTATTATGAGATGATTGCTTAACGATAAGAAATTAAAGAGTAAATTTATTGAAATAAGTAATTAAGAAGTTAATTAATTATATAAATGGGTTCAAAAGTTAATTTAATTAAATATGATCGATTTGATTTATTAAAGTGTTTGATGAATTAATTTATATCAAATGATTTTGATTTAATCAGAATTGGATGATGAATTCATAAGTAATTAATCTAATTTGAATTAATCGGACAATTTAATTGATCTTACTTATGGATGTTTGGATTCTATTGGATGATTTGATTGTTTGATATCCCTGTTATATGATGCTTTATGATTATCTTGATTTGTGTTGTGATCTGTGATGTAATTTATTATCTGTGATATATATATATCTGCGAATCTGTGTATGAAAGATAAGTGTTATAGTTTATATCGCTTATCGAATATATTGTCGTATTTGATCTGTGATGATTGAATGGTTGTGCACTATTGTGTTAAACCCCTGGACCACACCATACACACACAATTATGGATTTCACGAGGAAATCGATTAAGTCACAGATTTTAAAATGATTTTTGAATTTGAATTTTTAAATTCAAATGTTTTGGAAATGGAATCAGAATAAATGTGAAAAGCTTTTGGAATGGAATTTCAAGATAAAACTTATTTTAATTTACTTGATTTAGTTTGGAATTTAAGTAATATGATTTACATTTGAATTCAAAATTAGAAATTGAATTCTATAATTTGAAATTAGGGATTAAAAATGTTATACCAGTTATATATGGGTTAAACCATTCTAAAATATATTAATTTGGGAATATGAACATAAATTGAGAACTTTAATTCGTGTAAATTAATTGGATTTTTTTCTGAAACGAAAACTGTTTGTTTTCACATAATAAAAGCTTTTACATAAGAAAATGAACGTCCAATTTGTGTTAAAAAGAATTTCAAGTTTGAAAATGAAAATGACTCACAAGTTTTGAAACGGTTTGAAATTATAAGTTAAATCTTTGATTTAAAGATTTAATGAGTTAATCCAATTGAAATGGAATTGTTTTGAAATACAGGAATGAATCTTTGAGAAACTGGGTGAACTTGTGAAATAAATCTTTTTTGTTTAAAGATTTGAAATGGTAATTTGTTTAACCATTTAAAGAAAATTTTGGGTTTTAAGTTGTGACTTAATTGAAATCCCAATATCCATATGTTTTTGAACTATTTCGCTCACTATTCGGTTTAGCCGAGAGAGGACCTTTGTGTCATATATCCCATTCCGAATATGTGATACGTCGTTATGGATAGCATTTGAAGACCGGTGATGAAGACCGGATATTCACAAGAACGAAAGGATAACTCGTCGATTCTCTCTGCACTGAGTCGCGCCGGTATAGAGATTTCCTAAGTGATGGGAAGTCCGATCGGGATTGTGAATACCCGGATTTGCAAGGGCTTCGTAAGAAGTGCCTTCGGTTCTGTTCGAGCCCGGAACAGACTTGTATGGATTGTGTGTCTGACATTACATTTTGAGATATAAAGCAGATTTCTTTCAAATACATTTCTGTTGGTGGCGGAGAATTTATTCTTTTAGCTTAACACCCTTCTCTGAGACGTACGAGCTCAGGGGTTATGTAGTTGAAGGTTATCAGCGATATATTCCCAATTTGGTAATGTGACATGTTAAGTGTTGCTGTGAAATGATCATTGTTTGATCATTTGTGATATGATCATTTGTTTGATCATTTATCTTGGTGATCATTACTTTGATCATTTGTTGACCCAAAGCATGGCTTTGTACCAAAGCGTGGCTTTGTGGACGAGACTTCGTCGAGCCTCACACCCCGGAATGGTCAAAACAGGAAAGATGCAGCAAGGTTATTAGGGGGTAGCGCCCCTTTAGGGTATGTACATCTCCTTCTGGATAGAAGTGGTATCATGGTATGGAGCCCAGATACTTACTTATGTGGACATCACAAACCTATATATATCTTGTTTTGTGATTTGATGTTGGGGCCCCGGTTAAAGTTTGTTACAACCGGGATGTGGCATACTCGTGTCAGTAGTTACCCAGTTAGGGGTAACCCGGCCTTGTGTTGGCAGAGATCCGGTTAGGTTCTCGGGACGTCCTTCCAGAGGCGTTTCCATGTGGCAATGGGAAGTTCCTTGGCCTGACCATTTGTTGGAAATCCAAAGAAACAATACGAGCCTTGTACGGTATTAGTTGTAGAACCTGCCATCTAATATGGTAGCTATAGCGGGCATAATATAATGGTACCTATGCTGGCTAAGATTTATATTCTACTTTCGAAATGCTTTTCTGCACCGTGCACTTATAATAATAATATCAAAGAAATTTTCTACGTATTAAGCATGTTTGACTATCATAAGAAGAAATCTCCTCCAAGTCTGCGTTTGCATTGTGTGTGTGGTGGGAGGTCCTATGGTAGTTTCATTTTCAAAAAGCATTGCGAATTTATTTTAAAATTCTCTTATTGATTGTTTTTTAAAGATAAACTGTTTTTGTTGCTCACACCAGTCCCATGACTGATCCGGAGTTTATTGTTCCTTTCCTAAACTCTGGGTGCTCATTATTTTCTACACGAGCAGTCTAGAGTTGGGTTTTTTTTCCAGATAGTTAGGTTCAATGAATTATCTGGAGTTAGTTCAGTCCTTGGTTCGCACCAGTCTTGCCTAGCTTGGTGCATTGTTATGGGGAGTTCGAGCTATTGCTGGATTGGTTCTTGGAGATGGAGTTACAGATCTGGAGTTCTTCGTTGAAGACTATCTTAGAGTTATTTATTCCGCTGCTATTCTTTTGTATCATATCTCTGATGTATATTGATATTCATTGTATTAGTTGTTGTATCAGTGTTGTATATCAATGTATTATTCTTTTATTCCGCTGTGTTATTTATTTAATGTTGTTATAAGCTCCGGCGAATCGGATTTGAACGGTCGAATCTATGACATTCGAATACGATATGAAGTATGGATGTCGATTTTCAAGCGGGCAAAATTCGTATCGTCACATTTGGTATCAGAGCTAGGGTGAAACTTTAGCTCAGGAGTGTAACACATTAAGTAGCTCATTAGAGATAGGGTGAAGTATCCCTAGAATGAGTAATCCCTAAGATATCCATTCGTATGCCTCAGTAAATTCTCTTACTATCCACTGATAGTGAGTATGAGTGCGAGAAGAGAACGAGATAGGGGACAGGGAAGTATCACTATAAATGGTCAATTTCCTGCAACAGTGGAAACAATCTTTTCTCTATCAATCTCTTTTGTTCAGCGTCTCTTTCCAATTCCTTGATAGTTCCTGGTAGATCCAGGAAGGAAATTCGAGATATTAATATGGGACATAAACTCCAATTTGGCCAAAATTGTTTGTTTGGATGAATGGTTGCTTTGGTTGATATGGCTGATAGATATACTTTAGTTTTAAACTGAAAAAAATATTGAAATTGTTACTCTATCTTTCATCTTTCTTCGTTATCTCTCTCTGGCGAATTTCGAAGACGAAATTCTTTTTAAGGGGGGAAGTCTGTAACGATCCCAGATTTAATTGAGTGTAAATAAATTATCAATTTAATTTTTGAATTAAAATTTTGTAATAATTAGTAATTTATACAAAACGTTAGTAAAATTTTGATAATCGAGCATTTGAAAATTATAAAACAGTAGAATGAAGTTTGTGTTGATGTTAAACAAATATTTCAATTATATGACCAAACAAAATATATTAATATATACACTTGAAACAAAACATGAACACTTGAAACAAAACAGGTAAAGTAAGCATAAAAATAAATTATATATATATAAAGGCTTGTATGAGTAAGTATGCAGCAGAGTAGTAAAATAAAGTATTTAAGCAAATAAATATGCAAAGTAAAACAATGAAGTACACTTTCATGTACATCAAGTAAGTAAAGAAAGCAATGCAAGCATGGAACAAAGCATAAAGGAAATATCATCAACCACTAAACAAAAGAAAAATCTCTGCTCTTGTACTTGTTTACACATCAGTTTGTACATTTTACTTTTATATGTGTAAACCCCTTAACTCAATCTCTGCATCTAAACAAAGTGTGCAGATTTAAAATAAAATAGAAAACAAAGCAAACATTTCAGCCGTAATAACAACATATCAGCCTCCTTCACCAAGAAATTCTCTGAACAGTGTGGAAGAAAATCTCTGTTTTTGTACAAATTATTATCACCTGTAAGCTTCCATATACCAACCTGTACAAACTTAAATATAATACTCTGTGCAAATAGTAACCCTGTACAAAAGCATATCCTGGAAGCTTCATTTTCCATATATCAAGCTCTCCTTAGTTTGTTCATCTCAGTTTCTTCCATTCATTCAAAGCTAAGGAAAATATATAGTAGATATTATCTTAAAAAAACTAAAACAAAAGTTCAAGTTGAAACAACAACTCAACTCAACCAGAGAAGTAGGATGCAAATAAAAATTTAAAGATCTGGAAATATAGCTTCAGCCTTTAACCTGGAATCAAGGTTGAGCTCAAAACCTGAAAGTATCAAAGAAAAAAAAAGATTGCTCTCTGGTTTCAACGAATTCAAGTTCAAATCTAAATCTTTGTTCTTCTCCACTTCACATTCCAGGTGAGTAACACTCAACCATTAAATCTTAAATATATATATATATATATATATATATATTGAATGATGCTCTGTGTATATGCATGTATCAGTGGGTATTTCTTCTCTGTTGCTTTACAGGGTGTTGAACAACAATAAGAAAATTCAATTTCTTGCTTTCTAGTTAATATCAGGTTTTGATTTCAAACAATATAGTTGTATTTAGGTATAAGTTAAAATCTAAAAATGGTTTCATAAAGTTTAAATGTTCATTGAGAGAAAAATCAAAATTTTTCAGTAGAAACCTTAGTTTCTGGGAATTTCGAGTATCATGAATTTTTGATTCAAGCTTATAGCTTGAATCCTCGCGGGAAGATAGGATTTTTAAGACTTGTTTGATGATTTTTGAGTAACTGGTTCAAGAGCAATGTTGGGTCGAACGAAAATGGCCTTCCGACCATTTGCTGGTGATCTCGATGAAGGGGAAGGTCGTGGCTCTTTAGGGTGGTAGAGGAGTGAGCGGAGCATCTGGGAAAAATAGCAGGGAGGTGGTCAGACCTCGGTGGTGGCGATGGCCGTGGTTCAAAGTTTCTAAACCTAATTTGGACGTGGGGACTTGATTTGATTCGTTCGACCTTTGTGGTCGACCGAGTGCAACCGGACGTTGGTGGTTGATAGAGGGGTGTCAAGTGAAGCCGTGGATGGAAATTCATGGCCACTGGTGGACGAGGCAGCGGGGACGATAGTTTTCCAGGTTTGGGATGAAATGTTGTTGTGTTTCCAGGTTCGAGATTTCGAACTCGATTTCGAATTCGAGTTCAACGTTGGGGTTTAACGCTTGGGGGCGATGGAGCAGATCGTGGGTGACTTGGTGGCATCGACGACGATGATCGGAACTGGCCGCGGTGTGTGTACACGTGCACGTGCACGTTTGGGTTTTGGCTGTGGGTTGCGTTTTTGGGGAAGAAGAAGGAACTCGGGACGTTGCTCGAGTTTTGCGTGAGTTGTTTCGTGTCTTATTGTTTTTTTTTTACTTAACAGTTTTAAGGAAAAAAAAAAGAGGAGGGAAGAAGATAGGATCAGGGAGGAAAGGGGTTGCGTGAAGACAGGGGAGAGACTCGGGAAATTCACGTGTGTTTCTAATTTTTGCTCGAAGCAAATAGAAGAGGGGCTCGGGTATAAAGTTGTTAAAGGTTTCTTTGGGAAAACTGTTTGTTCCCAATTCAAAAATCAAGTTTTAAAATCCGGTTCAAAAGTAAATGGTTGAATTTCTTTAAAACCTGAGATTAAGAAGTTTAAGGGGTTTTTGGAAAACTTTGTTAAAATTTGGTATTTACTCATTTTAACCCTTAAGTTTAAAATGAATTACGAAATATAAATTTGAAACAAATTGTTTAAACTTGCTTTGTGATGATAATTAAAACATTAGATAGAAAATGTTTTAAATTTGAATTAGTAAAGATAAAATGATATGCACTCATTAAATTAGTTTAAGTGAATAATTGATTTAATTATTAATCAAGAAATTAAGATTTGAGTTAAATTAATTAAGGTCAAAATTAAATTGTAATCAAGAATAATTAATTGAGGATTAATTATTAATTAAGTTAAATTAACTTGTAAATAAGATTCATTAATTTAATAAGAGTTGTCTTTTAAACAAATGATTAGGGTTATTTAAATCAAGTAATTAAGATTTATTAAGTTACAGTTTAGAACTTAACTAATTAAATAATTAGAGATTAATTAAGAAGTAAATTAAGAAATGTTATTAGTTAATGAGGATAATTAACTATGAATTATTAAGTAACAAAATAAATGTGATAAATTTTGATAACAAATTAGATTAATTAATTAAATCAAGTTGTAAATTGTTAATTACTTAATGGAAGCAATTAAAGGGTTAATTACCAATTGTAATTAAATTTGGATATTTTGATTTAATTAATGATAAAAATAAATTGGTGATTAATGATTTGTTATTATGAGATGATTGCTTAACGATAAGAAATAAAGAGTAAATTTCTTGAAATAATTAATTAGGAAGTTAATTAATTATATAAATGGGTTCAAAAGTTAATTTAATTAAATATGATCGATTTGATTTATTAAAGTGTTTGATAAATTAATTTATATCAAATGATTTTGATTTAATCAGAATTGGATGATGAATTCATAAGTAATTAATCTAATTTGAATTAATCGGACAATTTAATTGATCTTACTTATGGATGTTTGGATTCTATTGGATGATTTGATTGTTTGATATCCCTGTTATATGATGCTTTATGATTATCTTGATTTGTGTTTTGATCTGTGATGTAATTTATTATCTGTGATATATATATATCTGCGAATCTGTGTATGAAAGATAAGTGTTATAGTTTATATCGCTTATCGAATATATTGTCGTATTTGATCTGTGATGATTGAATGGTTGTGCACTATTGTGTTAAACCCCTGGACCACACCATACACACACAATTATGGATTTCACGAGGAAATCGATTAAGTCACAGATTTTAAAATGATTTTTGAATTTGAATTTTTAAATTCAAATGTTTTGGAAATGGAATCAGAATAAATGTGAAAAGCTTTTGGAATGGAATTTCAAGATAAAACTTATTTTAATTTACTTGATTTAGTTTGGAATTTAAGTAATATGATTTACATTTGAATTCAAAATTAGAAATTGAATTCTATAATTTGAAATTAGGGATTAAATATGTTATACCAGTTATATATGGGTTAAACCATTCTAAAATATATTAATTTGGGAATATGAACATAAATTGAGAACTTTAATTCGTGTAAATTAATTGGATTTTTTTTCTGAAACGAAAACTGTTTGTTTTCACATAATAAAAGCTTTTACATAAGAAAATGAACGTCCAATTTGTGTTAAAAAGAATTTCAAGTTTGAAAATGAAAATGACTCCCAAGTTTTGAAACGGTTTGAAATTATAAGTTAAATCTTTGATTTAAAGATTTAATGAGTTAATCCAATTGAAATGGAATTGTTTTGAAATACAGGAATGAATCTTTGAGAAACTGGGTGAACTTGTGAAATAAATCTTTTTTGTTTAAAGATTTGAAATGGTAATTTGTTTAACCATTTAAAGAAAATTTTGGGTTTTAAGTTGTGACTTAATTGAAATCCCAATATCCATATGTTTTTGAACTATTTCGCTCACTATTCGGTTTAGCCGGGAGAGGACCTTTGTGTCATATATCCCATTCCGAATATGTGATACGTCGTTATGGATAGCATTTGAAGACCGGTGATGAAGACCGGATATTCACAAGAACGAAAGGATAACTCGTCGATTGTCTCTGCACTGAGTCGCGCCGGTATAGAGATTTCCTAAGTGATGGGAAGTCCGATCGGGATTGTGAATACCCGGATTTGCAAGGGCTTCATAAGAAGTGCCTTCGGTTCTGTTCGAGCCCGGAACAGACTTGTATGGATTGTGTGTCTGACATTACATTTTGAGATATAAAGCAGATTTCTTTCAAATACATTTCTGTTGGTCGCGGAGAATTTATTCTTTTAGCTTAACACCCTTCTCTGAGACGTACGAGCTCAGAGGTTATGTAGTTGAAGGTTATCAGCGATATATTCCCAATTTGGTAATGTGACATGCTAAGTGTTGCTGTGAAATGATCATTGTTTGATCATTTGTGATATGATCATTTGTTTGATCATTTATATTTTTGATCATTACTTTGATCATTTGTTGACCCAAAGCATGGCTTTGTACCAAAGCGTGGCTTTGTGGACGAGACTTCGTCGAGCCTCACACCTCGGAATGGTCAAAACAGGAAAGATGCAGCAAGGTTATTAGGGGGTAGCGCCCCTTTAGGGTATGTACATCTCCTTCTGGATAGAAGTGGTATCATGGTATGGAGCCCAGATACTTACTTATGTGGACATCACAAACCTATATATATATATCTTGTTTTGTGATTTGATGTTGGGGCCCCGGTTAAAGGTTGTTACAACCGGGAGGTGGCATACTCGTGTCAGTAGTTACCCAGTTAGGGGTAACCCGGCCTTGTGTTGGCAGAGATCCGGTTAGGTTCTTGGGACGTCCTTCCAGAGGCGTTTCCATGTGGCAATGGGAAGTTCCTTGGCCTGACCATTTGTTGGAAATCCAAAGAAACAATACGAGCCTTGTACGGTATTAGTTGTAGAACCTGCCATCTAATATGGTAGCTATAACGGGCATAATATAATGGTACCTATGCTGGCTAAGATTTATATTCTACTTTCGAAATGCTTTTCTGCACCGTGCACTTATAATAATAATATCAAAGAAATTTTCTGCGTATTAAGCATGTTTGACTATCATAAGAAGAAATCTCCTCCAAGTCTGCGTTTGCATTGTGTGTGTGGTGGGAGGTCTTATGGTAGTTTCATTTTCAAAAAGCTTTGCGAATTTATTTTAAAATTCTCTTATTGATTGTTTTTTAAAGATAAACTGTTTTTGTTGCTCACACCAGTCCCATGACTGATCCGGAGTTTATTGTTCCTTTCCTAAACTCTGGGTGCTCATTATTTTCTACACGAGCAGTCTAGAGTTGGGTTTTTTTTCCAGATAGTTAGGTTCAGTGTATTATCTGGAGTTAGTTCAGTCCTTGGTTCGCACCAGTCTTGCCTAGCTTGGTGCATTGTTATGGGGAGTTCGAGCTATTGCTGGATTGGTTCTTGGAGATGGAGTTACAGACCTGGAGTTCTTCGTTGAAGACTATCTTAGAGTTATTTATTCCGCTGCTATTCTTTTGTATCATATCTCTGATGTATATTGATATTCATTGTATCAGTTGTTGTATCAGTGTTGTATATCAATGTATTATTCTTTTATTCCGCTGTGTTATTTACTTAATGTTGTTATAAGCTCCGGCGAATCGGATTTGAACGGTCGAATCTATGATATTCGAATACGATATGAAGTATGGATGTCGATTTTCGAGCGGGCAATATTCGTATCGTCACAGTTAAGTCGCTGAGTCGTTGTGTGTGTTAGGTCGTGATTTTGGTTAAGTTGTTAAGCCGTATGTGTTAGGTCGTTGAGTCTTAAGACGCGCATGAGTTAGGTCGTGTGAGAGCTTGAATCGATAGATCGTGGGGTTTTTAGGTCGTAGGTCGTTGGATTTTTTTTAGGTCGTTGGATTTTGTTAAGTCGTGAGCGACTTAAGGGCGAGCGACTTAAGGGATTCCAGCCTATAAATACAAGGGTTTGCTTCATTTTTTGGGATCCAGATTTTGAAGCGTGAAGTTCTGCCATTTTGAGAGCTCGAGGGCTATACTTCTTCACTTCTTATCTCTTCTTTAATCTAGTGCTTCCTTCCATCCAAATCGAAGATCTAAGAGCTTAGATTGAAGATCTCCATCCATTGAAGAGAGATTTCATCGTTTGAAGCGGAATTTTGGCGGATCAAGCTAGATCCTTCGCTGTCCAGATCTGAAGTGTGTTGCTTTTGAGGTGTTTAGGTGATTCAATGAGTAGTGGTTATCTCTCACACAGACCCAAAGGGAGTATATTGGATTGGTGGCTTGATTTTGTGTTAAAAATAGTGATTTCATGCATTTTCGTAAACCTAAGTATAGATCCATTGTTCATGAAGATTTGACATCCATTATAATACATGTTAACCTATGCAAGTTCATCCCTCAAGTTGTAGAGATATTATTCATGATTATGCTTGTTAGATTTAGACTTTTTATTTACAAGATTGCCATTTTTGTTATAATTGCTTTTCGATCATGTTTGAATGCTTAATTACTTGGATTAATGATTGACTTGATTGATTGTTATAAATTAGTTGATTAGTGGTTGGATTTGGACAAGTTGGTCGAAGATGATTCAAAGGCTAAGGGGGAAGATCTTGAATAGAAAAGCTGCACGTGGCATATGTAGTGGATGATAAAGCTCATATGGATGGATTTGATGATGATGTTGAGATGGAGCTTTTCTATGAACGAGATGAGGCGAGGCATGATGTGAGGTAGCTTTGGTATAATCCAGACGGGATCATTCCAAGCATGTTGATAACTCGAGGGATGGTTCGAGTTTGTGGATAATGGTTGGCTCGAGAGGCGCTTGAGCTAGTATGAGAATAGCCGTCGAGGAGGATGACTAGAGGGCTGAGATTTCATTGTTATTGAAGGTTCTAGAAGACTCAAAGCAAGAGTACGCTGGGCAAGATTCGATTGTCCCAAAAGACTACAGTTGGTGTTCGAGTACTCTGGGCAAATTCGATAGTGCTAGGCACGGGCTGCGACGACGTGCGGAGTTCTGTCTAGAACCAGGGTTACCATTAGCTCTTGACGGACGGCTGAAAGAATGTGCCGGTCATTCAATTAACGATGGTATCGAAGAAATGATAACAGTGATAGCCAGAGTCATGGATGTTTGGTGGTTGTATCATCATTCGGTCTCAAGAGCGATGTTTTCCGGGTGCTTATTTGATCTTGGTTTAGGCCTTGGGGGTTTGTACTTGGAAAACATCGACCTTGACTCGAGTGATAATTGTTTTACTTTAAATGTCTGATTTGCTATGTTACTTATGCTTAGTATGTCTGGGTGCTATCACTGTAGACAGAGGTGGAGTGGGAAGGTTGGTTCCTATTCCTTTTACCTTTATGCTCTTTTGGTATGTTGTTAGTTAATTTACCGCTCACTAAGACCGTTGTCTAACTCAAGGTTTTATGTTCAACTCTTATTACCTTGGGCTATTCATCCATTTTTGGGATGGGCAGACTAGGTAGCAGGTGACAGGTGCTGTTCTTAGTGACCAACGATGCTGATGACGAAGACGAGCTGGAGGCTTGCATATTATTTTCTTACTATATGTACTGGATGTTCCGCTACTTGTATATTCTCTGAGTGATATGTAGTGAGGCTTGATGTATTGACTATTCAGATTTTTGTATCAAACTACTATGAGGCTTATTTGACGAGATTCTGTTTTGTGGAGCTTCACTATATATATATATATATATATATTCTATTGTATTTTACCCATGCGCTGTGAGTAATACGATAGACTCCGCTGTTTTTACCTTACCTTGATGATCATCCATGGCTGCCTGGCACACTTTACAGCGCGCTATTTTCTTGTTTAGTGCAGGAGTCATGGGCGGTCTTCACATTTGGTATCAGAGCTTTGGTTAATCGATTTTAGCCAACGCTCGCTGACGTAACTACATATGAGAGACGTAATTGTATTTTGATGGATGATTACTATATATAATATAGTGGCTTAGAAGGATTTGAACTTCTTATGCAGTTGTTTCTCAAGGTGCGCTAATCATTTTTATAGATATTAAGAATGAGTCGAAGAGGGAGAGCAGCTGCTAGGGAAGGCCGTGCTGCTGAGGGGGCTGCCGATTATGCTGCTATGTTCGAGGCTATGTTGACTTCGATTATGGGAAGGATGCCAGCTCCTGGGCCATCAGTAGATGTTGGAGTTCAAGTTCAAGCCCCAAGACCGGTGGATTTTGCTAAGTTGTGTAAAGACTATACTGCTCTTGGAGGAAAGGTTTTCTTGGGAACAGAGACAACCATTGAAGTCCAGAGGTGGATAGATGCTTGTAGAAGAATCTTTGGTGACTTGGGAATTGAGGATGTAACCAAAAGGAAACTCGCATCAAGACAACTTCAGGGAAGAGCTTCTGATTGGTGGAACTCTATCACCATTGATACTCCGGAGGAAGAAATTACTTGGGTGCAATTCCAAGCCAGATTTGAAGCTAAGTTCATTTCTACAGCTCAGAAATCTATTCTGTTCAAGAAGTTTGTGGAGCTCAAGCAAGGTGGAAGACCAGTTCTTGAGTATGTTTCTGAGTTTGAAGCCTTGTCCAAGTATGCTCGATCGTATATTGAATCTCCATATCAGAAGAACGAGAAGTTTGTGAGACATTTATCTAGGGAGGCAGTTGGTGGATTATCTGGACGACCCATTTGAGAAGCTTGTGGAGAAGGCTCTCAGGCACGAGAATCTGTTTCCTAAAGAAGGATCTGTTGTTGCTGTGAGCAAGGAGGAGTCTAAACCACAGCAAGGTGGAAACAAGAAGAGGAAGCAGCAGCAGCAGAAGGGTAAGGATGGCCAGAAGAAGCCGAAGGGCGAAGTGACTTGCTACAATTGTCATCAAAGGGCCATTTCTCCAAAGATTGCAAGAATCCAAAGGTGCCGGTGAAGTGCCACAACTGTGACAAGTTAGGGCATATCAAGAAGAATTGTCCAGAACCAAGGAAGAACAGGCAGATTGTGCAAGCTTATGCTTTGGGGGCTGTGCCATCATCTTCAAAAGCTCCTACTGCAGAAGAGAAAGGAAAGAGTGTGGTAGTACAAGGTACCCTTTCCATTTGTGGTGCTCCAGTTAGAGTGTTATTTGATACTGGGGCGTCGCATTCTTTTGTTTGTAATGAACTTGTATGCCGGCTGGGTTTAGAACTGGATATTGTTGATAGACCTTTGGTTGTGACTAATCCAGTTGGGGGTTCGTCCTGTCTGTGTATGTTATTCCGTGATCTGGTTGTATCGAGTCATGATTGCTCTTTTGTTTGTGATTGTTTTGTTCTAAACTTTGCGGGTTTGGAATTATTTTGGGTATGGACTGGCTTAGGAAGTATGCGGCAAATGTTAATTGTAAAAGGCTGGAGGTGACAGTCGAGAATGTGGAAGGGCGAAAGGTTGTGATACGATGTAAGCATGAGGAAGGTGTCTTCATGAGCTTCATGTATTCGCTAGTTGTTCCACGGGATGGACTGTCATCGGTGCCGATCGCAAATGGATTTGAGGATGTCTTTGATGAGGTCAAAGGGTTACCGCCGCATAGAGAGATCGAGTTTCGCATCGATCTAGTTGAAGGAGCTAGACCTGTTGTGATGCCTCTTAGGCGGATGGCGCCTAGGGAACAGCAAGAGTTGAAGGTGCAAGTTGATGGTCTTTTACAGAAAGGATTCATTTGGCGTAGTGTGTCCGAATGGGGTGCACCAGTTGTGTTTGCAACCAAAGCAGATGGATCGTCGAGGTTGTGTGTGGATTATCGCGCACTGAATAAAGTAACTAAGAAGAACAAGTATCCATTGCCGAGAATAGATGACTTGTTTGATCAGCTTCACGAAGCCAAGGTGTTTTCCCAGATGGATTTGGCAACGGGATTTCACCAATTAAGAGTGGCAAAGGATAGTGTGCCGAAGACTGCTTTTAGGACACCATCTGGTTTCTTTGAGTGGCTGGTAATGCCGTTTGGCTTGACCAATGCACTAGCATATTTTGTGGATCTTATGAATAGAGTGTTCAGGGATCAGTTGAACAAGTTCGTACTAGTGTTCGTGGATGACATTTTGATTTATTCCAGAACTGAAGAAGAGCACAAGATGCACCTGCGTATTGTTTTGGAAACCTTGCGGAAACATCAGCTGAAGGCTAAGTTTTCGAAGTGTCACTTCTGGAAGAGCGAAGTGAGGTTATTAGGCCATATTATCTCTGGAAATGGAATAGTGGTTGATCCCGCCAAGGTGGCAGCAATCTAGGATTGGGTTAGACCTAAGAATGCATCTGATGTGAGAAGTTTTCTTGGATTAGCAGGATACTATCGTCGGTTTATCAAAGACTTTTCCCAGGTAGCTGCACCATTAACAGGATTGACGAAAAAGAACCAAGTATTCAGATGGGATGCTAAGTGTGAGCAAGCTTTCGGAATCCTGAAAGAGCGACTAACAAGTGCTCCTGTTTTGACTATTTCAAGTGGAAATGATGAGATAGTGGTTTACACCGATGCATGTGGTACTGGACTTGGAGCAGTGCTGATGCAGAAGGGTAAAGTTATTGCGTATGCAAGTCGACAACTGAAGCCGCATGAAAGGAATTATCCGACTCATGATTTGGAGTTGGCGGCGATTGTATTTGCTCTGAAGATGTGGAGACATTACCTATTGGGAGTTCGATTCGAGTTGTTTACAGATCATAAGTCGTTGAAGTACCTTTTCTCCCAAAAGGATTTGAATCTTCGACAGCAATGATGGCTAGAGTTTTTAGCATCATATGATTTTGGTATATCCTATACTCCGGAAAAGGGTAACGCAGTGGCAGATGCATTAAGTCGAAGACATGCAGGATTGGGGGCCATGTTTTCAGAATGGAAGAATCTTGAGTATTTGGCTGGATTTGACTTCAGACCTAGATGTGAATTGGAACCTGAAATGTTGGCAAACTTATCGATAAGACCTACTCTTGTGGAAAGAATTGGCAAGAGCAAAAGCGAGACGATAAGCTTGTCAAGATTATCCGTGATTTGAAATCGGGGTTGGACCCAGAGAAGGATAAAGGATTCGAGGTCGATCGAGAGGGTTGGCTTCGGAAGCAAGGACAACTAGTTGCTCCTGATATAGATGGATTGAGAGATGAAGTTCTGAAGAAAACTCATCACTCGAAGCTGACAATTCATCCAGGTGGAAATAAGATGTATCAGGATATGAAGAGAACCTATTACTGGGAAGGTATGAAGAAGGATGTTGGAAATTTTATTTCCAAGTGTATGAACTGCCAGTTGGTAAAAGCCGAGCAGAAGAAGCCAAGTGGATTGCTTCAGCCATTAGAAGTTCCTACATGGAAGTGGGAGCAAATATCGATGGATTTTATCGATGGGTTACCTAGAACAAGAGCGGGAAATGAAGGGATTTGGGTCATCATAGATCGTTTGACTAAGAGTGCAAGATTTATTCCTGTTCGATCAACTAGGACTGCATCGAAGTTGGCTGAGCTGTATGTTAAGTGGATAGTTCGATTCCATGGTATTCCGAAAAGTATAGTGAGCGATCGAGACCCACTGTTCACTAGTGGATTTTGGAAGAGCTTCCAGGAAGTTTTGGGAACCGAGTTGTATTTGAGTACAGCTTATCACCCCCAAACAGATGGTCAGACCGAGAGAGTCAACCGAGTTTTGGAAGATCTCCTCAGAGCATGTGTTTTGGACTTCGGAGGATCATGGGAAGATCATCTTCATTTGGTGGAACTTTCGTATAATAACAGTTACCAGTCCAGCATTGGTATGGCGCCGTACGAAGCATTGTATGGAAGACCGTGTAACTCTCCGACATGTTGGTTGGAAACGGGAGAAAAGTTTATACTTGGGCCAGAAATGATTCAACAGACTTCGGATTGCATAGAGATCATTCGGCAACGAATGAAGGCAGCCCAAGACCGTCAGAAAAGTTATGTCGATAAGCGTCGTAAGGATTTGGAGTTCGACGTAGGTGATATGGTTTTTGTGAAGATTTCTCCACTGAAGAATGTTATTCGATTCGGGAGGAAAGGAAAATTGACTCCGAGATTTGTTGGACCATTCCCGATCATCGAGCGAATTGGAAAGCTCGCCTATAAATTGGAGTTACCAGAAAAGATGTCGGGTGTGCACAATGTTTTTCATGTATCGTATCTACGGAAGTATGTGCACGACTCGAGTACAGTGGTTTCTGCTGATAGCTATGAAGATTTTGAGGTTGATCCAGTTGATAAGAGACCTCGTAAGCCGCTTCGGATTGTGGAAACTGACACGACACAGCTTAGGAGGAAGGTAGTTAGGTTGCTCAAGATACAATGGAGTGTGATGTTAACGACTGTACATGGGAGGTGGAAGAGAGGATAAAGGCGGCTTATCTTGAACTCTTCGAGGTATGACCATAAGGTTTCGTGTCATCTCATGACATTGTAACTTGTTCTAGTATGAGAATTCTGCATGGTAGGCTAGTAATTGGATGCATGGTTTGTTGGTTGCTATGGATGGTAGGCATGCAAAATAGTTTTTGGTTGTTCTTGTTTGTTTGGAATTTCAGGGGCGAAATTCCTAAGGGGGAGAGAATGTAACGACCCGTATTTTACGTATCGAAAGATCGTAAAACTGTTGTCATTAGGTCATTAGTGTTGATAAGCCATCCAGAGTTGAGTCGTATAGTAGCTTTGGTCGGTGGAGTGACTTAGGGGGTTGGAGCGACTTAAGGAAGTTAACGACCTAGTAGTTAGCGGCTTAAGGGGTTTAGCGACCTAGTAGTTAGCGGCTTAAGGGGTTTAGCGACCTAGTAGTTAGCGACTTAGGAATTAGCGGCATAGGTGAGCGACCTAAGGAAGTTGGCGACCTAGGGATTAGCGGTATAAGAGTAGCGACCTAGGAGATTGAACGAGTTAACGACCTAAGGGGGATAGGTCGGTTGAACGATTTAAGGATGATAGCTTAGGTCGTTGAATTTTGGGTCGTGGAGACCTTTTGTTTAAGTTAGGTCGAAGGACGACCTAAGGTGGTTAAGTTGTGTAGCGTTAATTCGCTGAGTCGTTGTGTGTGTTAGGTCGCGATTTTGGTTAAGTTGTTAAGCCGTATGTGTTAGGTCGTTGAGTCTTAGGACGCGCATGAGTTAGGTCACGTGAGAGCTTGAATCGATAGATCGTGGGGGTTTTTAGGTCGTAGGTCGTTGGATTTTTTTTAGGTCGTTGAATTTTGTTAAGTCGTGAGCGACTTAAGGGCGAGCGACTTGAGGGATTCCAGCCTATAAATACACGGGTTTGCTTCATTTTTTGGGATCCGGATTTTGAAGCGACGAAGTTCTGCCATTTTGAGAGCTCGAGTGCTACACTTCTTCACTTCTTATCTCTTCTTTAATCTAGTGCTTCCTTCCATCCAAATCGAAGATCAAATCGAAGATCCAAGAGCTTAGATTGAAGATCTCCATCCATTGAAGAGAGATTTCATCGTTTGAAGCGGAATTTTGGAGGATCAAGCTAGATCCTTCGCTGTCCAGATCTGAAGTGTGTTGCTTTTGAGGTGTTTAGGTGATTCGGTGAGTGGTGGTTATCTCTCACACGGACCCAAAGGGATTATATTGGATTGGTGGCTTGATTTTGTGTTAAAAATAGTGATTTCATGCATTTTTGTAAACCTAAGTATAGATCCATTGTTCATGAAGATTTGACATCCATTATAATGCATGTTAACCTATGCAAATTCAACCCTCAAGTTGTAGAGATATTATTCATGATTATGCTTGTTAGATTTAGACTTTTTATTTACAAGATTGCCATTTTTGTTATAATTCCTTTTAGATCATGTTTGAATGCTTAATTACTTGGATTAATGATTGACTTGATTGATTGTTATAAATTAGTTGATTAGTGGTTGGATTTGGACAAGTTGGTCGAAGATGATTCAAAGGCTAAGGGGGAAGCTCTTGAATAGAAAAGCTGCACGTGGCATATGTAGTGGATGATAAAGCTCATATGGATGGATTTGATGATGATGTTGAGATGGAGCTTTTCTATGAACGAGATGAGGCGAGGCATGATGTGAGGTAGCTTTGGTATAATCCAGACGGGATCATTCCAAGCATGTTGATAACTCGAGGGATGGTTCAAGTTTGTGGATAATGGTTGGCTCGAGAGGCGCTTGAGCTAGTATGAGAATAGTCGTCGAGGAGGATGACTAGAGGGCTGAAATTTCATCGTTATTGAAGGTTCTAGCAGACTCAAAGCAAGAGTACGCTGGGCAGATTCGATAGTCCCAAAAGACTACAGTTGGTGGTCGAGTACTCTGGGCAGATTCGATAGTCCTAGGCACGGGCAGCGACGACGTGCGGAGTTCTGTCTAGAACCGGGGTTACCATTATCCCTTGACGGACGGATGAAAGAATGTGCCGGTCATTCAATTAACGATGGTATCGAAGCAACGATAACAGTGATAGCCAGAGTCATGGATGTTTGGATGTTTTGGTTGTATCGTCATTCGATCTCAAGAGCGATGTTTTTCGGGTGCTTATCTGATCTTGGTTTAGGCCTTGGGGGTTTGTACTTGGAAAACATCGACCTTGACTCGAGTGATAATTGTTTTACTTTAAATGTCTGATTTGCTATGTTTACTTCTTCTTAGTATGTCTGGGTGCTATCATTGTAGAAAGAGGTGGAGTGGGAGGGTTGGTTCCTATTCCTTTTACCTTTATGCTCTTTTGGTATGTTGTTAGTTAATTTACCGCTCACTAAGACCGTTGTCTGACTCAAGGTTTTATGTTCAACTCTTATTACCTTGGGCTGTTCATCCATTTTTGGGATGGGCAGACTAGGTAGCAGGTGACAGGTGCTGTTCTTAGTGACCAACGATGCTGATGACGAAGACGAGCTGGAGGCTTGCATATTATTTTCTTACTATATGTAATGGATGTTCCGCTGCTTGTATATTCTTTGAGTGATATGTAGTGAGGCTTGATGTATTGACTATTCAGATTTTTGTATCAAACTACTATGAGGCTTATTTGACGAGATTCTGTTTTGTGGAGCTTCACTATATATATATATATATATATATATATATATATATATATATATATTCTCCATTGTATTTTACCCATGCGATGTGAGTAATATGATAGACTTCGCTGTTTTTACCTTACCTTGATGATCATCCATGGCTGCCTGGCACACTTTACAACGCATTATTTCCTTGTTTAGTGCAGGAGTCATAGGTGGTCTTCACAGAAGGCGATGGGAGTGACCGGTGGCGATCTGATCTAGCATGGAGATTGACAGTAGATCTTGGATAAACTTCGACGTGGTGAGGTGCCTCGGCAGGCCGTTATAGGGGACGAGGGGGGATAAGGTCAGAGCCATTGGGAAGGAGGTGATGTAGACAGGCTTCGACGTGAGTGCGATGGAGGCCGATGGCCTACGGTGGCGAGGGCAAGATGATCGACGAATGTTTGGTGATCAATTGTGGCGTTTCGGTGAGCTTTGGTGGGAAGGTGTTAGAAGGAAAAATGCTTATGGGGAAAGGAGCTACCTTCAGCCAGACTCTGGTGGCGCGACATTGATCGGGGCGGCGGTAGTATATGGTTGAATTGATTCGGGTTTTGTGGAATTTTATGGTCGTGGTGCCGTCGATGGCTAAGTTGGTTGAGTTGTGGGTAGCTGGGGGTCAAGCGAATCTAGGGGAGGAGGTGCGATTGTCGAAATCGCATCATGGTGATGGTGGGGCATGGTCAAAAGGGGGCTTGGTGGTGGTCAACACGGGGACGAAATGGTTAGACGACTAATTTTTTTTTGAACGAGGGTAATTTTGTTATAAGTTTAATTAGTTTAATTTATATAATTTAAAAATATCCGATAGCTTATAAAATTAATAACTCTCACATGCGAGATCCGTTTTGAACGAGACTTTTTGCATTGCGATTGCGATGACGAGAGCTTTGCAATGAAACTGGTTTGGACAGATTTGGGGCTGGCAGAAAATTTGGTTAAATTTAAACATCCATTTAATTTTAAATTCAAACGGATCGTTTCAGCGTCAACGAAAGCAAAGTGAGTTAATCTCACTCAATTTTCGACTACTAGCTAATTTTAAATAGTTAAAATTAATTATTGATTGATTGATAAAATTGATAAATTATTATCAGTTGAATGTGGTATTATATATAGTAGTATATATATTGGAGTGATTAATATCCGTATATATATATATATATATATATATAGCGGATGAGACCTTATGCGCCCCGCATAATAGCGGATGACTCTATATACCACGATATTCACTCGAAGTGGGATTGGTATTTTTGTATTGTGCTAACATCTATGGATGCAGGGAAATATGTTAGAAGGATCCAACTGGATTCCTAAAAAGTATTGAATTTAATTTTCGTATATAGTGATATATGATTTATTTGAATAATCAGTGATAGATTATAGTGGAATATGAATTTATTGGTTGCTACGGTATTGCTGTTTAGATTTTGGTATTTTTAAATACTAAGGATAAAGGATTAAAATTTAGAAAGAAATTAAATAGGAAAATTTGAAGTAAAAATATTTGAAGTGAAATTTGGATTTGTTGAAAGAAATGAATTTTGGGTAAAATTAATATTTTGGTTTCAGAATTTTTACTTGATAAATTTTGGAATATGGAAAATGGGGATTTTGGAATAATATAAATAAAAGAATTTTCAATACTAAAACTTGAGCGATTTGTTTAAGTGCAAAAAAGATTTTAAAATCGAGATTTAAAATAGTTTTGGGAAAATAAAAATAAAATATGAAAATAAAATATGAAATCGATGTTCCAGATTTAAGTAAGATTTTAAATTATGAAAAGGAAGTGAAATCTAAAATTAGTTGGGTTTTGGGATATTTTTGAGTTATTTAAGAAATTAATTTAAAAATGGAATTAAATTCAGAAAATCGATTTAAGCATTGTGAAACGGTTATAAAAGGGAAATGAGACTATGGAATTTATATACAAGGTTTATAAATAAATTAAAGTGATTATTAGTGGATAAATTGAACTATAAATTCACGGTGAGGATTTTTAAGGAGATGTATAAATCAGTTTAAAAATAAATGGTAGATTTAATTTTTAGAAATGTAGAATGGGAATTTACAGAATTGGGATGTAAATCGAATTGGAAATAAACCGAAAGAGATTTATAGATGTTAGACTGGTTATATTGGAATTCGAAAATATATTTTATCAAGAAATTCAGTTATTTTAGAAAGGGAGGATTTTAAGTATTAACTAAAAAAATTTAAAAGTGTTGAAAGAATATTTCAGAAAATTAATCATTTACTTATTTTAATTTTTTTAAAGTATATTTAAATATTAATTAAGGTAGTTTATGGTAAGTTAATTATTATTTAAAGATTAATTAGTATTATTGTTTCAAAAGGATAAATTATTCAATATTCAATATTATATAATAACTTTTATTTTAAAGAGTAATCGCATAAATTTTACTTGGAAATTACTATAGAAATTTCATAAGTATCAATTTGAAATTTTTTAAATGAAGTTTCGAGAAGTAATGGTATACCCGCATGGAAAAATCAAAGGCAGTGAGTGCCTGCAGTTAAGTCCTAGGTTTCTCTAGGATAGAGATGTAACCATTGAGGTGTGAATTCATAGTTTGATACCGCAGTAGTACTTTTCAAATTATTTTAAAGGTTTCCAAATATCTTTGAAAAGAATAGCTTGTGAATACACTAAATTCAGTAAGAAAAGTATATATTTTGGATAAAGAGATTTAAGGAATGGAAATTAAAATTGAATAAGACTTAGTGCTTTTTGTGGAAAATGGAATCTGTGATTGTATGATTGTTTATTTGATAGTTAAATAACCGACTATAAAATCTGGACCCAAAAATATAACTTTGGGAATATCCAGGAGAAATACGGAATTATATTGTACAGTTACCGTTCGAGGTGCTATACTGTACGTATAAACTTGTTTCGTTCTTCTAGGACATTTATAAGGGGATTCATCCACTAATGGTTAGGAGGTGATCTCCGATCTTATTTTCATCTATTTATTTCTTAAAGAGCCGGGGTTGAGTTTACCGGAAATATCACATGTTGTTTTGAAGAGACCGGGATCGGATAAGTTATCTGAAAACCATTCCGATCCAACAAGTACGTTTTCGAAAGGAAAACAAGAGCATAGAGTCAAAGATGGAGCAGTGAAGTGCAAGGGCTAATTGCTACTAATCCTGAGGATTATTCCAAAATGGATGTAGTAGGAATAGTGCATTCGGTTCCGTTCGGATCCAAAACGGACTTGTATGGATGAATGCTATCAATACATTGTCATCAGAGGACAATGAGCATGCTAAGTGAAAATTCCTTTAAAAGGTAATCGTAGCCTCTAGCCCCATCAATCGGGAATGACTGAAAAAGAGGTGAGATGCAGCAAGGCTAAGTGGATCGCACCTAATTAGGGTATGTTTATCACCTTTCTAGATACCTTGGATATTATTCTATTACTACAATTCATGGAAGGAGCTCGGGAAAGGGTAGGAACACCCAGGATGATAGCATATTCAGTCTATCCAGGTTAGGGAAAGTATGGTCTTATGTTGCTGGGGATCCCGACGTGGTCCTTGGTACGCTGTTTCTTGACATGTACTATGATAGGTGGTACCCTAGTGCCAAATCATTCATATGGAATCCATTCTCTAATACATACCTTTACAGTTTTGATTGTAGAGCCTAGTATGCTAGAATTTAATTAATGCAATAATTTCAGCTATTTGAATAAGTATTTGTACTTAGATACTATTATAATATCAAAGGATTTGTTATGAAATGTTTTAGGTTATCGTAAGGTAAAAACCTATCGTGTTTATGTATGACGTGGTCTTATGAGATACCTTTGATTTTCAAAGGATTTTGAAAACTTTAATATATCAAATTGAGTGCGTTTTCTCACGCTGGTTTTCCAGACAAAATCGGGTGTTATTTTATTATAATGCTCGTGTCAGACCGAGTATTACAGATACAAGATAGGATGCTATAGAGCTTAGGAGACCAGCTGGACGACGAAGACGTATTACACGTATTTGATTTTATTCCGCTGTGTATTGTAGGTTATATATTCAGCACCTGTGAGGACAAGTTATTATAACTGTCCAGTATTGTGTGTTAATGTGTTATACTCTAATGATGGAATGTATAAAACAGTTATAGTTCTTTTTGTATAAAAACCTGTTGTTATCCATTATATATTGTTCCGCTGTGGTTGTGAGGTTCTACGTTGTTGTTTCTATTTTCTTCTTCTACCTCTTCTTATTTTCCCTAAAGATCTGGTATTTCTGGCATTCAATTGTTCGGCATGTAATATAGTGAACGTATTAATATCGATTTTCGAAGGTCGAAAATCTCAGTCGTTACACTTGGTATCAGAGCTGAAGGTTAAGCAAGAACCTTAGCTCTGGTGGGGATCACTCATTAGAGATAGGCCCAGCAGCACCCTAGAATGAGTTTTTATGTATTAATAGATATGAGCGCGTATTTTTTAGTGAATAGAAATTTTTTTTCTATTGTGTCGATTGACCTATCGAGCGGCTTATGGATTTTGGTCAACATGAGTAATTAACATTATCGATAGGGATCTCTAAACACTTGAACAGAACATTTCGGCATGATATTGTTTTGAAAAGGGGTAAATGAAATAATTTTACCCAAATTATTTTCATATATGAAAGAAATAACTTTTTGTAAATTAATATAGTTATATATGGTTTGCTTAGTTGTTAGGAAATGATAATATTAAACTATTATCATTGTTGTTGTTGTAATTGAAACAAAAATTGAAAATTATAACCAAAAGTTAAGAAAGTAATTCATACAACAAAATAGAATTTGTAACTGTGAGTTTTAAATATTATTTATAAATTGAAACGAAACGAAATTCCAGAGTATATTTAAATATAGATTTAAAAAGGATTCCAAAGCTGAAAATTTGGGGATTTAAATCCCATGGATTTGAAAATGATTTTCGAAGTCTTGGAAAATAATGGTGATGTTATTTGGGAAATATTTGGAATACAAATATTTGAAAATTATTTTTGAAAGAATAAAAGCACTAAATACACTTCGGTCGCTGAAGAATAATTTCGGTGATGACTGCAGCATCATCGACGTTCATTTTTGAGTTTCTAAGGGAGGAATTGCTACCTTAATGATTTGAATTGGAGTTTGTTTGCCAAACTGGTTTGGTTTTGAAATGCAAAGGGATGATTTGATATGCCAAAGGATTTGGGTGTATATGATTTCAAAAATGATTTTGAAATATTAAGTAATTGTTTAAAACTCTGGAGTTGATCTAAAATGTTTTATGGAATAGTTATTAAAATAGAATTTATTAAGTTGGAAATAAATTAGTGGATGAACAAATTAATTTAATTTGTAAGTAAATGCAACTGAAATTGAATATTGGAATGATATTTAAATTGAATTATGTTAAATAAGGTGAAATTGAAGAATTAGTTCAAGGAGACTAGATAAAAATTTATTGAGATTTGAAGTAAATTAGTGAATGGAACTAATTAAAGAAATAAATTAATTAAATATGGTAGGGGATATGGTCGATAAAATCCAATATTTTAAATTTGGAAGATAAATTGAGTTCAAATGGAAATTTGAATTGAATTTGAATATAAATGAATATAAAATTAAGTGACAAGTGGAAATAAATACAAGAAGTTGTATAAAATATTTATAATGGACTTAAGAAAGTTAATGGTGAATTCTAAAGTGAAATTGGTATTGAGGAATATACTAAGTTAATATTTGAATGAAGATTAAATAAAAGGTGTGTAAAAATGGTAATTGTGGATAATTGATTGAAATGAAATGAGTGAGAATGAAAGAAATTAATTAATCAATTAAAATAAATAAGTAGGTTGTACATATATTGTTTATTCGCATAACGATTTGATCCAGGTTCGAGCATAGAATTTTGAGACCGTTTGTATCGATTCGAGTTAGGATTTTTCACTCGATTTTCGACGGCGAACCCTGGATATGAATTTTTTATTGATTCTGGAATTCTCTGTCATAGTAGATGGCCATGCAAGGAGAATGACAGTTCTAATCAAGGAATCAGATCTGAGTCCACACTAGAGGGTCGTGTGAACGATACTAGTTCAGAACTGAAATTGTGTGATCGAGCGAGCGATCAGATTTGATTTTTGCGTATAGATGATATACGTACATCGTACGGGCTTTGGTAAAATGAATGTTGGAAATTGAAAATGATGAAAAAAGGTGTTGGATGGTGTGATTAGATACTATTGGTAAGTGAGGTGCCGGTAATTAAAAGCAAAAGCTAAGTTGATGTCTTCGATTTCAGAAGTAAAATTTAATTTCCCGACAAAAAGGTATGTGTTTAAATTGTTGTATGAAATTGATGATTTTCTGATTGAGCCACTTGGCTTTTTTTCTTTTGATGATCCGGGGTCGTAGAGGCGTTTTGTAGTTATTCCGATCTAGCCGCACAAAGAAGACGCTTGCGAAATATTTAGAAAATTTAAGGAATTAGAAAAATTTTGAAGATAATTTTGATAATTTAAATTTTAGTTTTAAATTATAATTTGAATGATTGAGCGGATAATATTAATTGTAAGCTATGGATGAATTTGGAAATTTGAAAGAGTGATAATGTGGTTTCAATAAAAATTATTTTCGGGAAGATGTTGAAATTGTGTGGTTTTGGGAAAACTAATTAACGGGATTGGACCATTCTTCCTGCCTAGCAATTTCGAGGATAAAATTCTTATAAGGGGGAGGAATGAAATGATCTAGAATTTAGATATTTGAAATTAGAATATTTAATTGATTTTAAATATTTAAAAGTTAATTTTTAACTTGAATTTCAAATATAACTATTTATTGGATAATTTAATTATTGAATTAAATAATCGGAGATTGGCTAAAATATTGAATCTGGAGTTTTAAGCTTGTTAAAAATAATTTAAAGGTTTATAAAATTTATATTTATAATAAGGAAGATAATAAAACTTTTAAATGGAATTTAAAAGTTATTTGTTTAGATTTAATAATATATCGTTTAAATTGACATTTAAAAAGGGCCTTCCGAGGCACAGTCTCGAAATCCGACAAAACAAGTTCCATTGGATCCATAATAGTGTATTATTGTCGGATTTCAAATTTCGTGGTATTTGGAGTTATCGTTAGGTCGTACGGTATATAAACGCGCTGAAATTTAAATCAAAATTTTAGTATAATAACTGGGTCCAAAACGTCATCTTCTCCATACAATCGAATTAGTACTCGAATTTTTTTTCATTCCATTCGAAATAGGGGTATAACATTATAAACGCCTAACAGCACGCCTCGATAGGGATTCCATATTTTGAGTTACGTAACCGAGATGGTTTAAAATTTAATTTATATATATATATATATATATATATATATATATAACCAGTCTTTTCTTGTACAACCTATGATTGGCCTAGCATATTCAAGTATGCAAAAGTCACGTCTTTCTCATTTTATAAAACTGGGAACGATAGTGAAAGCAAGCATGAAAAAATATATCAGTTCTAACGAAAAGGAAGAGAAAAAAAAGATCATGGTCGTTTTCTTCATTTTAGAATGCAGCAATCCTACGGGCCGCATTCACTTGGACCACCATAGGTCGTGGCAACGTTCGTCATCGATCATAGAGTGTAAAGCTGGAGAAGGTGAGGGGAGTGATCGGTGGTGATCGGATCTGGCGTGGTGAATTGACAACAGATCTTGGATGAACTACGACATGGAGAGGTGACCTCGGCAGGCAGTTATAGGGGATGGGAGGGAATAAGGTCAGGGCCATTGGGAAGGAGGTGATGTAGACAAGCTTCGGCGTGAGTGTAGTGGAGGCCAATGGCCTGCTGCGGCAGCGTCGAGGGAAAGATGTTCGGCGAATGTTTGGGGATCGATTGTATCATCTTGGCAGGCTTTGGGGGGAAGGTGTCTGAAGGAAAAATTCCCATGGGTAAAAGAGCCACCTTCGGCCAGACTCTGGTGGCATGCCATTGACCGGGGCGCTGCCAATGTATGGTTGAACAGAATCGAGTTTTGGGGAATTTTGTGGTCGCGGTGCCATCGATGGTGAAGTTGGTTGGGCCGAGGGTATCTAGGGGTCAAGCGAACCTGGGGGAGGAGGTGCGATGGTCGGAATCGCATTGTAACGACCCGTTGTCTTTGTGCCATTCGCATCCGCACATGTCAGACTTGAATTGATCAAAACATTAGATTGTTAATTTATATTTGGCAAAGCTCAAGATATACAGTAAATAAAAGAATCAAAGAATCACAAACATAGAGCAATATAACAATAAGAAGATGAAACAAAAGAATAGTAGTTCATGAAGCTACTATATAAATTATATAACAGAATTAAAACAAGATACAACAGAAGTCTCCAATACATGAAATTCTCAATACGATAGTGAAATATAAGATCAGAATGTATCAAAGAAATCAACTAGATAATGCATGCGGAATAGATGGATGAATCTCCAAGTGAAGCTCCATCTCTAAAGGTGAGTCAAATGCTGTGACAGTCAGTCTGACCCGAACGTAAAGCAAAAGACAAAACATTCGAGTCAGGATTAACATTCTTAGATCAATAAATCCAACTCAAGTGAAATATCAACTAAAATACAAGTAACTCAAAGGATGTTTGGGATAACCATCCTTTAGGGATCCGTTAAACTATATACTATGTAGTAATATACGCTATTATAATAATGTCTATAGTAAAGTAAACTATTAAAATAGCATTAAGGCGTTACCCATATCCCCCTTAACACATTTTTATAATTTCATAGTCTATATAGATACTGTAAACTCCACTTGCAAGTGGGATATCAGGGAGCACTCCATAGGTACGACACAAAACAAACTCATACAAGGCACGATAGGGCATGCGACAAGGCATTCGAGGCAATGCCCGGGTAGATATACCGTTTGTGTATCCGGACTGGTGGTAACGCATAGCAGCTACTACTGCCCACCTCGTAACACACTCCTAAATCAAATGGTACACCTAATCAGATCACAAAAGCAATAGAATGGTATCGAAGAAATGTGTTCGATCGGAGGAATGGCTTCACTTGCCCCGAAGCGGCTCGTGTTTTAGCCGCATCAAGTTGACTCCCGAGAGTCAGGGCTATGTAAATACCATATAGAATCGTCACCAAACCATCCTACTTCATTTTGGAATCTCCACCATGTACACAGTTGTTAAAGTGATTTTCGGTATTGGTAGAGAGTATGACAATATCCGATCCCGATCTCTTTAACCACCAAACGTTATTATAACACCGCGATCATTTCAAAATAGTTTATAATTCAAACCAAAATATCATTTCCATTTCAAAACCATATCAATACAATATCATTTCCACTTCAAATATATCCATTTCCAAAATCATAGCACTTAAAAATCATAACACTTTCGAAATTATAAAGCTTCTAAAACCATAACACTTTGGAAATCATAACTTAGAAATCATAATACTTTGGAAATCATAACACTTTCTTTTAAACCAGTTTAAATATTAAATAGTTTATAAAATAAAATAGTTTATAAAATAAAATAGTTTATATAAAGTAATTATAGGTTAAATAGTTTATAATAAAATAGGCAGTATATTAAAATAGTTTATATTAAAAATAGTTTATATCAAAAATAGTTATATTAAAATGATTTATATTAAAATAGTTTATATGAAAATAATTTATAAATTAAAATATACAAATAGTTTTAAATATAATTTAAAATACTTTATATAATAAAATACCTTCCTCAAATTTCACAAATCGATTCCAAATCGACTCAAATTCCAAAATTCAAATTTAATCCAATCTCAAATCATCAATTTCAATTCATTCAGTTTTTTGCAATAAACCATTTCAAATTATATCGATTTCAAAAACAGATTTGAACCACAAAATAAATCATTTCAATTTCAATATATTCCAAAGCTTAAATATTCAAACATTTTCAAAACTAAATTTAGCAATTTCACATATATCAAAATTTAACTTCATTATTATTTATCTTGAAATGTTTACTTAATAAATCCAATATCATTTAAATAAAACCTCAAATTACAAACAAACTAAATATTTCCTTCAATTTATCTAAACTTGAAATATTCATTTAATTACCTCAAACCAAAAATCAAGTTATAAAACCATATCCTTTAAAATCTCAAATCTAATAAGTTTCAAATTGATTTAATTAAATAAAATTCTTAATTAAATACCATTTCGAATCAATTTCAAATCTATCTTCCTAATCTTAATTTATTAAAAATTATTATAAAATCTATATTTAAAAATATGACTTTAAATAAATGCTTAAACATATTATGTATAAATTAAATCAAACTTTATTAAATTAAATCTTATTATCAAACTTATTTTATAATAAAACTAATTTATACATATTTTAAAATAGAAAAATTATACGTAAATTCTTAAAATTTATAATTCCAAAACTAACTTATGATTTTATAATTTTCAAAACACATAGTTTTAAAATCAAGAATTTAAACTTTATAAAACACATTTATATATAGTATCTTGGAATCAATATTTATAAACCATATATTTCTTTTCGAAACCATAGAAATCATTTTAGTGTGTGTGTGTGTGTATCAACGGTGCCTGTATATAATTTTCTATCCTATGGTCAAGTGATACAGATATTTATCTTTTCAATCTGCAATTTAAATATCTACAGGTATATATCATTTTAACCCGCAATCCCAAATTCAATTCAATGAAAATCGCTGGGGTTTATCATTTCAACCCATAAAGATTTTCTCCTATTCTACAGGTCATTCAGGTATGTATCATTTCAACCCATAGGGAATTCTACACTAACAGGGAACTTGCAGAGTGATAACGGATATGATAATAATATAACAGACATATATCATAAATATAAATAATTGATAATGGTATCAGATGTCATAGGCGAACAGTTACAGATAACAACATATATATTGCAATGTAAATAACTAACAGTAGCATATTTCGATTGTCGTTTCAATTAAAATCAAATTTAATAAATATAAGAACATAAATCGTAAGTGATTGCTTACCTTTCGAGGTTAGAGAAGAACGAGAAAGAGATGAGTTACGAATCTAAGCACGAATTTCAAAGCAAAGCACGATGGACACGAGTTCGATGGACAAAGCTGATAAATTGGGTTTTAAGAACCAAAAATCAGTTTGATAACACAAAAATGAAATGTACATTATATTATTACTATTTTCAAATCAAAGTTAATTTTAACACATATTATTTTGAATATATATATATATATATGTATATGTATTTCAAAATCATTGTTTTTAAATAAAACCACATATAAAACGACAGATCTACGTAGTATAAATTGAAATAAATGAATATATATAGGTTATATACTTATAAACAAATACGTAAACAACCTATATAACAATTCTACGCAAATCAATATATAACCAAACCCAAAGATTATATAAACTAGTAATACATATATATAAGATAACGCTTTAAATATATAAGTATATACCTCTTAAACTGTTAAAAGAAAATATAAAATAGAACTTATTTATATATACTTACATAAACCCATACGTATACTAACCGACAAAATAATCACTTATATACAATATATGATACATAAAATATATACCTCTTATTATATGTGCGGCTTAAAACTACAATCGTATAATATCACTTATATACAATATATAAACAAAACTTATTTATCAAACATGTATAACTAACAAATTGTAAAACATATACACAGATAAGTAAATCGACTCTTGTATATATCACTTATAAAACCAATAAAATACAAATATATAACTTATATACCTTTGAACAATGTGATATAGTACTATCAATAATATAATATATGGTAAATACACACACACGCACATTGTACACGCACGTAAGTAATTGTACATAAACTATATATATACTTTAAAACCCATTATCTATCTATATATAGTATTTAAAGTCAGTATCTACACACATATAATATAACATGAAACACACAGACACACACGCACACACACACAGATATATATATATATATATAAGCATATATAGCCCTCATATTTAAATCAGTACTTCATTAACATATATACATACTTCACGAAACATGCTATATGTATACTAATACATAAGAGTGTGTGTGTACATATATATATATATATACACATATATATACGAGAACTAAAGTATATACATATATATAGGTTGGTTGCATAGTTTGGGAGATGGAGTTTCGGGTCCGTGTGGTGATTGTCTTATTGGGGATTGGGAGAAGTGGTGTGGATCTTAGGCTCGTAGGAGGGAAGCTTGAGTGAAAGAGTAGGGAAAGGGTGGTACGATCATGGTCGAGAGGGATTTTATGGGGTGTAGGCGAGTTGGAGGGTCGTCGGCTGGGGCTAGTGCTCACATGGCAGGGAGCACGCGACGGAGAAGGGAGAGGGCCAGGGCTGAGCTCGGGAAGGGACGTAAGGCGTGGCAAGCAACAGGGCGAAGGAGATTAAAGCGAAATGAAAAAAATATAGAGAGCTATAGAAAGATGAATAACAAAATGAAACGTACCTGTTTGCCTTAGAAATGAATAGCGAGAGAGAAGAATTGTAGATTTGGTGAATTATTTATATAAAATAAATGAATTTCAACGGTCCTGACCTACGATTCAGGTGAAAATTATTAAAGCAATTAAATTTTGTTTGGGTAGCATGTTTGAAATTTGAAACCAAAGGGAAGAGTAAAGTCATGATTTATGGTACCTATACGATGTATCGTTTATCGTTTTCGTCGTGTACCGGTCTTCAAAACACAGAATTGAATATATCGCAGAGATCAACACGACGAGATGATCAAAACGGTATACAAATTTTGGTGGTACAATCATCCTATCAAAAGCGGATAATCGATACCAGAATGCTACTAAAACGCCAGAATTAAAATAAACGAAGTAATAGCAGTCCAAATTTGGAAAAACGAAAGATGACGTCTCACTCAGAAGATGATTTACAAATTTATTATATAAAAATATTCAGGTTTGAAAAACATTTTATTATCATCTAATATTAACTGATTTAAATTTAAATGAAATTGCCTAAGAAAATAAACTTCAAGATTATCAAATGAATTTTTTTCCATTTTCTATATTTAAATGGACGAAATCCAAACATCAAATTTTCATTTCCAAATTCAATTATTTAAAATTTCACAAAAATTCAATTTAATAAAGTTATTAAAACCATTAAAAATTCTGGGTTATTACACTCTCCCCCATTAAAAACTTTTCGTCCCCGAAAAGAAAGGAGGTTGGAGAATAGAGACAACCAGAAAGAAAATAGATTGAGATACCAAAATAAACAATTAATTCAAAACCCTATAAACTACGTTTATTTTTAAATTTGTTTATATCGATTTAGTTGATTCCAATTCATTTTATTCAATCAATCAAATATATTGTGTTCACATTTGATTGGTTTCATTTCCATATATTTTTATTAAATTGATTTGTTCCCACTTATTAACATTTATTACAAAAAATTTCACAACAATTTTTTTTATTTTACTCATCTATTAAATCTATTGATCGACCATAGTTAATTCCATCTCAACATTCAACTTCAACTATTCAAAATAAGTTAATATACAACAATTTGGTTTAATCCATTTTATTTAACTAATAGGTAGTCATTCAATTTGAAAATTGATTTTCTTTTATTTTATCAACATTCCTTCAAGCAACTTCATTTTTAAATCAACATATTTATTTTATCGTTTTATCTTCAGCTAAGTTGATTTCACTAAAATTCAAGTTCATTAGTCTTAAGTTCATATTTATCTGCTTAAATAGTCATCTCTTTTATTATTTTACTTAACATAATTTGCATTATATATTAGGTGTATACAGTTTATAACCATATGTTATTCAATAAATAAATTTCCCTTTTTATTATCCCATTTATTATCCAATTTATTATCAGTAAATTCCCTTAATAAAATGTCATTTTTGATATCCTATTATTTATACCATAGTGTATATTATCAAATTACATTCAAATTATATTTAAACTTTCCAGGTAAGTTATATTAATGTTTCTGAGTGTAATTAAACACTATATAAATTTTCTTTCATTTACAACATTTATATCAAGCCAGATTTTGGTTTGAACAATTTATTACTTAAGTTTTCTTCTTGTACAACCCTTTATTATACCCTAACATTTTAACCTTTTTTTGAATATTTTAGGCAAGTTATATATTAGAATGCAATTTAGTGTTATACAAATAAGTTTTTATTCATATTCAACTATTTCAAGTTGGTTAAATTTCATTTATCATTTTAGATATTCCACTTATTCAAAATTTCACTTTATTTCAGTAATTGAAATCATTTCTTAATATAAAACTTAAGATTCAAATTTTCGGTTTCACTTCAAACTAATTTGAAACAATTAATCAAATCATATTCAAGAATTTCAACTTAAATTCATTTTCCAAAACAGAAGTGTAGCAAATCTACTAAGTGGTCTCTCTATTCTAAAACCCGAAAATGAATGTCGATGATGCTGTAGACATCACCGAATTTTCTGAAAATAATTCTTATTAGAAATGCTTTTTAAATAATATACTCTAAAATTTTAAACCCAATTTTCTATAATACCAAAAATTAGATTTTCAAACTCTTAATTTAGATTCATTTCAGCTCCAAATCAATTTATAAACCATGTTTTATAAATTCACTTAGTCAATGGTTTACAAAACCATAAATGAGAATCAAATATTATTATTTCAATAACCAATCCAGTTAACTATTAAATTTCAAAAAAATTATACTTATATATAATATAATCATACAAAATTTATTTCATTTACTAAATTTGAAAACAAATTGTGTCAGTTTTCTCTGTTAAAGTGTTTTGGAATTCCTATCGATAGCGTTGATCAAACGAATTGATTGAAACCCCAAACCAACATTAACAACTCAAACAACACACAATAAAACATTTAATATTAATTACAAATACACTCCCTCACTCGGTTATTCAAGAATAAATTTCAAAGCAAGGATAGAGATTCAAATACAAAGGGGACTCTGATCAAAGGAATTCTAACTAGAAGATAGGCTCGAAACGAAGATAAAATGATTAAAAATAAAAAGAGAAAAGATGGATAGACTTATATATATCGCGGACGACCTTAACTGGGTCAACCGTGACTTTAAGAATAAGATTAATGTATAATTCTGAGGTAGTCGACATCCGATCACAAGAGATAGAATTTGGGTATAGCAAGAGATAGCCACATCTAAACCGACGATACAGAAATCTTCGGTGAATCGATGTCTATTGTAAAGGAATTTCACCCCTTTACAAATATGCTCCAGAATCAAAACATGAATAGGGAGAGAAAAGAATGTCTTTTGGAATCGAGGGAAATGTTCCAAGATTTCATAGGAAACTCGAATCAAAGAGGAAGAAATCAAGCTCGAACGAATGTGATTCCATAATTAAATTTACTACATATGCAAAGTTTTTCCTATAACCAGAGCTCTGATACAAACTGTAACGACCCGATGTTTTCGTGACATTCGCATCTGCACATGTCAGACTTGAATTGCTCAAAATATTAGATTTTTAATTTATATTTGGCAAAACTAAGCATATACATTAAATAAAATAATCATAGACACAGAGAAATATAACAATAAGTAACGGAAACAAAAGAATAGTAGTTCATGAAGCTACTATATAAATATATAACAGAGTTAAAACAAGATACAACAGAAATCTCAATTATACGGAAGTCTCAATATTATAGTCAAATAAAAGATCAGAATGTATCACAGGAATCAACTGGATAATGCAAGCGGAATAGATGGATGAATCTCCAAGCGAAGCTCCATCTCCAAAGGTGAGTCAAATGCTGTGACACTCAGTCTGATGACTCGAGTCAGGATTAACATTTTTATATCAATAAATCCAACTCAAATGAAATATCAACTGAGATACAAATAACTCAAAGGATATTAGGATAACCATCCTCTAAGGATCCGTTAAACTATCTACTATGTAGTAATATATGCTATTATAATAATGTCTATAGTAAAGTAAACTATTAAAATTGCGTTAAGGCGTTACCCATATCCCCCTTAACACATTTTTATAATGTCGTAGTCTACACAGATACTGTAAACTCCACTCGCAAGTGGGCTATCACGGAGCACCCTATAGGTACGACACCAAACAAACTCGTAGAAAGCGCGATAGGGCATGCGACAAGGCACTCGAGGCAATGCCAGGTTAGATATACCGTTTGAGTATCCGACCGTTGGCAACGCATGGCAGCTACTACCATCGACCTCATGACACACTCCCAAACCAAAGGGTGCACCCAATCAAATCACAAAAGCAATAGAATGGTATCGAAGAAATGTGTCCGATCGGAGGAATGACCTCACTTGGCTCGGCATGGCTCCTGTTTTAGCCGCATTAAGCTGACTCACGGGAGTCGGGGCTATGCAAATACCATATAGAATCATCACGAAACCATCCTACTTCATTCTGGAATCTCCATCACATATGTAGTTGTTAAAGTGGTTTTCGATATTGGCACAGAGTATGAAAATATCTGGTCCTGGTCTCTTTAACAACCAAACATTATGATAACACTACGGTCATTTCAAAATAGTTTATACTTCAAACCAAAATATCATTTCCATTTCAAAACCATATCAATACGATATCATTTCCACTTTAAATATACCCATTTCCAAAATTATAGCACTTCAAAGTTATAACACTTTCGAAATTATAAAGTTTTTAAAACCATAACACTTTAGAAATCATAACTTGGAAATCATAATACTTTGGAAATCCTAACACTTTGAAATCATAACACTTTCCTTTAAACCAATTTAAATAATAAAATAGTGTATAAGATAAATTAGGTTATAAAATAAAATAGTTTATATAAAGTAGTTATAGGTTAAATAGTTTACAATAAAATAGTTAGTATATTAAAATAGTTTATATTAAAAATAGTTATATTAAAATGATTTATATTAAAATAGTTTATATGAAAATAATTTATAAAGTAAAGTACATAAATAGTTTCATATATAATTTAAAATACTTTATATAATAAAATAACTTCCTCAAATTTAACAAATTGATTCCAAATAAAGTCGAATTCCAAAATTCCAATTTAATCCAATCTCAAATCTTCAATTTCAATTCAATTCAGTTTTTTTCAATAAACCATTTCAAATTGTATCGATTTCAAAAACAGATTTGAAATACAAAATAAACCATTTCAATTTCAATATATTTCAAAGCTTAAATATTCAAACAATTTCAAAACTAAATTTGGTAATTTCATATGTATTAAAATTTAACTTCATTATTATTTAGTTTGAAATGTTTTCTTAATAAATCCTATATCACTTAAATAAAACCTCAAATTACAAATAAACTAAATATTTCGTTCAGTAAATCTAAACTTGAAATATCCATTTAATTACCTTAAACCAAAAATCAAGTTATAAAACCACATCCTTTAAAATCTCAAATCCAATAAGTTTCAAATTGATTTAATTAAATAAAATTCTTAATTATATACTATTTCAAATCAATTTCAAATCTATCTTCCCAACCTTAATTTATTAAAATTATTATAAACTCTATTTAAAATTATAATTTCAAATAAATACTTAAACATATTATGTATAAATTAAATCAAACTTTATAAAATTAAATCTTATTATCAAACTTATTTTATAATAAAACTAATTTATACATATTTTAAAATAGTAAAATTATAAGTAAATTCTTAAAAATTATAATTCCAAAACTAACTTAAGATTTTAAAATTTTCAAAACATATAATTTTAAAATCAAGAATTTAAATTTTATAAAACACATTTATATATAATATCTTGGAATCAATATTTATAAACCATATATTTCTTTCCGAAACCATTGAAATCATTTCAAAAAATATATATGTATAGACCAATGGTGTCTGTACATAATTTTTTATCCTATGGTCAAGTGATACGAATTTTTATCGTTTCAATCCAAAATTTAAATATCAATGGGTATATGTCATTTCAACCCGCAATCCTAAATTCAATTCAATGAAAATCACTTGGGTTTATCATTTCAACCCATAAAGATTTTCTCATATTCTACAGATCGTTCGGGTATGTATCATTTCAACCCATAGGAAATTCTACACTAGCAAGGAACTTGGTGAGTGATAATAAATATGATAATAATATAACAGACATATATTATAAATATAAATAACAGATAATGGTGTGAGATGTCACAGGTGAACAGATACACATATCAGCATGTATATAGCAATGTAAATAACTAACAGCAGCATATTTCAATTATCGTTGCAATTGAAATAAAATTTAATAAATATAAGAACGTTAATTGTGAGTGATTGCTCACCTTTCAAGGTTAGAGAAGAACGAGAACGAGATGAGTTACGAATCCAAGCACGAATTTCAAAGCAAAGCACATTGGACACGAGTTCGATGGACAAAATTGATAAATTGGAATTAAGAACCAAAAATTAGTTTGATAACACAAAAATGAAATGTACATTATCTTATTATTATTTTCAAATCAAAGTTAATTTAAACACATATTATTTTGAATATATATATATATATATATTTCAAAATCATTATTTTTAAATAAAACCACATATAAAACAACATATCTATGTAGTATAAATTAAAATAAATGAGTATATACACACATATATGTATTTATAAACGAATAATAAATAGCATATATAACCATTCTATGCAAATCAATATATAACCAAACCCAAAGATTATATAAACTAGTAATACATATATATAAGATAACGCTTTAAATATATAAGTATATGCCTCTTATACTCTTAAAAGAAAATATAAAAATATAAAACAGAACTAATTTACATATACTTATATAAACCCATATGTATACTAACTGACAAAATAATCACTTATATAAAATATATGATATATAAAATATATACCTCTTATTATATGTACGGCTTAAAACTGCAATCGTATAATATCACTTATATACAATATATAAACATAACTTATTTATCAAACATGTATAAACTAACAAATTGTAAAACATATACACAGATAAGTAAAGCAACTGTTGTATATATCACTTATAAAACCGATATGATACAAATATATAACTTATATACCTTTAAACAATGTGATATAGTATTTTCAATAATATAATAAACGGTAAATATATATATACACACTGCACATGCACATTAGTAATTGTACATAAACTATATATATACTTTAAAACCTATTATCTATCTATATACAGTATTTAAAGTTAGTATCTATACACATATAATATAACATGAAACACACGTATATATATAGGCATATATATATCCATCATATATAAATCAGTACTTCATTAACATATATACAAACTTCACGAAACATGCTATATGTACACTAATACACAAGAGTATGTGTATATATATATATATATATATATATATATATATATATATATATACGAGAACTAAAGTACACACACACACACACACACACACACACACACATATATATATATATATAGGTTGGCTACATAGTCTGGAGATGGAGTTTGAGGTCCGAGTGGTGATTGTCTTGTCAGGGATTGGGAGAAGTGGTGCGGTTCTTGGGCTCGTAGGAGGGGAAGCTTGCATGAAAGAGTGGGGGAAGGGTGGTGCGGCCATGGCCGAGAGGGATTTTGAGGCATATAGGTGAGTTGGAGGGTCGTCGGCCGGGGCTAGGTGCTCACGTGGCGGGAGCATGTGACGGAGGAGGGAGAGGGTCAAGGCCGAGCTCGGGAAGGGACGTGAGGTGTGACAAGAAACAGGGGAGAAGGAGATTAAAGGGAAAAGAAAAAAAATATAGAGAGCTATAGAAAATGAAAGATGAAGAAAAAAATGAAACGTGCCCGTTTGCCTTAAAAATGAACAATGAGAGAGAAGAATTGCAGATCTGGTGAATTATTTATATAAAATAAATGAATTTCTACGATCCTGACCTACGATTCAGGTGAAAATTATTAAAGAAATTAAATTTTGTTTGGGCAGCACATTTTAAATTTGAAACCGAAGAGAAGAGTAAAGTCATGATTTACAGTACCGATACGACGCACCGTTTATCGTTTCCATCATGTACTGGTCCTCAAAATACAGAATTGAATATACCGTAGAGATCAGCATGACAAGATGATCAAAATGGTATACAGATATTAGTGGTACGATCATCCTATCAAAAGTCGATAACTGCTAAAACGCCAGAATTACGATAAACGGAGCAATAGCAGTCGAAATTTGGAAAAACAAAAGTTGATGTCTCACTCAGAAGATGATTTACAAATTTATTATATAAAAATATTCAGGATTGGAAGACATTTTATTATCACATAATATTTACTGATTCAATTTAAATGAAATAGCCCAAGAAAATAAACTTCAATAATATCAGATGAAAATTTTCCATTTTTTATATTTAGATGGACGTAATCCAGATATCAAAATTTTATTTTCAAATTCAATTATTTAAAATTTCACAAAAATTCAGTTTACTTACGTTATTAAAACCACTAAATTTTCGGGTTGTTACACGCATCGTGGCAATGGTAGGGCATGGTCAAAGGGGGTGGGGGCTTGGTGGTGGTCAACGCGGGACGAAAAGATTAGGCGGCTAACTTTTTTTGAACGAGGCTAATTTTGTTGTAAGTTGAGTTAGTTTAAGTGGCAATCAGCCATAAGGGCCTCTTTCGCAAGTGCAATTAGTTTTTAGGACACACAACTGAAATAATTACTTTTAAGGATAAAATGCAATATAATTAGTTTCTAAGGCCTAAAAATCTATGAAATTATGTCCATGAGAGTAATTGAACTGCTGACTTTGTCCTTAAAAGTAATTATTCTGCTGACTTTGGCCTTGAAATTAATTTCTGTGGATGTGTGTCCTAGAAACTAATTGGACTGCAAAGTTTTTTCTTCAAGTGAAATGCCTCTTAGTTTAATTTATTTAATTTAAAAATATCCGATAGGTTATAAAATTGTAACTCTTACATGTGAAGTCTGTTTTGAACGAGACTTTTTGCGTTGCGGTTGTGGTGATGAGGGCTCCGCAATGAAACTAGCTTGGATAGATTTGGGCTAGCAGAAATTTTGGTTAAATTTAAACGGGTCATTTCAGCGTCGACGAAAGCAAAGTGAGTTAATCTCACTCAATTTTGGACTACTAGTTAATTTTAAATAGTTAAAATTAATTATTAATTGATTGACAGAATTGATAAATTATGTCAAATAATTAGTTGAATGTGATGTTATATATAGTAGTATATATATGGGAGTGATTGATGTTCCTGCATATATATAGCGGATGAGACCATATACGCCCCGCATAATGGCAGATAATCCTATATACCGCGATATCCCTCTCGAAGTGAGATTGGATTTTTGTATTGTGCTAACACCTGTGGATGCAGGGAAACAAGTTGGAGGGATCCAACTAGATTCCTTAAAAATGTTGAATTTAATTTTTGTATATAGTGATATATGTTTTGTTTGAATAACCAGTGATAGATTATAGTGGAATCTGAATTTATTGGATGATATGGTATTACTTGTTAGATTTTGGTATTTTTAAATATCAATGATAAAGGTTTAAAATTTAGAAAGAAAATAAAAAGGAAAATTTGAAGTAAAAATATCTGTAGTGAAATTTAGATTTGTTAAAAGAAATGAATTTTGGGCAAAATGAGTAGTTTGGTTTTAGAATTTGTACTTGATATAAGGATTTTTAATAAAAAAAACTTAAGCGATTTGTCTAAGTATAAAAGGATTTTAAAATCGAGATTTAAAGTAGTCTCGGAAAGACAAAAAGGAATTTGAAAATAAAATATGAAATTAATGTTCCAGATTTAAATAAGATTTTAAATTATGAAAAGGAAGTGAAATCTGAATTTAGTTGGGTTTTGGGATATTTTTGGGTTATTTAAAAAATTAGTATATAAATGGAATTTAATTTAGAAAATCGATTTTGGTATTATGAAACGGTTATAAAAGGGAAATGAGACAATGGAATTTATAAACAAGGTTTATAAGTTAAGTAAAGTGATTATCAGTGGATAAATTGAATTATGAATTCACGGTGAGGATTTATAAGAAGATGGATAAATCGGCTTAAAAATAAATGGTAGATTTATTTTTTAGAAATGTGGAAAGGTAATTTACGGAATTGGGATGTAAATTGAATTGGAAATAAATCGAAAGAGATTTATACATGTTAGACTGGTTGTATTGGAATTGGACAATATATTTTATCAAGAAATTTCATTTTTTAAAAATGGGAGAATTTTTAAGTATTAAATAGAAACTTTAAAAGTGTTTAAAGAATATTTCAGAAAATTAATTATTTAGTTGTTTTAAAATTATTCAAATTATATTTAAATATTAGTTAATTTAGTCTTTAGTAAGTTAATTATTATTTAAAGATTAATCAGTAATATTATTTCAAAAGGATAAATTATTCAATATTCAATATTATGTAATAACTTTTATTTTAAAGAGTATTCGCCTAAATCTAACTTGAAAATTATTATAGAAATTTCATAAGTATTAACTTGAAATTTGTTAAATAAAGTTTCGAGATGTAATGGTATACTCGCGTGGCGAAATCGAAGGCAGTGGGTGCCTGCAGTTAAGTCTTGGATTTCTCTGGGATAGATGCGTAATTATTGAGCTATGAATCCATAGTTAGATACCACAGTAGTACTTTCCAAATTATAAAGGTTTCTTAATATCTTTGAAAAGAATAGTTTGTGGATACACTAAATTAGGTAAGAAAAGTATATATTTTGGATAAAGAGATTTATGCGATTGAAATTTAAATGAATAAGACTTAGTGTTTTTTATGGAAAATGGAATCTGCGATTGTATGATTGTTTATTTGATAGCTAAATAACCGACTATCAAATCTGGACCCAAAAATATTACTTTGGGAATATCTTGGAGAAATATGGGAATTATATGGTAAAGTTACCGTTTAAGGTGTTATACTGTACGTATAAACTCGTTTAATTCTTCTAGGACGTCTATAAAGGGATCCATCCACTAACAGTTAGGAGGTGATCTTCGATCTTATTTTTGCATGTTTATTTCCTAAAGAACTGGGGTTGAGTTTACCGCTAATATCGAATTTTTTTCCGAAGAGACCGGGATCGGATAAGTTATCTGAAAACCACTTCAATCCAACGAGTACGTTTTCGAAAGGAAAACAAGAGCATGGAGTCGAAGATGGAGCAGTGAAGTGCAAGGGAGAATTGCTTCTAATGCTGAGGATTATTCCAAAATGGATGTAGTAGAAATAGTGTCTTCGGTTCCATTCGGGCCCAGAATGGACTTGTATGGATGAATGATATCAGTACATTTTCATTTGAGGACAATGAGCATTCTAAGTGAAAATTCCTTTAAAAGGTAATCGTAGCCTCTAGGCTCATCAATCGGGAATGATTGAAAAGCAGGGAAGATGTAGCAAGGCTAAGTGGGTCGCACCTAATTAGGGTATGTTTATCACCTTTCTAGATACCCTCAGATATTATTCTACTACTACGAATCATGGAAGGAGCTCAAGAAAGGGTGGGAACACCCAGTGTGACAGCATATTCGGTCTATCCAAGTTAGGTATAGTCTGGTCTTGTGTTGCAGGGGATCTCGACGTGGTCCTTGGTATGTTGTTTTTAGACGTACTCTGTTGTAAGTAGTACCCCAGTGCCTAGTCATTCGTATGGAATCCATTCTCCAATACATGCCTTTACGATTTTTATTGTAGAGCCTAGTATGCTGGAATTTAATTAGTGTAACAATTTCAGCTATTTCAATAAGTATTTGTACTTAGACACTATATAATATCGGAGGATTTGATATGAAATGTTTTGGGTTATCGTAAGGTGAAAACTCGTCGTGTTTATGTGTTGCGTGGTCTTACGAGATACCTTTGATTTTCAAAGGATTTTAAAAACTTTAACTATTCAAATTGAGTGTGTTTTCTCACATTGGTTTTCAGACTGACTAGGGTGTTATTTTATTATATTGCTCTGGTCTGACCGAGTATTACAGATACATGATAGGATGCAATGGAGTTTAGGAGAGGAATTGGATGATGCAGACATATTACACGTATTTGATTTTATCCCATTATGTATTTTAAGCTCCATATTTAGCATTTGTGAGGACAAGTTATTATAACTGTCCAGTATTGTGTATTGATGTGTTGTACTTTGATGATGGAATTTATTTTAGCCCTTCTTTTTGGCAAAGCCGTAGATAGGCGGATTTAACCAAATCGACTGCTTATTTATCGAGACTGGAATATGATTGGTTAGAGCCAACTGGATGGATAGACGGTTAGTCAAGTAGAAAAGGTCATGAATGGGTCAGCTTAATGGTGTGGTTCGGCCTAGGTGACGTGGCTTTGTTTGGAAGTAGGGGTCGGTCAGCATTACAGTTCGGTCTGGAAGTCATGGGTCGCCCGACATTGTGGCTCGGCCAGGAGGTCAGGGGTCGATCGACCCTGATGATGTCATTCGGTCTGGATGTCATGGGCCGCTCGGCATATGTCATTCGCTCTGGAATTCATAGACCGCTTGGTATAGTTCGTCCGATCTGGAAGTCATGGGCCGCTCGGCATCGTGGTTCGGCCTGAGTGGTTCGGCATTGATGGTGGTTCGACACATGGAGGTGGCTCGGTAAAGCGGCTCGGTGTAGTGATGTGGTTCAGCCATGGGAGGTCGTTCGGCCTCGGTGATATGGTTTGGTTACTTCGAGTCCTAAGGCATGTGACTTCAGGACATTACTCGGCGGAGTATCAAGTGGCTCGGCATAGTTGATTCGGTAAGTGTCGCTCGGTGACTTGGTGATGTGGGTCGGCATAGTTGAGATGGAATGGATCGGCATAGGTCGGTCGGCATGGCAGTGTGGATCAGTCATAATGAAGGATATTGGCTCGGTTATGGACCTGATGGGCCCATACTACTCAAGAAGCCCAGTAACTTGGGATTTGCCTATAAATACAATATGTGGGGGTTCAAAAACGGGGATTCTTCTTTTTTCTGCTCGCTGACTTTCTATTTTCTAAGGCTAAGACTAATCTGCCATTTTGTAACTGTAATCCATTATTACAACAATAAAAAGAAAATTTCTGGAGTGGACGTAGGCCGAAGTCAGCCGAACCACTATAAAATCTGTTTTTATTTACTGCTTTCATTTGAATTTTTACGATTCTTCGTATTAATACTCTCTACATATGCTCTATATGTGAGCTGTGACTGGTATTTGGTGCTTTCATTTGGATTTGGGTGTTAGTGACCAATCTTGGCGCTAACATTTTTGGCGCTTTCACTGAGAACGCAAGCACACGTGGATTTTGGAGTTAGGAACTTGGATTCCAGGGAGCAATGGCTAGGCCATCAGCAAGAAAGCAAGTGACAAAAAGGAGCAATCAGAAGGGAAGCCAAGAGGCTTCCTCTGGAGCTAGAGCAGGTCAAGCATCCATCTACGTCACCAGAGACGAGATGGAAACATTGCTGAAAAGGCAAGAGGATATGATGCAGACTTTCCTCATACAACTTGGACAAGTAGGAGCTGCAGGAGTTCAAATCCGTGGAGCTGGATCAGAAGCACTCAACCAACGAGTAGATGGAGTGGTTCAACAGGGGGCAGCCCCCAATCAGCAAACAGTTATCAATCTGGATGGACCTAGACTCAGGGGCACACTACCGGGAAATGCTGGACCAATTCATGAAAGGATACCAGGTGACGCTATGTAGCAGAAGCCAACAGGAATACTGGAGTATGTGATGAAGTGTATGTGCCTGGATTCCCTCGTGAATCAGGGGACAGATCGGAGGCAGCGGACATGGATTACAGCTTGGTGAAAATGACATATTAGTGCAGAACATCATACGAGCTATGAGAGTTGGATTGATAAATAAAGACATGGAGGATGTGAATAGGTGTCCCTTTACTCCTATTCTCAGGCTATATGTGAGCTGTGACTGGTATTTGGTGCTTTCATTTGGATTTGGGTGTTAATGACCAATCTTGGCGCTAACGTTTTTGGCGCTTTCACTGAGAAAGCAAGCACTCGAGGATTTTGGAGTTAGGAACTTGGATTCTAGGGAGCAATGGCTAGGCCATCAGCAAGAAAGCAAGTGACAAAAAGAAGAAATCGGGAGGGAAGCCAAGAGGCTTCCTCTGGAGCTAGAGCAGGTCAAGCATCCATCTATGTCACCAGAGACGAGATGGAAACGTTGTTGAAAAGGCAAGAGGATATGATGCAGACTTTCCTCATACAACTTGGACAAGTAGGAGCTGTAGGAGTTCAAATCCGTGGAGCTGGATCAGAAGCACTCAACCAACGAGTAGATGGAGTGGTTCAGCAGGGGGCAGCCCCCAATCAGCAAACGGCTATCAATCTGGATGGACCAAGACTCAGAGGCACACCACCGGGAAATGCTGGACCAATCTATGAAAGGATACCAGGTGCGCTATGTAGCAGAAGCCAATAAGAATACTGGAGTACGTGATGAAGTGTATGTGCCAGGATTCCCTCGTGAATCAGGGGACAGATCGGAGGCAGCAGACATGGATTACAGCTTGGCGAAAATGACATATTAGTGGAGAACATCATACGAGCTATGAGAGGTGGATTGATAAATAAAGACATGGAGGATGTGAATAGGAGTCCCTTTACTCCTATTATCAGGCAAGCTAGGAACCCACCGGATTTTAAGCTACCAATGTTGGAGATGTATGATGGGAGAACGGATCATGCCATTCACTAGACGAGGTACATGAGCATACGGAGGTACTGGGGGCATCAGACGAGGTCATGGCTCGATGCTTCCCTTTGTATTTGATGGATATCCCAGCTATGTGGTTCAGACGGCTGGAGAGTGGTTCTGTAGGCACTTTGACGGAGATGGTTGAAAGGTTCATGAGGCAGTTTCAGGTCCATATAGTTAGACCCAAGAACGTAATGACCTTGATATCGTTGAAACAATGGAAGGGTGAGTCCTCAGTGATTTCATAACTAGATTCAATGCGGCGGTGGCTTCGGTGGATCGGCTCGATCCATCAATGGTTTTGATGGCAGTGTCAGGAATTGTAGATGATTTGGATTTCAAGATATCGTTGAAGCAGGACCCACCGAGGGATCTCTGGGAGTTCTACCATGATGCGGAAAGGTTCCTGAGGCAGGTAGATGTGCAGGCTGAGAGAGTGGGGAGAGAGGCTGAAGCTTATGTAGTGAGGGGCGGAGGTCCACCCAAAGAGGATCTAAATAATGATGATAAGGGAAAAAGGAAAATGAATGGCAACGATAGCACTTCGAAGAGGCCTCGGAGGGAGTCAAAGTTTTCTTCTTACACATATTTAACTGAGACTCTAAAAACAATTTGCTTGGATACTTGAGGTCGCCTCTAGTATCGAAGGCCGGCAAGGAGGGAACCATCTGAATACAAGCGGGCATCAGGTAAGCATTGCCTATTTCATGAGCAAGATGGGCACGATACAGATTGTAGGCATTTGAAATATATCATGGAGGAGCAGGTAAGGAATGATCACCTGCAACAGTACATAAGGAATCGAGCTGTAGCAGTGGAACGATAGTGGCCACCGCTACCTCGGACGAAGGTGGCACTGGATCTAGTCTCCGTCGGTTTGTTATCAATTAAATGGTTCTATGGTTTTAAATAAGTAATAGAACTCAAAGTAATATGGCTAGGTCACTTACACACGTACGGGATCGAGGATGGTCCCTAGGCGTGCTTTGAGATGAAGAAAAACCATACTGCTTGGGTCAATGAAATCTTGCTTTCTTCCCGTTTTTCTGCAAACTCTGGTTTCTTCTTTGGTGCTTTGGACATATAATTCCCTTTGTTGTACGAACTTTTGTTTTGATAACTGAATTCTATGATGATCAGATTTGGATCAACGTAATAGATCGTACAAATCTCGCGATCACGGTCCTGACCGGTGAAACGGGGCAGTCATGAACGCAAGTTATGAGTCCCTTTACCGGAGAGCGATTGAATGGACTCAAATACAATATATAAAAGTCGTTGACCGAAGAGTCGAGGCCGAAGAATATATAAAAGTCCTTTACAAGAGAGTCGAGGCCGAAGAATATATAAAAGTCTTTGGCCGGAGAGCCAAGGCCGGAGAATATAAAAGTCCTTGACCGAAGAGTCGAGGCCGGAGAATATATAAAAGTCCTTGGCCGGAGAGCCGAGGCCGGAGAATATAAAAATCCTAGACCGAAGGGTCAAGGACGGAGAATATATAAAATTCCATGACCGGAGAGCCGAGACCGGAGAATATAAAAGTCCTTGGCCGAAGAGCCGAGGCAATAGAATATAAGAAGTCCTTGGCCAAAGAGCCGAGGCCAAAGAATATAAAAAGTCCTTGATCGGAGAGTCGAGGCCAGAGGATATAAAAGTCCTTGACTAGAGAGTCGAGGCCCGAAGAATACATAAAAGTCCTTGACCGGAGAGTCGAGGCCGGAGAATATATAAAAGTCCTTGGCCGGAGAGCCAAGGTCGGAGAATATAAAAGTCCTAGATCGGATAGCGGAGGTCGGAGAATATAAGAAGTCCTTGGCCGGAGAGTTGAGGCCAAAAAATATAAAAAGTGCTTGACCGGAGAGTCGAGGCCAGAGAATATAAAATGTCCTTGGCCGGAGAGTCGAGGCCGGAGAATATAGGAAGTCTTTGGTCGGAGAGTCGATGCCAGAGAATATATAAAAGTCCTTGGCTGGAGAGCCAAGGCCGAAAAACATAAGAAGTCCTTGGCCGAAGAGTCGAGGCAAGAGAATATAAGAAGTCCTTGACCGAAGAGTCAAGGCCGGAGAATATAAAAAGTCCTTGACTGGAGAGTTGAGGCTGGAACGGGATAACGTGACCCGACGCGGTCTACGAATTCGATGACTAAACCCAAAGAGGAGGTAAGGGATTCAGGTTTCGACTTAGGATAAATGGACCCAGTGAGGTCCTGGATTTGGCAAAGGGTCCGGAGCGGTCTCGAATTTGGATATCGATCCAGAAAGGTCATAGATTTGGCTATTGGTTATTGATGGATTAAAACTTGGTTGACGGATATGATGGCTTGGTATTGGATTGGATTATGGGTTGAATGGTATGGTTATGAATGAAACATAGACTTCGGATATCGGACTTGAGGCTATTCAAAATTGTGACGATCGCGATTTTTCGTCCATGAAGGTCGACATCAATACGTCCACTGTATCAACTGCCGAACAATCGAAGGCCGGAAAACCATACCGTTAGGTTTAAAGAAGAGGTAGAAGACATAAGAAGAAAGAAAGAAAAGAAGAAAACAACGGAAACAACATCAGAATCTAACAATAGCAGCGGAACAACATATAATAGATAAATGAATATTATTTAAATCAAAAGAACTATATCAGTTATTACATCACATTACATTACATTACATTACATTACATTATCAGAGTTTACAACAACAAACAGCGGAAAGAAATACTATATACTAATTGATACGCCAAGCCATCCAACTTGCCTCCAGATCTCTACAGCAACTCCTGAATTCCAGAATAACTTGATTACCTGACTCTAGACTGCCCATGTTAAAATTGGTGGGCACCCAGAGTTTAGGAAGGAAACAATAAACTCCGGGTCAGTCATGAGACTGGTGTGAGAACTTAAAACAGTTTATCTTAAAAACAACAAAGAAATATTATTAAATTTGATTCGCAATGCTTTTTAGAAAATGAGACTACCATAAGGCCTCCCGCACACACACACAATGCAAACGCAGAATCGGAGGAGATTTCTCCTTATGATAGTCAAACATGCTTGATGCGCAAATTTCTTTGATATTATTATTATAAGTGCAAAGTGTAGGAAAACATTTCGAAAGTAAAGATATGAATCTTAGCCAACATAGACATTCCGAACTATGCCTACTATAGCTACCATCTAAATAGTGGGGACCACCATAAGTAAATGGCAGGTTCTACAACTAAAACCGTACAAGTTTTCGTACTGGAGTTTGGATTTCCAACAAATGGTTAGGCCAAGGAACTTCCCATTGCCACATGAGTACGCCTCTGGAAAGACGCCTCGAGAACCTAACCTAACATTATAGTTAGATCTCTGCCAACACAAGACCGGGTTACCCCTAGCTGGGTAACTACTGACACGAATATTCCATTCCCCGGTCGCAGCCGACCTAAATCCCGGGATTCACAAACAAGCATAAAGTAATACGTTTGCAGCAACAACATAGGTTAAGTATCAGGGCTCCATACCATAATACCACCTCTATCCAGAAGGAAATGGCATACACTAAGGGGGAGCTGTCCCCTAATAACCTTGCTGCATCTTTTCCTGTTTTGACCATTTTCGGGGTGTGAGGTCCGACGAAGTCTCGTCCACAAAGCTACGCTTTTTACAAAAGCCACGCTTTGATCAACAAATTCTCAACAGCACTTCGTATGCCACATTACCAAATTGGGAATATATCACTAGTAACCATCAACTACATAACCTCTGAGCTCATACGTCTCAGAGAAGGGTGTTAAGCTAAAAGAATAAATTCTCTGCCACCAACAAAAATATATTTGATAGAAACCTGCCTTACATCTCAAATTGTAATGGCAGACACACATCCATACAAGTCCATTCTAGGATCGAACAGAACAGAAGGCACTTCCAAAGAAGTCCTTGCAATCCGGATATTCACTAATCATGACCGGATTTCCCATCACAAAGGGTGATAAAACCTCTATATCGGAGATCAGTCGATGGAGAGTCATTCCACAGTAATCCTTCCGTTTTCAAAAATATCCGGTCTTCAACACCGGTCTTTAAATGCTATCCATTACGACATATCTCTTATTCGGAATGGGATTTATGACTCAAAGGTCCTCTCCCGGCTAAACCGAATAATGAGCGCTTATTTTTAAAAGAAGTGTAGCATTCAAATTCAAGCAAATCACACAAATACCCATTTAAAGGTAAATATTGATAGTTGGTTATTTAACTATCAATGCCAACAACCAAATATCCAGCACCATAACCATCGTTAGGTCCTTTTTATTAATCTTCCATAAGTTAAATAACTTGCCATATATTCACTTCAATCTATCTTTAAAAAGATATATTCTCTAACCCAGTTCAATTTCGACATTGGAAAACATTTCCAAATACTTATTTAACAATAAGTAATTCACAAATCTACTTATTTTCAATACTTAGATAATATACAATATACTTAAATCACGATTAAGTATATATTTCATTCTTTAAGGAAAAATTTTCTTAAACACATTTATTTGGGCCAAAACGAATGTTGCGTAAAACATCGTTACGACAACCCAAAATCACTAGTATAGGGATTCGTAATTAAGATAGATATACAAATCCCAATACTATACAAAAAAAATATTTCCTTTCGGAAATCATTTACTATAACAACAGTGTTATAGTCCATCATTTCCTTATACTTTCTCGAAAACGTCTATTTCAACAATGAATGTTGAAATCCATGGTTTCGATCTTTAACACATTTTAAAACAAATTCAAATCATTTTAATACCATTTAAAAGATCACTTCCTAAAACATTTCTTTGATATATTATTCACTGTCCAAAATCGTGAATATAAATCGTTAACCAAATCCAACACTTCTACATATTCAATTTAAAGGATTATCCACTGTCCCAAAATCGTGGATATGCTTCCTTTAATAAGTTATACAAATTAACCTATCAAATTCAATCAATCTTGAATTTATAAATCAATGTTTATAAATTCCCATTTATATATTATAAAACTTCAAGTTATAAAAATTACTATATTTACAAATTCTATTATATCTTATTTAGTTGCTAAATCTAAATTATAAGTAAATTAACTATAAATCTTTTATTTTACAAAATCTATTCATTTTATAACTTCATAATTAATAAATCTATAAATTCCATTCACTTATAAAAACTCGTTTTATAATTCCAATATTTTAATTTATAAATATCAATTTTATAAATCTTTTATATAAACTGTTTATAATAATTCAAAAATCCCAATTTAAACCATTTTATAAATTAATCAACTACTTATTTCAAAAATCACATTTCGGTTATATTTCACAAAAATCATAATTTTTATAACATTAAAATTATAACGTTTATTTATTTAAAATGAATCAATTCCAAAATTGTAATAAAACGTATACTTTCAAAAATCACTTTAAAATCCTTTTAAAATTTGAAAATCATTCCTTTAACATTTTTAAAACTCCAAAATAGGCCAATGATGCAACAACACCAAATAATCAATCACGGCATCCAAACATCATATATCATCATATGATAATCAACAAATATCACAATATCTGAAATCAAATAAATACTCGTGAGGAATCCAGTTGGATCCCTCCAACCTGTTTCCCTGCATCCATAGACATTAGCACAATACCAATTCTGTTCCAATACAGAATATCGCGGTATATGGGATTTATAAAAATATTATCCGCTATTATGCGGTTCAATAGGGTCTCATCCGCTATATAATGCGGGAAAATCAACTCCAAGTACATATATAATACCAATTCCAATCAAGATGGAATTATCGCGGTATATGATTTTAATAAATAACATCCGCTTAATATACTGTGTATAGGGTCTATTTAAAACAATAGATAAAGAAATTTTAAATCTAACTATTTAAAATTTAAATCGAAACAATTTCGATTGAGTGAGAAGTTCTCACCTTGGTTTCAATAACAGTTGTAGCGTTTTATTTCGAATAAAATTAAACGTGCGTTTAATTTTACTCAAAATTTTCACTAGCTCCAAACGATTCCAATCCAGCTCCATCGCGTAGTGTTCGTCAATACGAACCCGCCGCAATTCGTTTCGTCCAAAGCGGACCTCGTATGAAAAAGTTACGCTAGTTTAAAGTTTATACGAACTTTAAATATAATTAAATTACTATTATCTTTATATTTTCTAACCCTAACTATTCTAGACCGTTAGATTCACTTGCCCTAGATCTGAGCCGTCCCCTTTCTTCTCCTTCCTCTAGTAAAAAACGCGACATCAACCCATAGAAGCCACCGACTTCATCAATTTATCGAGCCACCATCGACAACCTTTACCACAATCAAGCTCCACCATTTGAAGCGCCTACTCGAGAGCCACCATCGGCCAAAGTGCTGTCGAGCTCGGCCCTATATCGGCCTCGAAAAACATGCTGAGGCATGCGTCCTTCAAGCTCAATTTTCCGACGATCCAAAGCTCCATTTACGATCACCACCGTTGAGATTAAAGATCTTGACGTGCTCTACGACTTTCATGTTGAAGGTTTCTCATAAATGTCGTTCGATTTGAAGAAATTGAAGGGAGAAAGAATGAACGTTTCGGCCATTGATTTCTAAAGGTGGGGGCTAGGGTTTCTGGTTAGGGTTTTGTGAAAATTGTGATAAATGAGGTCCTTATATAGAAAATTTCCGTGCACTATTCACCCGAAATTTTTCCGAAATCCAAACGAAGCGTGCCGCCTGACGTTTATAATGTTTTACCCTATTCCGAACGCAGTGGAATATATATCGGGAGCCAATTCGATCAAATTTGAAAGATAAGTTTTTGAATCGACTATTTAAATTCAAAATTCACTCGAATCGATTTCTATGCGTTTTAGCTTGCCCCGGACAAACCGTAAATCCGATTAACACGAAATTTGAAACCATACAATAATTTAACATTACGGATCCGATGAAACTAGTTTCGTCGAAATCTGAGACTGTTTGAAAAATGGCTATTTTAACTCGTCAATTAAATATTAAAATATTCAATTTTCACAAATTAACTTTTAATTCAATTTTAAAAGTTATAAAATATCGTTCTAACTCCAATATGATTTAACATAACTTTATAAATCATTTTTATCCACATTAAACCCAATTTCCAATTATTCCTGAAATCTCACATATTAATTATCGATTTAATCATCCAATTAAATCCAGATATTCGAAAAATAAATTATTCGACTTACAAATTTTACTTGTTAATATTCAAAATCAATTAAATATACAAATTTCAATTGACAGAAATTCTGGATCGTTACAAACTTCCCCCTTAAAAGAATTTCATCCTCGAAATTACCAAGTAAGAAAAAGTTACAGAATCCATTAACTTTTCAAAATCATTCAAATTAGATTTCAAATTCATTTGAGTGCTTAACCTTCCCAAAATCCATAGTTAAACTTCTCACAATTTTTACTAAGTTTTCAAATCTATACTTAGTTATCTTTTCAAAATTTTCCAATTTTCTCAAAAATATTCTAACGCCTTAAATTTTTAGAAAATTTCGCCATAGTCTCATTTGCGCGGCTCGATCCGAAAAAAATTTGCAATATATATATCACAAATATACATCTCATCAAGTAATGGGGCATCCCGCAGGGAAAAAGGTGTAAAAGTACGATATGTAATCCGAGATATGTACCTTATATATTATTTGCGAGCATATACGGCTAATATAGCGTGAAAGCGAGCTCCAAATGCGAAGCAATGCGCAATCCGCACCTACTAAACACTCAACAATAATGAGAACATGTATATATGCAAGAAATATTAATACACAACATATACCGACAACTATATATGTCAATATAGCAAATGCAACAAACGGCAACAAATGCAATCATCAACCAACTATCATCCACTAACATCCAACAAATCAATGTCTATCCAAATCAATTCATAACCAAATCAATATAAATTCACTTCTCATTAATATTCATTGAATTGGTTTTCCAATTTAAATCGCATTTGATTCATTAACATTGGACTTTACTAACATTCATTTTTCAATTAGTTTACATTCACTAATTTACATTCAAGTTAGTTTACTTTCCATTCAATCAAATTTAGTTCTATTAAAATTTACATCACTTTCAATTTGAATTCAGTTACATAGCTTTCAATTTTATTAATTCAACTTCATTAACACTTAATTGATTATATACAATCAACTAACAATCAATCTAACAACCAATGTATAACCAACATTACCAAATTTCTTTACTTTACTTACATTCATTCAATTTGGTTTAACACTTTTAATTATCTTTAATGAATTAACACTTATATCCGTTATTTCATATCGATTTATTTACACTCAATTGATTTACATTCAATTTATTCATTAATTCAATTGCTAATTCATTTTACCATATAAAGTTGAATTCCATTTATATAACTCAAGTTCACATCTATTTAATTCATTTTATTAATTTACTTCGATACCAAAATCAACTTCATTCAACATTATTTAATTTATATTCCATTTATATTTATAAATATATTCATATAATTTCACTTCTTATATATAAGATTATCTCACAATTGTAAATCACATTAATTACAATTCCATACTTATAATTCTTTTGCTTATACAATTTATTCTTTTACAATATTCAAACATCTTTTAATTTACTTATATATATTCTTACATTTTCAACAACCAAACAATCAATTTTATATATACTTCTATAATTCTGAAAAATAATTCCCTTATATATAAAATATAATCAAGGTAAAATTACTTCATTTACCCAATTTAAAATGATACTATGTCAGTTTATCTCGTTTAAGAGTTTAGAAACCCCTATCGATAATATGGCGTCCCATCTACCTACCAGAATTCACAAACAGCTCAACGGATAAGCAAACACAATATAAAGCATTTTTATATTCACTAACAAATACGCGCTCATAGTATTATTATACTCACACTCATTCTAGAGTACTACTGACTCTATCTCTAATGAGTAATTCCCATCAGAGCCAAGGTTGTCACTTAACCATAAGCTCTGATACCAAATGTGATGATAGCGATTTTTCATTCAAGAAGGTTGACATCAATACGTCCACTGTATCAACTTTCGAACAATCGAAGGCCGAAAAACCGTACCGTTAGAGTTAAAGAAGAGGTAGAAGACAGAAGAAGAAAGAAAGAAAAAAAAAGAAAACAACAGAAACAACATCAGAATCTCACAATCGCAGCGGAACAACATATAATAGATACATGAATATTATTTAAATCAAAAGAACTATATCAGTTATTACATTACATCACATTACATTACATTATCAGAGTTTACAACAACAAACAACGGAAAGAAATACTATATACTAAGTGATATGCCAAGCCATCCAACTTGCCTCCAGATCTCTACAGCAACTGCTGAATTCCAGAATAACCTGATAACCCGACTTTAGACTGCCCGTGTTAAAATTGGTGGGCACCCAGAGTTTAGGAAGGAAACAATAAACTCCGGGTCAGTCATGAGACTGGTGTGAGAACTAAAACAGTTTATCTTTAAAAACAACAAAGAAATATTTTTAAATTTGATTCGCAATGCTTTTTAGAAAATGAGGCTATCATAAGGCCTCCCAGACACACACACACACAATGCAAACAGAGAATCGGAGGAGATTTCTCCTTATGATAGTCAAACATGCTTGATACGCAAATTTCTTTGATATTATTATTATAAGTGCAAAGTGTAGGAAAACATTTCGAAAGTAAAGATATAAATCTTAGCCAACATAAACATTCCAAACTATGCCTACTATAGCTACCATCTAAACAGTGGCAACCACCATAAGTAAATGGCAGGTTCTACAACTAAAACCATACAAGGTTTCGTATTGGAGTTTGGATTTCCAACAAATGGTCAGGCCAAGGAACTTCCCATTGCCACATGAGTACGCCTCTGGAAAGATGCCCCGAGAACCTAACCTAACATTATGGTTAGATCTCTGCCAACACAAGACCGGGTTACCCCTAGCTGGGTAACTACTGACACGAATATGCCATTCCCCGGTCGCAGCCGACCTAAATCCCGGGATTCACAAAAAACCACAAAGTAATAAGTTTGCAGCAACAACATAGGTTAAGTATCAGGGCTCCATACCATAATACCACCTCTATCCAGAAGGAAATGGCATACACTAAGGGGGAGCTGTCCCCTAATAACCTTGCTGCATCTTTTCCTGTTTTGACCATTTTCGGGGTGTGAGGTCCAACGAAGTCTCGTCCACAAAGCTACGCTTTTTACAAAAGCCACGCTTTGATCAACAAATGCTCAACAGCACTTCGTATGCCACATTACCAAATTGGGAATATATCACTAGTAACCATCAACTACATAACCTCTGAGCTCATACGTCTCAGAGAAGGGTGTCAAGCTAAAAGAATAAATTCTCCGCCACCAACAAAAATATATTTGATAGAAACCTGCCTTACATCTCAAATTGTAACGGCAGACACACATCCATACAAGTCCGTTCCGGGATCGAACAGAACCGAAGGCACTTCCAAAGAAGTCCTTGCAATCCGGATATTCACTAATCATGATCGGATTTCCCATCACAAAGGGTGATAAAACCTCTATATCGGAGATCAGACGATGTAGAGTCATTCGACGGTAATCCTTCCGTTTTCAAAAATATCCGGTCTTCAACACCTGTCTTCAAATGCTATCCATTACGACATATCACTTATTCAGAAGGGGATTTATGACTCAAAGGTCCTCTCCCGGCTAAACCGAATAATGAGCGCTTATTTTTAAAATAAGTGTAGCATTCAAATTCAAGCAAATCACACAAATTCCCATTTAAAGGTAAATATTGATAGTTGGTTATTTAACTATCATTGCCAACAACCAAATATCCAACACCATAACGATCATTAGGCCCTTTTTATTAATCTTCCATAAATTAAATAACTTGCCATATATTCACTTCAATCTATCTTTAAAAAGATATATTCTCTAACCCAGTTCAATTTCGACATTGGAAAACATTTCCAAATACTTATTTAACAATAAGTAATTCACAAATCTACTTATTTTCAATACTTAGATAATATACAATATACTTAAATCACGATTAAGTATATATTTCATTCTTTAAGGAAAAATTTTCTTAAACACATTTATTTGGGCCAAAACGAATGTTGCGTAAAACATCGTTACGACAACCCAAAATCACTAGTATAGGGATTCGTAATTAAGATAGATATACAAATCCCAATACTATACAAAAAAAATATTTCCTTTCGGAAATCATTTACTATAACAACAGTGTTATAGTCCATCATTTCCTTATACTTTCTCGAAAACGTCTATACCAACAATGAATGTTGAAATCCATGGTTTCGATCTTTAATACATTTTAAAACAACTTCAAATCGTTTTAATTCCATTTAAAAGATCACTTCCTAAAATATTTCTTTGATATATTATTCACTGTCCAAAATCGTGAACATAAATCGTTAACCAAATCCAACACTTCTACATATTCAATTTAAAGGATTATCCACTGTCCCAAAATCGTGGATATGCTACCTTTAATAAGTTATACAAATTAACTTATCAAATTTAATCAATCTTGAAATTATAAATCAATGTTTATAAATTCCCATTTATATATTATAAAAACTTCAAGTTATAAAAATTACTTTATTTACAAATTCTATTATATCTTATTTAGTTGCTAAATCTAAATTATAAGTAAATTTAACTATAAGTCTTTTATTTTACAAAATCTATTCATTTTATAACTTCACAATTTATAAATCTATAAATTCCATCACTTATGAAATCCATTTATACTTCATTCTAACACTTATAAGAACTCGTTTTATAATTCCAATATTTTAATTTATAAATATCAATTTTATAAATCTTTTATATAAACCGTTTATAATAATTCAAAAATCCCAATTTAAACCATTTTACAAGTTAATCAACTACTTATTTCAAAAATCACATTTCGGTTATATTTCACAAAAATCATAATTTTTATAACATTAAAATTATAACGTTTATTTATTTAAAATGAATCAATTCCAAAATTTTAATAAAACGTATACTTTCAAAAATCACTTTAAAATCCTTTTAAATTTTGAAAATCATTCCTTTAACATTTTTAAAACTCCAAAATAGGCCCAATGATGCAACAGCACCAAATAATCAATCACGGCATCCAAACATCATATATCATCATATGATAATCAACAAATATCACAATATCTGAAATCAAATAAATACCGGTGAGGAATCCAGTTTCATCCCTCCAACCTGTTTCCCTGCATCCAAAGACATTAGCACAATACCAATTCCGTTCCAATACGGAATATCGCGGTATATGGGATTTATAAAAATATTATCCGCTATTATGCGGCGCAATAAGGTCTCACCGCTATATAATGCGGTAAAATCAACTCCAAGTACATATATAATACCAATTCCAATCAAGATGGAATTATCGCGGTATATGTTTTTAATAAATAACATCTGCTTAATATACGGCATATAGGGTCTATTTAAAACAATAGATAATAATTTATCATTCAATCATACAATCAAGAAATTTTAAATCTAACTATTGAAAATTTAAATCGGAACAATTTCGATTGAGTGAGAAGTTCTCACCTTGGTTCCAATAATAGTTGTAGCGTTTTATTTCGAATAAAATTAAAGTGCGTTTAATTTTAATCAAAATTTTCACTAGCTCCAAACGATTCCAATCCATCTCCATCGCGTAGTGTTCGTCAATATGAACCCACGGCAATTCGTTTCGTCCAAAACGGACCTCGTATGAAAAAGTTACGCTAGTTTAAAGTTTATACGAATTTTATATATAATTAAATTACAATTATCTTTATATTTTCTAACCCTAACTATTCTGGACCGTTAGATTCACATGCCCTAGATCTGAGCCGTCCCCTTTCTTCTCCTTCCTCCAGTAAAAAACGCGACATCAGCCCATAGAAGCCGTCGACTTCATCAATTTATCGAGCCACCATCGACAACCTCTACCACGATCAAGCTCCACCATTTGAAGCGCCTACTCGAGAGCCACCATCGGCCAAAGTGTGTTCGAGCTCGAACCTATATCGCCCTTGAAAAACGTGCCGAGACGTGCGGCCTTCAAGCTCAATTTGCCGAAGATCCAAAGCTCCATTTACGATCACCACCGTTGAGATTAAAGTTCTTGACGTGCTCTACGACTTTCATGTTGAAGGTTTCTCATAAATGTTGTTGGATTTGAAGAAATTGAAGGGAGAAAGAATGAACGTTTCGACCATTGATTTCTGAAGGTGGCAGCTAGGGTTTGTGGTTAGAGTTTTGTGAAAATTGTGATAAATGAGGTCCTTATATAGAAAATTTCCGTGCACTATTCACCCGAAATTTTTCCGAACTCCAAACGAAGCGTGCCGCCTGGCGTTTATAATGTTTTACCCCTATTCCGAATGCAATGGAATATATATCGAAAGCCAATTCGATCAAATTTGAAAGATAAGTTTTTGAATCGACTATTTAAATTCAAAATTCACTCGAATCGATTTCTACGCGTTTTAGCTTGCCCCGGGCAAACCGTAAATCTGATTGACACGAAATTTGAAATCATACATTAATTTAACATTACGGATCCGATGAAACTAGTTTTGTCGAAATCCGAGACTGTTTGAAAAATGGCTATTTTAACTCGTCAATTAAATATTAAAATATTCAATTTTCACAAATTAATTTTATAACTTTATAAATCATTTTTATCCACATTAAACACAATTTCCAGTTATTCCTGAAATCTCACATATTAATTATCGATTTAATTATCCAATTAAATCCAGATATTCGAAAAATAAATTATTCGACTTACAAATTTTACTTGTTAATATTTAAAATCAATTAAAAATACAAATTTCAATTGACATAAACTCTGGGTCGTTACAAAAACACACCTTCCAAAGCAAGGCATGTTTTGGGGGGAAAATATTAACCCGCCTTTTTGGCAAGGCCGTAGACAGGCGGATTTAACCAAATCGACTGCTCATTTGTCGAGACTGGAATATGATTGGTTTGAGCCAGCTGGATGGATAGATGGTCAATCAGGGAGAAGAGCTCATGAATGGGTCGGCTTAATGGTGTGGTTCGGCCTAGGTAATGTGGCTCGGTCTGGAAGTCAGGGGTCGGTCAGTATTACAGTTCGGTCTGGAAGTCATGGGTCGCACGGCATTATGGCTCGGTTTGGAGGCCAGGGGCCGGTCGGCCTTGATGATGTCGTTCGGTCTGGAAGTCATGGGCTGCTCGGCATATGTCATTCGGTCTAGAAGTCATGGGCCGCTCGGCATAGGTCGTTCGGTCTGGAAGTCATGGGCCGCTTGGCATAGGTCGTCGGTCTAGAAGTCATGAGTCGCTCGGCATCGCGGTTCAGCCTGAGTGGTTCGGCATGGTTGGTGGTTCTACAGTTGGAGGTGGCTCGGCAAAGCGGCTCATTGTAATGATGTGGTTCGGCCATGAGAGGTCGTTCGGCCTCGGTGGTATGGTTCGGCTACTTCGAGTCTTGACGCATGTGACTTCGGGACATTACTCGGGTAGCTCGGTGGAGTATCAAGTAGCTCAACATAGTTAGTTCGACAAGTTCCGCATGGTGACGTTGGTCGGCATACTAGAGTATGGAATGGATCGGCATAGGTCGGTTGGCACGACAGTGTGGATCGGTCATATTGAAGGATAATGGCTCGGCTATGGACTTGATGGGCCCTGACTACTCAGAAAGCCCAGTAACTCGGGATTTTCCTATAAATACAGCATGTGGAGTTTCAGAAAAGGGGCTTCTTCTTTTTTCTGCTCTCTGACTTTCTATTTTTCTATAGCTAGGACCACTTAGCCATTTTGTAACTGTAATCGATTATTATAGCAATAAAAAGGAAATTATGGAGTGGAGGTAGGCCGGAGTCAGCCGAACACTATAAAATCTATTATTCTTTACTGCTTTCATTTGAATTTTTACTATTCTTCATATTAATACCCTCTACATACACCCTATCTATGAGTTGTGACTGGTATTTGGTGCTTTCATTTGAATTTGGGTGTTAGTGACCAATTTTGGCGCTAACAATTTATAAAACAGTTATAGATCTTTTTGTATGAAGACCGGTTGTTATCCATTATATATTGTTCCGCTGTGATTGTGAGATTCTGTGTTGTTGTTTCTATTTTCTTCTTCCACCTCTTCTTCTTTTCCCTAACGATCTAGTATTTTTGGCATTCGATTGTTCGACATGTAATACAATGAAAGTATTGATGTCGATTTTTGGAGGTTGAAAATCTCGGTCATCACATTTTAGTTGGAAGGTTTGAATCTAATCATTTCTGTGATGGTGGTTTTAAACCGATTAACAGTCCTTTAATTTAGACTGATCTTGTGAATACCTTGATTTTAGATGAATTTCGTGATGAACCAACAAGAAAGACTAATAATATTATTGCTATTTTTAAAAGAAATTATGATATTAGTTTAAGTTATTGCTATGCGTATATGGGCAAAAAGATGGCTTTGAAGGAAATTTTTGGCAATGAAGAACAATCTTATATTGGTTTGGTATTTGAAAGCAGTTGATAGAAGTAATCCTTATAGTCAAACATCTATGGTTGTTGATGAAAATACCAATCAGTTTGAAAAAGTCTATATATCTTACGAAGATGTATTTATGGATTCTATCGTTGTTGTCCTATGATATTTCTTGATGCCACCTTTTTGAAAGGTAAGAATGATTGTTTAATGATTGCTACTGCAAAAAATGGGAATAAAGGTATGATTTATTCTTTTAATATTTATACGTTAATTTAAAGCGATAATGGTAATTCATTTATTTTAATTATAGGTCGTTTAGTATTTTTATTTATTTCTTTTACATTTTTCCATAAAATTTTGTTTGTTAAGTATATAATGTCATCGCTAAATTTCTATAGTAGTACTGTTAATAATTGCAAAGTGGTAGTTATTAAATTAGTTATCTTTAATGTGATTGTTACATTATAGTTTTATATAATGATAAAAGTATTTATCTTTATGCTATTTTAGATAATAGTAAGGTAATAAGTAATTTAATGGATTATCAATGGATAACATCCATAAAATGTAAGACTTGTAAGCGCCATACCACCAACTAGCATTTAAATATGTATTCTCTGCCTTTTTATTGTGTTGGATGACCAACAGTGAAAGCTTGGGATAGAAACTATGTATATTTGTATACTTGGGTAAATAACAGATCTATGTATATTTGTATGTGTATATTTGTTGGTTCATATGATCATGCCGGTGTTTCGTAATTAACCTAGAAGGAATATAAAAGTAAATATCCATCTTCTACTACATTAGTAGATAGAACAAAAGGATAAACAAATGGATGATTGAGAGTAATCCATATGTTGATAAACAACGAATATGTTACACGTGAAACAAAACACAGTTATCTAAATTGGAAATATGTTTTTTATATATGTATATTATATGTAAATTATAGTTTTAAACATTGAAGTCGATAATAACCGAAAGACATATTTTTGGGTCCAAATTTGATAGTCGGTTATTACTAACTTTGACATGTTTTTGGATCATTTGAAATGTTTGATTGGAGTTGATCGAACTTTGGTCTTTATATCAGATAGACATTGGGATTTGCTTTTAAGTATTCCTAAAAATTTTCCAATGGCTTTCCATTCATACTGTCTATATCGTATGCAAAGTAATGTTGCTAATGTTGTAAAGGGTGGAAAGGGGCCTTGGGTAGCACATTTATTGGAATGTTGTGCCGTAGCTTGTACTCCTTATGAATTTCAAAGAGCTATGACAAAATATAGTCAACTTGGAGGTGAAAAAGCCATTGAGATGAGCCATTTGATCATTGGGCTAATTTATTTTTTCCCAACAATAGCTATGGTGAGAATAAATCAAATGTCACTGAGAGTTTTAACTTCTAAATTATGAAAGAAAGGCATCTTCCTATTGCATGTTGTCTTGACGGAATTTGAATTAAGCTTATGGCTCAGATGTCAAAGCATAGGGAAGAGGCATCTAGTTGGACTACCATACTTTGTCCTAAAATGGAGAATCGTTTATTGAAATTTGAAGAAGAAGGATTTGGGTGGAACATTTCTTGTTCTTTTACTTTTGTTTTTGAAGTACATTCCTCTCTTTCTCACAAAGTTGATCTTGAAAATCGGATATGCACTTGTTACTAATGGAGAATTACTGGTTTTGTTTGTGCATATGCATTGAAGTGCATTACCATGGCCAAACTTAATGTCTATGGTTTTATTGAATATTATTTCACAACTAAGGCTTATTGTGCTTATTACTCGCATGTTATCAATCCTATTCCTAATTTTGATAAAAATGATATTTTTTCTGAAGGGTTTTCTCCTATTCTTCCTCCTAAGGCTATTCGTGGAGCTGGTAGACCTAGAGTTAACAAACTTGATAGGTTGGATGTTTTCGATGAGAAGCGAAATAAGTGTGGAAAGTGTAAGAAGCTAGGTCATAATCGTAGAAGTTGTCCATTGAGTGGTTGAATGTTTTTATAATTTCGATGTCATTTTCTCTTGTTCATTTTTGAAGATAATTAAGTTTTTGCTTTCTATATTGTATTGAGATATTCTTGGATCCTAGAATTTAAAATCTATTATATTGAATTATAATTTTGTTTCTATGTTATTCTTTTACTATTAATATTAGGTTATTCCTGTGTTGTTATGTACTGTTTGACTTGTTGTGTACGGGAATATATGATATTATGTTGATGAAATTGTTTTTTCTGTAAATTGACTAATGTTTTGTCTGAAAATTTAAATTTTATTTTATGGTGAACTTGTTATTATTGTTCATGACAATACTCGAGAACAGTATCTATTTGTCAAATGTCTTCTATAACATTCTGCATATCATTTGTTGTTTCAGAATTGATGGTGTATGCTTGGATAGTTCATATTTTAATATTTTATTGAATTTATAATTTTTATATGGTTGTTTTTATTAAATTTTATTTGTGAGTTTGTAAAATGATAAACTGTATTATCATTTTTATGATTTTACCTGTTAATTGTTATGGTATTAAATGGCCTTGAAAATTTTAGCAATGAGGATAATAGTTTGATAACGCAAGATAGTGGGTACGAATGGAAGCCCCCAAGTGTACAAGCTGCAATAGTTTTAGTGATTCAGACAATATTACTCAGAATAGCTTGGTACCTAAATCTACTTCTACTAATAACCCTGTCAGAAATGCTATGGAGATAGATAATGATTTGTAGGAAAGTTGAAATTCCAGACCACCATTCCTCAACTGAACATTCTCTACAGACTAATGTAAATTTGGAGCAGTTTCAATTAGATAATCACGAGATTAACAAGATACAAAATAACTTAGAACATAACTTTAAGGATAGAGGCAAGCCAATCCAATCAGCGAAAAAGTAAAACACAGATTATTAACTCAGAATCTGAAGTTTTCCAGTGCATTCATATACAAACAACTCAAATTAAAGATTCCAGTAATTTAGAACAAGTTGAATTACAATCTAAAACTCTTATAAATAATGATAATATAGGCATTGAAATATTAACTAAAGGTCAACATGCAGCTGCCACAGAGGAATCTGAAGAACACTCTGCTACTCTAAACTTTGACCACTAGTGCACATCCAAAATGCTACCAGACTAAATATACGCTAAAAAGTAGATCAAATGAAATTCCTTTTGAGTTTAATGCTTCTATAACTCCAGATGTTGTTCAATGCCATTGTTCAATGCCAAGCAGAATATGGATAATTAGATCTGGATCTGATTTTGTTTTGTTTTTTTGAAAATCTAGTGCAATTTTAGTTGCATTAGCATAGTTTAGCAGCCTTGATTATTATAATATGTACCAGATTTATTAATCAGAATTAGACGTGTGTGCAAATTCCCATCTAAGGTGAGAGTGATTTAAAATCTTCAACATCATGCCATAAACAATCGATATAACTCCTGCAGTTAAGCTTGTTATTAAACAAAATCACTGAATTAATGCTAAAAGCAGCAGCATCATGATGCATATTTAATTGTAGTAAGTTTATTCAATCGGTGCTTGTATTAATTTTGGACTTTACACAGCTTGAAACTGACATGGAAAAGAAATTGCTTCAACAAGTGATGAGATTTGGTTATTTAGAAGCATCAATGCAAAATCTTAACCAAATTGACAGCAAGATCTGTCAAAACAACATTTGCAATAACAAAGTTAATAACTATACATGACATCATAACGATAACAAATTACAGAAAAAATATGAGTACAGCAAAATCTAAATCATATCAAAGAATAAATGGTAAAACAAACATATGGAATATAATATAAGTACAGTAGGATCTAAATTATATGAAAGAACAAATTACAGAACAAACATATGAAATATAATATGAGTACAGTAGGATATAATTCATATTCAAGGCAAATACTCATCAACATAACAAATTACAGAACTTGTTTGTGAAAAAAATCAAATTGATTACAAAGTTTACATGTGAAAGGAACCAATTAAATAAACTGTAATCTATAAATGACATAAATTTCAACATACGGTGCAATTTTGTTCTTTTCCTATAGAAAAAAGAGGTTAAAACTAACCAAATATATAATTTTTTCTTTAAATGACGTCAAAAAACTAGTTTAATATTAATACTTGCACTTCATTTTTCAATATGCTTTTTTTTTCTCCCGTGGCTTCTGTTGTGAAGTGCAAAACTTTTCCATGGTCCAACAATATGGTTCATCTGTCATAATGTCGGCTACCATATTTGCTCTTAACTAACCAATATCTTCTTCTGAAACCTTTTCTACCAATGGTAACCCTGCTGCTTTTTTCCTATGTTTACCATGAAAACTTTCCGCAATTATACTTATTGTAAAATATTTAATTAGAAAACGATAAATGGTAAATGATAGATATATATGACCAGAAATTGAGTGTTATGCATTACTAAATATGCTACAGAGATGTTGAAAACTGTCCTTACAGTTATATGCGTTGACGAATAAATAATCATGAGGACAAGTGCATTCAGATTTTTAGTATTATAGAATAGGTTCAACACAGAACCCCTTCGGCCAACACACTAATCTCTACGCAACACAATCCCACAATGCTAGACCATCACATACAAACCACTCACAATAACTATTGCCTTCACAAAACCATTCAACTTCACTGACTTGTATTTCAACCAAGCTTCATCACCTACTTCACATATACTATTTGTACCATCCTTCCACCATTTGCGTCTTCACCGAACATATTCACTACCAAGTGCACTTCACTGCCACTATTCACCTCTATGCCCTCCATCAACATACAAATCGAAACTATACCATCACTACATTGCCATCCCTGCTTGCCACTGCACAAACATAATTCCAACAATATCACTTCACTTATCCACTCAAACCACACTTTTACCACATTTTCATCACAATCCTTCCTTTAGAAAAACTGCTTGCACATTTCTGCCTTCAGGAACACCATTTGAGAACTACTACACAACAATCCACCCATACAACAACTTGCTGTTTCATCTCCTCAACTTCCTTCTTCCCACATTCACCATCATCAACCATAAACAACACTTCAAACAATACAACATCATCCAGTGTAACTGCTTATCATCAGCTACCTCTCACATCCCCCCATCAAATTGTATAAACATACAGTGCAAGCCTACAACCTCCCACATTCAAACAAACTCTTTGCACCAAAAAAAACAGCAGTAACCCCATATACTTGCATATACTTGTCAATCACAATCAAACCCCATTGCCCACCACTTCTTATTCCACTACATCGCCACACTCTACATCTACTTCATCACAGTAACATCCAAAATGCTGCACTTTCATTGCTTTTATCACATTATCAAAATTTATCAATTTTATAGAAATGATAAAAGAATTTATCAATTTTTGAAAACGATAAATGGTATTATCTTTTTGTTACAAATGAATATTGTTGTAATATGTTGACAATGTTGCAACGCTTCTATAAAATGATGAATGATTAAATTTTCTACACTTAAAATGATAATTCTTTTATCTATTTCTGAAAAACGATAAATTCTTTTATCAATTTATAAAAACGATAAATGGTGTTATCTTTTTATCAAAAATGAATATTGCTGTAATATAATAAGTCAATAAAGCTACTTTAATGCTGATATAAAATGGTGAATGTTTAAATTTTCTTTATTTAAATTGGTAGATGCTTTTATAACTTTATGAAAATTTAGCAATTTTACAAAAATGATAAAAGAATTTATCAAAATATGAAAATGTTAAATGGAATTATCTTTTTATTAGAAATGAATATTTTTGTAATATGTTAACAATGTTGTAATGCTTCTGTAAAATGATGTGTAATGACCCAGAATTCCTGTCAATTGAAATTCGTATATTTAATTGATTTTAAATATTCACAAGTAAAATTTGTAAGTCGAATAAATTATATTTCGAATATCTAGATTTAATTGGATAATTAAATCGATAATTTAATATTTGAAATTACAGAAATAATTGGAAATTGGGTTTAATGTGATTAAATTTGATTTGTAAAGTTGTATTAAATGATATTGGAGTTAGAATGATGTTATAGAACTTTTAAAATCGAATTAAAAGTTAATTTGTCGAAATTGAATATTTTAATATTTAATTGACGAGTAAAAATAGTCATTTTTCAAACAGTCTCAATTTTGACGAAACCAGTTTCATCGGATCCGTAATGTTAAATTATTGTAAGATTTCAAATTTCGTGTAAATCGGATTTACGGTTTGTCCAGGGCAAGCTAAAACGCGTAGAAATCGGTTTAAGTGAATTTTAAATTTAAATTAGTCGATTTGAAAACCTATCTTCCAAAAACGATCAAATTGGCTCCCGATATATATTCCATTGCATTCAGAATAGAGGTAAAACATTATAAATGCCATGCGGCACGCTTCGTTTGGAGTCCCAAAAAAATTGGAAATGAATAGTGTTTTGGCAATTTTCTATATAAGGACCTCATTTTCTTTGTTTTGCTCAAACCCTAAGGTTTCAAGCTTCAGCCGGCCCTCATTATATTCAATGGCCGAAAGGCTCCTAACTTCTTTTATTTATCTCTTCCAATTCATCCACTTTTATCAGAAACCATCAACTACAACATTGTAGATCTAAGTGAGATCTACAAATCCATACGGGGATGATCGATTTTCGTTGAGGAAATCAACGGTAAAACGAGTTTGAACGTCGCGCGTTCGAGAGCAGATTTTACAGCCTAGGCTCGATCGAGCTTCAAGGCGCTTGGGGGCGGTGGTGCACTAGAGTGTGGGCTTCGATATGGAAGCGTTCGATAAACGTGAAGTCGATCGTAGTGGTCGTAAAAATTTGATGAACATTGGCGGAAAATGGGTTCGTTGCGTGCATTCGTTACCTGGGGGGAAGAAGATTAAAGTACGGCCCTGATCTGATGAACGAAATCTAATGGCCCAGATGATTTGAAGGTTAAAAATTTGAAAATAAAATTGGAAATAAATTGTATATTAATTTGTGTAAAGTTTAAAAAGCTGTAACTTGTTCATACGAGGTCGAAAAATGACGAAACGACTTGCATTGAAATCATATGGACGAATACTACGTGATGGAGCTGGATTGGGATTGATTGAAGCTAGTGTGAATTTTGGGTAAAATTAAACGCGCGTTTAATTTTATTCGAAATAAAACACAACAACTGTATTGGAAGCAAGGTGAGAACTTCTCCCTCAATCGAATTTGTTTCGATTTAAATTTTAAATAGTTAAATTTAAAATTGCTCGATTGTGTGATTGAATGATGGTTACTATTTGTTGTATTGAAATAGACCCTATACGCCACATATTAAGCGGAGGTTATTTTATTAAACATATATACCGCGATATTCCACCTTCAAGTGGAATTGGTATTATATATGTACTTGGAGTTGATTTCCCGCATTATATAGCGGATGAGACCCTATTACGCCACATAATAGCATATGATATTTTATATAAACCCATGTACCACGATATCCGTCTTGAAATGGGATTGGTATTGTGCCAACATCTATGGGTGCAGGGAAATAGGTTGGAGGGATCCAACTGGATTCCTCAAATAATTGAATTTGTTTTAATGTTGTATGTTAATTATTTATAATTTCTAGGTGATTATCTTTGTGATTGAAATCGTTGAAGGCTAAAATTTAGCCAAATACAATTTTGGTATCGTTGGATAACGGAAATAAATAGAAATTTGATTTTTGAAAATTCAGGATGAAAGTTTATATTAAAATTTATTTTTGAGAATCGAATAAATTTAAAAGAAGGAATTCTAAAATAATAAAGTTTTATTTTTAATCTTTTTGAATAAAATTTCAAAATAGGGGAAAAGCTTTAATAAATGGATTTCGGGTAATATTATTCAAAGGTTGAAGAATTTATTCAAAATACAGATTTTAAAGAGTTTGAAAAATAAAAGAATTGGTTTTCTTTAAAAGGAATTTATTTTTAAAAGGAAATAAAATTTGAAACCCATTTAGGAATTGATTTTTGGTGATTGAATTTAAATCTTTTGAAAATCCGTTTGGAAATTTATTAGGTGTTTTGAAATGAATTTGGAATCAATTTGAAAATTTATTTGGGGTTTAGTAGAAATTGATTTCAATTTGAGATTTGAATGAAATTCACTTGGTGTTTAATTTCTTGGAAAATCAATATGGAATTTGATTTCGTTGTTTTTGAAATCAATTAAAAAATCGAATTGTTGTTGTAAGTGAATATTTGAAATCGATTTGAAAATCATATATCAGTGGATATTTGAAAATTTAAATTCAACATGGAATTTATAAAGGAAAGGGAAATTTGTTTAAAAATAAACATTGATTTATTTTTGAAGTGTGGAAATAAATTTACCGATTTGAAATGTAAATTTAAAGTAAATCGGTAAGGATTTATTTAATTGGTTTAAATGAACCATTTTGAAATGAAAGTGTATTCTCCCTGGAAAGCGGAATCAAATTTCTGAATAACTTCGAAAAATATATACATATATATGTATATAATTCTAGAATTGGTTTTGAAAAGGATACTTTGAAGAAATTAACTTCTTAAATTGTTTTAAATCCTTTAAGTAAAGGTTTATTAATTTGATATAGAAATGATTATTTCTAAGATTTAATCAATAATTGTTTTAGAAAATAGTTATTTAAATAGTTATACTCTATCTACTAATTTTATTTTGAAAATTAGTTTGGACTTAAGTTATATGTAATATTGGTATAATATTTTTATAACTAATATTTTAAGTAAAGTGTTTAAACAAAAATAGTTTTATTTCAAAGTGTTTTCCCGATATAATTTGGATAAGCGATATAAATTATTTTAGAGTATTTGAACTCGGCATATTTGCAGTGAAAATGAATAAATATTTGGAAGTGTTTCCGTGTAAGGAAAATGATTTGAAATTTGTTATCAAAAGTTGTAAAGGTGAAAAGTGATTTGAAATTTGTTTTCAAATGATTGAAGTGTGGAAAAATATATCTTCTAAAGATATTTTTGGGAAATTATTTGGAATCCGGTGATGTTGTGCCTATCTATTGATAGTTAAATAACCGACTATCAATATTTACCTTTAAATAGGTATCGGTTGTGATTTGCTTGAATTTGAATGCTAAACTTATTTTAAAATAAGCGCTCGTTATTTCGTTTAGCCGGGAGAGGACCTTTGGGTCATAAATCCCATTCCGAATAGTGATACGTCGTAATGGATAGCATTTGAAGACCGGTGTTGAAGACCGGATATTATCGAAAACGGAGGGATTACCGTCGAATGTCTCTACATCGGCTGATCTCCTATATAGAGATTTTATCACCCTTTGTGATGGGAAGTCCGGACGTGATTAGTGAATATCCAGATTGCAAGGGCTTCTTGGGAAGTGCCTGCGGTTCCGTTCGATCCCAGAACGGACTTGTAGGGATACGTGTCTGACGTTACAATTTGAGATGTAAAGCTAGTTTCTATCAAATACATTTCTGTTAGTGGCGGAGAATTTATGCTCTTAGCTTAACACCCTTCTCTGAGACGTACGAGCTCAGAGGTTATGTAGTTGATGTTTACTAGTGATGCATTCCTAATTTGGTAATGTGACATACGAAGTGCTACTGATCATTTGTTGATCGAAGCATGGCTTTTGTGAAAAGCATAGCTTTGTGGACGAGACTTCGTCGGACCTAACACCCCGGAATGGTCGAAACAGGAAGAATGCAGCAAGGTTTTAGGGGGTAGCACCCCTTAGGGTATGTTCATTTCCTTCTGGATAGAGGTGGTATCATGGTATGGAGCCCAGATGCTTAATCTATGTTGTTGCTGCAAATTTATTACTTTGTGGTTGTTGGTATTGAGGATCCTGGGATAAAGGTTGTTCATAACCGGGGAATGACATACTCGTGTCAGTAGTCACCTATTTTTGCAGAGGCAACCCGGCCTTGTGTTGGCAGAGATTCGGTTAGGTTCTCTGGGCGTCCCGCCAAAGGCGTTCCCATGTGGCAATAGGAAGTTCCTTAGCCTGACCATTTGTTGGAAAAATCCAAAGAAACAATACAAGCCCTGTACGGTTTTAGTTGTAGAACCTGCTATTTAATATGGTAGCTATAGTAGGTATACTATAATGGTACGTATGCTGGCTAAGATTTATATTATATTTTCGAAAGGTTTTCCACTGTGCACTTATAATAATAATATCAAAGAAAATTTCTTGTATCAGGCATGTTTGACTATCATAAGGAGAAATCTCCTCCAATTCTGCGTTTGCATTGTGTGTGTGGTGGGGGGCCTTATGGTAGTTACATTTTCTAAAAGCATTGCGGATCGATTTTAAAATATTTGTTCGTTTATTTTTTTAAGATAAACTGTTTTAAGTTCTCACACCAGTCCCATGACTGACCTGGAGTTTATTGTTCCCTTCCTAAACTTTGGGTGCCCACCAATTTCCACACGGGCAGTCTAGAGTCAGGTTATCAGGTCATTCTGGAATTCAAGAGATGCTGTGGAGCAGGAGGCGAGCTGGATGGCGAGACCTATCACTTGTATACGATATTATCTTTTCCGCTGTGTATTCAGTTGTGAGGACATCTTTATACAAATGTCTATTGTTGTGTTGTATATTGACTCTGATGATGTAATGTATAAAATATACAGTTCTTTTGATTTAAAGATTTTTCATTTATCTATTATATGTTGTTCCGCTGTGATTGTGAGATTCTGATATTGTTCTGTTGCTTTTCTTTCTTTCTTTCTTCTTCTACCTCTTTTTTTTAACACTAACAATTCGGTTTTCCAGCCTTCGATTGCTCGGCAATTGATACAGTGGACGTATTGATGTCGATTTTCGAAAGTCGAAAATCTTGAATCGTTACATGTGGTATCAGAGCATTTGGTTAAGCGACAACCTTGGCTCTGTTGGGAATTACTCATTAGAGATAGAGTCAATAGTACTCTAGAATGAGTGTGAGTGTAATAATAGATACGAGCACGTATTTGTTAGTGAATATAAAAATGTTTTATATTGTGTTTGCTTATCCGTTGAGTTGTTTGTGAATTCTGGTTGGTATGTGGGACGCCATAATATCGATATGGATTTCTAAACACTTCAACGAGGCAAGTCGACATAGTATCATTTTAAATTGGGTAAATGAAATAATTTTACCTCTATTATATTTTACATATAAAGGAAATAATTTTTCATAAATTATTAAAGTGTATATAAATTGATTGTTTGGTTGTTGAAAATGTAATAAAAAGACTTATAAATGTGAGTTATAAGTAAAAGGAAATTTTTTTGAAAAATTTTAAAGCATTGGATTCGCCACTGTTGCTGGAAAATAATAAGGGTGATGACTGCAGCATCATTAGTATCATTTTCGAGTTTCTGTGTGATGGATTTTCTACCATATTAAATTGGAATGTGAAGTTTTGTTGTGATAAACAAATTTGAAAATTTAAAATCCAAGTTGTAATTGTTGAATATAAGTAATCAAGTTTTGGACTTATAATATGAAATAGTAAAGATTTTACTTTGGTAAAGTTGAAATAAATTTAAGTTGGCATAATAAAACATATGATTTGAAATTTAACTAAACGAAGGTTAAATAAATTGATTTGGATTAAGTAATCTGTCGAAATGGAAATTAAACTGAAGTGATTATATAAAATAACTCTGAAAGTTTAAATAAGTTGTATAACTTGTAAAGTGAGAAAATGTAAGTGAAACCAAAAGATATAATGGTTAAACAATTCTGTTAAGCAAAACGAGATATGAATTTGAATAAGTGATGAAATTTGACTTTAGTAAAAGTTAAATAGAATTTACTTTAGAATCGGAATCTGAATTGGATTTATAAGGGGAAATTTAAGTTATTTTAAACAAATGATGTTTGAAATGGAATATAACTTAAGTAATGTTGAATGAAGTTGATTTTGGAATCGAAGTAAATTAATTAAGTGAAGTGATTAATATGGACTTGAGTTATGTAATGAAATTCAACCTTATTTGTTAAATGAATTAGCAATCGAATTAATAAATGGATTGAATATTAATCAATCGAATGTAAAAGAATTGATATAGAATAATGAATGTAAGTGTTAATTCATTAGAAGCTAATGAAGTTGAATTTTTTTTGAATAATTGAAAGAAAAGTCAATTAGATATTAAACCAATTGGAAATTATAAGTGTTAAACAAATTGAATATAAATTTAATAATTTGGTTATGTTGGTTATGATTTGGTTGTTATATGATTGTTAGTTGATTGTATATAATTCATTAAGTGTTAATGAAATTGAATTGATAAATGGAAAGCTATGTAATTGAATTTGAATTGAAAGTGAACTAATTTGAATTGGTTGTAAGAAATTAAAATTTGTATCGAAACCTTATAAATTGCTTATGGGAATTATTTTGATTGCATTGCTTATGAAAACTATGTGTTTTCTATTGAAAATTAGTGAAATGTAAATGAATTTCCTATATATGTCACTTACATGTTTAAATTGAGTAAGTACAGGTACCGGGGCTGTAGTTGGCTGGATTTGGTTACGCTAAAATGCTAATAAATAACTGCTTTGCTTAAAAATGCTAAAAAGGTACGCCTATGCAATAAAAATAGGAAATATGAACTGTTTTTCTGTTTTCCGACCATGTGGGTCAATGTATATATATTTATACCTATTGTGATATTGCAAAAGCTCCTCCGTACAAAGGAGTCTCTGCCAAAATATTCCGTAAATTTTGGGAGTTAGAAAATTTTTTGAAATTTTTTGTTAACGAAAGGTCAATTTCTAAATTGAAATGAAAATGTAGGAATTGAAATAGAAAAGTGCAACCATCAGATTTTGGAAAAGTTAAGAAATTAAAATGAATTTGAAATCGAGTTGGAACGGTTTGTTTTTGAAAAAAAAAAGTTAATGGATTTCAAGACTTTTTCTGACTTGGAAATTTCGAGGACGAAATTCTTTAAAGGGGGGAAGATTGTAACGACCCAGAATTTCTGTCATTTGAAATTCGTATATTTAATTGATTTTAAATATTAACAAGTAAAATTTGTAAGTCGAATAAATTATATTTCTAATATCTAGATTTAATTGGATAATTAAATCGATAATTTAATATTTAAATTACATAAATAATTGGAAATTGGGTTTAATGTGATTAAAATTGATTTGTAAAGTTGTATTAAATCATATTGGAGTTAGAATGATGTTATAGAACTTTTAAAATCGAATTAAAAGTTAATTTGTCGAAATTGAATATTTTAATATTTAATTGGCAAGTAAAATAGTCATTTTTCAAGTAGTCTTGAATTTTTACGAAACTAGTTTCATCAGATCCGTAATGTTAAATTATTATAAGATTTCAAATTTCGTGTCAATCAGATTTACGGTTTGTTCGGGGCAAGCTAAAACGCGTAGAAATCAGTTTAAGTGAATTTTAAATTTAAATTAGTCGATTTGAAAACCTATCTTCCAAATACGATCGAATTGGCTCCCGATATATATTCCATTGCATTCGGAATAGGGGTAAAACATTATAAACACCAGGCGGCACGCTTCGTTTGGAGTCCGAAAAAAATTGGAAATGAATAGTGTTTTGGCAATTTTCTATATAAGGACCTCATTTTCTTTGTTTTGCTCAAACCCTAGGGTTTCAAGCTTCAATCAGCCCTCATTATATTCAATGGCCGAAAGGCTCCTAACTTCTTCCATTTATCGCTTCCAATCCATCCACTTTTATCAGAAACCATCAACTACAACATTGTAGATCTAAGTGAGATCTACAAATCCATACGGGGATGATCGATTTTCGTTGAGGAAATCAACGGTAAAACGAGTTTGAAAGTCACGCTTTCGAGAGCCGATTTTACAGCCTAGGCTCGACCGAGCTTCGAGGCGCTTGGGGCGGTCGTGCACTAGAGTGTGGGCTTCGATATGGCAGCGTTCGATCAACGTGAAGTCGATCGTAGTGGTCGTAAAAATTTGATGAACATCGGCGACAAATGGGTTTGTTGCGTGCATTCGTTAGCTGGGGGGAAGAAGATTAAAGCATGGCCTTGATCTGATGAACGAAATCTAACGGCCCAGATGATTTGAAGGTAAAAAATTTGAAAATAAAATTGGAAATAAATTGTATATTAATTTTTGTAAACTTTAAAAAGCTGTAACTTGTTCAGACGAGGTCAAAAAATGACGTAACAACTTGCGTTGGAATCGTATGGACGAATGCTAAGCGATGGAGCAGGATTGGGATTGATTGGAGCTAGTGTGAATTTTGGATAAAATTAAACGCGCGTTTAATTTTATTCAAAATAAAACACTGCAACTGTATTGGAAGCAAGGTGAGAACTTCTCACTCAATCGAATTTGTTTCGATTTAAATTTTAAATAGTTAAATTTAAAATTGCTTGATTGTGTGATTGAATGATGGTTGCTATTTGTTGTATTGAAATAGACCCTATACGCCGCATATTAAGCGGATGTTATTTTATTAAACACATATACCGTGATATTCCACCTTGAAGTGGAATTGGTATTATATATGTACTTGGAGTTGATTTCCCGCATTATATAGCGGATGAGACCCTATTACGCCACATAATAGCGTATGATATTTTATATAAACCCATGTACCGCGATATCCTGTCTTGAAACGGGATTGGTATTGTGCTAACATCTGTGGATGCAGGGAAACAGGTTGGAGGGATCCAACTGGATTCCTCAAATAGTTGAATTTGTTTCAATGTTGTGCGTTGATTATTTATAATCTCTAGGCGATTATCTTTGTGATTGAAATCTTGAATGCTAAAATTTAGCCGAATATAATTTTGGTATCGTTGGATACCGTAAATAAATAAAAATTTGATTTTTGAATATTCAGCTTGAAAGTTTATATTAAAATTTATTTTTGAGAATTGGATAAATTTAAAAGAAGGAATTATAAAATAATAAAGTTTTATTTTTAATCTTATTGAATAAAAATTCAAAATAGGGGAAAAGCTTTAATAAATGGATTTCGGGTAATATTATTCAAAGGTTGAAGAATTTATTCAAAATACGGATTTTAAAGAGTTTGAAAAATAAAAGAATTGGTTTTCTTTAAAAGGAATTTATTTTTAAAAGGAAATAAAATTTGAAATCCATTTGGGAATTGATTTTTGGCGATTGAATTTAAATCTTTTGAAAATCCATTTGGAAATTTATTAGGTGTTTTGAAATGAATTTGGAATCAATTTGAAAATTTATTTGGGGTTTAGTAGAAATTGATTTCAATTTGAGATTTGAATGAAATTCACTTGGTGTTTAATTGCTTGAAAAATCAATATGGAATTTGATTTGGTTGCTTTTGAAATCAATCTAAAAATTGAATTGTTGTTGTAAGTGAATATTTGAAATCGATTTGAAAATCATATATCAGTGGATATTTGGAAATTTAAATTCAACATGGAATTTATAAAGGAAAGGGAAATTTGTTTAAAAATAAACATTGATTTATTTTTGAAGTGTGAAAATAAATTTACGGATTTGAAATGTAAATTTAAAGTAAATCGGTAAGGATTTATTTAATTGATTTAAATGAACCATTTTGAAATGAAAGTGTATTCTCCCTGGAAAGCGGAATAAAATTTCTGAATAACTTTGAAAAATATATACATATATATGTATATAATTCTAGAATTGGTTTTGAAAAGGATACTTTGGAGAAATTAACTTCTTAAATTGTTTTAAATCCGTTAAGTAAAGATTTATTAATTTGATATAGAAATGATTATTTCTAAGATTTAATCAATAATTGTTTTAGAAAATAGTTATTTAAATAGTTATACTCTATCTACTAATTTTATTTTGAAAATTAGTTTGGACTTAAGTTATATGTAATATTGGTATAATATTTTTATAATTAATATTTTATGTAAAGTGTTTAAAGAAAAATAGTTTTATTTCAAAGTCTTTTCCCAATATAATTTGGATAAGCGTTATAAATTATTTTAAAGTATTTGAACTCGGCAGATTTTCAGTGAAAATGAATAAATATTTGGAAGTGTTTCCGCGTAAGGAAAATCATTTGAAATTTGTTACCAAAAGTTGTAAAGGTGAAAAGTGATTTGAAATTTGTTTTCAAATGGTTGAAGCGTGGAAAAATATATCTTGTAAAGATATTTCTGAAAAATAAATAATTTGGGAAATTATTTGGAATTTGGTGATGTTGTGCATATCTATTGATAGTTAAATAACTGACTATCAATATTTACCTTTTAATGGGTATTTGTTGTGATTTGCTTGAATTTGAATACTGCACTTATTTTAAAATAAGCGCTCATTATTCCGTTTAGCCGAAAGAGGACCTTTGGGTCATAAATCCCATTCCGAATAGTGATACGTCGTAATGGATAACATTTGAAGACCGGTGTTGAAGACCGGATATTTTCGAAAACGGAAGGATTACCGTCAAATATTTCTGCATCGGCCGATCTCCTATATAGAGATTTTATCACCCTTTGTGATGGGAAGTCCGGACGTGATTAGTGAATATCCGGATTGCAAGGGCTTCTTTGGAAGTGCCTTCGGTTCTGATCGATCCCGGAACGGACTTGTAGGGATATGCGTCTGACGTTACAATTTGAGATGTAAAGCTGGTTTCTATAAAAACATTTCTGTTAGTGGTGGAGAATTTATTCTCTTAGCTTAACACCCTTCTCTGAGACGTACGAGCTCAGAGGTTATGTAGTTGATGGTTAATAGTGATACATTCCCAATTTGGTAATGTGACATACGAAGTGCTGCTGATCATTTGTTGATCGAAGCATGGCTTTTGTGAAAAGCATAGCTTTGTGGACGAGACTTCGTCGGACCTCACACCCCGGAATGGTCGAAACAGGAAGAATGCAGCAAGGTTTTAGGGGGTAGCGCCCCTTAGGGTATGTTCATTTCCTTTTGGATAGAGGTGGTACCATGGTATGGAGCCCAGAAACTTAACCTATGTTGTTGCTGCAAATTTATTTCTTTGTGGTTGTTGGTATTGAGGATCCTCGGATAAAGGTTGTTTACAACCGGGGGATGACATACTCATGTCAGTAGTTACCTATTTTTGCAGAGGTAACCCGGCCTTGTGTTGGCAGAGATTCGGTTAGGTTCTCGGGGCATCCCGCCAGAGGCGTTCCCATGTGGCAACAGGAAGTTCCTTAGCCTGACCATTTGTTGGAAAAATCCAAAGAAATAATACGAGCCTTGCACGGTTTTAGTTGTAGAACCTGCCATTTAATACGGTAGCTATAGTAGGCATACTATAATGGTACGTATGCTGGCTAAGATTTATATTGTACTTTCGAAAGGTTTTCCACTGTGCACTTATAATAATAATATCAAAGAAAATTTCTCATATCAAGCACGTTTGACTATCATAAGGAGAAATCACCTCCAATTCTGCGTTTGCATTGCGTGTGTGGCGGGAGGCCTTATGGTAGTTGCATTTTCTAAAAGCATTGCGGATCAATTTTTTTAATTTTTTTTTAAGATAAACTGTTTTAAGTTCTCACACCAGTCCCATGACTGACCTGGAGTTTATTGTTCCCTTCCTAAACTCTGGGTGCCCACCAATTTCCACACGGACAATCTAGAGTTAGGTTATCAGGTCATTCTGGAATTCAGGAGATGCTGTGGAGTAGGTGGCGAGCTAGATGGCGAGACGTATCACTTGTATATGATATTATCTTTTCCGCTGTGTATTCAGTTGTGAGGACTGGTTTATATAAATGTCTATTATTGTGTTGTATATTGACTCTGATGATGTAATGTATAAAATGTACAGTTCTTTTGATTTAAAGATTTTTCATTTATCTACTATATGTTGTTCCGCTGCGATTGTGAGATTATGATATTGTTCTGTTGCTTTTCTTTCTTTCTTTCTTCTTCTACCTCTTCTTCTTTAACCCTAACAATTCGGTTTTCTGGCCTTCGATTTCTCGGCAATTGATATAGTGGATGTATTAATGTCGATTTTTGGAAGTCAAAAGTCTCGAATCGTTACATGATGGATGATTAAATTTTCTATATTTAAAATGATAAATCTTTTTACAATTTCTGATAAACGATAAATTGTTTTATCAATTTCTAAAAAATGATAAATGGTGTTATCTTTTTATCAAAAATGAATATTACGGTAATATAATAAGTCAATAAGGCTGCTTTAATGCTTATACAAAATGACGAATGTTTAAATTTTCTATATTTATGTTTTTAGATGCTTTTATCACTTTATGAAAATTTAACAATTTTTGAAAATGATAAATGGTATTATCTTTTTATTACAAATGAATATTGTTTTAATATGTTAACAATGTTGTAATACTTCTATAAAATGATGAATGATTAAGTTTCCTACACTTGAAATTATAATTCTTTTATCAATTTCTGATAAACGATAAATTCTTTTATCAATTTCTGAAAAATAATAAATGGTGTTATCTTTTTATCAAAAATGAATATGTTATAATATAATAAGTCAATAAGGCAGCTTTAATGCTTATATAAAATGATGAATGTTTAAATTTTCTATATTTAAGTTTTTATACTCTTTTATCACTTTATGAAAATTTAGCAATTTTATAAAAATGATAAAAGAATTTATCAATTTGTAAAAACGATAAATGGTATTATCTTTTTATTACAAATGAATATTGTTGTAATATGTTAACAATATTGTAATGCTTCTATAAAATGATGAATGATTATATTTTCTATACTTAAAATGATAATTCTTTTATCAATTTCTGAAAAACGAAAAATTCTTTAACAATTTCTAAAAAACGATAAATGGTGTTATCTTTTTATCAAAAATGAATATTGCTGTAATGTAATAAGTCAATAAGGAAGCTTTAATGCTTATACAAAATGATGAACGTTTAAATTTTCTATATTTAATTTTTTAGATGCTTTTATCACTTTATGAAAATTTAGCAATTTTATAAAAATGATAAAAGAATTTATCAATTTCTGAAAATGATAAATGTTATTATCTTTTTATTACAAATGAATATTGTTGCAATATGTCAACAATGTTGTAATGCTTCTATAAAATGACGAATGATTAAATTTTCTATACTTAAAATGATACTTCTTTTAGCAATTTCTGAAAAACGATTAATTCTTTTATCAATTTTTGAAAAACGATAAATGATGTTATCTTTTTATCAAATATAAATACTACTGTAATATAAGTCAATAATGCTGCTTTAAAGCTTATATAAAATGACGAATGTTTAAATTTTCTGTATTTAAGTTGATAGATGCTTTTGTCACTTCATGAAAATTTAGCAATTTTATAAAAATGGTAAAAGAATTTATCAATTTCTGAAAACGATAAATGGTATTATCTTTTTATTTCAAATGAATATTGGTGCAATATTTTAACAATGTTGTAATGCTTCTATAAAATGACTTCTTCTATAAATGCTTACATTCTAGATGGACATGTTTTCACTTTCGCTCCGCCGATGCAGATCTATTACAATGCAATTCAAACTTTTCTACCAGTCTCATTTTACAGCACTATTTACGGTATTTTTTTCCAATGTATTATTCGTTATTTCTAGCAACCAAGATATACGTCTGTATGCGACAAAGTCATAAAACCTTAGCACTCACGTCGTACAAGTTTTTGCCAAGGTAGTATCTTCTTCTTCTAGACATCTTCTAACTAATAAGTGTGGTCTTATTTTCTAAATCTACTATATTTTATGGTTTTAAAATAGCTTGATTACCCAAATACATATGGTTGTTTGTCGTCCTGATTAGCTTATCTATAGTATAATTTTTTATCTATCAAGTTAGTGATTTCAAAGTTGCTTTATTTTCTCATGTTAATTTCTTGATACTTTTTCCAACAGTTATAAATAGATAAGGCAGGGAAACAAATGGATGTGGAGGATTTGACATTTGAGTTAAATTAAATCAGGTAACAGTAATTCAAATTGTTTATTAATATGACGTATTTATTATTAAACATACTACAGATGTTTAATGTTTCTCTGTTTTAACAACCGATGGTGTGATTGCAGTACAAGCATCTGTATTAGAGAACTTTACCTCTATCCAACTCTTCGGTCTATTTTCTGCTCTACGTAGTAGGATGTATCATATGGTTTACATGCATCAAATTTGAACTTGGCTCTATCCGACTTTTAATGGATAATTAATCGTAAGCATTGACAATAGTTAAATAAGTAGTCCAGAATACTATGTGGTATATTATTTGACAAGTAGTTATACTATTATTTTGGATCACAGTTTAGTGGGCACAAACATATGATTTAAAAATAATTACCCGTTTTCTTGCTGAGCACAAGTTCACAACATAAGGGTACTTTAATTTTCCAAATTTGTGTTGCTTTCATGGCATTTGAGCTCCTTGATGATCTTGTTGACAATTATTTTCTGTGTAGAACAATGAGATTAAAAAACATAAAAATAAATATAAAGTAATTTTGGATTTTATGCAAATTTTGACGAAATACAAAATTTCATACCATCGCCAAGGCAGCCCTCTTATGCCTACTGCTGAAATTTATATTTCTTGTTTTACCACACAGTGAGTTATAAAGAATCCGACATGATGTTTCTTTGTCAAGTTCCAAAAACGTCCAATGTGCTTCATCATGTACTGGAAATAGTATAGTACATCACAAAGGATTTGATGGAGCCTTTCTTATTGCTGGTATGAACATTTATTTTTTACATTCTCAATGTTATCGGATGCACTTTTCTATGAAGAGAAACAAATATTGTAAATTATATTTTATTAACGATGGATAACATTTATTTATATAAAATTGGTCTTACTGTCATTGTTGTGTTAATGTATGTTACGCTAGAACTGCTATCGTACATCTTCGCTCTTCTTAACCAATATCAATCGATAATCTATACAAAAAATCAGTTATATAGGTTTTATTAAAAATAGTTTAATAAGAATATAAGTTTTTATTTTACATTTGGACTGACCTGCCCACTATTGAATCCACCAAAAAGCATTTCTTCTATCATACTTTTTGTATATGACAATCATATTTTCATCATCCAAATTATAAGCTTCTTCGCTGAAAATTTCGATAACAATGTTTATTTCAATTATTTTATACAAATATATAAATAGTAAAAGAAATATTTATAATTTCACTTACTTAATGTCTCCGATCACTTTGAAGAAATCTGTTATCATCTTCGCTTCGTTGTGCGGCAAATACTTCAATGGTGGACAGTTTTCTATGTTTCTACTCTTCCTCTTTAGCCGCTCTTCCTTTTTTACTATGTTGTACTTTTCCACATATATTACTTTGTTCTTTTCTTCATAAATATAATTTGGATCTTTTTTTGCCATCCATACCTTTTGTTTTATTCCTCTTTACATAGAACTTGGTTCTATTTGTGTTCTTTTTTCTTCTTTTTACCTTTTTCCTTAACTTTCACTTCAATTTTTTTTAGTTCTGTTTCCATCTCTTTTTTTATTTTCATTTGCTTTTTCATCTTCCTTCACTTCATGTTTATCTTCATTATGAACCCTGCCATGATTTTTGTCTAGCTTCTTTTCCATTTTAGGTGTTTTAAAATCTTGAGATTCAAATAATTTGAAAGATGGAAACTCCAATAAACTATTTGCGTGCCCAGTAAATACATGTTTTCTTTTGCTTTCACTTGCTTCATCTACAGCTTCTTCCCTCACAGTACATTCTTCGCTCAACTCTTTCAATTTAGCTTCAAATTTTTTTCTCCAATTATGTTCTTCTTCCAATTCCTTTTCTTTTAAAGAAGTGTTTTTTCCAGCTCCATAATCTTTTGTTTTAGACTTTCTATTTCCTTTTCTTTGGCTTCATTTCGCATCAATAAAATTTCCTTTTCTTTTCTCTTTTCTCATTTTCTTTTTCTATTTTCCCTCTTTTTTGAGTTGTTATCCTCCTCCACTTATTTTTCAACAAGTTCTATCATTTCGGTTAGTAGTTTCTTCTCATTTTCTGATATTTTTTTGAACCTTTTCGCAATCTGTCAAAAGATGTTAAAAGAGTCAAAAGATGTTAAATTAATAGAAAAATGCATAAATAATAAGAGACAAGAAGACGAAAAATGTTAAAAGAGTGATTCATTGGAAACTAACAATGAGTCTAGTCGGATTCAACAACAAAACATCAATTCTCATTCATCAATTGTAGCCTGATTTGCATTGGCAATAAGCCTATAGTCATGTATCTCAACTAAAGAAGTTGCATCTCAAGCTTCTATTTAGACCAATGACATTTGCTAACCATCATTTTTCCTCAAAGAATTTCCTACAAAAATCAAACTACATAAACCAAGTATAAATGAACAGAACCACAAAATGTGAAGGGAAACTAATTAAATAGCAGAAGCGAAATGCGTACATTCACTAAATGTCACTCAAACAAGCCTAGACACCAAACTACAGCCGTAACTCAAAGCGGATGCATATTTTCGAAAAAGAATTACATTTATGTAACATATAAAATTTATGGATTAAACCAAAAGAATTTTATTATATCTAAAGGCAAAAAAAACAAATGAATCGGGTAATTCCAAAAAATGATTTTATATGATATCAATATGGGTATGTCTAAGATTTTACTTGCATAGACTTTTACAAGCAGAGAATATAATTTCATTTTTTTAGTTGGTTGAATACATTACATGGCCATTGAGTGGCTACAAGCATATAGTATGGTGGAGCATAGACAAAAAGTATTATATGCTTTATGAACCATGTATTTTTCTAAATAAGTAAAAAATCTGTTAAGCATCATCTTCACTTGATGATCTTATTTATAACAAAAACAATAGCATACTTAAAGTTAATTGGTCTGCAAGTCTAAATGTTCCAATAAAAAGTGGTCGGTTTTCCCACCATTTCATGGCTTCTGCAGCTTAAATGGACAGATGCTTTCGCTTTCAGGAACCTATAAAGTGTAACCACACTTCTACGCTTTCAGGAACCTATAAAGTGTAACCACACTTCTATTCACGTCCACCATCTGTAATAAGTTAATAGAAAACGATGGCTATTTTTAGTAATATTTACTGGAAGAAGACTGCACTGTAGAACAAGTAGACAGATAACAACATACACATCTAGAAAAGACCGTACAACAACTAGACAACTAACAATTAAACTACACTGCATACAATTGGACAATTAATAATTAGGTAAACAGAATAATGAGAAATCTAATTTGAACACTTTCACCTATATATAAGTCTGTACTATTAAAATTGAAAATGATAAAATGAATTATCTTTCTTAATATTATTTCACTTGTTTGACTAAAGTAAAATTATTATTATACCTTTTTTCCCTGAGCCATATCAAGTGACACATTTTTGAGCTTTAACAAATTCCATTTCAATATCCTTGGACTTGCCATTTGAAAACCTTTTTCTTCTTCTATGATTTTTGTCTTTTCACACATTCAGTGCTGTAGAATAAAAATTACAATGTTACTTTTTGTCATATTATTTTCTTTTTGCTACATAATTATCTTATAATAAGAATTACCATATACCCGTAAAATCATAGAACAGCCTGGCATACTTCTTGGATCTTCTGCAAACTTTTCAACATTTTTTGGAACATGACTATATATCGCTTTCGGCTAAGAAATTGAATTCAGAGTTTTCAAATTTAATAGTTTTGAAATAAAACCCCATTGCAAATATGTATGATTATTTGAAAACAAAAATGTTATAATGATCAACAAAATTAGCAATTTCACCAAGCCCACACCTTCGTTTCCCCTATCAATCATAATCTTCAATCTCTTCCCCACTGTTTTTTTGTTAATTCTCCCCCCTCTCAAAATTTCTATCCAAAAAATCAAAAAATTCCTCAGGCAAGTTATCTCTGCTTGTTATTCCAATAGGGAATATATCCTTACCCACTAATGGAATTTCCAAAATCAAGCTAACATCTTCTTTTGTTAGTTTCAACAATGAATCTCCTATTCTAAAAGCTTTCTCATTTTTATCATAAGATGTTATAACTTCATCTAAACTCTTTGCACTTTTTCGAAAATCTTTCCTTTCTATTTTTTCTTTTAAAAAGATTCCAAATTTTTTTTGAACGGGGTTTTGCTCATGTATGAAATAACATAAGCTGATAATAATTTTTTTATTTTGCTCATCACTTTGAAAAGTGCATCTAAATTGCACCTATACTCTTAGAATCCCACCACTTTTTTTGCTGACGTCAGATGATTATAGGATCAAATGTGCTCTTTGAAGTATAGGTGGATTGTTGGAGGCATGAAAAGGAATAAAAAGAAGAATGCTTGTAAAACAGATGAGGTATGGCAACAGTTTTTAGCCCACTGGGAGAGGATGTAAAGGAGCTTTCTCAAAAGAACTTAATCGCTCGCAAAAGCAATCCAAGGCCACATAAATGTGGTTCTAAATCAGTGGCACAATGGATGAATGATATGGTGATTGTTTAAGTTATTTAATAATACTAGTATTTTTATTTTTCAGAAAAAAGAACAGGGTCGAACACCGACATACATACAGGTGTACATTCGAACACAAAACAGACGGTTCTGTAGATAGAGAATGGATTCATGATTATTCGAAACAGTTTGTTGTATGTTATCAACAAAAATTTTGAATTTTAATTTACAAATGTCAAACTATGTATGTGTACAATACCTAACTCTTAACATAAATTATAGGCCAAATACAATGAGCGAGTTACTCAAATGGCCGAGAATAAGGGTCGGGAGCTCTTTCACGATGAGCTAAACCTTCTGTACATGATGCTTATTAGAGAAGGCGAGACATCTGCTTCATCAAGAAATACACAGAGACCTGGTACTGCCAATATTCTTGGGGTAATTACTCAAAAATTAATAACGCACTTTTATTATTTTGCACTTTTTATAGTTTTTAGGGACAAGATTGGTCTTTTTTGATTTTGCGCCAACCTTGGAGAATTTATTGCTTAGTTTTAGTGAATACCTTTGAAATGAAACTTTGACTGCAACGAGCTTATTGCAAACTACAACTTTAGAAACCTTTTCTTTTTTTTGTTGAGAAAACACTACTGTTTAAGTTGACTACATCCAATTATATTTGTTCATTGCCTACTTCCCACTAACTGAAATTCGTTTACTTCATGGAACAACTTATGCACCATAAAGCTGAGATCATCTTCTATTTCAATTTGTCATATAAACATTTTCTTTTATCGTTGCCCATGTTATTTATTGCTAAGATGTAGAAAAAGTTCTAATCAAATAAGAACCATTTCTCACTTGGTGGATAACTCAATTTAATCGCCCGCTGTTTGTTTCTTTTAAAATTTAACCATTTATGCTTGCAAGAAACTGTGCTGAATTTTTCTCTGACATTCATGGAATCTCGTATTTTACAATTTTTCTCTAGCATCCACTTGTGTAGGTAGATTTGCTAAGCAGGGTTTATATGAAGGTGAACATTTATTGGTTGGAGTCAAATAAACTGGCTGAGCCAATACATTTTGGTTACGTCAGTAAGTTGATTTTATTTTATGGTTTTTATTATGTAAGATAAATTTATTTCAACTTTCATTAATGTGCACGGATTTATACCAATACACATGTTTGATACATTTCTTACAACATTATTTCAACTTCATTTTTCGAAGGAAATACAAATGTAAGGAGTGGCTACAAATTGATAGCAAATACGAAATAAGATCAGATATATCTCCATGACGTTCTTTGGACTCAATTTCTTGTCAGAAATTTTTACTGTTCGATCTTTCATGATTAATGATGAACAATTCAAGTAATAGCCTAAGGATCACTAATACCGAATATTTCACAAACAAAGCTTAATATGATTTTTTGTTTTGTTTAAGATGACGTACCTTGATTGACAGCGGAAAATGTAATGGCTGTCATCTTCTTCTTTTGACTTCTAATAATTACTCTTCTTCTCAGAATTCGGTTTCTCTCTCTAACCCTATTTCTTTATATGTTTCTTGATGGAGAAGAATACATCTATATACCAGGAGAGAGGGGACCCAATCCTTTATATAACATTTAACTCTAAATCTAGTACGTCCATCATATACCAATTCAACGCTTAAGATTAATCACAGACGTAATGTTCTAATTATAAAACGGTTAATTTATGACTTAATTAATCGGGTCACATTAAGATTAGAAACTGCATAACGTTAAAGGTAAATGAAACGTTCTATTTATGACCTAATAATAGGGTCATATTAAGATTAGAAACTGCATAACATTAAAAGTAAATGAAACGATTGCAGTTTCTAATAGCAGTTTTCTAACATTCTCCCACTTGACCCGATTACTCATAATATCAAGTGTTGAACATCATACTATGATAAATTGCTGAGAGTTATGGCGGTTGTGCATTATTAATTCAATGCATTCCCTTCCATATACTACAATACCAGCAATCCATCATTTTATACTCATAATTTATATAAAACAGCATAATGGTCCACATAATGTCTTATGTCATAATGATTAAACATAATATCTTTATAAGACTCTTTCTTGTTTAAAATTACATAAAATACGTACTAGCACATTAAAACAAGAGACACATAATTGTATATCAGAAACACACAAAGGAGCTCAGAATGTCACACATCAATTATTATTAATACAACCAAGACCCATTCTTTGAACATGTTCCTTAAATTGTCTTGGCTGTAACCCTTTCGTCAAAGGTTCTGCAGTCATAAGTACTGTCCTGATGTGCATGATTGACACTATTTGTTTCTGAACCTCATCTTTCACAACAAGATACTTCAGTTTCATATGTTTGGCACCTTTAGAGTACTTGTCGTTTTTTGAGAAAAACACTGCTGTAGAGTTATCATAATAAATTTTCAGCAGCTTGCTAATGGTGTCGACAATGAAATAAAGTTTCGCAACCATAATGCATGAATTGTGGCTTCATAACATGCCACAAATTCTGCCTCCATATTAGATCAAGCAACGATAGTTTGTTTCGCACTTTTCCATGATATGCCTCCTTGAGCAAACATAAACAAGTAACCAAAAGTCGATTCTCTAGTATCGATGCATCCAGCAAAATCTGAATCGCTATATCCAATCACCTCTAATTCATTAGATCTACTATACATGAGCATGTAACCTTTCAAGCCTTGTAAGTACCTTAACACATTCTTTGCAGCTTGCCAATGTTCCCTTCCTAGATTACTTTGATACCTCCCTTACATACCGACCGCAAAACTGATATCCGGTCTAGTACAGGTTTGAACATACATTAGGCTACCAACTACAGATGCATATGGAATTGATTCCATTTCCTTTCGTTTAACATCATTCTTAGGACATTGCATGAGATTGAATTTATCACCTTTCTATGCAATAACTTTCCTAGGTGAACACTTACTCATTCTAAATCTCTCTAGAATCCTTTCGATGTATCCTTTCTGAGACAATCCCAATATTCCTTGTGATCGATCACGAAATATTTCTATTTCAATCACATAGGATGCCTCTCCCATATCTTTCGTTTCAAAGTTCGTTGAGAGAAATTCCTTAGTCTCATGCAATATGATTAAATTATTTGCAGTAAGCAAGATGTCATCAACATAAAGGACTAGATAAATAAACTTGCTCTCACTGATCTTTTGGTATGAACGGTGATCAACCGTATTTTCTTTAAAACCAAAAGATGTAATAATGGTATTGAACTTTATATACCATTGTCGGGATGCTTGTTTAAGCCCATATATTGACTTCTTAAGTTTACACACCAATTGTTCTTTAGCTTTTATAGATAAACCCTCAGGTTGATCCATATAAACATCCTCATCAAGATCTCCATTCAGAAAGGCTGTTTTCACATCCATTTGATGCAATTCCAAATAATAATGTGCTACTAATGCCATTATTATTATTCTTAGTCAGTCCTTTTTTGAAACAGGAGAAAATGTCTCCTTGTAATCAACACCATCTTTCTGAGTGTAACCCTTAGCAACAAGTCTAGGTTTATACCGTTCGACATTACCACTAGAGTCGTGTTTGGTTTTAAAAACCCATTTGTATCCGAGTCTTTTACAGCCATGTGGTAACTCAACGAGATCCCAAACTTCATTCTGTTGCATGGATTTTAGTTCTTCTTTCATGGCATTAATCCATTTCTTTGACTCTTTGTTTTCTACAGCATATGAAAACAAAACTGGGTCCTTATTGATTCCTATATCATAGTCTGATTCTTGCATAGAAACCATATAATCATTAGAAATAGCTGACCTACGATCTCTTTGAGAACTTCTTAATGCTACTTGTTGTGGTTCATGCATATCAGCATTATGTAGGTCATTTCCTTCAGGAAGTACTTCCTCATTTATATGTTGTTCATCATCATGCTGTTCTCCAACAGCTGGAACAACATTTGGAGTAATAGTAGATGGAGGAACTATTCTAGGCAATGTAACATTTATCCTCGTTTCCTTTATTTCCACTATTTCTCCTCTAGTACTCCCACTGACTTCACCAATCTCAATGAATCTTGCATTACCAGTTTCTATAATTCTTGGACTATGATTAGGACAATAAAACACATATCCTTTAGAATTTTCAGAGTAACCTAAAAAATACCCACTAATCGTTCGAGAATCTAATTTCTTTTCATGTGGATTATAGATTCTCGTTTCTACTGGACAACCCCAAACATGTAGGTGTCTTAAGCTAGGTATCCTATTAGCCCATAATTCAAAAGGAGTCATTTGAACAGCTTTACTAGGAACCCTATTCAACAAATAATTAGCGGTTTTGAGAGCATACGACCACAAATTCTTAGGTAGTGTAGAATCTGACATCATACTCCTAATCATATCTATTAACGTCCTATTGCGCCTTTCTGCTACACCATTTTGCTGTGGTGTACCTGGCATTGTGTATTGCGCACATATGCCATGACTTTCGAGGAATTTTGCAAATGGACCTGAACACTGGCCTGATTCATTATATTTGCCATAATATTCACCACCTCTATCAGACCTTATGATTTTCACATTTTTATCTAATTGCCTCTCAACTTCCTTTACAAACATCTCAAGGACATTCACAGATTGAGATTTTTCATGAAGCAAATAGACATAACCATAGCGGAAAAAATCGTCAATAAAAGTGATGAAATACTTTTCTCCATTATGGGCTGGAGTGTCCATAGGTCCGCAAATATCAATGTGTATTATTTCAAGAAGTTGGCTGCTTCTAGTGGCTCCTTTCTTATTATGTTTGGTTTGTTTATCTTTAATACAATCCATACATATTTTAGATCACTAAAGTTCAAATTTGACAAAATTTCATTACTTACTAATCTCATCATTCTTTCTTTGGATATGTGACCTAGTCTTTTATGACATAAGAAAGCAGAATTTTCATTCAACATGCTACGTTTGCATCCAACATTATTTAGTACATTCAGTAAGGAATTCGCATAAGTGTCATTCAGTTTCAATTTATATAAACCATCAATTAGAATACCAGAACCAACATTATCAGTATTCTTATATAAATCAAAACACGCAGATCCAAACGTACATCTAAAACCAGAAATATCCAACTTACTTACGGAAATCAGGTTTCTAGATAATGAAGGTACATAAAGGGTACTATATAACTCTAATACATATCCACTTTCTAGAATTAGACGGTAAGTCCCAATGCCTTTTATTGTGGATTTCATTCCGTTTCTCATAAAGAGAAAACGATCTTCATTTTGATCTATGGTTCGGATCATAAGAAATCCCTGCATATTATAGGAGACATGAGTTGTAGCACCAGTATCAAGCCACCATGTATTAATAGGAACTTCAGCTAAATAAGATTCAAAACATACGAAAGATAGATGATTACCTTTCTTTTCGAACCAAGCTATCCTTTTCGGACAGTCATTTTGATAATGTCCTTTCCTTTTACAGAAATGACATCGAACATCCTTTAGTTCCTTCTTTTCCTTATCCTGCCCATTCTTAGCAGGTGCCTTTTTCTTCTTGAAATGACTTGATTTTCCATTCTTTTCTGTACCAGCTTTATTACTCACAAAACTTAATGAGTGATTCACTTGATTTTTCGAACATCCTTCTTCCTGAAAAAGTCTACTGGCCAATTCATTAACATTCCACTTATCCTTTATAGTGTTATAGTCAATTTGAAAAGTCCATATTCAGAAGGTAGCGAGTTTAGGATAAACTGGGCAAGAAAAGAATCCTCTACTGTAAGTCCAAGGGATTTTAACCTTGCTGCAAGATTAGTCGTCTCTATAATGTGCTCTTGCATATGTCGCGAGCCATCAAACTTCATGGTCGTGAGTTCTTCCATAAGAGTACCAGCGAGTGACTTATCAGCTGAACGAAAACGCTTTTCCACAAACTGCATATATTCCTTAGCAATTTCTGTTTGCGGAATTTTTGACTTGATGTTGTTAGCAACAGTCATCTTAATAAACATGAGGCTCAATCTGTTACTGTGTTCCCATGCTTTATGGTGTGATTTTTCTGTCTTAGTACTAGCTGTTGTAAGAGCAACAGGTTTATCCTCAAGGAGTGACAAGTCAAGATCCTGAACAGCTAAATGGAAATTGACTTGTTCTCTCCATTCAGAAAAATTAACACCAGTGAACAATGTAACAGATGAAGCATGTGTATTCATAGGAACTACTGCAAATTAAAAAATTTTGAAATAACTATAAGCTCATAGCTAACGCGATTCAGATATGTACATAATAGTATAATATAGCACTCCTTTGGGTAGATACTATCTTATACTTAACATAATTAAATACCAAAACATAAATAAGTAATAAATATATTCAATTAAATAAAACTGACATCTTCGGATGATCAATATTTATTTAATCAAGATATCTATTATACCTCATCATGTCAACTAGTTATAGAACAAGACTTTCCCTTGGGTAAGTTCTCAGGTTCTACCATTAGTAACACCAGTTTTTTTGGTATTATTATAACTAGCAATTTCTATCAATAATCATTATGTCACTTATGCACTAAATGATTATTCTGATTTTGACCACTTTGGTGATTAACAAAATCATAAATCTCATGTGCATTGTAACGTCCCGCCTTTTTGCATGATTTAAATCGACGATATACCACACACGTCAAACTTAAACCATATAGAAGAGCGGATTGTTATGGGGTAAATAAGAAAAAGTAGAGAAAATAAATAGAATCTTACAGTGGAATGATAAAATATAATAATCAAATATACAGTTCATGTAGCTGTTTTATAAACATTTGATTATATTTATATAATACATATCAGAGTTGCACATACCAACGAATAATAATTAATGCAGCGGAATTAAATAGTGTAGTGGAATAATATAGTAGATAATAGTACTACAAATCTTCGTCTTCGTCCTCCAGAATAAATCTTCAAATCCTGAAATGCTCGGACTGACCGGAGCGAATTTGAAAAGACAAAACACTCGAGTCAGAACTAAAAGATCTTATGTAAGTTAAATCAACAGGAATAAAAATGAGTGGAACGGCGTCAGAGATGTTTAGGGAATTTGAGATCTCCTATCCAGTGTCTAACGTGAGTGCAGTAACTTAAGAGATGCTCGGGATTCACATCTCCTAAGGATCCGTTAAAGTATTTACCATGTAGCAATATTTCGCTATTATAATAATGTCTATAGTAAAATAAACTTACTTTAAAATAGCGTTAAGGCTTTACATTTTCCACCTTAACACGTAATAGTGCCAATAGTCTATACAATACCGTAATACCTCCTGATCGGGAGGCTACCAGAGGATACTCCATAGGTACGAAACAAATAGAAACTCGTGGTAAAGGCTCGGTATGGTAGGTGACACGACACAACTAGGCAATGCCAGGGTAGATATACCAATTACGCTTCCGGGCTGGTGGTAACGCGTAGCGCGCAGCTACCGCCCACCTCGAGCCACACCCCCAAATAAAAAATCAAAAGTGGCCATCGAATCAATCCAAAAGTCAAAGTATAGTATCGAAGGGATGTGTCCGATCAAAGGTGCTACCTCATTAACCCGTCGATCGCTCCTGTTTTAGCCACCGTACGCCAACTCACGGGAGTTGGGTCCACGTATTTACCTCAAAGGAAATGCCGCAACCATCCTACTTCATTCTGGAATCTCCACCGCGTACATGGTTGTTAAAGTGGTTTTCGAAGTTGGCAGAGAGTATGACAACTTCCGATCCCGGTCTCTTCAACAACCCAACGTTATTATAACACCGCGGTCATTTCAAAATAATTTATACTTCAAAACCAGGATATAATATTTATTTCAAAACCATATAATTACGATATCATTTTCCCTTTAAAAACCAAATCAATATGATATCATTTTCAAATATATCCTTTTCTAAAACCATAACTTTTCATAGTTATAATATTTCTAAACCAAACGCTTGAAATATAGCCTTTCAAACATAAACTTTGAATTACATAACTTTGAAATATAACCACACCACTTAAATGGTTAAAATATAAATTACTTTACATAAAAAAATAGTTTCTTCACCTTCACAAATCAATTCCAAATATAGATTTAAATCCCAAATAAACATTTCAATTTCCATATCTTTCAAAGCTTTAAATATTCCACCATTTCAAAACGAATTCTTTGATAATTTCATATATATCAATTTCAATTACTATTATTTAGATTTGAAATGTTTACTTAATAATTCACGTATCATCTAAGTAAAATCTTTTCACTTCAAGTAACAGGATATACTTTCAATTTAATTAACTTGATAATATTCATTTAAAACACTTTGATATTTGTTTACATCCTCTAAACAAAAATCAAGTTATAAAACCATACCTTTTAAACCTCAAATTTATTTACATTTCAAATCAAATTTTTCCGAAGATAATTCTTAAATACTTTCATTCAAATCAAATTCCCATTTACCATCCAACCTTAATTTTATTTGAGTCATTATAAACTCTATATACCATAAAATTTAGATAAAATACACGAATCTTTAAGTTTGATTTCAGGCGATTTGAGTACCCTATGACAACAGCGAATGGCATGGATTGACCTCGTTCGTCGAGCTCTGTGCCATGGTGCCTCCTGATCGTCGAATTATGAAGGATCCACCATCGAAATCACTAAAGCCAAAATGAACGGCCGAGGTTGTTCTTCAATTTCTGGAAAAACAATGCGTCGAATCGAAAAACGAGTTGCAAATCTGAGTTGTGTACATCGAGCACTTCGATATATAATTTTCTGAACTTTTTTGAGGAGTTTGAAATTTCACTTTGAATATGAATTGCAATTTGAATTAGGGTTTGTCCGCCATTGAGGTGAGGAGGTGAGAAGGAATTGTACGTATAAAATAATGAAGAATAGAGGCTGCTAGGGTTTATAACAGGGTATTTATAGACAGAGTTGAAAAAGAATCGATGGATACGATTTGATATACGCGCTGAACGATAAATGGCCCGAAAAGCCCGTTCTGATTCCAGAACGAAATTGGGTCAACCCATATATCAAAATAGATGTTTTAAAATATTTTAAACGCGATGGAAAAAGTCTCATGTCCAAATTCTGAAACCTCACCAGCCTCCTATCCTTCGGCCGCACCTTCGCCTTCGACACCCAGTGCTCTGCCGCCATCAAATCGCCTCAGGCCGAGACTAATATGCGAAGCTTTAGGTGCGATTTCAGGCGATTTGAGGACCCTATGACAACAGCGAATGGCATGGATTGACCTCATTCGTCGAGCTCTACGCCATGGTGCCTCCTGATCGTCGAATTATGAAGGATCCACCGTCGAAATCACTAAAGCCAAAATGAACGGTCGAGGTTGTTCTTCAATTTCTGGAAAAAGAATGCATTGAATCGAAAAACGAGTTGCAGACCTGAGTTGCATACATTGAGAGCTTCGATATATAATTTTCTGAATTTTTTTGAGGAGTTTGAAATTTCACTTTGATTTTGAATTGCAATTTGAATTAGGGTTTGTCCGCCATTGAGGTGAGGAGGTGAGAAGGAATTGTACGTATAGAATAATAAAGAATAAAGGCTGCTAGGGTTTATAACAGGGTATTTATAGACAGAGTTGAAAAAGAATAGGTGGATACGATTTGATATACGCGCTGAACGATAAATGGCCCGAAAAGCCCGTTCTAACTCCGAAATGAAATTGGGTCAACCCATATATCCAAATAGATGTTTTAAAATATATTAAATGTGATGGAAAAAGTTTCATGTCCAAATTCCATCGTATGGAGAAGTTATGCTAAAATCAAAAAAATTTAAATTGATTTCAATTGATTAATTTCAAGGCGTTTCAAGCCCATACGATAAAATGACAAGTCCGATCGGTATGGAACTTGAAATCCTACAACAATTCACCGTTACGGATCCGATGAAACTTGTTTCATCGAAATTCGAGTCAGTGGCCAAAATGGCTATTTTTACATTAATTAAATAAATTAATAATTAATTAATTAAACCCAAATTTTAAATTTCAATTCTATAATTGATAATTTTATCACTTTTATATTTCTCAAACATTTAGAATGTTTTAAACAAATTTAAATGTCAATTTAACGTTGGTCTATTCATCAATTTCAGCGTTAAATATCATTCTTCTTACATTCAGAAATTAAAATTTTATTTACAATAATTCTAATTAATTTACTTTCTATTCTATTATTTCTTCCAATAAACATAGTTAATATTTGTTTTACATTCGTTACATTAGTGCTCACATTCCATCCTTTATTTATCGACTATCATATCTCCATTTACTATATTTTGGTCAATTCACACTTCCGTTATCATATTAATAATCAATAAAGTAACGTTTATTATCAACCCTAAACATTATAATTACTTAACGGACATTGATTGTATAAATTTTCAATTTATTACATATTACTTCATCAGTTAACATAACTTTGAATCCATTTCCCAATTTACTAATTTCAATCAAATATAACTTTACAATCTGTTTCAATTAATAGGGTGTGCACTAATTTAGTCATTGCATTAATTCTTATTAATTTAACATTAAGGTTCCTTTACTCAAATTGATTTCCAATTTTATTATTAAACGAAATAAACAGGTAACTTATACAAGTGTTACCTTGCCTTTAATTACACTCATGAATTGCCTATTATCAAGCAACCATTACAGTTCTTAAATACTTCTGCTTTTATTTAATTACCATTAACTAGATTATTATTATTATTCCATTAGCAAATCAGGTATTTACATTCGTTTCTTTCATTTAAATCTCATAACCCATTTATAACAAATTTCAATATCTCACCTGACCTTTCATTTCAATTTATCTATTTATTAAGTTTTACATTAATAAATCTTTATTTCCAAATATTACCTTAATTAACATTAACGTAATATTTTATTTGGATTTATTGCAATTGATTCCAATCCAATTCCTATATCCTAATATACTTTAATTTAACAACTTCTAAACATTGTATTACCTCCCATATTAATGTAACTTTTTTTTATATTTATTCAAATTTGATTTTCTCATTTCAATTAATAGACTAAATAAACGAGCAACACATAATTATTGCTTTCGTTTACTTTTACTACATTTAAGTTTATTGTTTACAGACCCAAGTTACAACATTACATAAATTCAATTTATCGTAATCTCATTCAATCTATCAAAATTGAGCTTAGATTACATCCTTACCATTCATTTTAGTTATTACATCCTCATTAAATAACAAATTCCTATTTCTCTTAATATTAGATTGCAAAATCTGATTAAATCAACTATTTTCTAGTTTTTACCCAAGGGTAACAATTAACACTATTTCTTTATTGGGGTTTCATTTCTATTGTCAAAAAAATAAATGTTAATTACAAAGGCTACCCTTGTTTCCTTATATTCAATCCAAAGACTATTATAACATTTTACACATTTTAATTTATTGTAATTTCATTCAGTTTATCAATATTTAGCTCTAATCATCATTTTTATGTTTTATTTTACTTATTAGATTACAACAAGTGCTACCATTAGTTCATACACTAATTTATTCCATTTCCATTCCTTATACATTATTTTATTAGTAAGCCAACGTGTTAAATTTATTAATTTACCTTTTATATCCTATTATAAACTAATGCACACATTAATTAAAATTTTAAATCAAATTAATCACTTTATCTTGGTAACATTCTTTTATTACAATAAGAATATAATTAACATTTACATTGTTTCACTTATTGGAATTACATCCAAGTTACTAACAATTTACTTACATTTATACTGTTACATTCAAGTTATTAAAAATTAACTTACCAATCTTGTCCAAGTTATTATTTCCATTAACAATTCACTAAATTTTTATTTCCTTTAACATTAAGTTACCAAAATCTTCTTAAATTAAGAAATTTAATTACCGAATTTTACGGGTCGTTACACTCTCCCCACTCAAAACTTTTCGTCCCCTAAAAAGAAAAAGAAGGGAAAAGAAGAATTAAGAAATCAATATATCTTACTTAAAATATTAGATTTATGCACAAATAAATTTACAAAGTTTAATAATTTAAATAAAATATCAATTTATAACTATTAAATCCCTTTATACTCAAATTAGTAAAGCTTGGAAAACATTTTAAAAAAAAATTAAGTCCAAAATTTACGAAAAATTCCGACAGAGTCTCCTTTGTACGGAGAGGCTCGGAAGAAAATATATTATCAATAATAACAACAAACAATCAACATACCAACCAACACTTGAAACAAGCAAACAACCATCACATAAAATCAACACACATCAATTATCCATTCATATAAAAAAAACAAGTAGTTGTTCGGATTCAAACTTCAAATTGTGTAGGATGAAAAATAAACTACTAAGCGCACCATTTACTCAACAGTCTCTGATGAATCTAAATAGATTATTCATACATCCAAACAATTTTAAAGTATCCTTACCCAAACAACCATAAACCAAAACAAACAACAACGATTTCAAACAACAGATTTAGTTTATCCTTATTAATTCCATTTGTTGTTTGATTTCTCTTTTTCATTCATATAATGGTTTATCCTTTTTATTTCATTTATTTCTTACAGTTTCATTTATTTGCAGTATTCATCTTTCTGCTTATAATAAATAACTTCAATCATTTACTTAAGTCTATAATTACTTACTTACAACATTTACCTTGTATCATATTTTATTATAGTAACATTCCCTTATAACTTAAGTTTATAACAATTACAACATCAATTCTTATAAGTAAAAGCAATTTATTGATCACTTCATTACATACCTTACTTGTACAATTTCCATTGCATTTTCTTATTAAACACTTCAACTTTTAATATTTGGCAAGTTACATATATGCTTATTAAGAATGCAATTGAAAATTACACAAGTTTATCTTATTTCTTTTAATTAATTAAATGTTCAATAATTTTATCCTTTGTTTTATATGTTACAAATTTAAATTTCTTTTTATTTAATTTACAACTTAGCATTAAGTCTCTTATTTCCTTTAGAGGTTTCAATTTATTAATTACCTACGTTCCAATTCACTACAATAATTGAAAATATTAATTAATGGAAACTTAAGAACTAAATACCGGGTTAAAACTCAAATCATTTTCAAATAATAGATAAATATATACTTACAACATATATATCCAATTATATTTAAAACAATTAAAATTAATATTTGTTTATCAAAATAAATCTGTAGCAAACTACTACACTGGCCTTCCCCTTTTGAACTCGAAAATGAATTCGATGATGCGGCCGCCATCACCGAAATTATTTTCCAGCAACAGAGAAGAAAGTACAGAACTTATTTTTTCCAAAATCTTCTTTAAAATCTTTCTTTCAAATTATATTGAAACATTTATTGGAAAATACTTCTAATAATATTATTATTATATTCCAAAATTATTGAAAGAATTTTAAAAAACCCTAGAACTTAAGTTCTATAATTCCCAGTTTATTCTTATTTATTTTACTTTTCAAACCCTACATTAACTAATATTTATAAATTACCCTACCTAACAACCAATATATTACAACCAAATATATATCGTTTATAAATCTTATTTTATATATAGAAAATATAACAGGCAAAATTATTTCATTCACTAATATTCAAAAACAAATATTGTGTCGGTCTGTCCTATTAAGTGTTTAGAAATACCTATTGACGTCATAGCGTTCCATGCATCAACCAGAATTTATAAATACAAAACGGAACAAATTAACACAATGGTAAAACATTTTTATAACACTAACAAATACGCTCTCTCATATATATACACACTCAGCGACTCATCATAGGGTATTATTACCTTATTAATAAAGAATCAGACCCCACAAAGCTAAGGTTTATCGCTAAACCAAAGCTCTGATACCAGATGTAACGTCCCGCCTTTTTGCACGATTTAAATCGACGATAAACCATACACGTCAAACTTAAACCATACAGAAGGGCGGATTGTTATGGGGTAAATAAGAAAAAGTAGAGAAAAAAAATAAAATAGAATCTTACAGTGGAACGATAAAATATAATAACCAAATATACAGTTCATGAAGCTGTTTTATAAACATTTGATTATATTTATACAATACATATCAGAGTTGCACATACCAACGAATAATAATTAATGCAGCGGAATTAAATGGTGTAGTGGAATAATATAGTAGATAATGGTACTACAAATCTTCGTCTTCGTCCTCCAGAACAAAACCTCCAAATCCTGAAACGCTCGGACTGACCCGAGCGAATTTGAAAAGACAAAACACTCGATTCAGAACTAAAAAATCTTATGTAAGTTAAATCAACAGGAATAAAATTGAGTGGAACGGCGTCAGAGATCTTTACGGGATTTGACATCTCCTATCCAGTGTCTAACGTGAGTGTAGTAACTTAAGAGGTGCTCGGGATTCACATTTCCTAAGGATCCGTTAAACTATTTACTATGTAGTAATATTTCGCTATTATAATAATGTCTATAGTAAAATAAACTTACTTTAAAATAGCGTTAAGGCTTTACATTTTCCAACTTAATACGTAGTCTATACGGTACCGCAACACCTCCTGATCGGGAGGCTACCAGAGGATACTCCATAGGTACGAAACAAATAGAAACTCGTAGTAAAGGCTCGGTATGGTAGGTGACACGGCACAACTAGGCAATGCCAGGGTAGATATACCAATTACGCTTCTGAGCCGGTGGTAACGCGTAGCGCGCAGCTACCGCCCACCTCTAGCCACACCCCCAAATAAAAATTCAAAAGTGGCCACCGAATCAATCCAAAAGTCAAAGTATAATATCGAAGGGATATGTCCGATCAAAGGTGCTACCTCATTAACCCGTCGATCGCTCCTGTTTAAGCCACCTTATGCCAACTCACGGGAGTTGGGTCCATGTATTTACCACAAAGGAAACGCCGCCGCCATCCTACTTCATTCTGGAATCTCCACCGCGTACACGGTTGTTAAAGTGGTTTTCGGAGTTGGCAGAGAGTATGACAACTTCCGATCCCGGTCTCTTCAACAACCAAACGTTATTTTAACACCGCGGTCATTTCAAAATAATTTATGCTTCAAAACCAGGATATAATATTCATTTCAAAACCATATAATTATGATATCATTTTCCTTTAAAAACCAAATCAATATGATATCATTTTCATGTATATCCTTTTCTAAAACCATAACTTTTATAGTTATAATATTTCTAAACCAAACGCTTGAAATATAGCCTTCTTGAAATATAGCCTTTCAAACATAAACTTTGAATTGCATAACTTTGAAATATAACCACACCACTTAAATGGTTAAAATATAAATTACTTTATATAAAAAATAGTTTCTTCACCTTCACAAATCAATTCCAAATGTAGATTTAAATCCCAAATAAACATTTCAATTTCCATATCTTTCAAAGCTTTAAATATTCCACCATTTCAAAACGAATTCTTTGATAATTTCATATATATATCAATTTCAATTACTATTTTAGATTTGAAATGTTTACTTAATAAATCACGTATCATCTAAGTAAAACCTTTACATTTCAAGTAACAGGATATACTTTTAATTTAATTAACTTGATAATATTCATTTAAAACACTTTGATATTTATTTACATCCTCTAAACAAAAATCAAGTTATAAAATCATACCTTTTAAACCTCAAATTTATTTACATTTCAAATCAAATTTTTCCGAAGATAATTCTTAAATACTTTAATTCAAATCAAATTCCCATTTATCTTCCAACCTTAATTTTATTTGAGTCATCACAAACTCTATATACCATAAAATTTAGATAGATACTTAACCGTTTTATATAAAAGAAATCAAACTTTATTATTTAGCTTATTTTATAATTCAAAACAAATTTATACAAAGCTAAATCAATAATAAAATAGCATTTATATAACATCTAAAATCAATATCTATATAACCCATATGTTTCTTTACAGCTATAGAAATCATTTCAAAATAATTTTATATATATAGATTGCGGTGCCTGTATAAAATTTTCTATCCTATGGTCAAGTGATACGGATATTTATCATTTCAATCCGTAATTTAAAATAAAATTACGGTTGTATATCATTTCAAACCGCCATCCCAAATGAAATAAAATGCATAACAACTTGCAGTTTAAAATAATATTACAACATCCATTAATCCATCAACAGATCACACATCCATCACAATCATCATCCAAAACAATCAATCAATACCAATAGATAACTGATAATATACATAACAGGTATTTAACTGGCAGTTATATTCGGATAGTTATATCCAACAATAAATGAAATAACGATTTAATTTAAACAAATGCAATAACTGAAATGATGATTAAAAATATACGAAAAGTCATAAATAAATGCATAATCACAACAAAATTAAATTTAACAAACATAAGAAATTTTAGAAGTTGTGTGTGGGTTAAAACACTCAACTTTTGAATTTAAATTGGATTTAAATCCAATTTAAACCCAAAAATAGAATAGTCTCATAATTCATCCAAACCAACGTCAAAGTGTCCGGAATTTCAATATGATCCTAACAAAGAAAATTGCGCGTAAATCAGGTATCGTTTGCAATAGTTATTATCGTTAAATGATTTGAAATTGAAATTAAGAAAAAAATACAATCAACACTCACAAATTTTGCCACGTCACACTTTGTTACCTTTGCGCACGCGACAGCAAGTCCTTGTTTCAGAAACCTAATACCTCGCCCACGATAACACAGCAGCCGCCACAACCAAAAATTTTGTCGTCGATCGTCGCACGTTCACCTGGATCCGACCCCTCACACCAGCCTCATATCCTTCGGCCGACCCTCGCCTTCAACACCCAGTGCTCCGCCACCATCAAATCGCCTCAGGCCGAGACTAACACGCAAAGCTTTAGGTGCGATTTCAGGCGATTTGAGGACCCTATGACAACAGCGAATGGCATGGATTGACCTCATTCGTCGAGCTCTACGCCATGGTGCCTCCTGATCGTCGAATTATAAATGATCCACCATCGAAATCACTAAAGCAAAAACGAACGGCTGAGGTTTTTCTTCAATTTCTGAAAAAACAATGCGTCGAATCAAAAAACGAGTTGCAGATCTGAGTTGCATACATCGAGAGCTTCGATATATAATTTTCTGAACTTTTTTGAGGAGTTTGAAATTTCACTTTGATTTTGAATTGCAATTTGAATTAGGGTTTGTCCGCCATTGAGGTGAGGAGGTGAAAAGGAATTATACATATAGAATAATGAAGAATAGAGGCTGCTAGGGTTTATAATAGGGTATTTATGGACAGAGTTGAAAAAGAATAGATGGATACGATTTGATATATGCACTGAACGATAAATGGCCCGAAAAGCCCGTTCTGATTACAGAACGAAATTGGGTCAACCCGTATATCAAAATAGATGTTTTAACATATTGTAAACGCGATGGAAAAAGTTTCATGTCCAAATTCCATCGTATGGAGAAGTTATGCTAAGTTCAAAATTTTTCAAATTGATTTCAATTAATCGATTTCAAGGCGTTTCAAGCCCATACGATCAAACGACAAGTCCGATCGATACGAAACTTGAAATCCTACAATAATTCACCATTACAGATCCGATGAAACTTGTTTCGTCGAAATCCGAGTCAGTGGCCAAAATGGCTATTTTTACATTAATTAAATAAATTAATAATTAATTAATTAAACCCAAATTTTAAATTTCAATTCTATAATTGAAAATTTTATCACTTTTATATTTCTCAAACATTTAGAATGTTTTAAACAAATTTAAATGTCAATTTAACATTGATTCATTCATCAATTTCAGCGTTAAATTTCATTCTTCTTACATTCAGAAATTAAAATTTTATTTATAATAATTCCAATTAATTTATTTTCCATTCTATTATTTCTTCCTATAAACATAGTTAATATTTGTTTTACATTCATTACATTAGTGCTCCCATTCCGTCCTTTATTTATCGACTATCATATCTCCATTTACTATATTTTGGTCAATTCACACTTCCGTTATCATATTAATAATCACTAAAGTAACGTTTATTATCAACCCTAAACATTATAATTACTTAATGGACATTGATTGTATAAAATTTCAATTTATTACGTAGTACTTCATTAGTTAACATAACTTTGAATCCATTTCCAAATTTACTAATTTCAATAAAATATAACTTTACAATATGTTTCAATTAATAGGGTGTGCACTAATTTAGTTATTGCATTAATTCTTATTAATATAACATTAAGATTCCTTTATTCAAATTGATTTTCAATTTTATTATTAAACGAAATAAACATGTAACTTATACAAGTGTTACCTTGCCTTTAATTACACTCATGAAATCCCTATTATCGAGCAACCGTTACAGTTCTTAAATACTTCTGCTTTTATTTAATTACCACTAACTATATTATTATTATTATTCCATTAGCAAATCAGGTATTTACATTCGTTTCTTTCGTTTAAATCTCATAACCCATTTATAACAAATTTCAATATCTCACCTGACCTTTCATTTCAATTTATCCATTTATTAAGTTTTACATTAATAAATCTTTATTTCCAAATATTACCTTAATTAACATTAACGTAATATTTTATTTGGATTTATTGCAATTGATTTCAATCCAATTCCTATTTCCTAGTATACTCTAATTTAACAACTTCTAAACATAGCATTACCTCCCATATTAATGTAAATTTTGTTTGTATTTATTCAAATTTGATTTTCTCATTTCAGTTAATAGACTAAATAAACGGGCAACACATAATTATTGCTTTCGTTTACTTTTACTACATTTAAGTTTATTTTTTACAGACCCAAGTTACAACATTACATAAATTCAATTTATCGTAATCTCATTCAATCTATCAAAATTTAGCTTAGATTACATCCTTACCATTCATTTTAGTTATTACATCCTCATTAAATAACAAATTCCTATTTCTCTTAATATTGGATTGCAAAATTTGATTAAATCAACTTTTTTCTATTTTATACCCAAGGGTAACAATTAACACTATTTCTTTATTGGGGTTTCATTTCTATTGTCAAAAAATAAATGTTAATTACCAAGGCTACCATTGTTTCCTTATATTCAATCCAAAGACTATTATAACATTTTACACATTTTAATTTATTGTAATTTCATTCAGTTTATCAATAATTAGCTTTAATCATCATTGTTATGTTTTATTTTACTTATTAGCTTACAACAAGTGCTACCATTAGTTCATACACTAATTTATTCCATTTTCATTCCTTATACATTATTTTATTAGTGAGCCAACGTTTTAAATTTATTAATTTACCTTTTATATCCTATTATAAACTAATGCACACATTAATTAAGATTTTAAATCAAATTAATCACTTCATCTTGGTAACATTCTTTTATTACAATAGGAATATAATTAACATTTACATTGTTTCACTTATAGGAATTACATCCAAGTTATTAACAATTTACTTACATTTATACTGTTACTTTCAAGTTATTAAAAATTAACTTACCAATCTTGTCCAAGTTATTATTTCCATTAACAATTCACTAAATTTTTATTTCCTTCAACATTAAATTACCAAAATCTTCTTAAATTAAGAAATTTAATTACCGAATTTTACGGGTCGTTGCATGCATAATTGACTTATAACACATACTTGATTAAACATCATGAGTAAAGCATAGAACAGATCAATTGTAATCATAGGAAATATTCAGTTATTGATTGGTGGCTTTGATACCAAATGTCAGAAATTTACTGTTCGATCTTTCATGATTAGCGATGAATAATTCAAGTAATAGCCCAACGATCACCAATACCGAATATTTCACAAATAAAGCTTAATATGATTTTTTTTGTTTTGTTTAGGATGACGTACCTTGATTAACAGCGGAAGATGTAATGGCTATCATCTTCTTCTTCTGACTTCTAATAATTACTCTTCTTCTCAGAATTCGGTTTCTCTCTCTAACCCTATTTCTTTTTATGTTTCTTGATGGAGAAGAATACATCTATATACCAGGAGGGAGGACCCAATCCTTTATATAACATTTAACTCTAAATCTGGTACGTCCATCATATACCAATTCAACGCTTAAGATTAATCCCAGACCTAATGTTCTAATTATAGAACGGTCTATTTTTGACTTAATTAATCGGGTCACATTAAGATTAGAAACTGCATAACGTTAAAGGTAAATGAAACGTTCTATTTATGACCTAATTAATAGGGTCATATTAAGATTAGAAACCGCATAACGTTAAAAGTAAATGAAACGATTGCAGATTATAATAGCAGTTTTCTAACATTTCTCTCATGAAGAAGCAAGAAAGCATAGAAATTAGATACAACTGATATTAAACTGCATACCTACATCAATGCATAAGCACTTGAGTAACGTATATATGTATGTTTTGCTTGTCCATGCACAGGAACTACAATGAAGCACATTCTCTTTGTAACAGTTCATTGGTTACATCTAGTAGCTCTCTCAATAGGACCCATTTGCCTCAATAAATAGAAGAAGAAAAAATGGTATTGTGAGCGTTAGGAATCTCAAATAATAAAATAAAAAATAGTACCTTTTTTGTTCTGCACGAAATGGCAATTAAACCTAAAAGTAGGCCTTTCCAAATATATCAAATATATTATCCTATGTATGTCAAATAGATACAGGATGAATAAAACTAAGAATAATATTATTAATACTTAAAGAAATGAACTAAATGATTCCTTCAGAGCGGTTTATAAAAAGAAAACTTCACACTATCTTGCTAGGAAGTGGACAAAAATTTAAATCAACAACAAACACCAAGTTCTTTATTTGTTTGGCTAGTGTTGTATAGGAACCACAAACCGATCCTTTTTGTAATAGTTCTTAAGGGAATTTACTTCAGGATCAACTTCGTAGAGCACCAACAAGAATATTTATGTGTTAGAACCTCAGCAGCAAAATGATATAAGACTCCATACTTTCTAAAAATCTTTATATGTAAACGTGCATGCAGTACACTTAATAATGAATGTACAAAAATATTTTAAATGTCTAAAGGGGAAAAACCAAAGTTATAAGTGCAAAAAACATATTGATTCTTATTTAAATTGAAGTTAAAAAGTGCTTTATTATATACAAGTCACACAACATGTGCTGCCATAAGCCAGAACACTAATATAGGCTGACACATCCATTTATTTATCATGTAAAAATGGATTGTTTTGATAAACTTGGTAGCATAGTAATCATGCTCTATGATGCCTTATACATTTATGGACAATTTGACATACTAATATAGGCTTTTTCTTCAGAAATGAATGTTCCCACTAGCTTGTGCATAGCACTGCCTTTGCAAAGGCAGTGCAATGGCACTTGGGCATTGGGTTCACACGGCAAAGGAAGTACACCAGCACCGCCGTCCCTTTGCAAAGGCAATGCATGACAAATTTGCAAGCAGATAAAACAGTAATCGTACTTTTTAGGCTTAATATGTAACGGAACCATGCAAAATTGTTCTTAGACAATGAACGGTCGAATAACTATATATTTTGCTAATTTGATTAAATAATTTATATCATTGAGATAAATTTAGAATATATGACTAAGATATTATGATATATTTAGAATATATGATTAAGATATTATGATATACTTAGAATATATGATTAGATGTTATGAGTGGATGCGATAAGGGATATATCTTCGAAAGATTTCCTACTGTTTCCGCAAAGTATGATTTGATGGTATGTGATAAGGGATATATCTTCGGAAGATTTCTTGCTGTTTTCGCAATGCATGATTAGATGTTATGAGTGGTATGTGATAAGGGATACATCTTCGAAAGATTTCCTGCTGATTCCGCAATTTTAGAGTTACCATAAGATAGAGTCTTGAGTATGTATTATAAATAGGGATGCTGGTCATTAATAATAATTCAAGCTGATTTTTACCAATTCTTCATGGTATAAGAGCCAAAGAATGATTTTTTTCCTCAAGAATAATTTGTCATGCCTAGTGTTGAAGATCCACCACCTCCTCCACCTCCTAAAATTGAACCCAATTCCTCTTATTACCTCGGCTCACAAGATAGACCAGGAGACTTGATTACAGTGATTACACCCACTCGACTCAAGGCCGATAATTATGACGACTGGGCGGTTGATATTCAGATGGCATTAGAAGCCCGACGAAAGTTTGAATTTCTTAATGGCAGTATCTTCGCACCAGCGCCTCCCTGTACAAAGTCCGATTGGACCGCGATTAATGCTATGCTTATTTCTTGGATTTCAAATACTATCGACCCCGAGGTTAGGTCCTCTTTGTTGAAATTCAGGGAAGCTAAACCCTTTTGGGATCATCTCAAGTGACATATTTTCCAAACAAACGGACCTAGGGTTCAATAATTATGATCTTCAATTGCACGATGTGAGCAGACAAAGACGATGCCTATTTCGGTTTAAAATGGTAAATTACACTTTTTGTGGCAAGAATTGAATCACCATGAACCTTTAATCTCTTGTTCTTGTTGTTCCTCGTGCTCGGTTGGCAGATTACATGAGGAACGACAAGCACATGCCAAATTACACGATTTTTTGATGGGCCTTTGTTCTGAATTTTATGGTCCTTTGCGCACACATATCCTCGCTCAAGATCCTCTTCCTAATCTTGATCGAGCTTATCAATTAGTGTCACAAGAAGAACGTGTTCGTCAATCGAAGCAGGAAGTCGAGCAAAAGCCCTCTGAAGCAATCGGTTTCGCAGTATATACAGGGGCTGGTCGGGGCCGAGGAACCTCTGATAGACCGACGTGTTCTCAGTGCAAGAAGCAGGGCCATAAGGCCTCAAGTTGCTGGGCGAAATCCGTTTGCATCCACCAGAAGAAAACAGGTCATGAGGTTGGCCGATGTTATGAGCTTCATGGATATCCCGATGGTTGGTTCAATGGCAGACGAGGCAGCTCCGCTGGGCAAGGTAGGGCAAATATGCGCTAATGCGGCTGCTGGTAGCAGCTCCTTATCGCATCCAATTCGTCGACGGTGTCAGCCTTGGGTCAATTGTTCACGAATGAGCAGTGGAAAGCTATTTCGGGCGTGATTGGTAATAGTAAAATTCCCGAAAATCGATTGAATGGTAAATTTGACAATACTTCATGGATTATCGATACCGGAGCAACCCATCATGTTACAAGGCAACGTTCATGGTTATTTGACACACAAAATCTTGAGTGTTCTGTTGGTTTGCCCAATGGTGAAAAATTGATTGCCACTTTGGTGGGATCCGTATGTATGATGGAAAAAATTACTCTCACCGAAGTACTTTATGTTCCCAACTTGAGTTGCAATTTAATTTTTGTTTCTCAACTTAATGATGATTTACGAACTATTGTCCAATTTGATTCTCATACTTGTGCTATACTGGACCAAATGAAGGGGCTGATTGAACGGAGGTTAGGAGAGATGGACTATACTACTTTAGCAAACTGGAATTTGTATCAACAGTTGAAGCAACATCAAATTTGGAGTTGTGGCATCATCGGCTCGTGCATCCTTCCAGAAAAGTAGTTAAGTTAATTCCTTACGTCAAAAATAATAAAGATAGTTTAGATAAAGGGTGTAAAGTACGTATGCGTGCTAAACATTCTAGAGACAAGTTTTCTTTAAGTGACAATAAAGCTTCTAGAATTTTTGAGAAAGTAGATTGTGATTTGTGGGGTCCATATCGACACGTTTCGTCGTGTGGGGCCCATTATTTTTGGACAATAGTTGATGATTTTTCGAGAGCAATTTGAATTTATTTGTTGGTTGATAAATTAGAGGTGTTTCAAATGTTTATCTCCTTTGTTGCTATGGCTGATAGGCAATTTTCTTAAACAATTAAGGTCGTTCAAAGTGATAATGGAACTGAGTTTAATTGTTTGATTGATTATTTTAATGCAACTGGAATTTTGTTTCAAACTTCATGTGTGGGTACTCCACAACAAAATAGGAGAGTTGAAAGGAAAAATAAACATATTTTGAATGTGGGTAGGGCATTACGCTTTCAAGCAAACTTGTATATTTATTTTTGGGGTGAATGTGTTCTTGCTGCTGCTCGTTTAATTAATCGTACACCCTCATCCATGTTACAAAATAAAACATCTTTTGAGATACTTTTTGTTAAACCACCCTCTTTTGGTGCTATTCGAACCTTTGGGTGCTTGTGCTTTGCTCATAATCAAAAGACTGAGGGAGATAAATTTGAAAGACGGAGTCGAAAGTGAATTTTTTTGGGTTACCCGTTCGGTAAGAAGGGGTGGAAATTATTTGATCTTGATACAAAGGAATTTTTCATGTCTAGAGATGTGAAATTTGTAGAGGAGGTATTCCCATTTGGGTGTTCGGAAGATGTCAATATAATATCTAGTGAGAATAATGATCATGATATTCATCAAGATTTTGCTGAAATAATTTATGAAGATGAGGAAGTTGATCTTTTGATTAATGATAATTGGTCTGCCGGGTCTGCGCATGGTTCTGCTTCGAATCAGTCTACTAGTCCACAGGAAATGGGTCGTGGTCTTCGGGAAAAGTTTCCAAATGTTCTGTATCGAGATTTTGTGGCACATACAGTTTTAGCTAATGGTCCATCTTCTAATTCTCCACCTTGAAATCACTCCTCAGGTAATCTTTATCCTCTAGCACATTACATAAATTGTGACAATTTTTCTATAAATTATTGTTCTCCTTCCAATCACTCCTCAGCCATAATTAAGGGTAAGGACCTTATATCATTTAAAAAAGCTATGAAATCCGATGAGTGGCGCCTTTCCATTAAGGATGAGATACGGGGTCTAGAAGACAACGGTAAGGCTCAATTTGATTTTCTTCTCTCCAAGTTGGACATTTTTGAATCTCATGCTCCAACTTGAGCGGGGGTATTGAGATATATTTAGAATATATGACTAAGATATTATGATATATTTAGAATATATGATTAAGATATTATGAAATATTTAGAATATACGATTAGATGATATGAGTGGTATGTGATAAGGGATATATCTTCGGAAGATTTCCTACCGTTTCCGCAATGTATGATTAGATGTTATGAGTGGTATGTGATAAGGGATATATCTTTGGAAGATTTCCTGCAGTTTCTGCAATGTATGATTAGATGTTATGAGTGGTATGTGATAAGGGATATATCTTCGGAAGATTTCTTGCTGTTTCCGTAATTTTAGAGTTACCATAAGATAGAGTCTTGGGTATGTATTATTAATAGGGATGCTGGTAATTAATAATAATTCAAGTTGAGTTTTACCAATTCTTCATAGATGCAAATATACACACAACACATATACTTCTAGGTTTGGAGTTTCACATGACAGAGAGAAACTTGAGGATGAAGAAGAAGAGCTAAGGAGTAAAAATCAGGAAATGAATGCCACGATTGAAAAACTACAAGGGGATTTATGTTCCATGCAAGAGGAGATGAGTTCTGTGCAGGAGTTTATATGAGGATTGAGGCGGGAGCAAGGACCAAAGATATGACCAATTTCATAAGTTATTCCTATTTTGGTTGTGGGTTTGATATTCCATTTTTATAATGTACATTGTATGATGTTTGAATTAGATAAAACAACCATGTTGGAGTTATGTAGCAACTTTATTTTATTGCTTGTTTGACATGATGTGTTTTAAACACAATAACAAGTTTATGGTAATTTGACCATGATATACATTCTACATTAATGTTTTTAATGAGATACATTTCATGAGATATATAGTTATGATTTTTGCATATGGTTTTATAATATACTTAATGTTGTCTGTTGTTGATGTTTGGTTTTATTAAATTTTGTTGTGATATGTGAGGTAGATGAATATGAATACAATAATATCATATTGAATTTTGGTGTATGGTGGCGTAGGGAAGGCGTACGAAACTCGTAAGAAAATCCAAACTTTTGCATTTGTAAAAAGAAAAAGGCTAGATGTAGGGAATGCATAAGGATGAAGGCATACGTAATGCATATGAAATCTGACGTAGGGAACACGTATGCAACGAGGCATAGGTAGTGCATATGGAATCCAGCGTAGGGAATGCATATGGAGCGAGGCGTAGGTAATGCGTATGCCGTTTGGCCTAGGGAATGCATATGAAATGTGGCATATGGAATGCGTAGGGAAACAGAGTAGGGAAGCCATAGGGAATTTTTGCGACGCACTGTTTTCCGATTTCTTTTTTACGTAGGGATGGCATAGGGAAATTTCATTCCCTACGCCATCCCTATGCCAAATTGGCATAGGGAAGCCAGAATTCTTTTGTAGTGTTAGGAGCTAAGAAACTCATATATATATATATATATATATATATATATATATGAATATCTTTCAATAATCCTTATGGTGTGGGACTCAAACAATAAATACACTTATTCAAAGGTATTTAATTTTTAAACAATTCACAATCACAATTTCCGACACTCCCCCACTTGAATTTTTTAAAATATTTTTTGAGCAGTTTCTGAAAACATAATATTGTGTATGAAAAAAGGTGTCTTTCAATTTGAACATTTGCATAGTGGATAAGATTCAATTTTTACTAGAGTGACACGCAGTTTTGAACTCTATTCCTGACATCAAACCACATATATCTTTCTAGAGTGCAATGAAATAAGCCTATGCATTTATGGCCATGCACATCTATCCCAGTTTAGTGAATGCTATAAGAATTTTGCCCAAAATTCCATAGAAATGACCACATTTCCACATTCACATAGGTGATCTATCAAGAGTACTCCTAAAGGTTGGTACTCCACTCTATATAGAGTATATATCTCATTAAGAGTTTCTATTAACTCATCCTCTAATCACATCAAGAATACATGCTTCAAAATATATAAAATTAACATATTCAACTCATATCACTTCACAACTTATTCTTACCTATTGAACCTAGTTTTTGAGATCTCCAGTCTTTAGGTCGGGTTACCATTGTGCGTGACACAACAATCTAAGGGCAATAGTCCCATTCTTTTAGAGGTTCTAAGGACTTTCTCCCTGGCTAGTCCTTTTGGATTGACCAAATTCTCACTACGTATGCGATCCACCCTAACAGCTCCTAAAAAGAGTAGCTCTTTAACAGTGTTATGCTTACGACGTATTTGTCTTCTCTTACCATTGTAATAACGGTTCTGTACTTTTGCGATAGCCGCGATACTATTGTAATAGATCAACAAAGCTGATATCGGTTTTTCCATAAAGAAATCGCAGCTAGAAGATTTCTTAAGTAATCTACTTCTTCACTAGCTGTGGCTAGTGTTATCATCTAGACTCCATAGTGGACCGAGCCAAAATAGTTTGTTTATTAGATTTTCAAGAAACAGCTCTACTAGCAATGCTAAAGATATAGTCACTGGTTACTTTCAAATCATCGAATAAAGTAGTCCAGTCTGCATAGCTGTATCCTTCAAGGACAGTTGGAAACTTTTCATAATGTAACCCAAGGTTCATAATTCGTTTTATGTATCTAATGACCCTTTCAATAGCATGCCGGTGCTCTATACTAGGTCTACCAGTAAACCTGCATAATAATTTCATGACATAGACAATATCCGGTCTAGTACAATTGGTGGCATATTGAAGGCTCCAGTGATGCTCGTATACTCAGACTATCTTACACCTTCACTAGTGTTCTTAAATAGTTTACACTAGGATCATATGGTGTACATGCAGGTACAATCAAAGTAACTGTATTTCTTTAGTATCTTCTTAATGTAATGAGATTGATCCAAAAAAATTCTCTTTTCTGATCTAATAATCTTAACTCAAAGGATTACACTCGCTTCATTCAAATCTTTCATATCAAAGTTGGTATTTAACAAAGATTTGACATTGTTTATAGCATGAATGTTTGATCCAAAAATAAGCAGATCATCTACATACAAACATATAATAGTGCAAATGTCATTCTTTGATTTATACTAAATACATTTGTCACTTTCATTAACTTTAAAACCATGTGAGATTATTAAGTCATCAAATTTCTCATGCCATTGCTTAGGTGCTTGTTTTAAACCATATAATGATTTATCTAACTTGCAAACTTTATGTTCTTGACCATGAATTGCAAAGCCTTCAAGTTGTTCCATATAAATTTTCTCTTCTAATTCATGACTTAAAAAAGAACTTTTAACATCCATTCGGTGTGTTATTAAATTGTGAATAAATGCTAGTGAAATTAGTACTCAAATCAATTTAATTCTAGTTATAGGTGAAAAAGTGTCAAAAAGTCTACATTTTCTTTTTGCTTAAACCTTTAGCTACCAAACAGGTTTTATATTTAGCAACCATGCCATTATGTTTTAATTTCTTTTTAAGTATCCATTTACATCTTATAGACTTACAACCAAGTGGTAAATCTACTAAGTGCGAAGCACTTATTGGATTGTAAAGAATCCATCTCATTATTTATAACCTTTTGACAAAAATCGGCATCTAAAGAAGGTAAGGCTTCTTGGTGGTTTAAAAGATCCTCCTCTATAGTAAAACTGCAAAAATATAAACCATAATCTTTTGTAATTCTTTCTCTTTTACTTCATCTAGGATTGTTTTCAGAAGATTTATATGTTATGTTCTAGTAGGCATAGTGTTACTTGATGTTCCCCAACCATTCCTCAATTTAAAAGGAAATCTCAATTCATAGAAATTTGCATCATTAGATTCTATTATATTATGTGTATTCAGATCATAAAATCTATATGCTTTGCTATTAATAGCATAGCCAATGTCTACAAATTCATATGCTCTACTTACTAATTTTATTTCTCTTACTGTCAGGTATACGAACTGTTGTAGGCATTTCCGCCCACTACGTGGTGAATATGAAGAGTCAGGGGTATAATTGTCATTGTCTTGGAATGGACCTAAAATAGATTAGAAGTATTCTAGGGTCCAAGATATGGACCTAGGTCGAAACCGCGTCAGTCCGAGTAATGGTATGAAAGATATGAGCATCTTAACATTAACCCGTTGTCTAAGTTATATGGGTCCCACTTTGGAGAACTACTAAATTTCTCTCTCACTGGAACATTCAAGGGCATTAGAATATTTTACTTAGCGATACACGACTACTAGTTCAAGGTATCATTCAATTCTAATCTGGATTGAAGGAGGTATGACATAATAACATATGTAGCATAAAGGCAAAGACTTGTGCCTTTCAGCCAACCCACCCAGGTTCAAGTCTTGGCAAATACTTATTTTTATGAAGTATGAATAATGGTCCAATAGGGAATCAAACTTCTAAACATCTAACCATTTCCAACGGAAGGAAGGTTGGACCAAATCCCACATGAATGAAGGTTGAACTAAATCCCAAAGGACTGAAGCAAGGTTAAACCGAATCACAGAGGCTATGTACTCAGCTGTCACTCCTATCATAACCTCACTCTATAAATACCATGCCCATGGTATTATAAAAAAAAGGATGGAGGGAAAGGAGTAAAGCTCTCATCAACAATGGCAGACAACTTTGAGAGGCAAAATTCTTAGTTCCAATAGCATGTTTAATCATATTCAAAGCTTGTATTTGTAATTAGAAATGGAAGAGATAATAAAAGAGGAACAGTGAACGTAGGCACATTCAGGCCGAACCACTATAAAATATGTGTCTTTTTATATTTAAACCCTTTACTTATTATTTATTTCACATTCTTGATTTTCTTTCTCAGTCATCCGCAACTAAAATTCATCATACAATAGCTCTATACTGAAAACAGTATTCACAGCTCTACTACTATGACTTGGAGGTGTTTGTCCTTTTTTTGTAAACATTTTTGTGCTTTCACTGAGAGCTGAACTTCCGTTTTTAAAAGAAAAAATCCGTCTTTCTTATTTCTCTTTTTTACTTTGACACTTTAAACCACTTTCTTTTGGAGTTTGAAGTTCATTTTTTCAGCCCTAAACTACTATTTCATTTAAATTAGAAACACTATTATTTCTAATCTTCATACTAGAGATTATCATTTCTTGTCATGCGAAACTCCCTTCCCAATCTTTGTAGATCTGAAATCTATTTCTCTTATCAAATTTACCATCACTGTTTCATAAAAAAACATTCTTTTCCTTCTTCTGCTCCGAATCATCTTTTATTTAAAAAAAAGAATGTAGTGTCAATCTTTAAAATTTTCAAATCTACAATCATTGTTCTAAAAAGGAAAAAAATTATCTATTTATTATTCAAGATGTAAAATAATTGCTTCAGTGAGAAAAAGAAACAATCTTTTTTTTGGATCTAAATTACTATAAAAGAACTATCCTTTTCTATTCATGATATGAAATAATTGTTTCTACGAGAAAAAGAAATAATCTTTTTTTTTTCTATATCAAATTCATTGTTTCAAAAAAAACTATCCTTTTTTTGTTCAAGATCTAAAATAATTGTTTCTTCGAGAAAAGGAATCAATCTCTCTTTTCAGATCTAAATTGTCGTTTCTATAAAGAAAGAAACCATCATTCTTCTTTCATACCTTCCTTACTCCATTCTACACACCAACCCTGATGCTCTGATATCAGATTGCTAGAATCTATCTTTCCAAGTTGATAAATCTAGCGCTACTGATGCGTAGAAAAACTCTAACATCAGATTGTTGAAATTTATCCTTCCAAGATGATAAATACAATGACACTGATGGATAGAAACATCAAGATCAGAAATAGAAATGGTGAAATATTTCATACTTTCCAACACCTTTGTATACGCCAACCCTGATGCTCTGATATCAGATTGCTAGGAACTATCCTTCCAAGTTGATAAATCTAGCGGCACCAATGCGTAGAAAAACTCCGACATCAGATTGTTGAAATTTATCCTTGTAAGCTGATTAATCCAACGACACTGATGGATAGAACATCAAGATCGGTAATAGAAATGATGCAACCAATCAAAAGAATAATTAGATTATTGGAATTTATCCTTCCAAGCTAATAAATCCAACTACACCAATTAATCACAATGAAAGGAAGCACACATAGCCTACTTTATATACATGCCTTGGAGCAAGGGGTTGAAATTATTTCACAACGTGAGACTTAAAAACTCAATGCTGTATCATTTTTTCTAGCAGTTAAGATCTACACCAACAATTTCATTCAAAAAAGAAATCCACTATTTTTTTTAGATTTGAACAACTACTTCGTTAACAGGAGAAATTCTCCATTTCACATTTCAAGTCATCTTTTTCTTATTTCAGATCTACAAACACTGTTTCTTAAAAAAACAGAAATATTTATTTTGCTTAAGATCTGAAATCATTCCAACTTTTTTCTCTTATTTTGGATCTACAAACACTGCTTCTTAAAAAAACATTTATTTATTTCTTAACATCTGAAATCATTCTATTTTTTCTCTTATTTCATATCTACAAACATTGTTTCTTAAGGAAAAAGAAACATTTATTTATTTCTTAAGATCTTAAAAAAATTCGATCTTTTTTCTCTTATTTCATATCTACAAACACAGTTTCTTAATAAAAAAGAAACATTAATTTATTTCATAGATCTAAAATCATTCTGTCTTTTTTTTCTCTTTTTTAGATGTGTAAACACAGTCTCTTAACCAGAAAAGTAAACATTTACATTTCTTATATCTGAAATCATCACATCTTCTTTTTTTATTTCAAAAAATGCCAAAAGAAACTTTTGTTCATTTTTCAGAATCATTATATGTCATATTCTCTTTTCATCCAAAAGTATTGTTCCCTCGACAGAAGAAACCCGGTTCCTCTTTAGATCCAGATCCTTATTTCTCTAACATAAGAAAATCCTCTTCCCTTTTCCGACCTACAACCAACATTCCTTGAAATAAGGAGCTCCATTTCCCTTCCCTTATCTAAGAAAGGTCACTTTGAGAAAATCTTTTTCTATTGTACGGATCCGCAATCACCATGTCTTGGAAATAAGAAATCATATCTATCTTCCCCTCTTTAAACCTAAAAACATTCTTTCTTGGCCAAAAGAAACTTGTGTTCACTTTTCAAGTCTGAAGTTATTCAAACTCACTTTCCCATTACTGATCAGATCATTGTTTTCATGACCTAAGGAAACCTTACCCTCTTTTCAAATCTGATATCACTGTTTTGAGAAACTCTATTTCTCTTTTTAGAGATTCTCTCTTTCTTTTAAGAGTTGAGCCATCGATCCTTCGAAACTACACTTCCTACCCTTCCTTTCCGAAACTTAAATTATTGTTCCATGAAAATTACAAGCACTTCAGGAAAGCGCAGGAGAACAACTTTCCAACATGCCTCCTTAGCGAAGGAACTCTGCTACAAAGAATGCAGCTGCTGTCAGTACACCCAATCTAGATATGAAAAATCAAGAAGGTTAATCTAACAACATCCCTATGCTAGAAAATATAGCTACCGGACATAACTTCAATTAAGTTACGGTTGAAATCAGCAAAAACTTTGCTGCCTATCATGATGCTTTGGTGGATAGTCTCTTGACACGCTTAGGGCAGACGGAAGTACTCAACCTCAACACTATAATACAAGGGAAATCCCAGACTAAGGGATCAAGGGGGCATTTCAATTGACTAAATGACACCTAAGCATAACCCTCTTCCATTTAGCATCAAGTCAAAGTACGACACACATGCTTTCATGCATGGATCGGAACATTGCAACTTGAGACTGAAGACATGATGGTTGATACCTAAAGTATGGATATAACAAACACATCACTTCATCACTCCTACCTTGCACGAAACATGGTCAATCCAAAGCATACCAGACAGGTTTTAAATAATTTTGATAGCACTCCTTACCAAGGGATGTGTTCAACAAATGCAAATAGAGAAGGAAATAAGAGCAAGGGTTACCAGTCCTTCCTACAGAAAATTAGAAACTTTTGAGTGCCTACTACAAGCCTTTATAAGGAGTTAACCTGGCCTCCTTGACACTTTCCAAGATCTCCATAGTTGCTGATAAATGGATAGAACGAAGGAGGTACTGTATAATTACTTTTTTTTTCATTCTAATCAACCTTAAGCTATTGCAGGGCTCTACCATCTACTCTTGGAAAAAGTTGAAGGAAGGATTCGTATATCCGGTGCATGTATTGATCAACCCAAGTATGCTTACATGCTACACAAGGTAAAGAAAAATTCAAACTAGCCCCTCCAACTATGCATGACCTCTCCATTGGGTCAGCAAGGCACATAAAGATGAGAAAACTACACTGTCAGAAGTTTAGATAGATGGTCACCCAGGGATGCTAGCACAGCTTGAAGTACAAATGCTATAGCAAAATGGAAGAGATACAACTCTCTGCCTCTAGAGCTCGAATGATCAATGATCAGATAGAAGCCATCAATTTGAGTATGGTGTTACCTCATAGGGTAATGAAGAGGACGCGATGGAAACGACATCTGTCGAGAACTTGGATAACATAATAGTTTATGCAGAAAGGCTTTGAAAGATCGAGCTACAGTAATTCCAACATATTTGGCCTGCAGCAGAAAGACAAGATATATCCAGAACCACCACCACCACTCCTTATATCACAGTTGAACACGAATCAGCAATATATATAGTAAACCGCTAGGACGTTGCAGACACCAATCCAGATACTAGCGTCACCACTCAAATATGATCCAATAATCAAAAATCACAATTCAAATTGATTAAGAACTAAGGATAGCAGGATGCACAGTGGGGACATCCATTATAAGTCCACCAAACTAGCCGGAGTCAACCCGACTAAATGACTAGACCAATGACTGCTAGGAGGCAGCACTAAAACGCCAAAGAAGAATCTTGGCCCAGTAAAACCTCCGTTATCAAATAGAGTACTTGTAGAATATCCTTATGAGGAGTCCTCCGATCACACAATATGCTTTCATAAACATGTCATATGCATGACAACAGATGGTCCGGCAAAGGAGGTACCATGACAAACCTCTTCTTTCGTTTTTGTCTAACTTGGTTGTTGTCATTTTAGGACAATGCCATCGGCTTCTAGGTTCCACAAAGTCTTACCAAAATACCAAGCGAGAATTTCTATCCAAGAGGACATCTTAAACTAGGCATACCACATAACCTGGTATTTTGAACTTCTTTTGAAGTGGCAGGTTTGGTCTAAACTACTCTTTCTCTTTGACTGAGATAAGAGACTAATGCATTCACTTAACACATATACAGTTATACACATAACATATATGCAGTTATATCCACTTAAGAACTATGCTGTTATAAGCACTACTTCTTTTGTGATTAGCAACGTAGGTCACAAGCATGTGCTAGAAGCGGTGAAAATAAGATAACCATGGCAAAGGGCACTAGCCTGGGTAGTTTACTGCTGATGACCGCCCCTTCCCCTGGCAATGACATACCAGTCAGACATCCAGGCACAAATCTAGCTTGAGTAATCAAAGAATAAATGCATTCTAAGCCTATCATGGATTAACTCATAATAGGAGTTGCTCCAGGCCAATGGGTAGGTTGAAGCTGTTAATAAAGTCATGCAAACACTAATTAAGGAAAACTAGATAAATCCAAAGAAGCGTGGGTTGATGAACTACCCACGTCACTGTGCGCCTACCAAGCCTCCTACAAAATAATAATAGGACATATTCTATTTTCTCTAATCATATGAGTCTGAGGCCATGCTTCTAGTCGAAACAGTTGTCCCTTCACATCTTAGGACACACTATAATCCGAAAGAAAAATGAGGAGCTCCTCAACATGTCCTTAGACCTAACTGAAGAAAGAAGGAATAACACCACTCTCGAGACCGCCACACACAGATGAAAAGTGGAAAAACAATACAACTCAAAGATGAAGCCCCAAGAGTTACAAGAGAGAGATATTGTTCTAAAGCAAGTCTTCCCCCGTCCAGGCGCACTAGATCCAATTTAGGAAGGATCATTTGTTGTTTATAAGGATCTCCACAACGGAGCTTACATTCCATCGATAGTTGATGGAAAAGGTGTTTGGGAAAGGAAGGAATCTCCAGCATCTCCGCCATTATTTCTCTCGGCTTGTAAAAGGCATGTATCACTTGAAACAATAAAAGAAAGACAATGGACATAGGCATATTTTGACCAAATCGCTGTGAAAGTTGATGTTTTCCTCGATTGTTTGTCGGATATTTTTTTATTTTGATCAATTGCAAGCTCTCGCCGGCAGCAGTGAAAGCAAGATAACCATGACTAAAGGTGTAACGACCCAGAATTTTTAGAAATTAAAATTTGAATATTTAATTAATTTTAAATATTAATTAGTGAATTTATAAGTCAAATAAATTTTTATTTGAATTTTTGGATTTAATTGAATAATTAAATCGATAATTTAATATGTGAAATTATGGAAATAATTGAAAATATAGTTAAATATGATTAGAAATAATTTGGAAAATTTTATTTAATCATACTAGAGTTATAGAGATATTTTAGAACTTTTAAAATCGAATTAAAAGTTAATTTGTGAAAATTGAATATTTTAATATTTAATAATTGACTGTAAAATAGCCAATTTTTGAACAGTCTCAGAATTGAACGAAACCAGTTTCATTGGATCCGTAATAGTTAGTTATTACCGGATTTCAATTTTCGTGTCAATCGGAGTTATCGTTTGATCGTGGCAGCTCGAAACGCATCGAATTGTTTTTAATTTAAATTTGGCGAGTCAAAATAGCCATTTTTCAAAAAGTCTCGGAATTCGACGAAACCAGTTTCATCGGATCCGTAATGTGATATTATTGTAAGGTTTCAAATTTCAAGTCAATTGGATTTACCGTTTGTCCGGTACAAATTAAAACGCCTAGAAATCGATTTAAATCGGTTTAATTTAAATTGAGCGTTTACAGCCATAACTCGCACATACTTCCGAATTAGCTTCCGAAACTTGTTCCATTGTGTCCGGAACGCGGGATAAACCCTAGGTACGCTAGTTACGGCGTCTAAATCGGAGTTCGAAATTCCCGGAATGAATAGTGTTTACGCTTGGTTTTCTATAAATACACCACACACACAAATAAAAAAAATAAAAATAAAAACAAAACCCTAGCCCATAATTGCAGCCGCCATCTCTTATTTCAAAGGCTGAGAATCCATCTCCTTCCTCTCTCAATCTTTCTCAATCCACTCGTTTTTAGAAAAAGTTGTTAACTAAAGAATCGAAGAGCTCGCCGAATACTTCAAATCCATACGGATATGATCGGGAACGGAGCGACGATGGAGGGGCAAGGATGGGCCGTTCGTGGCCGTTCAACTTACGTGCGCACGCATATCTAGGAGGCCGAGTTGGCCATGGTGGTAGGCGTGGGTAGCTTGCGTCGTGCTCTTCGCGATGGTGGTTGTGTGATCGAGTTTCGTCGAGAAACGAGGGTGTATAATTTAACCCTAAATTGCTATATGGGTTCAAGGAGGTTACGGCTCCTTCCTGGAGATGAGAACGAAGAAGAAAGGTGATGGGGTGGACGGGCTAGATGAAGAGAAAGGGGATCCAACGGCCTGTAGTGTGGTGGGGGTAAATTATAATAAAAATGTTGTAAATTAGTTGATTTAAAATCGTGTACAAACTTGTAAATTACATAACTTTTTCATACGAGGTCGAAAAAATGCAAACTCAGTTGCGTTGGAATCGTATGGACGAGCACTATGCGATGGAGTTGGTTTGGAGTCGTTTGGAGTTAGTGAGAATTTCGGGTAAAATTAAACGCGCGTTTAATTTTATTCGAAATAAATCGCTAAAACGGAAATTAAAATCAAGGTGAGAACTTCTCACTCAATCGAATAGGTTTCGATTTTATTTTAAATAGTTAGATTTAAAATATTTGAATGCATGTATGAATGATGATAATATCTATTGATTGTTAAAATAGACATTATACGCCGTTAGTAAGCGGATGTTATTTAATATAAACATATACCGCGAATATTTCATAAACAGTGAAATTGGTATTATATATAATATCAATATATATATATTGGCATATGTATATATTGCAGTTGTTGATTTCCCGCATTTTTTTGTTTAGCGGATGAGACCCTATTACGCCGTTATTAAGCGGATAATATTAAATAAGAACATATACCGCGATAATTTCGTACTGGAACGAAATTGGTATTGTGCTAATGTTTTTGGATGCAGGAAAACAGGTTGGAGGGATCCAACTGGATTCCTCAACAGTTTTTATTTAATTTCAGATATTTTGATATTTGATGGATTTTCATATTGATATATGATATCGTTGTAGTCGTGATTGACTATTTGGTGTGTAGCATCATTGGACCAAATTTCTGGTATTTTAAAAATGGTTTTAAAGTAATTTTTGAAAAGATAAAATATTTTGAAATTGATCCATTTTAAATAAATGAACGTTATAATTCTTAAAGTTATAAAAATTATAATTTTTGAGAAATACGGTTAAAAGCTGATTTTTGAGAAATAGGAATTAATGACTTTATAAAATAGTTTAAACTGGATTTTTGAATTTATTATCAAAAGTTTAAATATAGGATTTATAAAATTTGATTATTTTATAAATCAAAATGGTGAAATTATAAAGGAATTTAAAGACGTTTTAAAAGAATAATATAAATTGATTTATATTAAGAGATTTATAAATGGATATTTATAAATTGAAATATTGACATTATAAAACGAGTTTTTATAAGTGTTTGAATGAAGTGAAAATGAATTTCATAAATAAATGAAATTTATGGAATTATAAACTGTGAAGTTATAAAAGAAATTTATAAATAGTAAGATTTATAAATTTGGTGAAATTATTTGAAGAATAGATTGGTTAAATAGGAATCTTATAAGTTATAAGATTTATGATTTGGAAAGCTTTTAAAGGAACGATTTTGTAAAATAATCGTTTTATAAGGATTTAACTTATAATATGAACTTTTAGTTTATGATTAAGTTATAAACTGGAATAGGTTAATAAAGGAATTTATAAAAGGAAGTTGTTATAAAATAAATAAAATGGAATTTATAAACGTTGTTTTATAAATTCACAAACAACTTATTTTGATAAGAAAATTGTTGAAACCTATTAATGGAGTTATATTCACATTTTTGAATAGTGAAAAATCCTTTGAATTAAAATGAATAAAAGAATGAGATTTGTTAACGAAGTTTATTCACGTTTTTGAATAGTGAATAACACGTTAAAGAAAATGGTTTAGATTTGATGTTTTAAATTGAATTAAAACGATCTAACGATGTTTTAAATGTGTTGAGATTCGAAACCATAGATTTCAACATTTATTGTTGAAATAGACGTTTTCGAGAAATAAAAGGAAATAGTGGACTATAACACTGTTGTTATAGTAAATGATTTCCGAAAGGAAATGTTTTGAATAGTATTGGGATTTATATATCTATTTTAATTTCGAATCCCTATACTAGTGATTTTGGGTTGTCGTAACGATGTTTTACGCAACATTCGTTTTGGCCCAAATAAATATGTTTAAGGGAATGATTTCCTTAAAGAATGAATTATATACTTAATTCGATTTAAGTATATTGAATATTTTCCAAGGTTGAAAATAAAAAGTTTTGTGAATTACTTATGAATAATAAGTATGGAAATGTTTTCCAATATGAAGTGAATAATTAGAATTTATTTTTTTGAAGATAAATTGAAATGGATAATTGAAATCGTATATGCATGAATATTTTGGAATATAAATTCACTAAGGAATTTATATGTGAAAGTGAAACTTGTTAAAAATAAATATTGATTTATTTTTGAAGTGTTGAAATTATATATCTTGTAAAGATATTTTGGGAAATAAATAATTTGGAAAATTATTTGGAATCTGGTGATGTGTGCATATCAATTGATAGTTCAATAACCGACTATCAGTATTTCCCTTTGAATGGGTATTTGATGTGAATGGATTGAATTTGAATGCACACTTATTTTTGAATAAGCGCTCACTATTCGGGTTAACCGGGAAAGGACCATGGGGTCGTATAACCCATTCCGAATATGTGATACGTCGTTGTGAATCGCATTTGAAGATCGGTGTTGAAGACCGGATATTTGCGAGAGCGATAGGATGAACTATCGATTGACTCTGCACCGAGTTGCTCCGGTATTGAGTTCTCCATATGTGATGGTGAATCCGATCAGGATTGTGGATATCCGGATTGCAAGGACTTCTTTGTAAGTGCCTTCGGTTTTGTTCGATCCCGGAAAAGACTTGTATGGATTGTATGTCTGACATTACAATTTGAGATATAAAGCCGATTTCTTTCAAATATATTTCTGTTGGTGGCGGAGAATTTATTCTTTGCTTAACACCCTTCTTTGAGACGTACGAGCTCAAAGGTTATATAGTTGAAGTTATCAGCGATATATTCCCAGTTTGGTAATGTGACATGCTGAGTGATGCTGAAATGATCATTGTGTTGATTATTTGTGATAGGATCATTTGTTTGATCGTCTATCTTAGTGATCATTGTGTTGATCATTTGTTGACCCAAAGCATGGCTTTTGTATAAAGTATGTTTTTGTGGACGTGACTTCGTCGAGCCTCACACCCCGTGAATGGTCAAAACAGGAAAGAAGCAGCAAGGTTATGAGGGGTAGCGCCCTTTAGGATATGTGCATTTCCTTCTGGAAAAGGGTGGTATCATGGTATGGAGCCCAGATACTTACTCATGTTGAAAACACTTTGTTATGATTGTGTGAATTGATTACGAGCGCTCGGTTGATAAAGGTCCCAAAGGACCGGGGGATGGCATATTCGGTCAGTTGTTACTCAGTTAGGAGTAACCCGGCCTTGTGTTGGTAGAGATCCGGTTTGGTTCTCGGGGATGTCCATCCAGAGGCATTCTCATGTGGCAATGGGAAGTTCCTTGGCCTGATCATTCGTTGGAAATCCAATTCCCAATACGAAACTTGTACGGTATTAGTTGTAGAACCTGCCATTCACTTATGGTGGTCACCACTGTTTGGATGGTAGCTATAGTAGGCATACGATAATGGTCGTATGTTGGCTAAGATTTATATTCTACTTTCGAAATGAATTTTTCCTACACTATACACTAGTAATAATATCAAATATTATTTTAAATGCGTATCAAGCATCTTTGACTATCATAAGGAGAAATCTCCTCCGATTCTGCGTTTGCATTGTGTGTGTGTGCGGGAGGCCTTATGGTAGTCTCATTTTTAAAAGCATTGCGAATTGATTAAAAAAATATTCCTCTATTTTGATTTTAAAGATAAATAAACTGTTTTGAGTTCTCACACCAGTCACATGACTGACTTGGAGTTTATTGTTTTCCTTCCTAAACTCTGGGTGCCCACCAATTTCCACACGGGCAGTTAAGAGTTAGGTTTATCAGGATATTCTGGATATTCTGGAGTTGCTGGAGGCAAGCTGGATAGCATGGCGTATTACTAGTATATAGTATTTCTTTTTCCGCTGCACTGTTTGATGTTGTATGTTGTTGTACACTCTGATGATATGATGTAATGAAATATGATGAAATGTAATAACTGTAGTTCTTTGTTTAAAGATTATTCATTTATTATTATATGTTGTTCCGCTGCGAATTGTGAGATTCTGTTGTTGTTCTGTTGTTTCTGTTCTATCCGTTCTATTTTCAAATTTTCTTTTTCTCTGTTTTCTCTATTTCTATCTTCTTCTTTCTTTTTCTTTTCTCAAATTCTTTTTAAAAACCCATAACATCTCAGTTTTCGGCCTTTGATTTCTCGGCAGTCGATAAAGTGAGTATCGATGTTGAATTTTCGAAGAACGAAAATTCCGGGGCGTTACATTTGGTATCAGAGCTGATGGTTAAGCGACAACCATGGTTCTGTAGGGTATTACTCATTAGAGATAGAGTCAGTAGTACTCTAGAATGAGTTTGAGTGTAATAATAGCTATGAGAGCGTATTTGTTAGTGAATATGAAATTGTTTTATATTGTGATGATTGGTTTATTGAGTGGCATATGAACCTTCGTCAGCACGGTCAGTCAAACTATGCCGAAGGGGTTTCTAAACACTTGAATAGAACAATTCGGCACAGTATTGTTTTAATTGGGTAAATGAAATAATTTTGCCTTGATTATATTTTATATATAAAGAAATAATTTTTCAAAATTATTAAATTGTATGTAAGTTGATTGTTAGGTTGTTTGAATAATCTAAATTAAAGAATAATTGTATAAGTAAAAGAATTATAAGAATTGAAGTATAATTAAAGTGATTTACAATTGTGAAATAAACTTATATATATAAGAAGTTAATATATTTATGAATATGAGTTGTAAATAATCAAATGGATTAAATAAAATAATGAATATAAGTGTTGATTCATTAAAATCTAATGTTATTAGAAGTTGAATAAAAAAATGAATGAATATAAGCAAAGGAATTTGGTTGAAATTAATATACTTTGGTTGTTATATGATTGTTGATTGGTTGTATAAAATTCATTAAGAGTTAATGAAATTGGAAGCTATGTAATTGAATTCAAATTAGAAGTAAATAAATTTGAATAGAATTGAAAGTGAATTGGATTTAATTAGTAATGTAAACTAATTGAATTGAGAATGAATGTTAGTAAGAAAATCCAATGTTAATGAATCAAATGTGATTTAAATTGAAAACCATTTCATTTAATATTAATGAGAATATAAATGAATATTTATTGGTTATGGATGTTAGTTGGATGTAGTTGGTTGATGGTTGAATATATATTGCTATTGTTGCATTGCTATGTGACATATATAGTCATATGTTGCTATATGTTGTATATTGAGATTATTTGCATATGTGCATGTTCTCATGTTGTTTGTTGAGTGTTTAGTAGGTGCGGATCGCGTTTGCTTCGCATTTGGAGCTCGCTTTTGCGCTATATTAGCTGTATATGCTCGCTAATAAAATATAAGGTACATATCTCGGATTAAATATCGTACTTTTACACTTTTTTCCCTTCGGGATGCCTCATTACTTGATGAGATGTATATTTGTGATATATATACTGTCATTTTTTTTTCGGATCGAGCCGCGCAAAGGAGACTATGGCGAATTTTTCCGGAAATTTAAGGCGTTAGAAAAAAATTTGAGAAAATTGGAAAATTTTGAAAACTATAACTTTGATTTTGGAATTGAAAGTTAAACTATAGTAGTTGTTTTTGAAAAGATAACTAAGTATGATTTGAAAACTTAGTAAAGATTTGTAAGAAGTTTAACTATGAATTTTGGGAAAGTTAATAAATTGTATAACTTTTCTTACTTGTAATTTCGAGGACGAAATTCTTTTAAGTGGGGAAGATTGTAACGACCCAGAATTTTTAGAAATTAAATTTTGAATATTTAATTAATTTTAAATATTAATTAGTGAATTTATAAGTCAAATAAATTTTTATTTGAATTTTTGGATTTAATTGAATAATTAAATCGATAATTTAATATGTGAAATTATGGAAATAATTGAAAATATAGTTAAATATGATTAGAAATAATTTGGAAAATTTTATTTAATCATACTGGAGTTATAGAGATATTTTAGAACTTTTAAAATCGAATTAAAAGTTAATTTGTGAAAATTGAATATTTTAATATTTAATAATTGACTGTAAAATAGCCAATTTTTGAACAGTCTCAGAATTGAACGAAACCAGTTTCATTGGATCCGTAATAGTTAGTTATTACCGGATTTCAATTTTCGTGTCAATCGGAGTTATCGTTTGATCGTGGCAGCTCGAAACGCATCGAATTGTTTTTAATTTAAATTTGGCGAGTCAAAATAGCCATTTTTCAAAAAGTCTCGGAATTCGACGAAACCAGTTTCATCGGATCCGTAATGTGATATTATTGTAAGGTTTCAAATTTCAAGTCAATTGGATTTACCGTTTGTCCGGTACAAATTAAAACGCCTAGAAATCGATTTAAATCGGTTTAATTTAAATTGAGCGTTTACAGCCATAACTCGCACATACTTCCGAATTAGCTTCCGAAACTTGTTCCATTGTGTCCGGAACGCGGGATAAACCCTAGGTACGCTAGTTACGGCGTCTAAATCGGAGTTCGAAATTCCCGGAATGAATAGTGTTTACGCTTGGTTTTCTATAAATACACCACACACACAAATAAAAAAAATAAAAATAAAAACAAAACCCTAGCCCATAATTGCAGCCGCCATCTCTTATTTCAAAGGCTGAGAATCCATCTCCTTCCTCTCTCAATCTTTCTCAATCCACTCGTTTTTAGAAAAAGTTGTTAACTAAAGAATCGAAGAGCTCGCCGAATACTTCAAATCCATACGGATATGATCGGGAACGGAGCGACGATGGAGGGGCAAGGATGGGCCGTTCGTGGCCGTTCAACTTACGTGCGCACGCATATCTAGGAGGCCGAGTTGGCCATGGTGGTAGGCGTGGGTAGCTTGCGTCGTGCTCTTCGCGATGGTGGTTGTGTGATCGAGTTTCGTCGAGAAACGAGGGTGTATAATTTAACCCTAAATTGCTATATGGGTTCAAGGAGGTTACGGCTCCTTCCTGGAGATGAGAACGAAGAAGAAAGGTGATGGGGTGGACGGGCTAGATGAAGAGAAAGGGGATCCAACGGCCTGTAGTGTGGTGGGGGTAAATTATAATAAAAATGTTGTAAATTAGTTGATTTAAAATCGTGTACAAACTTGTAAATTACATAACTTTTTCATACGAGGTCGAAAAAATGCAAACTCAGTTGCGTTGGAATCGTATGGACGAGCACTATGCGATGGAGTTGGTTTGGAGTCGTTTGGAGTTAGTGAGAATTTCGGGTAAAATTAAACGCGCGTTTAATTTTATTCGAAATAAATCGCTAAAACGGAAATTAAAATCAAGGTGAGAACTTCTCACTCAATCGAATAGGTTTCGATTTTATTTTAAATAGTTAGATTTAAAATATTTGAATGCATGTATGAATGATGATAATATCTATTGATTGTTAAAATAGACATTATACGCCGTTAGTAAGCGGATGTTATTTAATATAAACATATACCGCGAATATTTCATAAACAGTGAAATTGGTATTATATATAATATCAATATATATATATTGGCATATGTATATATTGCAGTTGTTGATTTCCCGCATTTTTTTGTTTAGCGGATGAGACCCTATTACGTCGTTATTAAGCGGATAATATTAAATAAGAACATATACCGCGATAATTTCGTACTGGAACGAAATTGGTATTGTGCTAATGTTTTTGGATGCAGGAAAACAGGTTGGAGGGATCCAACTGGATTCCTCAACAGTTTTTATTTAATTTCAGATATTTTGATATTTGATGGATTTTCATATTGATATATGATATCGTTGTAGTCGTGATTGACTATTTGGTGTGTAGCATCATTGGACCAAATTTCTGGTATTTTAAAAATGGTTTTAAAGTAATTTTTGAAAAGATAAAATATTTTGAAATTGATCCATTTTAAATAAATGAACGTTATAATTCTTAAAGTTATAAAAATTATAATTTTTGAGAAATACGGTTAAAAGCTGATTTTTGAGAAATAGGAATTAATGACTTTATAAAATAGTTTAAACTGGATTTTTGAATTTATTATCAAAAGTTTAAATATAGGATTTATAAAATTTGATTATTTTATAAATCAAAATGGTGAAATTATAAAGGAATTTAAAGACGTTTTAAAAGAATAATATAAATTGATTTATATTAAGAGATTTATAAATGGATATTTATAAATTGAAATATTGACATTATAAAACGAGTTTTTATAAGTGTTTGAATGAAGTGAAAATGAATTTCATAAATAAATGAAATTTATGGAATTATAAACTGTGAAGTTATAAAAGAAATTTATAAATAGTAAGATTTATAAATTTGGTGAAATTATTTGAAGAATAGATTGGTTAAATAGGAATCTTATAAGTTATAAGATTTATGATTTGGAAAGCTTTTAAAGGAACGATTTTGTAAAATAATCGTTTTATAAGGATTTAACTTATAATATGAACTTTTAGTTTATGATTAAGTTATAAACTGGAATAGGTTAATAAAGGAATTTATAAAAGGAAGTTGTTATAAAATAAATAAAATGGAATTTATAAACGTTGTTTTATAAATTCACAAACAACTTATTTTGATAAGAAAATTGTTGAAACCTATTAATGGAGTTATATTCACATTTTTGAATAGTGAAAAATCCTTTGAATTAAAATGAATAAAAGAATGAGATTTGTTAACGAAGTTTATTCACGTTTTTGAATAGTGAATAACACGTTAAAGAAAATGGTTTAGATTTGATGTTTTAAATTGAATTAAAACGATCTAACGATGTTTTAAATGTGTTGAGATTCAAAACCATAGATTTCAACATTTATTGTTGAAATAGACGTTTTCGAGAAATAAAAGGAAATAGTGGACTATAACACTGTTGTTATAGTAAATGATTTCCGAAAGGAAATGTTTTGAATAGTATTGGGATTTATATATCTATTTTAATTTCGAGTCCCTATACTAGTGATTTTGGGTTGTCGTAACGATGTTTTACGCAACATTCGTTTTGGCCCAAATAAATATGTTTAAGGGAATGATTTCCTTAAAGAATGAATTATATACTTAATTCGATTTAAGTATATTGAATATTTTCCAAGGTTGAAAATAAAAAGTTTTGTGAATTACTTATGAATAATAAGTATGGAAATGTTTTCCAATATGAAGTGAATAATTAGAATTTATTTTTTTGAAGATAAATTGAAATGGATAATTGAAATCGTATATGCATGAATATTTTGGAATATAAATTCACTAAGGAATTTATATGTGAAAGTGAAACTTGTTAAAAATAAATATTGATTTATTTTTGAAGTGTTGAAATTATATATCTTGTAAAGATATTTTGGGAAATAAATAATTTGGAAAATTATTTGGAATCTGGTGATGTGTGCATATCAATTGATAGTTCAATAACCGACTATCAGTATTTCCCTTTGAATGGGTATTTGATGTGAATGGATTGAATTTGAATGCACACTTATTTTTGAATAAGCGCTCACTATTCGGGTTAACCGGGAAAGGACCATGGGGTCGTATAACCCATTCCGAATATGTGATACGTCGTTGTGAATCGCATTTGAAGATCGGTGTTGAAGACCGGATATTTGCGAGAGCGATAGGATGAACTATCGATTGACTCTGCACCGAGTTGCTCCGGTATTGAGTTCTCCATATGTGATGGTGAATCCGATCAGGATTGTGGATATCCGGATTGCAAGGACTTCTTTGTAAGTGCCTTCGGTTTTGTTCGATCCCGGAACAGACTTGTATGGATTGTATGTCTGACATTACAATTTGAGATATAAAGCCGATTTCTTTCAAATATATTTCTGTTGGTGGCGGAGAATTTATTCTTTGCTTAACACCCTTCTTTGAGACGTACGAGCTCAAAGGTTATATAGTTGAAGTTATCAGCGATATATTCCCAGTTTGGTAATGTGACATGCTGAGTGATGCTGAAATGATCATTGTGTTGATTATTTGTGGTAGGATCATTTGTTTGATCGTCTATCTTAGTGATCATTGTGTTGATCATTTGTTGACCCAAAGCATGGCTTTTGTATAAAGTATGTTTTTGTGGACGTGACTTCGTCGAGCCTCACACCCCGTGAATGGTCAAAACAGGAAAGAAGCAGCAAGGTTATGAGGGGTAGCGCCCTTTAGGATATGTGCATTTCCTTCTGGAAAAGGGTGGTATCATGGTATGGAGCCCAGATACTTACTCATGTTGAAAACACTTTGTTATGATTGTGTGAATTGATTACGAGCGCTCGGTTGATAAAGGTCCCAAAGGACCGGGGGATGGCATATTCGGTCAGTTGTTACTCAGTTAGGAGTAACCCGGCCTTGTGTTGGTAGAGATCCGGTTTGGTTCTCGGGGATGTCCATCCAGAGGCATTCTCATGTGGCAATGGGAAGTTCCTTGGCCTGATCATTCGTTGGAAATCCAATTCCCAATACGAAACTTGTACGGTATTAGTTGTAGAACCTGCCATTCACTTATGGTGGTCACCACTGTTTGGATGGTAGCTATAGTAGGCATACGATAATGGTCGTATGTTGGCTAAGATTTATATTCTACTTTCGAAATGAATTTTTCCTACACTATACACTAGTAATAATATCAAATATTATTTTAAATGCGTATCAAGCATCTTTGACTATCATAAGGAGAAATCTCCTCCGATTCTGCGTTTGCATTGTGTGTGTGTGCGGGAGGCCTTATGGTAGTCTCATTTTTAAAAGCATTGCGAATTGATTAAAAAAATATTCCTCTATTTTGATTTTAAAGATAAATAAACTGTTTTGAGTTCTCACACCAGTCACATGACTGACTTGGAGTTTATTGTTTTCCTTCCTAAACTCTGGGTGCCCACCAATTTCCACACGGGCAGTTAAGAGTTAGGTTTATCAGGATATTCTGGATATTCTGGAGTTGCTGGAGGCAAGCTGGATAGCATGGCGTATTACTAGTATATAGTATTTCTTTTTCCGCTGCACTGTTTGATGTTGTATGTTGTTGTACACTCTGATGATATGATGTAATGAAATATGATGAAATGTAATAACTGTAGTTCTTTGTTTAAAGATTATTCATTTATTATTATATGTTGTTCCGCTGCGAATTGTGAGATTCTGTTGTTGTTCTGTTGTTTCTGTTCTATCCGTTCTATTTTCAAATTTTCTTTTTCTCTGTTTTCTCTATTTCTATCTTCTTCTTTCTTTTTCTTTTCTCAAATTCTTTTTAAAAACCCATAACATCTCGGTTTTCGGCCTTTGATTTCTCGGCAGTCGATAAAGTGAGTATCGATGTTGAATTTTCGAAGAACGAAAATTCCGGGGCGTTACAAAAGGCATGAAAATAACCTAGGTAGTTCACTGCTGACGATCGACCCCCCAGCCAACAATGATAAATTGACATAAGCCACGAATTAGGCACGATTATAACCTTGGTAGTCTATCATTGGCGTTTGGCTCATGGGAAACTATGAACCGATAATAAATCCCACGATTAAGGCATGGCTGTATCCAGGGATAGTTCGTAGTTGACGATCGGCACCCACATTTGTCGGGCCACAGCAAATCGAATAATACTCACGATACATGCCATAATGGCCTGCGTAGTTACTACGTGCGAATCTCAGGTCTAAATCTTAAGTACGGCAGTCGCAAAAGTTACACTCCCTTGGAACAGAGGTTGGGCTGACAAACAATATGTCACCAAAATCCACAATCAGAGCAAGTAGCTTACATGTTGCGAATCTTAAGTTCAGAAGCACTCTCTTGATGGAGAGTATAGTTCTTTTTACTTAAACTAGAAGCTTCTAGTAATTTCTTTATTCTTGTGGCATTACATACAGATAGTAGAAATATGAATTCCACTCTGCCAATCACAGCTGGATATTCATTCGCTTCCACTCCACTAGAGGAAATGGAGCATCGACTCAACTCCATCATAGATAGCGAAACATCAATCCAACATTGCCACAAGAATTAGAATATCTCTTCCAGCCAAATCGCTCAGGAAACTATAAGGATTATCTCAAAGTGAGCGCATTTATGGAACTTGAGAAAAACTCAGTGTAAAGACCCTTGACTTGTAGGTAAATCCGATGGAACTGGACGATTCTTCACTGCCGATGCCAACTAGAAATCTAGATTGAAAATTTGGTTTTACCTGATCAATTTGAAGATAGCAAGCTGATAGTAACCAAGGATTACTATGCTCAAACACTATTACAGTCAAACACCCCATGTTGGGGCCATCTGACATCGACATTTTTCATAACTCAAACCAGCAATGATAAATTAGCTCTCCTGCACTCATAATATTCTCTTCCATATCCTCTACTTTTCACATCTAACCCCGACCATGACTTCATGCTGGAATGATGAAGTACTCCTAACTCATAATATGAAAAATTCCCTTGAACTCTGCTCAAAGAGGCTAGAACCACTCGCTCAAATCACACACCTACTCCATCAACACTTGCCAGTAATCGAATCCATGAAAGTACATAAGATATTAGCAGACAAGCTGTCGAGAAAGTTAGTAAAATTAATCCTATAAAATATGCCCGAGGGATGTCCCGAAAGAGTTAACAGGATAATAAAGATCTGCTCCTTCAACATCATCACCTTACCAGATTAGATGCAACACAAAATTATTGCAATCAGTTAAGCCTAATCAGATATAATGACCCCAATTAAAGATCCTACAAAATGTACATGTCTTTGTACAAACGTCCATACAGAAGATACAAAGCATAGGCTAGGGAAGAAATTGTCAGCCTTTACTCAAAGGCACCACACTACATATCCTACGTATGAGTACCCTTCAATGCAGATTCTTACTCTACCAAATTGATCAATAATTAATCCCATACATGCATGCGCAGAAGTGGAGAAAAGTTCACTAAGAAATATGCAAATTCGGTAATCGCATGGGATGGATAGGTCGTGATCACTAGACTTACCCATATAATGAACATAACTAGAATGCCACGTCAACAGATTCAAGAAAAATACCATAAAGTGTACATCGGTTGGTTCACACACTGTAGAACCTCAAAGTAGGAAGCAAGAAGACCAAACCTCACTACACCATGAACGATATTTTGATACGGCTAAAAGCTGTATCTAATCTTATTAGTGTTTGCGCAAAAAATGGGCAAACACCTCAAAGTCGTACGATTTAGTTGATTATATGTTGTTCTTAGCGATTTGGGTGATTTATGCAAATATGTAAAAAGCAGGGACTAAATTGTAAAAAGACGCGCAGATTTATAGTGGTTCGGCCAGAACGTGCCTACGTCCACTTTATATGTTATTCTCTCTTTTCTTTCAGATTACAAGTACAAAGCTTTGTATACAAGTATATGAAAGTTGTTTGAAAGTTCCTTCCGTGCTTGAGCTCTTAAACTTGTCCGCCATTGTTGTACCCCTGCCCCTCTATTTATATAGTGAGGTTGGAGGCAGGGGTCTTGGATGTTTATAGCTGCTGGTGGGCCTGCGCTGAAGCAATCTGGCCTGGCACATCTGGTTCGGCGTTCCTTGGTTCGACCATGCTTGGAGAGAAGGATGGAGAAGCTTTGGTTCGGCGGTCACCTGGTTCGGTGTAGGGTGGTCCGGTGTTGGTTCTCGTCCGGTAGTGGGTTGTTGGAGTTGTGGTTCGGTGGCAGTTGGTTTGGTAGGACGGGGGAGACGAGTTGGTTCGGTATTGAAGAGGTGTACTTGGTTCGGCAGTGAGTTGGGAATGCTGAATGAACTTCTATATTTGGGAGTGCCGAATGAGCTTTTGTATTGGGAATGCCGGATGAACCAAGGCATCTTGAATGCCGAATGAGATTTCGCTCTACATTGCCGAATGAAACTTTAAACCTTTGATACCGAATGGACTTTTATACTTGAATCATGAGTGAAATCCCAGACTTATATACGCTTGCTGGCTGCTTCTTCTTGGTTCGGTCGTGGTGGAAATGCACACAACATTGATATTCCAGTTTTGACCAAAAATGGGATAACACTTTGCCCCCCAAAACATGCCTTGCGATAGGAAGGCGTGTTTTGTAATGCCATGAGCTGGATGTTCATATCCTGTTGACAACTTGTAAAGAGCTTGATATTTTATATGGCCCCAAATGACGACCGTTCGGAATCGAGCTATTTGGGATGAAGCGCGGCCGTTCATGGTCAAGCGCCTAACTTCAAATGACGACCGTTCGCGATCGAGTCATTTGAGGTAAAGTGCGACCGTTCGCGGTCAAGCGTCTAAATCCATGCGACGATCGTTCGAGATCGAGTCATTTGCGGTGGAATGTTATCGTTCACGGTCAAGCGCTTTACTTCAAATGACGACCTTTCGGGATCGAGCCATTCGAGGTAAAGTGCGACCGAGCCCGGTCAAAGGGCGAACCTCAAATGGCGACCGTTCGCGATCAAGCCACTTGGGGTGAAATGTGACCGTTCATGGCCGGTGGCGTTCGCGGCAAAAGATGAAATGGGACCGTTCGCGGCCAAGCGCCTTACTTCGGATGACGATCGTTCGAGATTGAGCCATTCGTGGTAAGGTGCGACTGTTGGCGGTCAGGGGGTGGACCTCAAATGGCGACCTTTCGCGATCGAGCCATTTGTGGCGAGATGAGTTGTGCCGTTCGAGGCGAGTTTGTGACTGTTCGAAGTCGGGTGCCGTTCGAGGCGAATTGTGACCGTTCGAGGTCGGGTGCCGTTCGAGGCGAGTTGTGACCGTTCGAGGTCGGGTGCCGTTCTAGGCGAGTTGTGATCGTTCGCGATCGGGTGCCGTTCGAGGCGAATTGTGACTGTTCGAAGTCGGGTGCCGTTCGAGGCGAATTGTGACTGTTCGAAGTCGGGTGCCGTTCGAGGCGAATTGTGACTGTTCGAAGTCGGGTGCCGTTCGAGGCGAATTGTGACTGTTCGAAGTCGGGTGCCGTTCGAGGCGAATTGTGACTTTTCGAAGTCGGGTGCCGTTCGAGGCGAGAAAGTGTGCCCAGGAGGGCTTGGTATTACTGATGCCAGGCTCACGTTCGAGTGGGTCCTTGGATCGTTTGTGTGCCTATTGGAGGCGAGTAAGTGTGCCGGGGGGCTTGGTATTGTTGATACCAGGTTCACGTTCGAGTGGGTCCCTGGATCGTTTGCCAGATTTCATGTTCGGGGGAGTTTCTGAATCAAATACTTTGGCGGTTCATCGCCATACAAGAGGTGCTTGCGGACCGTTCGCGATCCAACGGGCATACAAGTAAATTTGCAAATATCAAAGCAATAATCATACGAATTCCACAACAGGAATGTTCAAGTCAAGATCAAAGCAAGAGCAAGACGAGGATGTCAAAGTGTAAACTCTTACTATGGTGCAGTTAGTAGTCATTTAGAGCATGCCTATGGATCGTGCGCGATCGCTTACATGTGTAAATGATCTAACCATGTTAGTGAGAGGTTTGCGACTTGTTCATCTCTTTCGACCTGCCCTCCCGAGTTCAGGAGGGAATTTTACCTGCCCCTTGGATGAGCGTTCATTCCTTACCAGGTTGCTCAGAGGCCCCTATCTCGCTCTCTGGGATTGGATCAACATGCTCCAAGTGTGGTGCCCCCATGCAGGATCGATGCCTGATTAGCTTCTGAAGAAGCCTCTTGATTTTCCTCCATGTTCACATCTCTCTGGCCTTGGCCTTCTGCTTAATTGTCTTGCCATGACTCTTCCAATCTGAATCTCTAAACTCTCAAGTTCGAATTCCAAGCGGTAGAATCCTTGAGTTCAATTCTCAGTGAAAGCACCAAAAATGTTTGCGCAAAAAATGGGCAAACACCTCAAAGTCGTACGATTTAGTTGATTATATGTTGTTCTTAGCGATTTGGGTGATTTATGCAAATATGTAAAAAGCAGGGACTAAATTGTAAAAAGACACGCAGATTTATAGTGGTTCGGCCAGAACGTGCCTACGTCCACTTTATATGTTATTCTCTCTTTTATTTCAGATTACAAGTACAAAGCTTTGTATACAAGTATATGAAAGTTGTTTGAAAGTTCCTTCCGTGCTTGAGCTCTCAAACTTGTCCGCCATTGTTTTACCCCTGCCCCTCTATTTATATAGTGAGGTTGGGGGCAGGGGTCTTGGATGTTTATAGCTGTTGGTGGGCCTGGCCTGAAGCAATCTGGCCTGGCACATCTGGTTCGGCGTTTCTTGGTTCGGCCGTGCTTGGAGAGAAGGATGGAGAAGCTTTGGTTCGGCGGTCACCTGGTTCAGTGTAGGGTGGTCCGGTGTTGGTTCTCGTCCGGTAGTGGGTTGTTGGAGTTGTGGTTCGGTGGCAGTTGGTTTGGCAGGACGGGGGAGACGAGTTGGTTCGGTATTGAAGGGGTGTACTTGGTTCGGCAGTGAGTTGGGAATGCCGAATGAACTTCTATATTTGGGAGTGCCGAATGAGCTCTTGTATTGGGAATGCCGGATGAACCAAGGCATGTTGAATGCCGAATGAGATTTCGCTCTACATTTCCGAATGAAACTTTAAACCTTTGATACCGAATGGACTTTTATACTTGAATCATGAGTGAAATCCCAGACTTATATACGCTTGCTGGCTGCTTCTTCTTGGTTCGGTCGTGGTGGAAATGCACACAACATTGATATTCCAGTTTTGACCAAAAATGGGATAACAATTAGATACGGCTAAAAGCCGTATCAAAATATGCCAAGCTTAATATTTTGATACGGCTAAAAGCCGTATCTAATTGGCTCATTAAATACGGCTAAAAGCCGTATCTAATTGGACAAATAGGCAGTGCCTAATGAACCAATTAGATACGGCTAAAAGCCATATCTAATTCGTCAATTAGATATAGATATATAATCAATATCCAATATATAATATTATAGACCTATTCATATCCAATATATAATCAATAATCATTCCGAGACATCAAAACATATAATATTATAGACAGTGCACATTCAAATGATTCAATAATCCGCGTTGCAGTGCGTAATAACTTAACAATATCATTACATAATATCATTACATAATACTAGCATTTAGCGCATTAATATATCACAGTAGCGGATACTAGAAAACACTATCGCTCTAGTACCAAGATCCAAATACACAACAATAATACAAATGTATCACATTACTACATAATACAAATACACAACAAGCCTCTGTTATACTGTGTTGTTACGGCAGCCACTGCACAATGCAAAACCAAAGAGCTAACTCCTCCAGCCCAAAACATCTACGATGGAGCAGTATACGGTTGCATTGCCTAATCAACATAATGATCGCACCCCTCTACTTTTGCAACTGTCCCTACATTAGCATCAACCAAAAGGGAAACCCTTTAGATATGTGAATTCATAGCATCAAATTGAGGGTGATTCCGACTTTATTTAGCAAGGGCTTAAAACTGATACTTTGGGTACTTATACACATAAAATTATAAATATCCTATAGTCTATTAAAAAGTAACTCAAGAACTAGAATAAAACAAGAATCTGATCCAACTAAATTCAGCAATTTGAAGAGGAGTATAATAAAGTATTTCTCAAGTTAGATGCTAATACAGAAAATGATGAGCTAAAATTTTAAATCTACACCTTCGGTTAAAGGGACAGCGCAAACAACAACATCAGTTTCATAAGCAACAGAGTAAAATTAATTGGCTGCAAAGTAGGGACACCAATTCAAAAAAAAATTAAAGAAAAATGGCTATAAGGAAGCATAGAATAAAATTCATGCACTGTTGGATGTAGAGGGCAATTTCATATATGATCCTGTGCAAATTAAAAATCAGAACATTATTTATTTTTCAGATTTATTTAATGGTCCAAATCGAGGAGTTTTCCCTATTACTCAACCACGACAAATTATTAATAATCAGAGGAAAAAATACTTATCTGCTCCTGTTACTAAAGATGAAGTGAAGTCTGTTGTTTTAATCGTCCAAATCGAGGTGTTTTCTCAAAATTTGAAGGGTGGGACAGTGACTTGTTATCAACTTCAGGCAGAGCTGAAATAATACAAAGCACTATAACCCCAATAGTGTTACATTGGTTTCAAATTTATCTTCTTCCTACTTATGTACTTGATAAAATAGAAAAATGTGTGCCGACTTCTTTTGGGGGGTCGAATACATAAATTTGCATGAATCTTTTATGCGGACCCAAATCAGAGGGTAGTATTGGTCTCGGGCCACTTAATAGTTAAGAGAAACCGCTCTATTAAAACTGTTGTGGGCACTTCTTATAAAAGAATGCTAGTGGAGTAAATGGATAAAGAATTATCTCTCTTTTCTGTTGTTAAACTGCATTCTTCTTTGTATACATGGAGAGAGCGCAACTAGTTGATTTTTCACCATACAGAGAAAGACAAAGTGGAAATATTAAAATATAAATCGAAACCTAGACTGAAACGTCAATCCGAGATCTCTTCCGATATTATATATTTTTCTTTTGTATAGCATGTTTAATACGAATTTACACAAAATTAACCTACTAACTATCATTATTTAATAACCTCTATTGTACTGTTCACTTTATATGGATATGGCATGGCTAATGACTTTATTTTTTTTATCTGCATTTAAACGAGAAGGAATCTTCACTTACCACCAAATTAACTAGATAATACTCTTCCTAAGAAAATAAAAATAGCGTTCTCTTTCTAATGGAATAACCATCTTCCTATGCACCTCAAGTATGTTACCATATTTTTTTAATCTTTTAGATAATAATTTTAAAATATCTTTTAAATGACAATTTTAGACTCACAATTTACTCTTAGATAGTCATTAAGATGCGAGATGTGCAATTCATCTTGTCTGAGATCTCGTACAATACGAGACGTCCTATGCAGAATTCCCGAGACAATTCGTGACCGAAATCCAAGATTTAAATCGGTGACAAAGATTATATTATTTAGAGACATAAACATTTGTGAATTTCAAACAGAGAAATAGAACATCAAGATTTGGAAAATAACTAGATTTGGGACATTTTGAGAATAAAAGCTCAAATCTGGCAGAATTCTATAAACAGAGGAATCTATATACTGGAGAATCCATCATTTGATTCTGAATTCTTTTTAGCCATGTTTTCTCTGATATTAAAAGTTAAAAACCAGTAGTGTATTTTGTCGTAAAAGTTAACTTTGTTGCCAAGATACAAAATTCTCTAATCTTTGAAAATCCTAAATTTACTACAAATCTCTACTTTCCGACGAACCAACATTCAGCAACATAATTACAATTAAAAAACTATACTATAGTATTTACAATCCACGACTCGATTTAGAATCCCAAAACAAGAAAATATTAGAAAAAAATATTAAACAATGAAATAATCACCTTTATTCGTTTAGATGCCAATTTTGCAAGCCAGTAGAAGAAAGTGTAGGTGAAGTAAACAGCACAGGTTTAGTGTAGTGACAGCGGCACAACTTAAGTTACGTGTCCTAGCTCCGCGTAGCCTCTGATGCAAATGTACTAAGAGATACGAAAGGGGGGTTGAGACTTTGAGTAGTGGATTGAATGAGAGGAAAGAAAGAAGAACATGGATCAACGATTGTGATCTTAAACATTTTCCCAACTTTTCTAACAACCTGAGGAAGTTTGTTTGTCCGATGGAGCGTCCGACGCGTCGGATCCATCAACAATGGTAACAGTGTGATGATAGTCGTTAATTTATTTCATATGCTTACGATGAGTCTATTATCTGGTGGTTTAGCCATAAACAACCGTAGCATCTCCTTTTATCTCCCTAAGACTAAAAAATCACTTTCTTTTCTACTTATTATATATTTTCAATGAAAAGGTGAGAAAAAATGATGATGGTTCGCCGAAGACCATTTTAGACAGGACCAAGTCAAAAAGAGTGAAAAACGATGATTGGTCAAAGAAAAACCTAGTATAGTTATTGATATTATTTTTTGTGCAACCCATACCAATTTTCCAAAAAATGAAAAATTACCCCCTTCACCCATTCAGTTTTGGAGTCTTTTTAATACTGTCATTATATAATTGTTGGCATATGATGATGTGTTGTCCTCTTGATATCCCAGCAATGAATTAGCTTTTGACTATTTCATCATTCAATGCATTAAACAAATCTTTATTTTACAATGTGGCATCGAAAGGTTAAACCTTCATAAACATCAATTTGTTTAATATGAGAAACTAGATCCGTTTAACATGAAGACAATCCAATAGATTCTACACAGTTTGTAATAGATTCTGGATTTAGACTAGAAATCAGACTCGGGTTTAGAATTGAATTATTCGTTTCTAAACGAAAATTCATTTACAGATTCTTCTACATCATAGAGAAACTACAACCCCTACGATCATAGAGGAGTGTTAAATAAGATTTATATTTTAATATATTTTACTTGTTTTGATGCGATTACGCATACGACGATTTAAAAAATATGGCAGTTTCCTATGAACTAACGTTATTCAACTCGCTAGATGTTTTTAACTTTATAATTCATTTATCTAAAAAGATGTTTTATGGTATATTAACAACTTAAAATATATTAATCTGAATTGGAATTAAATTCAAATCAATTTAATGGGACTTGAAATATCGACCACATAAACAGAAAATATACCTGCTCCATCATCTATTGATATCGAATAAGACACTTCGGATGGCACACATATCCACCCACTCCAACATCAGCAAAGGTCTCTGCAAATTGATGATTCATTTTGTTGGTTCTCTCATCTGGTAGCAGTATACTGTCCAACACCACTTTTTCATGTGTGGATGGTACAGATTTCCCATGGATGTTGGACAATGTAGAATCTCGGCATATAGTACCTTTTGCAATAAAAGGTAATATTTATTATTATTTAAGTTTTCTACTTATTATGTCATAAATGTTTAAATGTTAAAAATACCTGTTCCTATTACTTCTAAATCAGAGTTGAGGATTTCACATTTTTGATTGTTCGTAACATTGGTTGAATCCTGGAACGGCGAAGCAATGAATTCAGGAGCATTGAATTGTGTGGCGCATCCTCCATCAGAAGAATTGACCGATGGACGAATTCCCTGTTCAATATTTTCCACCATGTTGATCAAAACCTCCATTTGCTCAGACAAATTTCCCACTGTACCCTCCAAACTTCCCACCCTCATTTTCAACTTATCCTGCTCGACATGAACATGTCGGAGTCGTTTCTGTGCAATGACACAAGCCTTAACTTTAGTCTTTGGTATAACGGTCCCAACACCGCGGCTCCTACCCCTTGCATCCTTACCAAGCACTTGTGATAGGATTCTTCATCCACTGTCAATTTTTCTTCATCACTATCAGTGATCTTTTCCTTCGCTTTCGCAATTTGATCCTGTATATGATAATACTTACATGAATAAGGAATTTTAAAGAACATGCCAGTTAATATTTGTTTAACTTACAAAGTATGAAGAAGTAACATCTGATATGCTACCATCTTTTTTCCTGTGTGTCTTCTCCCATACTTGACGACGACTGATATTTGTTGATGGACTAGCAACGATCTGCAATACAAGTTGATGCAACGACATGAATATCCAATCACAATGTGTAAATCATTTGAATGAAAATGAATATAAATTACCATTTCTTGTTCTATTTTAGCGTGACTTTTACGTCCTGCATGATGAGCATAACTGAGCAATGCTCTGTTCTTTTTGCCTACCTCCCTTCTTCCGCTCGCTTTAGGCGTTGCTTCATTTTTTACGAATTCTGCCCAATCTTCTTCAGCAACTGTAGGTGGGCAATTTTTCAACCGTTCTTCGTCATTGTTGAAAGGGTCATAATAAACTACTCTCAAGTTTTTCTTGTATCCCCTAAAAGCCTCGGCCATTCTCTTTAAAAACATTTCCTTTGAAAGCGGATCGAGCTCATAAATTTTCTGCAAAAAATATATTAAATTATGTGTTGTGCAAAGAGTTGAAACCATAAGGCTATTGAATGAAATAGTTGTTGTCAAACAGATAAGGATACTTACCACCAATTCATTCCAAACATTGTCCTTGTATATTCCAGGTACTTTACTCCAACTTATATATGATATCGGCACATGAGCTCTTACTAGTTTACCGAGCTTAGTAGCGATTTTTCCAGCGTTATCTGAGACCGGAATACCAAGTAAGTTTTGACCAACTTTCTTCGCCTCTGAACATGACGAATGTGAAGATGGTGGATTTTCTGACATAGTTTCCAGCATTCTCTGAGACCGAATACCAAGTAAGTTTTGATCAACTCCATAATATAACACACTTGCACATACAAAATTATTAAGTGACAATACCTGGATTTGCATTGGAATGTATAACATATTCAAAACCATACATACACACAATCGTGCAATTAAAAATATACAGACACACAATCATGTGATGTACGAATACTAGTAAGTTAACATATGGATTTGGTAAGGTCTTCTAATTTTTCATTGTCTTCCAAAGCTGATTGATAGATGGTAGGGAACTCAATGTCATCCACATTTGTAGTTAACCATTTTGGTGTATGCAAGACCACAGACCATCCGTTGTTTTTTAAATCTTTTGAGTAGAAAACTTGACTCGCTTCTGATGCAAGAATAAATGGATCGTCATTCACGTTATTTTTGTTCTTCAATTTCCCTAAATTTACCATGATGAGGTTCGAAATAGGATCTATTTTGCAACCATTGACCTTATCCTCGACTTTTACCCAATCACAATAAAAAACTGTTTGTTTGAAGTCGGTGTAATCCAACTCAAGTATCTGTTGAATGACTCCGTAATACGTTGTTTCTGCTTCCTTATAATTTTTATCCTTGCCACTCGCTCTAAATTTTGTAATTGCTCTCATGCATACACTGCTATTTTGTGTTACCATACGATCTTTGTACTTTTTCATGGAAAATGAAAATCCATTCACTTGGTACTTCATATAACTACGCGTTATGAACTTCGACCCATGCACTTACCGCCATAGAGTTGGATCAACATCGATGGTCTTTAACAGCTACATAAATTTTAATAAGTAAAAAAGCATGGTCACAAAGGTGTATTGCACACTTATAAACACATGAAATACTTAAGACGAAGTTAAACCTCATTACGTAACCATAGATTAAAACTTTGAACTACTTCCACGGTGGTAGCCCTGCCTCTAGGTTGAAATCTAGTACTTTTCACATAGGAGTTATACCTCCTACGAAAAACACATATCAAAATGTATATATAAATTGAATTAAAAAAAATAAAATTCCAAACAAGTTCGTGAACTTACTTCTTCCATTCATCCAATCCATCGTACTTATTAAGGACCCATCTATGCACCTGTTCAAACTGCACTTGGGTTAACGTTATGTCTTTACCATTATCTAGAGGTATCTCACCAGCAAACTCATCGTCCACGTCTAAAAATGCTTCGCGGGTATGTTTATGATTGCCATCATCTCCGTTTGGCATATATTCCATGCAGTAAAGACTAGTTTCTTGTATGATATATCCTTCTGCAATACACCCTTCGATGTATCTTTTGTTGCGCACATATCCTTTATATGTTTTCATCAACCTATAAATGTGATCAATTATATACTGTAGACGGTAGCTATTTATATGAAATAATGATGTGCATAACTGAAATTAGAAATTTACCGTTCAAATGGATACATCCGTCTATATCTGACAGGGCCACAAATCAACGCTTCATCGGCTAAACGAACCATAAGGTGGACACTGATATCAAAAAAGCAGGTGGAAAATGTTTTTCAAATACACATATTGCTTCTAGCCTTTGCTTTTAAAAGATGTTCCCTATTGATCACCTTTGAACAAAAAATGTTAAAGAATAAACTAATACGATGAACAACATTTCGTTGATCCTTATGTTGTGGATAAGAATGTTGAAGAAATACCGGAAGCAAATGCTGCATTATGACATGGTAATCATGTGACTTCATATTTCTTAGTTCAGGAGGATTGATGCCCACATTGTTGTGAAAGTTAGAAGAAAATTTGTTAGGCACTTTCAGATTTTTCAAAACGGTGCAAAACCTATCTTTTCTTCTTCGCTCAAAGCAAAAGTTGTCTTTGGTATGCTTGTTTTATTTGTTTCAGGATCTTCCATCACCCATAACTTTTGTTTTATACCCATGATTTTCAAATCCTTGCGTGCATTGATGCCATCTTTTGACTTATCTTTATGGTCCATAATGGTGCTGATGAGATGCTCCATGACATTCTTTTCCGTATGCATACCATCAATATTATGTCGGACCAAATTTGCTTTCCAATATGGTAAATCAAAAAAGATAGACCTCCTATACCATCTAGAAATATTGTCAACATCTTCATTGGTTGACTTTTTCCGTTTTCGACCAATTTCTTCTTTTTGTTTACCAACTTTCATTTTGATATTCGCTACTTTCTTTTCAACTTGAAAACCAGTCAATGGCCATTTAGGGCGATGAAGTTCTTGTTCGTTGTTGAAATTTGTCTTATCGTATCGAAACTTGTGTTCGTTAGGAAGAAACATTCGATGTCCCATGTAACACATCTTCTTACTTTCAAGAAGATAATAAGAACAAGTGTTTTCCCCACAAACAGGACATGCAAAGTAACCGTGAGTTGTACATCCCGATAAAGTCCCAAAAGCAGGGTGATCATGGATTGCCCACAGCACCCTAGCTCTCATTGTGAACTCAGATTTATTTAACGAGTCAAATGTAACTACTCCTTCCCATAACTACTTTAACTCGTCTATCAACGGCTGTAAATAAACATCAATATCCTTTCCTGGTTGTTTTGGCCCAGAAATCAACAATGTTAACATTGAGAACTCCCTTTTCATGCACATAGACGGAGGAAGATTATATGGCACTACAATTACTGGCCAACAACTGCAAGGGTTAGAGAGAGAAGCATGTGGACAGAAACCATCTGTTGCTATTCCAAGTGTGACATTTCATGGATCGGCAGCAAAAGTTTGATCAAATGAATCTGCGACTTTCCATTGAGAAGTGTCACATGGATGACGCATTACGGCTGGATCAGACTTGGCACGACCATGCCAGGTCATCGCATCTGCCATCCATGGTACAATATACAGTCTCTTCAATCTATAAATTAAAGGAAAATGTCTTAATGTCTTTCCAAGTACTTTGGTGCATTTTCTCTCTTCGTTTAATGATGTCATATATCTTGGTTCATTGCAATTAGTACAAGAACTTTGTTCGCATCATCTTTCCAGTACAATATGAAATCATTGATGCATGCATCATAAGTTTTGTAATTCATCCCAACTTGCTTAATGATCTTCTTCACGTCGGAGTACTTTGTCGGCAGCGTGTTACCTTTGGGGAGTAACTCCTTTATTAGTTCGAGAAGTGCAGTCATACCATTATCTGAAAAGCTGTATTGGGTCTTCAAGCTATTCAGTTTCACAATGGCATACAGCTTCGTAATCCCTTTTGAACATGAAGGATACGTGGCTCTTTTACGCTACCAAAAAGCGATTTATACTTCTTACTTTCATTGGTCTTCCAATCTGGATAATCTGTAGACTGCTTTCCAACATTAGCATGATCAGGCAATGAATTTGCAGGTTGAAAATGATGAAATCTATCTGCATCATTGACCAGATCTTCCATCCTAATATGTTCAGACTCAGCAGTAGTTCTGCCAAGACTAACTGGTTGCTGTTTTTCCATCTCCGCCCTTTTTTCCCATGAAAATACCACGCTGTATACGATTGGATAATACCTCATCTAAGCAAATGAAAATGAATGTCATCTAATTTGATCGTCCTCATATTTTTGCACCGGGTGCAAGGGCATAAATACAATCCTTTCTTACCATCGTTTTCTTCAACAAAACTAATGAACTTCTGCACCCCGTCTATATAGTATGTAGATCTTAGATCTGATTCATTTATACATTGTTTGTCTATGCTGAAAGACATACTGCCCTCCTATATCATATTTAACAAAACATGAGACTTGCCCTTCAATGGGTCCTCGTTCCAACTGTTTGAAAAAAATATTTTTGAAATTATATTGAGAATTTGTTGTAAGATTAATTCTACATATTTAACTTTACTAAATTACATTGTTCTTGTTAAATAAAATAGTTATTTTTTTTTCTATTGCCGTTAATATCCAAATTTTCTTGTCAAAGGTAGTGGTGGAAATGGAATGAGGGGAAGGGGCAATTGCATACAGAATATTGAACATGCTGATTTGGATGTTAACAGAGACAACAATGAACCAGCTAATATTGTTTGTGATGAAGGGTCTCATGCGCATATCATTAATAACAACATGGAAAATACAATAGTGGCTACTAAAGTACATGGCACTCAGCACTCTAAACCAAATATACATGATAGTTCATTGTCCCATGTTATACATGAACAAATTACAAATGAACAAGGTGAGAACAGTAATATCTCTACAAATTCTAATCCCTCAGAATCCATGTTAAACAAAAACTCGGATGATAGTAACAAGGACAGCAAGATTATGGTTGGGATAGTGATGTAGTTTGCTATTGAAGTAGCAGATTGTGTTGATTGTGGTTCGTCAATTGGTGGTTCAGATTTTAAGGCAGATGGTTTCAAAAGATTTTTGAGATAGGATTCTAGTGGTTTTACTATAACATATTGGTAAATGAATATGATTTGCTTTTAGAGCTAGGTGTGATGCCTTCGAATTTAGAATACGGTGTAGAACATGAAGCGTTAAACAATTTGTTCTGAACGGATTAGTTGGTGCCAATGAGTATGGTGATTAGAATAATTTTTCTTTAATTAAATTATTTTTAATAACATGATCTTTGGAGCATCTCCAACAAACTGGAGTGTACATAATATAAAATGTACACTTTAATTTTGTAATCGGTCGAAGTCCCCAATAGCATATGTGATCAAACGGACACCTGATACCCAGACGCATGTTGAACAGGCACCCGGACTCCTTTAGAGTTCAGACGCTTGTTCAATAGGCGCCTGAGCATCTGGCACCTGTTAGATAAGCGTATGATTGTTCTTAGAATTCCACCTCCTATTCCTCTGCATCTCATAACACCTAACACCTTCCATCTCACTTCAACATAAAACTTTCAACCGCAACTACTTCAAATATATAGTGCTGGCCACTTGTTTCAAACCACTTACTACTTGCATTTGCAACAACTCCACATTGCCTCTTCTACTTCAACTGGCCACTGTGCAATTGCCTCTACTACTCCCTACACACTCCCCGTTTCAATTGCTACAAGCAACAGTACAGTGCATTTCCCCTACCACTTCTGACCTCTTGCATTTGAACTATCCACTTGCAAACCTTTTCATCACTGACCAAACACTTCAAACTGTTGCAATACAGTCAACCCGGTGCACACAGTAACAGTGATCTGCTTGCTTGCTGCCCACCTTCATCAACGCTCTTCATACAACATATCCCCTATTAGTAAACACTTGATACGAACTTCATACTAATACAAACAAGACTAACCGGTACATCATTTTCTGCTTCATTCATCCTTCTGCCAGACTTCTGCCACACTTCATCCACCCTGAACACGCCACTGCATTGCTCTATGCCTTTCCCACCTTGCCTGAATCATCCCAATTTATAACTACTATCAACAACAGTTCACACCTCTGTGCATGTGCTCTATGCACCTATACTACGGCATTCCACTGCATATACACCTTGACTTCACCATAAAACCATCTTCTCCTCTGACTGTAACTCAACCACAAACACCATCTTCAAACAAAGATCATCACACAATACTGTTGTTCAAAGACATTACACCAAACTATACACTTCTAAGAACAACACACAACCAAACATACCCAACCACCAGTCTACACAAACAGCAATTTCTCCTACCACCCCATAACCAAACTCTTCTGCATATCCACTGATTCACCACATTGCACAGAGCTTACAATCATCTCCTGCATACAACTGTCACACCTACCATACCAACACCACAGTTCTCTAACTGCCTGAAGCCATACTTCCACCAGACTCCTCAATCACGTTTGCATATTTCCTTCTCTGACTATCCTCTACAGCACTCCTTAATCATCGAACCAACACACTCATACTTCACGTGAAAACTGCCTACTTCCAAGAAACAACCCCCCCTACAAACTGCTGCTGTCACTTACTTCATTCACCATCCCACATGATAATTCACCATCATCAAATTGTGAGGACATATCTAAACTTGATATCATCATTGTTTTAAAAAAAGCTTTATGGGGAAACAGATGTAACTTCATTTTCTAAAATAGTAATTTTACATGATTCAAACTACTTGACCATTCATAATATAAATAGTTTAGTAAAGAACAATATAATTTAGTAAACAATTAACTTCCATGTAAGATTTACACGCATGCCTTTTTCATGATCGTTTTTTGTTTTCCTGTACGACCTAGAATTTTGTAGTATGATTTTAAACATTTAATTAATTTTAAATAGTTAAAATATATGGACTATTTAAATTTCAATAAATGGAACTCAAAATATAGGGTTTATTTTAAACATTAGCACCAAACTGTTTTCAAAAAATTTGCCATTACAACGGCGCCATATTGTAGCACCGGAGTAATGTCTATGCATTACCCCTCTCCTGATACTTGGCTTGCGCCATTAACAACAATTTTATCCACTTATACAACAATGTCAGAATAATATACAACATTAGCACCAAACTATTTCCAAAAAAATTGCCATTACAACGACGCTATTTTGTAGCACCGGAGTAATGTCTATGCATTACATCTCTCCTGATACTTGGCTTGCGCCATTAACAATAATTTTATCCACTTATACAACAATGTCAAAACCATATACAATGTCAAAACCATATACAATGTCAGAACCATATACAACATTAGCACCAAGCTGTAAATTATGCAAGGAGATCAAAATAATACAAAATAGCAAAAGATTGACTATTGTATTAGACATGATATATAAATAAACTTAATACATAATGTGGGCGTAATGTATCCATTATAGATAGAAAAAAAAGTAGAACAGATGAAACAGCATCATCCAAAATCGAGTATGTGGATAGCTATCAGTTTCAGTTTCAAATTCGTGTACATTAATTTATTATCAAGCAAAACAATATAAAACTACTAACTGTATTGTTTGAATATCAAAATGCTGCCAACTCAAAGCTATAGTTGTTGAGATGAACAAGGCCATGGAACTATGACTCACGTTCCAGACATTAGATTGATTAAATTATCATCACTTAATTTATAAAAAATGAAATGTGGCTACAATAATTTTTGTTCACATAACAGAATTTACTTTAAAGAAACATACGATGTAGAGGAAAGGACAAGATGAAAATGATCAAAGTCAACAAAATAAAGCAAACGGAATAAAATGAAACTAATACCGTATTGTGAGCAAAACAACAAACTATATGACTAGAGTAGACTCACGTCACCAATCTAACCAAAAGTGTAGTCTCCTTTTTATGGCTAGACGTTGAACTTATATGTTATGATTTCTCATGGTTGTTAGGATAGAATTTGCCCCTATTAACAGTTTTGGATATGAAATATACAATATAGCACATTAAGCTTCCAGTGAGAAACCCATGAAAACGACATGAGGTAAACCAACGGAATTAACAAAATTACCTGAGCAGCGATCGAATTCGAGAAGACGTGGAAGGCTCTGATGGACGATGTCAAAGCAACGTTCGATCGATCGAGGTGGCAATTTAACCCTAAATCAACACGGGAAAAAAATGAAAGGTTGGAAATAAAAAAAAGGAGGGAGGGTGTGCGTTTTGGGGAAAATTTTCCCACGAAAAGAGGCAAAGATTTTGATACGGCCATAAGCCGTGTCAAATGTTAATACGGCTTAACGCCGTATTAAATATTATAGATACGGCTATAAGCGGTATTAAAATTTGATACGGCATATAGCCGTATCAAATGTGCCGCCTAAAGTTGCGCCAAAATCCTATCTGTGGTGTAGTGCCTGGGAAAACATAATCCCACCAGGTGAAGACAAATAAAAAATGGCTAGATAGTCACCACACCATCCTTAAGAAGAGCCGAGCCTCACATTGAATCAGCAAAGGAAAACTCTTTAGGGAAACAAAAATAATATATGGATAGTCAGAAATCAAGATGACGGCTGCAAGACAAGCAAGGAAACCCCTGATCAGACAAAGCACACTTTGCATTCATGAAAGTATGCTTTGGGGTGCAAATGTTGTGGGCATTTTCACATACTACATGGTGAATATGAAGAGTCAGGGGTAAAATTGTCATTGTCTTATAATGGATCTAAACATGTTCAGAAGTATTCTCGAGATCAAGATATGGACCTATGTCGAAACCGCGTCCCAATCTATGTAACGCTTTGAAAGATATGAAACATTTTGACATTAGTCCGTTGTCTAAGTTATATGGGTCCGACATTGGAGAACAATAAATTTTCACTCCCACATGGAACATTCAGGGGCATTGGCTTATTCTACTTAGTGATACATAGCTGCTAGTTCAAGTCTCATTCAACTCAGACCCAGATTGAAGGAGGTATGACATAATAACATATGTAGCACAATGGTAAAGACTTGCGCCTTTCAGCCTACCCATCCAGGTTCAAGTCATGACAAGCAATTATTTTTATGAAGCATGAGTAATGATCCAATAGGGAATCAAACTACTAAACATCTAACCATTTCCAATAGGAGGAAGGTTGAACCAAATCCTGGAGGAAGGAAGACTGAACCAAATCCCCCATGAAGGAAGGCTGAACTAAATCAAAGAGGAAGGAAGGTTGAACCAAATCCTACATGAAGGAAGGTTGAACCAAATCCCAGAGGAAACAAGGTTGAACTAAAGCAAGATTACACCAAATCTCAGAGGCTATGTACTCAGCTGCCACTCCCATCATAACCTCACTCTATAAATACTAGACACATGGTGCTATAAAAAAGGATGGAGGGAAAAGAGTGAGGCTCTCATCAACAATGACACACAACTATGAGAGAGAAAACTCTTAGTTCCAATAGCATGTTTATGAATGTCAACAGGGTGGATCATGTAGTGTATATGCAAGTATATGTGATAAAATATGTGTTGCAACTAAAATAATACTAATCTAGGTAAATATAGAATAAACACACCAGGATTTCATACTGGTTCGGACCTCCCGTCCTACGTCCAGTCCCGAAGCTTCCCTTTGGAATTCGACTGTCAAACACCTTCACTTCGCCTGGAGGAATAGGCTTGGTTACAATAGCTTGTGCTTGTCAAGTATGTGTTCTATAACATGGATATTGACTAATAAGTACAAATGGTTCCAATATATATCTATTAATTGTGAAAAAGGGAATATATGGAAGAGTAAAATACAAGTATAGATTGCAAGAGATCAAGAATATAATAGAATATGTAAGTAAAGAGCACAAGTAAGTAAGGTAGTTGTTTCCGTTGATTCTTGATGATATATATAGTTGTAGAGAGGTTCCTTGAGTAGTTGCATCCATTAATATGTGTCTCTATAGTTGCTTCTATTGATGATGAAGAGTTGTAGCGAAGAGAAGCAAAGATGTCTATTCAAATATTGCAGTTGAAATTTGAATTTAAATTCCGAGTTCGAAATCAACCGTCTGGTATTTGTATCAGACGTCTGACACTATATTTTTTTTTGTATATAGTAGACTTTCAGACGTCTGAGTGCATCTACCAGACATCTGGTTCTGTCTATTTTGGTGTTTCAGAGGACTTTTTCGAACATCTGGCTTGTGCATCCAGACGTTTGAAATCTGTGCATGTTGGTTTGTGCATCTTTCTTGTTTCTTTTTTGATCCTATCGACTTGTAGTCTCTTATAGCATTCTTTGAGCCTTATTCTTGTCTTTCTAGTGATGTTGCTCTAGCAAGTACCTGTATATAGAAATATATATGTATATTCAATTTCCATTGTATAGTCGTTGTCATCAAAACCGTAGATTTGATTTCCTAACAATCTCCCCCGTTTTGGTGATGACAACTATGCAACGTACTTGTATATAATTTTATAAATCTCCCCCTAAATATGTGCTTTCCATAATTTATTTGCGATCTTTATTATTTCTCCCCCTTTGGCATTATCAAAAAGATATATAAATTTTTAAATTAGAAATTATTAAACGACCAATCACTGTAATACATAGATGTGCACAGAAATAACATACCAAAAGAGAAATTTCATTAATTTACAATAATCGAGTACATTCATAGATTTTTAACAATTTTACATAGGATGGAGTCCTAAAAATCTTGTTATTTATTCCCAAACATTATTATGTTCAAATTGATTTAATTCTTCTCGCATAGCTATTATCAAAAGTTATCATTCAAAGCTTCTTTATAAATTTTTGGTTCAAAATTTGGCACAAATGTTATATGGCTGATTTGATTGAGTTGATTTCTATTTACTCTAGATTTGAGATCTCCAATGATATTATCTTTTGGATGATCCTTAAGAATTCTAGGAGATGATATTAAAGTATTATTTTGCACATTTGTATCATTATTAAGGGAATTCGTTGTATTTTTTATTGGAATTATTTCTTCATCGTCATTAGTATGATGGTTGAGAAGATTTTTGTCGAACGAAACATGTAAACTTTCTTCAATAATGTTATTTCATTTATTAAAAATTCTATATGCATTATTGCGATCTGAATATCCAATAAAGATTCCTTCATCGGCCTTCGGGTTAAATTTTCCTAAATTACCTTTTGTATTTAATATAAAACATTTTGATCCGAAAGTTCTAAAGTATGATGCATTAGGTTTTCTTTCAAAAAATATTTCCAAACAAGTTTGTTTAGTCATAGGACGTATGGTTACTCGATTCAAAACATAACAAGCTATGACAATAGCTTCAGCCTAAAAATGTTTTGGTGGACCACTACTATTCAATAGTGTTTGTGCACATTCTTGTAACGTACATTTTTTTTTCTTTCTACTACACCATTCTGTTGAGGTATTCGGGGAAAAGAAAAATTATGACTTATTCCTTTTTTATTACAAAAATTAGTAAAAAGATCATTTTCGAATTCTCCACCGTGATCACTTCGAATATTTTTAATTTCCAAATCCATTTGTGTTTTAATTCTTTTAGAATTTTTTTAAATATACCATATTTGTCACTTTTATGTTTCAAAAATAAAGTCCATGTATATCTTGGAAAATCATCAACTATTACGAAAACATATTTTTGTGATTTATAGACCGTACTTGTGTTGGACCAAATAAATCTAAATTTATTAATTATAATGGTTGTTTTGTAGAAATATTATTTTTAGATTTAATAGAGATTTTCCTTTAGTTTTCCAATTTGACAATCGTCACATAAATTTTTTACTTTGTAATTTATTTTAGGTAAACCTCTAACTAGCTCATATTTTTCTAATTTATTAATATATTTAAAGTTAATATGACAAAATCGTTTATGCCAAAACCATGGATCATCATGTTTGGCAGTTAAACAAAAATTTGAATTTTTATTTATATTCATGTTTAAGACATAAATATTTTTGTTTCTAAAACTCTCAAATATAAGTTGTTTGTTATTATCGAAAATATTACATCTATCTTTTTCGAAATTGATTTGAAAACCTTTATCGCATAATTGACTAATACTTAGTAGGTTATGTTATATATTTTCTAGTAACAAAACATTTGTAATAATAGGAGAGTTAGAAATACCAAAGTTGATGGCTTCTACAATGCGCACGACGTATCCTTTTGAGTTATCTCCAAAAGTTACTGTTCCACCATCGATGTATGTTATATTTGATAACATTTTTGAATTTTCGGTCATATGGTTGGAGCATCCACTATCTAGTATCCATTTCTCCTTATTTTTATTTTAGGTACCTGCAAAACAAAGATGATTTAATTGGTACACATATACTTTGTTAGCGTCCTAGATGTTAGGAGAAGTAGGTAGCCATACCAAAGAAGGTTTGGTACCCATATGAATATAATTCTTATTATAGAATTCTAAGAAATTATTAACATGTTTTTGTCTTATCAATTTATTATTTGTCTTAGGAATCCAAATTTTCATATTTCTGGTATTCATATTAGACTTAGGTGAACTTTTAGTAATTTTATAAATACAACTATATTTCTTAATATCGTTCCCTCTTTGTTTAGGTGTATTTTTAAATCACATTCCATTTCTATTACCTGATGGTTTTGAAGTTTTGATAAGATTTTCCAAATCTTGTTTTCCTTTATTAAATTTTAAAACATTATTTGTAATTTTATCTAAATTTTTTTTAATTCTAAATTTTCAATTTTCAATATTTCAATATTACTCTTCAAGTTGACATTTTCTTTTAACAAGTTATCCTTTTCTAATTTAGTTTTATCAAAATCAATAGCAATAGCCTCATTTTCGACCAAATTATTTTTAATTTTTTCTTAAGATAATTCTAGTTCCTCTTCTAAAATAATTTTTTCATCTTTTAACAATCATACTTCAAGTTCTAATTTATTTATTTTGGCTATGTGTTCTTTGTTCAATTTTTCTAAATTTATCATCTAATTCCATTCTAAGTTCTAATAATTCATCATAACTAATTTCGGGACATACCTCATCAGTTTGTACCATAAAGCACACATTAGCTTGTTCTCCATTACTATCGCTATCACTATCCGATGATGAAGAACCCAAGTCATCCCATGTTACTTTGAAAGCCTTCTTCTTTTTGAATTTTTCAAATTTGTTCTTCTTTTTATCATTATTGAACTTGGGACAGTCTTTCTTCATATGTCTAAATTGATCGCATTCATAGCATTCGATTGATGTTTGATTTGTTGAGCTTGATTTTCCTCCTTTTTGAAATTTAGTCATTTTCCTAAACTTCTTGAATTTGTTGCAGTTTTTGGCAGTAGATACAATTTCTTCATCGTCTAAATCGGAGTCTTCATTTGTTGCTGGGAATGCTATGTTCTTTTTTGAATTTGGTTCTTTTCGTGCTTGAAAATTAGCTTCATAGGACATTAAATTTCCTATCAACTCTTCAATTAAGAGTGCTGAGAGATCATTAGCTTTTTCGATAGCTAATACTTTTCTTTCCCACTCTGGAGTTAAAGAATTGAGTATTCTAGATACTAAATCGAAATTTGTGAATTTGATTCTAAATGCCATTAAATCGTGTTGAATGGTTTGGAATCTAGAGTACATGTCTACTATAGATTAGTTTTGTTTCATTCTAAACGATGAAAATTGATTTTGTAAAATTGAAATTTTAGTTTGTTTATCTTTGTTTGTGCCTTCATGTGTAACTTGTAAGGTGCGCCAAATATCAAATGTTGTGTTACATAACATGACACATGGGAATTCATTCTTATCTAGTGAACAAAATAGAACATTCATAGCTTTGGCATTATTTGAAGCTGCAGTTTTTTATGCATCGGTCCATGTGTTCATAGCAGTGTCAGGTGCTTCATATTTATTTTGAGTGGCTGACCAAATTTCTAACCATTAGCTTCTATAAAAATTCTCATAAGTGTTGACCAATATGCATAGTTAGAACCATTAAAAGTGGGCGTCGTACTGTGGATTGACCTTCTTGAAAAATACTTGCCATATTTTATTGATTCAAAAATGTATTACTGTATTTTGATCCAACCTTGCTCTGATACCAATTGAAAGTCAACAGGGTGGATCATGTAGTGTATATGCAAGTATATGTGACAAAATATCTTGCATGTGACAAAATATATGATGCAACTAAAACAACACTAATATAGGTAAATGTAGAATAAGCATACCAGTATTTTATACTGGTTCATACCTATCATCCTACGTCCCGTCCCGAAGCTCCCCTTCGAAATTCGACTATCAAACACCCTCACTTCGCCTGGAGAAATACGCTTGGTTACAATAGCTTGTTCTTGTCAAGTATGTGTTTTATAACACAGATATTGACTAATAAGTACAAATGGTTCCAATATACATCTAGAGAATAATTATTGTGAAGAACTAAATATATGGAAGAATGAATTATAAGTATAGATTGCTAGAGATCAAGAATACAATAGAGTATGCAAGTAAAGAGCACAAGTAAGTAAGGTAGTTGTTTCCTTTGATTCTTGATGATATATATAGTTGTAGAGAGGCTCCTTGAGTAGTTGCATCCATTAACAAGTGCTTCTATATTTGCTTCTGTTGATGATGACGAGTTGCAGCGAAGAGAAGCGAAGATGTCTATTCAAATATGGCAGTTGAAATTTGAATTTAAATTCCGAGTTCGAAATCAGACGTCTGGTATTTGTATCAGACGTCTGACACTATATATTTTTTTGTGTATAGTAGACTTTCAGACGTCTGACTGCATCTACCAGACGTCAGGTTCTGTCTATTTTGGTGTTCCATAGGACTTTTCCGAACGTCTGGCTTGTGCATCCAGATGTTTGAAGTCTGTGCATGTCTATTTTGTGCATCTTTCTTGTTACTTCTTTGATCCTATCGACTTGTAGTCTCTTGTAGCATTCTTTGAGCCTTGTTCTTGTCTTTCTAGTGATATTGCTCTAGCAAGTACCTGTACCTAGAAATATATATATATATATATATATATATATATATATATGCATATTCGATTTCCATTGTATAGTTGTTGTCATTGAAACCGTAGATTTGATTTCCTAATAGTTTACTCATATTCAAAGCTTGTACTTGTAATCAGAAATTACAGAGATAATAAAAGAGGAATAGTGAACGTAGGCATACTCATGCCGAACCGCTATAAAATGTGTGTCTTTTTACATTTAAGTCATTTACTTATTCTTTATTGCACATTCTTGATTTTCTATCTTAACCATCCGCAACTAAAATTCATCAAACAATAGCTCTATACTGAAAACAATATTCGCACCTCAACTACTATGACTTAGAGCTGTTTGCCCACCTTTTGTGTAAACACGAGCATATGCTAAACATCCCCAAGTTCTAAAATATGAGACATTTGGTTCATAATTTTCAAAGATTTTGAAAGGTGAAATTTTGCTTTTTGACTTAGGATCCTATTCAAAACATAGCACACGGTCAATAAAATTTACCCCAACCAAGGTGATCATGCATCAGAATTTAGTAAAATAGCAACTACTAATTTTGTTAATGTTATAGTTTTCCTTTCAGCTTTACCATTCACTTCAGGCGAATATGGTGTAGTTCTTTCATGTATTATTCCATGAGAGTTATAAAATTCAATAAACAAATTCGATTCATATTCGGTTCCTCTATCACTACGCAATCTTTTAACTTTCTTATTATACTGATTTTCAATTTCAGTTATGAAAGATTTAAACATATCAAATGCATCACTTTTATTTTTCATAAGGTATACATAAATAAAGTCAGAGCAGTCATCAATGAAAGTGATAAAGTACCGGTGTTCATTTCTAGTCAGAGTGCCATCAAGCTCATATATATCACAATGAATCAAGTCTTAGGGTTCTGATTCACTTATTATAGATTTATATGGGGTTTTAGTTATTTTTGCTTTACTACAAAAATCACATTTTTCAAAAGCATATAGTGAAATATTAGGGATTATACCTAAACTACTCATGTTCTTTATTATTCATTTATTTACATGACATATTCTAGAGTGCCAGATATTATAATCACACAACGTATAAGATGAAGTAGATATTTTAATACATTCAACATTCAGTTTGAACATGCCATCAGTTGCATAATCCCTGCCTACAAAGATACCATTCATAGTGATGATGTACATATCAGCCCCAATAGTCTGTGTAAACACAGCCTTATTAAGAAGATAACCCGAAACAAGATTATTTCTCATCTTTAGAGTGTGCATGACGTCTTTTAGAATCACGGTCTTTCCATAGGTAAACTTCGGCTCTACGCTTCTAGTCCCAACAACAATAGTGGTGTGAGAGTCTCCCAACAACACTTTCTTGTCCTCGGTCTCGGTGTATTTATTGAACATAGCACGATCATAGTAGACATGACGTATAGATCCAATATTTTCCCACCAACCCTCTGATCCCCCAACAAGGTGATTCTCATTAAAAATCGTAGCCATAAGAGGCTCTTCAGTCAGGTTAGTCAGTGGTGTAGACCTTAGACTGTTCTGATACTTGCATGCCATATGACCTAGTTTTCCACAGTTGTAACAAAGAAACAACTGTCTAGAGTCGTTCTTTTGGGATAGTTTCTGTTGGCCTTTATGGTTTCCTTGCGAATTCAAATTCTGTTTGTGGTTCTGATTCTTAAAGCTTTTGGGATTCAGTTTCAGAACTGCATCTTTCTTAGTGTTGCTTGAAACAACAATTCTTCCTTCATATCATGTTTACGAGATTCCTCCTCAATATAGAGACGGGTTATTAGATTTTCTAATGAAAATTCCTTAGTTTTATGTCTATGATTATTCTTAAAATCCTTCCAACTGGTGGTAATTTATCAATCAAAACCGCTACTTGAAACTATTCATCCAAACTCATCTCTTCAGAGATGATTTCATGAGCTATTTTTAAAGCTCATGAGACTGCATCTCTACTGACTTGTCATTCGTCATCTGATACTTGAGGTAGCGACTGACTGCATACTTCTTCTCCTGCTTCCTCTGCGTCGTACTTTTTTTGCAGCGCTTCCCAGATCTACCTTGCTGTTTTGTCAAAGTTGTAATAGTCATAGAGATCATCGCTGACTCCGTTGAGGATGAAGTTCTTGCATAAGTAATCCTGCTCTGTCCAATTCTACAACTCCTTTGATTTCTCTATCCAAGCTCTCATCTGATATGCATCTGCTTAGTTAGGACTGTCTAGCAGCTACGGTTTATCTGTTGTTAGCATAGTGACCACCTTCCTCGTTGTCAGAAAGAACTCCATCTTCTGCCTCCAATGCTTGAAATGGAGACGCTCGAACCTGAAGGGTGCAGCAAACACCATGGGGACCTGGAATAGCGATGTGGAGGTAGCATCGTCCTTGCCGTTGGCGACATCTTCAAATTTGTTGGAAAAAATGATCTTTGGCTGAGTCATGTACTTGGTCACTAGCTTGAAGATGTTTCAGCATTCTGCTCCGTGGTGCAAAGCAGTCTAAACTAACGCCGCCACTTCTAGGATAAAATAGCCTCTTCTTTCTGATTTGATATTGATTCGTTTGTATAGACGAAACCGACTCAGCTGCACTAAAAACAACTGCTCATCCTTTAATTTTTAGAATTTCGTAGAGAAGAAGATAGGTTTAGGGTTTTTTTACAGAGGTTAAAAAAAGATGTCGTTCTCTTTTGATTTCATCTGAAAACTAATTAATTAGACGGAATACCAAATCGAACGTAATACTGAATAGTGGGGCGACGTTGGCTCAAAATTCGGATATGAAATTTTACCCTTTCGAATAAAATAATGGTTAGAAAACGCCAAAAAAAATCATCCAACAATTTAAGTGCTACATCACAACAAGCACAAGCCCGAGCCCCGTCTGGTCGGGTCCTGGTCGGATCGAGTCGAGTTGGTCGGTCAGCGCTCGCGCATGTGATGGTCAATCATGCGCTCCCTCCTTAACACAAAAGCCACATTTGGATTTCCAAAGGCCCAATTTAGTAGCTAAGAAACTCATACACACACATATGAGTATCTTTCAATAATCCCTATGGTGTGGGATATAAGCAATAAATGCACTTACTCCAAGCTATTTAATTTTTAAACAATTCATAAGCACAATTTCCAAGAAATTGACTCAAATCACTAATTTACAAAACACAAAAAGTAGTCAAATTTGCTTATAGTTTAACCACCCTTTCCATAATTACTTCTCCAAAATTACCAGTTGTCACAGAAAACCTACAGCCATTGTCGAACTTGGTTACCCCAAATTAGATGGTTTGGAGATTTTGTTGACGAAGTAATTAATGTAAATCCTAATGATTTAACTCTACATCTATGATACTGTGATCTCAATAGCCGAAAGTTTCGAAACATCGAAACATAGTAAATTAAAAATGGTAGAAGAAAAAAATATACAAAGATACACCAGGCACTCTCTCATGAATGAGGATGGAAAATAAAATTGGGAGAGTAGTTTTGATTCGGTTTTGATTTATGGCAATAGTAACAGGGTAAACAAAATTTTAAGACGGTGGTGTTGCGTTAATTTAAAAGGGTTGCACACTAATTGTTCGCCTTAGCAAGGTTGAGGTTCCATTTTTGTTTAAGTAATAGAATAGATTTGTCATAAGTTGGTTTTGTTAAGAACATATGAATGACAAATAACTTCTCATAAGTTCAGAAATCTACCTGGAGATGGCAATGAGATGGATTTAGGGTCCAAACCCAATAGATCCGTCCTTATTTTGACTTATCAAGGCCCGTACCATTGAATAATTGGGATGAATAGATCCATAATCCTTGATTAATTAACTATATTATGATACCGAGGAGAATCAATTAATTTTAGTTATTAGCTCATTAATATAAGAGATTAAATGAGAACATTGTGTATGGATTTATGCTTAACCTATTAGCTACAAATTTGTATGTACATATCTACATGTAATAGAGAATCAAATGCATGGATAGGATGTGAAGGGCAACTAAGGTCCTTACGCACTAAGAGAAAGTATCCCAATAAAATCTCATTCCTTCGTTTCATATATCATTTCATAAAAAACCTATTTCTCCTCTCTCTAACGGTCTTCGAATAAACCATGAAAGAGAAAATAATATTCTAGCTAACATAATAAATACTCATCATTTCCTCTTCCTAAGGATGAAGATTGGCTACATTAGTGAAATTTTAAGGCGGGTAATACTTTTAGGATTAGAATCCACTAAATTCATATTTGTTCATGGGTGGTTTTGGGTAGATTTAAGTAGAGGGTTCCTCGATTAATCATTTTTCAATTTGAATGATTTATGGAAGGAATAGGTTAAGAAGTGCATTGTTTTATAAAATTATAGTAGTAATTTTAACTAATTTCATTTTCTTTTTGGAACTAAAAACACATATTTTTGCTGCAAATTACATTACTTAGATAAATAATTATTGATTAGTAAATGACTTAATAAATTTTGAGTAAAAAATGAAAAGGTGTGCTTGATGGAATTAGATAGCTCTCTTTGGTTAAGTACAAAGACTAAAACAATCAATCTTTTTAGTCAAAATTGGCCATAACTCCCAACATAAAATCATAGGATTCCAATTTTAGTGGTTTGTGTCTTCAAGATGTTTACTCTAATTGGTATGGCTTCGGTATCATTGGAAAGGAGAAGAAAGAAGCTTTCTAACCTTGGGAGGATTGTTCTAACTAGAGTTGTACACCGAAAGTTATGGATATAGTCAGATGGACAAAAATTATTGTCATTATTTTGCACTCGGAAAATTTTCAAAAAAATAAAACAAGAAGTAGAGATGACATTTTTGATGACTCATACCTCGTAGATATTTGACCCATATGAGCCATGATGGTATCATTATAAGTTCAAGTGTAGAGCTTTCTGATGATGGTTGTTTCATCATAATCGAAGTTCAAAAACAAGGGTTTTAACCATCGTAAAATGGATAAAAACCAATTCTAGAAATGCTCATCGAGAATTAGTCTAATGGAGATGCGATGGGTATCATTGGAAAGTAGGTTATAAGTGGTGGATGTAATTCATTAATTGAAGTTGTGAGTAAATGAGAATTAACTTTCGAAAAGTGAGAAAATTATGATTTCAATCTTTAACACGGTCAAAAGTATTTAGGTAAACAATAGTGTTTGAAATGGCATTTTTGATGATTTTTTATAGTCACATAGGCAAGTGTGATAGTGTGGTTAAGGTTGTAGACTAGGAGTTTGTTTACCCAATTGGATCGAGTGCGCATTGATAGGATAAACAATGTGACATGGAAATGTAGGAAAAACTGAGTCAATGTTTGTTTATCCATAAACCACCGATGCGTGACGGGGTCCCTAAATTTGAGTAAGAAAAAGAGTATGATGCCATCAAGGTCAAAAGGGTGTGATGTCATTAAGCACTGGTTAGACTCAAACACGTTGGATTTTAGGATTCTAAAAGGTAAGGCGTCAACATCAAAGGGAAAAAATGCTCAATAATAAGCATCAACATCAAAGGAAAAGGATGCCTAATTAATGGCTAGGCATCAAAATCAAAGAACAAGTATTGTTAGCTTTTATGCATGTAAGCAATAAAAATAAAGGATAAATTTCAACAATTTTTGTAACAATACATAATGTAATGTATATTTAGTGAAATATTAAACCGTTAAACACTATAAATATGATAATTAGTGTAACTTTAATTTGTTACGAAATTGGGCCACAAAATAATTTTACTATGTAAAAATTCTTGAGTAGATCTAAAGTGGATGTGGAGGAATTTACGAGATAAATAAGAAATTTATTTAATTAGGATGACTTGGTAGATTCTAGCCGAAGCCTATATAGCTAATGGTCCAAAAATGTGATTATGAGAATAATTAGGCTAAATTTGTTGTCATAATTCATTTCTTATATATCTTCTTCGTCCTCAAATCTTAGAAACTCCATTAATCAAACATTAACTAAAATCTACGTAATCCAATCAAAAAACCGAAGAATAATTTAAAAAAGATGGACTAGTGAATCAAATAGACACAGTCTAATCCAAGATTTATCATGTTTGGTATATGGATCTATAGGAAGAGGAGTTAGATCTCGTTTTTTTTAACTTTATTAGCACTTTATCATATTTGATGAGTGGATTCAGAAACCTTGACATGCTAGAAATTGATACCTAATTTTGGGAAGAAGCCATTGGAGAAGCGTCGACGAGAAAGGAGGAAGCCCTAACCCTAGAAGCAAGCTCCAAGAAGAATTGGCGAATCACTATTTTGGTTCGATGGAACTAAATGTTGAATATGCGCTTTGCGCTTATATGATTTTTGTTTGATGATAATAAACATATATATATTCGTTTAAATGTATTTGTTAATATACTATTCTATTTTTCACAGTTTAAATAAATATTCGTTGAATAAAATAAATTACACAGAATTTGAATTCAAACAGATATTTTATTCAAATAAATATTTATTACATTTTTGAATAGTACAATTTCAAGCTCTCACTATAACTATACAACTTTGATTACATCACATTTTTCACATTTACATCAGCACCTCACTACATATCACTCACACTCATATTTCTATCTTCAACTGCATTCCAGTTTGAATCCAGCATCTGAGCAATCTGCAAAAATATAAATTAACACTGTAAAATTGAAAATAAAATATTTTTGCAATTCAAAAATAAAAGATAATTTTTGAAAATATGATTTGCCTCAGTTATTTGGGTTGTTCGTCATAACTTAAATTTGAATTCATCATACACGAACAACTTGTGACATACACAGTGTATTACTGTATATGCCACAAGGTCGTGCACGCTGATATATACACTTGATTGATTTACAGGGACAGGCGAGCACAGGTCAAACCCAAATGAAAAACCGGGTTCAACTCACGTGCAATAACATAAATAAAAATCTCGACTTCAGCACAAGGTTTAACCCGAGTTGCGAAACTGGATTCAACTCAGGTGCAATTTAAAAAATGTATGTATCGGTGCAGAAGCAAATGCTACCATGACTCAAGTACATGCTACAGCAACATTATATGATACAAGTGACAATGCACAATGCACCAAGCATTGAACCAGAAACATGATCAATACAGCTACAATGGCCAGACCAACCAGACCCAAGTGAAACTGACTCAAAGCACAAAAGTGCACAGCAACCATCAAGTACACAATGACAAAGCAACTCTGGGAGCAACAGCTACATGCAGGCCAGAAGCAAAAACTCGAGTGCAGCAATGAAACCAAAAGTGTATAGCAATGCAAGTAAAGATGACACAAACTCAAGCAAATGCAACAAAGATGCAAGCTGCAGCATACCATAAGTACACAAGTATAGGCCACATCATCAAGTATGGCAGTGAAACAACATTGATGAATGTATATGACAGCAACATACAAGTCAGACTAACATAACACATTACAGTGGTCATGAATGCAGTAACAACACCGCACCAGAGTGCATCAAAAGCAAACCGAGTACAAGCCATAACATGTCAATACAAGCACATGAGGTAATGAAGCACTGAAGTGATGCATCCAGTACCAACCAAAAAAAGATGGCCAGAGACGAAATGAATCAAAGCCAAGACCGAAAGTCAACAGTACAGAGAAATTCACAAAACAAGTGTTTCACCGTGATAGCTAAGAAAAATGGCCAAAGTCAATATTGAACGAGTCAATAATCAAAACTGTGTCAACCAAGCCGTGGGAAGCAAGTAACAAAATTATACGCATATGAAAAAGTCAATCAAAATCGCAAGCATCCAAGCATAAACGATCGGCCGAGATAAATTCAAATATATATTTGAACGAACGCAAATCTAGGGTTGCAAACCCTATATAAACCATCATCATCGGCAATCTAAAATCATCGAGTTCAAGCATCAATCAGTAAAGCAAAAAGGATAAATTACGTAGCGAAATCACAAAATGAACTCGATCCAAATTGAAGAGCCGTGAGCAAATAAAAAGCATCGAAGCCTACTATCAAACGAGAACGAGCGGCGCTTCAATTTGCACAACCCTAGTTTGAATCGCAAGGATCAAAAGCATCGAATTTGCATAAGCCCTAATTGAACTGAAAAGAAGAACGGCGATCATATTTTTTCACAGGCCAAAAGAAAAGAAAGAATCGGGTTAGAAAATAAAAGGGGCCGGCTGTGAAAAGAAAATGGGGCTTTAGTTTTCAAATAGGGTTTAATTTTTATTAATTGTTGTTTTTTTTTTGAATCAAAACTTTGTAAATCACCACCTAGGGTTTAGGTAGTGTCAGATTGTCTAGTTAGAATTAGTTCAGTGAGCAGGGTGTGCGAGTTTGCAAAGCTCTATAGGCGGGAGCAGAGTTTGCGAGTAAGCGAAGCTCTATAGGCGGGAAGCAAAGTTTGCGAGTAAGCGAAACTCTATATGCGGAGCAGGGTGTGCGAGTCTAGTAGAGTGTTTGTGAGCGGGAGCAAATGTTTGCGAGCAGGGTGTGCGAGTCTAGTAGAGTGTTTGTGAGCGGGAGCAAATGTCTGCGAGTCTAGTAGAGTGTTTGTAAGCGTGATACTGTTTAATTATAATAGAAATCTGTGAATGCAGCAGTAGGCAGGGGTTGCCGAAGCTGAGTAAATTTTGTGTGTGATTTACTTTTCAGCATATTTATTTTTGCAGTTTGTTTCTGTGATTAAAATCAAGAAAATTTTCTATAACCCTATTCACCCCCCCCCTCTAGGGTTAATCTAGATCCTACAAGTGGTATCAGAGCCCGGTATTTTTAACTCTAGAGTCATGAATCCACCAAATAATATTTTTGTTGAGGGTCGTTTCAATATTATTCCTTCTATTTTCGATGGAATAGATTTTTTGAATTGGAAATTAAAAATGGAATTATATTTAAAATATGTTAATGTTAAGTGTTGGGATATTATTGAAAATGGGTGTGATATAGCAAATAAGGAAATTATCTCGATTAATGCTCTTGCTATGCATATATTATATTCTCATATTAATCGTGATAATTTTTATTTCGTCTCTCATTGTGAAAATGCACAGAAAATTTGGAAAACTCTCGATGCAATATATGGTGCAAAAGTCAACAGCAATGAGAAGTCCTCCACAACCGACTCAGTTAAAGAAATATGCTTAACAGGATTGGTAAATAGCAGTTGTGATGAGGATGATGATGATGGAGCGGCCGAGCTGGCATTACTAACGAAGAATTCAAAAAGGAAATTTGCAGCCACGTGGAATAAAAGCGATAGCAGTGAAAGTGAAGCAGATATGTGCCCTCATGGGAATATAACCGATAGCGACAACGACGAGCCAAGCGAGGTATCAAAACTTACTCACTCTGAATTACTTATTTATTTCCACGAAGTAAATGGCTGTTTTGAACGACTTAGGGAGAAATATGCTAAACTTGAATCACAAAAAGACACTTTGATAGAATTAAATGAACAACTTGACCAATTAGTTAAAACCTATCAAAGTAGGATCCCTAAGTGTGATAAGTGTCCAACATTTGAAGAAGAAATTAAAAAATCAGAAATTAAAATGAAATCACTTGAAAACGAAATTCTGATTTTAAAAATTGAAAATACTAGAAGAGAGAATTCTATTAAAAAGTGCACACAATTGTTAAACAAAAATGAATCTTTAAAAACAAAAGTCCAACAATTGTCAACGACTTTAGAAAAATTTTCCAAAAGTGAAAAATCGTTGAATATGTTAATAGGAAAACAAACTGTCAATATTGATAGACATGGACTTGGATATACTCATTCTGAATATGTTAGAAATGAGATTAATCAAGAAAATTCAATGTGCACGATTTGCAGAAAATATGGACACAATCACAATAATTGTTGGTATAGACCCAAACATGTGAAAACTATACCAATTTGGGTTCCAAAAGGCACAAATATAAGATCTTTGAAAGTCAAACAAATTTGGGTGCCAAAAGGAACATATATAAATAGTTTTGGGTCTCCAAAAACATATTTTTCATATTCTGCCACTAACAACCATGGACCTATAAAAACAAATAGGTCACAAAAATCTTTCATCGTGTAGGTGTGGTGGCAGGCTAAGGAACAACAACAGTGTTCTCCGGATTTTGATTGTTCCAGAAACACAACGGGCGACAAAGCAAAGTTCCTTAGCCTAGTATAAAGGTGACAGAATCACAATGGATAACAACGAAAAACTATCGTAAAGGTAAAACAGGTAAGATTGTTTTGAACGGTATATTAAATGTGATAATCTGCACCGTAATCTGAATTAAATCAGCCAGTAATGTGATGGTGTCTTTAACTTATTCTTAATTGATATGATTTTTTGACTTGTTCTTATTTATGACCTTGATTTGTGCTTAAATGATGACCAATCAGATTGTCAACTTTGAACTAATCCATATAAATTTGTTCGGTCAAATGATGGTATTTGATTACTCATGCTACACGTAGATATATTTTGGTCACTGCTTGTAAATTTGCACGATTTCATGTGAAAGCTGTTAAAAAGGATTTTTGAAACTTTATGAAATTGTTGAAACTTCAAGAAATTGTTTTGAAATAATAATGAAGTTTTAATGACTGTTGATAGTTGTTCATCCTATGGTTTCTAAGTTTAACACTATGATATTTGTTTGAGTGATAACATGGCTTCATTTCAAATTTCATTCTGAGATAGTTTGTTGAAATTTCACAAATCTGGTCTTTGTCATCCAACGAGTGAATATTGAGTGAAATTTAAATTCAGATGCATATTACACTGGTAATATAGTTGATAGAAAAATTATTAGTGTAACATGGTTAATTTTTGAAACATTCATTTGCTGCATCGTTTTTTCAAAAAAAATATCTGCATATTTTTCACTTGAAATAATTTTCAAATAGCAGAAAATTTTCTTAAAAAACCCCCTCGAGAAAATCATGTTTGACCATATTTACAGATTAGTCATTTTTGAAAAATTGATTTTATAATTTTTGAATTTGATTTTAAATGACAAATTTTGACTAATCTGACTCCCTTTGATTATCGAAAAGATGAATAGTAATTGAAAAAGTGACGAGTGTTGATATTTATCATATATTATAACTCGAGAAAGTATAATTAGAAAATTTCTTTAGAATTTCATAACAAGAGTTATAAAAACTTTTTGTTGGGTAAAAATTCCATGACCATTTCTATTTCTATCATCTTTCTATCGACCATCACTCATCAAGATCATATTTAGTATGTAAATTTGTGGTAGTTAACTAAGGAAATCATTTGTTCTTCAATATCTTTTAATTTGTAAAGGAAATTATTTGTGCTTCAATTTATTATATTTAGCAATAAAAATAAATATCCAAAGTATTCACTCTCATTTAAAAGTCCTCATGGTTATGCATGGGTGAGTTACTTGGATTTTTGATTATGTGCTTCCATGCTCATTTAAAAGTCCTCACGGTTATGCATGTATGGAACGCATATCAAAATTAATTGATTTAATAGACAAGTTGATTCTAATCCCATTTAAAAGTCCTCACGGTCATGCGTGGTTAGAAGATACTTGATTTCATTTTTAAATTAAATTGGAATAATACTAAATCTCATTTAAAAGTCCTAACGGTTATGCATGGTTAGTAGATATTCAAATTTCCTGAAATAAATATACCACAAATAGACAGAACTGTATGATTTTTTGATGATTTTATCCCCATCACTTCTGAAAGTGGAATATGCGTCTGACAAGGGTATTTATGATTTTTGTTTGAGTTTTATTGAAATTTGATATTTATATTCAATTGAGTTAAATGTTTGATTCATGTTTGTCACTTCAACCCTATTTTTATAACACTGCTATTCTTTTGCTGATAACAAAAGGGGGAGAGAAAAGATAAGATTTTGTCAAATAGAATCAAGCAAAGGTCAAATAATTTTCCATTTGCATATAGGCACATTTATATATTTCTATTTGTATGCATATATGTAGGGGGAGTATCATGTAGAGAGGAAGCATTCAAATAGGGGGAGCAAATTGAACGATCAATCAAATACATTTAATACATTCAAAATCTTAAATATATGTTTGTTATCATCAAAAGAGGGAGATTGTTGAATATGCGCTTTGCGCTTATATGATTTTTGTTTGATGATAATAAACATATATATATTCGTTTAAATGTATTTGTTAATATACTATTCTATTTTTCACAGTTTAAATAAATATTCGTTGAATAAAATAAATTACACAGAATTTGAATTCAAACAGATATTTTATTCAAATAAATATTTATTACATTTTTGAATAGTACAATTTCAAGCTCTCACTATAACTATACAACTTTGATTACATCACATTTTTCACATTTACATCAGCACCTCACTACATATCACTCACACTCATATTTCTATCTTCAACTGCATTCCAGTTTGAATCCAGCATCTGAGCAATCTGCAAAAATATAAACTAACGTAGTAAAATTGAAAATAAAATATTTTTGCAATTCAAAAATAAAAGATAATTTTTGAAAATATGATTTGCCTCAGTTATTTGGGTTGTTCGTCATAACTTAAATTTGAATTCATCATACACGAACAACTTGTGACATACACTGTGTATTACTGTATATGCCACAAGGCCGTGCACGCCGATATATACACTTGATTGATTTACAGGGACAGGCGAGCACAGGTCAAACCCAAATGAAAAACCGGGTTCAACTCACGTGCAATAACATAAATAAAAATCTCGACTTCAGCACAAGGTCGAACCCGAGTTGCGAAACTGGATTCAACTCAGGTGCAATTTAAAAAATGTATGTATCAGTGCAGAAGCGAATGCTACCATGACTCAAGTACATGCTACAACAACATTATATGATACAAGTGACAATGCACAATGCACCAAGCATTGAACCAGAAACATGATCAATACAGCTACAATGGCCAGACCAACCAGACCCAAGTGAAACTGACTCAAAGCACAAAAGTGCACAGCAACCATCAAGTACACAATGACAAAGCAACACTGGGAGCAACAGCTACATGCAGGCCAGAAGCAAAAACTCGAGTGCAGCAATGAAACCAAAAGTGTACATCAATGCAAGTAAAGATGACACAAACTCAAGCAAATGCAACAAAGATGCAAGCTGCAGCATACTAGAAGTACACAAGTACAGGCCACATCATCAAGTATGGCAGTGAAACAACATTGATGAATGTATATGACAGCAGCATACAAGTCAGACTAACATAACACATTACAGTGGTCATGAATGCAGTAACAACACCGCACCAGAATGCATCAAAAGCAAACCGAGTACAAGCCATAACATGTCAATACAAGCACATGAGGTAATGAAGCACTGAAGTGATGCATCCAGTACCAACCAGAAAAAGATGGCCAGAGACGAAATGAATCAAAGCCAAGACCGAAAGTCAACAGTACAGAGAAATTCACAAAACAAGTGTTTCACCGTGATAGCTAAGAAAAATGGCCGAAGTCAATATTGAACGAGTCAATAATCAAAACCGTGTCAACCAAGCCGTGGGAAGCAAGTAACAAAATTATACACATATGAAAAAGTCAATCAAAATCGCAAGCATCCAAGCATAAACGATCGGCCGAGATAAATTCAAATATATATTTGAACGAACGCAAATCTAGGGTTACAAACCCTATATAAACCATCATCATCGGCAATCTAAAATCATCGAGTTCAAGCATCAATCAGTAAAGCAAAAAGGATAAATTACGTACCGAAATCACAAAATGAACTCGATCCAAATTGAAGAGCCGTGAGCAAATAAAAAGCATCGAAGCCTACTATCAAACGAGAACAAGCGGCGCTTCAATTTGCACAACCCTAGTTTGAATCGCAAGGATCAAAAGCATCGAATTTGCATAAGCCCTAATTGAACTGAAAAGAAGAACGGCGACCATATTTTTTCACAGGCCAAAAGAAAAGAAAGAATCGGGTTAGAAAATAAAAGGGCCGGCTGTGAAAAGAAAACGGGGCTTTAGTTTTCAAATAGGGTTTAAGTTTTATTAATTGTTGTTTTATTTTTTTTTGAATCAAAACTTTGTAAATCACCACCTAGGGTTTAGGTAGTGTCAGATTGTCTAGTTAGAATTAGTTCAGTGAGCAGAGTGTGCGAGTTTGAAAAGCTCTATAGGCGGGAGCAGAGTTTGCGAGTAAGCGAAGCTCTATAGGCGGGAAGCAAAGTTTGCGAGTAAGCGAAACTCTATAGGCGGAGCAGGGTGTGCGATTCTAGTAGAGTGTTTGTGAGCGGGAGCAAATGTTTGCGAGCAGAGTGTGCGAGTCTAGTAGAGTGTTTGTGAGCGGGAGAAAATGTTTGCGAGTCTAGTAGAGTGTTTGTAAGCGTGATACTGTTTAATTCTAATAGAAATCTGTGAATGCAGCAGTAGACAGGGGTTGCCGAAGCTGGATAAATTTTGTGTGTGATTTACTTTTCAGCATATTTATTTTTGCAGTTTGTTTCTGTGATTAAAATCAAAAAAATTTGCTATAACCCTATTCACCCCCCCCCCCTCTAGGGTTAATCTAGATCCTACACCAAAGTGGTATAGGATGGAGACCGAACGAACTACTTCGTTCGGTAGTTGGATGATGGTTGGAGCGACAGTGGAAGTCATTCGATGATATGAAGGATAAGCTTCGCTCGGTATTTGGTAAAGGAGTGTTGCGAAACCAAAGTTTTTGTTTGGTGATTTGGTGATGCTGAATGAAGTATCTCGTTCGGTAAAGAAGAGGAGAAGTGGAAGTGTCGAACGAGAAATCTCGTTTGGTGTTTCTAGGCTTTGTCGCTCTATATTTATGGAGCGATGGTATTTCGTTTGGCATTGAGTTGATGTCGAACCAAGTACTCTCACTCCAAAAGCATGCTGGTCCAGATAGGCTTTGCCAAACCAAATGCCAAGTGATGTATGCCGGACCAAACCATGTGTGCTCTTTGTCGAACCAAAGTGATGCCGAACCAGAAGGATGCCGAACCAAACCCCAGGCCTTCTATATAGCAGCTACCCCTCCTCATATCTTCACTTTATAAGTAATGGTGCTTCTGAACAACAATGGCAGCTACCTTAAAAACTAAAACTCTGTAAAATTTTGTCTGTATCGTTAATTCTTCTAATGTATAGCCTCCAAAAGAAAAACAATCTTATAACTCTAATCCTTTAGTAATTAATAAAATTTCCTCTCCCCAAGTGGACGTATACTGTCAGTCGACGGTATAACTACTATAAATACTGGTGTTATTTATTTTTCTGCATTGCATGGGTCTGTGACTGTCTGTTTTGGTGTTTATCTCTTTTGTTTCGTCTCACTACAACCACGATCCAGTTGTTTTCCGCTGCGTTGAGTTTTTTATTCTCTTAGACCGATCATCTAAAGGGATTTTCCCCAACACGACACATTTAACTACATTTTGTTTATACAATTTTTAGCACATAAACATCCAAGATTAAACTAAGAATAACTTTGGTTTCAAAATGTAAACTAGAATTAGATATGTCCGAGAAAATTATTCGATCGTATATATGAAAGTGAGAATTTTGATAAAATACTAATAAATTACAGGTATATCAACTAGAGTAACTAAATTCACAATTTTAAACTGGTTTGGCCATTAATTATGCCTATGTCCACTTTGCTTCTCATGTTATTATTTATTTAAGAATAGTAAAGTACAAAGAAATATGTTCGAATCTATAAAACAACATGACTCAAGATATCACTCAAAATATCATGATAAGTTTGGTCAAAGCCTGTAAATACTATCTAGTGTTATCACTTGCTATTGTGGTTTTTATATGGGAAAACAATGACAGAAAAATCAGATCCCTATCCAATGTGTTTGCTCGTCCATTTATAAACTTGAAAACTAGTTACCTACTCCGAAGTTGATAGTGGATCATGATTAACAGTTGCATTTGACGGATTGGAATCACAGAGGTGGAAGAAACTGCCTTGACTTGGTCGAAATTAAAGAGATGATGCTTGAAAGTGTATTCATATCAGAAATCAATTCTTGATTGAGATGCCCTAACCGAGATGGCTATTAGTTGGTCAAAATCAATTCTTTGTCAAAAGTTTCCCTTTAATTTTCAGCCAAAAAATAATGCTTGAAAATTTTCGACCAATGCCTCATTCTTAACACATTTCAGTTAAATGTCATGCATGCTTATAGTAATCCTTGAACGTGGCTATGTGTTATTCATTCCATAAATTCATTGCTCCTTATCTTTAATTTTTAACCAACTATGAACAGAGGCGAAGTTAGGATGTTTTATGAGAGGGGTCATAAATTAAAGAAGAAAAATTATGATGATCAAAATGTTATCTTGATATACAGAATACCTTAATATCGGTTTTATTTGTTGTTATTCTTTACACTTTTCATAGCAAATAGCCTTCTTTCAATGGTAGCTTGCTATAACCGAGTCAAAGACAACATAATGAGTTTGTGAACAAGTCAGTAGATAACTTGTCTTTGATACGGTGTACACCCTTAAAGTCTTGCTTCATTGAAGAAATTAAACGCAACACTAATTAGAACATGCATAAACAAATAAAGCTTGTTAAAATAACAGAAGCTGAAAAGCCGCTACTTTTCAAAATTCTGAATTGGCTGCACATTTTTAGGACAAAGAAATGCAAATGAAAAAATTATTTATATGCTTTTAGGATATGGTTATAATCTCTCTTTACAAATGAAACAAGATGGGTCCCATATATAGAAATCTGCATATGTAAAAGAACAAGTAAACATGAGGGGAGTTGGTTACTAAGGACTGATCTTTACCATATAACAAATTTTGCAAACTTCAGGCGGGAGGGGGTGTCAGCTGACCCCTCTAGTATACATGTAGACTTATGTCCTTCATTTTGTTAACATTCAACCCATTGTTTGCTTTAAGGGGCTTTTTGGCCCATGCGAAATAGTGGTGGCTACCTCAATCATTAATGACCCTATTCACTGAAGCAACCATCAACTCCGGCTTTATCTAAACAAAGTGTAGTAAATGAGCCTTTTTGATCGACACCCATGAATTCCCAAGTCAAAGGGACTCCAAACGTCAGAAAGACTGCTTTGGTTAAGAAACCTTTCCTGGACAATTCGGTTTTGGATTCTCAAAATAAAGGAAAGTTCGATCTTCAAACTATATGTGGCCTTCTAAGGTGGTTGATTTTCACCTGCCAAAATATCAAAATCTTCTACTTCAGGCCCGGAATCGGTTTTCTTTCTTTTTCCTTAATGATAATACTTAAGTCGGTTTCCCTTGAAAATAGTTTTGATTTTTTTTCACGGATTGTATTCAGTGCCTAAATGGCATGTACTGAGGCCTGGATTAAAGAAATATAGGACAAATTCAGGGAGATTTCCACAATAAAAAAGGGTTAGAGTCACTTGCTTAAATCGCTTGATTCAATGCATCATTTTGTCGAGAAGTTTAGGAATGCTTTGACCTGAGAGACTGATGCACTCCTTCAAAGTTTAAAATATTCCAAAGACCATGAGGTTATTTCCAAAGTAACTTCAACAGCTATACTGGGTTTTGTTGGAAATTTTAAAAAGGATCTTCAAACTTCGATACTGTTGTTGGAAATTTTAGAAAGATCTACAAGCTTTGATATCACTGTTGGAAAATTTTACAAGAAGAAGAATTGAATTTGATAATAACTAGAAATGAGAGATGCGAACTCTTAAAAGAGAAAAAGCCTTTTGTTACAAACTTTGATTACAATTGTTTTGCTTGATTATAAACTTTCTTGCTTATTACCTTTGTTGCTTCAATACAAAATAAGTCACTCCATGTCTATTTAATGTAGTACACATCTCAATAGAACGGTGGTGATGTATTTAATCATATGGTTCACAATCATTGTCTAGAATATTGTTTAATTCTCCTGAAAATGTTATTCTATAGAGTTATCTTAAATTTCCAAGTAAGATGACTCTGGAGACTTCCAATCAGTACATCAAACTCTAAATTATTTTCTAAGCTAAATTTTAGTCTCTTAAGTATAACTTAATTATCTCCATACATGCTAATATTATTACTGCTTAAATTGTGTAATATTTTTCAAACAATCAATTCGATCAAAATCAATTTTATTTCCAACAGTTTTTATGTGGATTTGCGCGATAAGATCGACAATAACATTATAAGAATTCAACTATCATGAAGCTCATAAATGAAGTTACTTTTATGAAGGCAAACGCCGATAAAACTCAATATTTCCAAAGTCTCGGATCTCAAAAAAAAATTCTTGCATATGAACTAGACTATACCAAGTAAATAAATACTTGTAGGGAGGAGCTTATATGGTCTCATATTCAACATATCAAGGAGTACAGTGCCGAGATCTTCAAGCTTCATAAGGCTAAGACTGAAGTTGAGAGGGATGCTTCTAATTATAAACACTAGCATGAACTTTTTCAGTCCAAGTGTACTCATCAGAATAAAGAGTATGAATCCGTAAATCAGGATTTGATAAGAATAAGGTAGCAGCACAATGAATTCCTTAATAGAAAGGAATCTGCAGAAAAGTAAATTGTTAATCACGAAAATCTCATCGGCCAATGTGATAAGCTTTTGGATGACACTTATTTCCAGATCAATAAATATAAAGGAAGGCTCGATTGGCTTCTTGCTTCATTATACAACTCTATCATGGCGATGATCAACCTGTGTCGGACTAGTGATGACATTGATGAAGCATGAACTCAATAGCTCCTACTAGCGAAACTCCAAGTCAAAATGTTACTTTGAGTAATTCTATGAACAAAGCCATCTCAAATACAACCATTGATCAAGCGTTTGACGTGATTGCCACAAGTGATAGAGCAGCTCCTATGGAAGGAAAAGTCCTTTTCGAGGCTAACATACAAAAGGCGCTTCACTTGCGTCCACTCAAAAGCCAGTGGGAGAGTCAAAGAAAATTGGTGTACTTGTTGATCCTTGATTTTGAGGACTCCGATAAGTCTGGTGGTAGGAACACCAATAATTAGGACGAAGAAGGTGGTAGGAACTTTGGGATCAAATTGACAGTCGTACGAGAATAGTCACTTTTGTATTTGAAAATGGTTATCTTTAGCTTTGTGAGAATCAAATCCCAACTAGTTTATTTTTCTATTTGAATGAATATACTTTTTGTTTGCTACCTCTTTGTCATCATGTATTTGCATGTGTATGTGATTCTTATATTCTTTTTTCATATTTTGGTTAGAGCGTATCTGCTTGTTGAGAGAAAATTTCGCATACATGTAAACAAAATGAGAAGCTTTGAGCGTGGGTTCGAAACATATCTTTCAGAATTTTAGTGAGGTATCTGAACATGTTCAAAACTTGAGAGGTTTCTATGAAAGCTCGCTCAAGCTTTTGGTTTTTGGCTTCACCATGTTGATTAGAGTTTGGCTTTGGCAGAGAAATACAAAAAGCAAGAGAACACAATGAGCAAAATATGAAGAAAAAGAAAACAAAAATCAGTGCAGTTGTGAAATCTTCTCATACCTTTTTCTTTCTACACATAACTTATACTTTTGCATTTCTTTTCTTTACATGGAAAAGGAAAAAAACAGTTAACAACCAATACTTGTCCTAAGACCACTTGCCAAGACTCCATTCACAGTGCAATTCTTTCATGTAGGCCCTCCATTATCAGCTTCTTCTACATTTATCTAATTTGCTACTCACTCCATAATTTTCCTTGCTGCTTGTTGATGTCTTCCTCTCTCTGCTATGCACCGTGCACACTGACACACGCTTTGGTTGTAACTCCCCTCACCCATAAAATTCGACCTTGTCTCAAGGTCGAATGTGGGGAAATTAGCTACCAAATCCCAATAATTCTCCCAAGTTGCCTCATCATCACCTCTTTGCTTCCATTTAATTAATGAATGGTTACATTGGCTCCAATCATTTTCTTGAGTTGGGAAACATGGAACACATGGTGAATCTTTGTCTGCTCTAGAAGTTGTAGTTTGTAAGCAACTGTCCAAATTTTCTCAAGTACTTTAAATGGACCATAGTATTTTGGGGAGAGTTTATGGGTTTGTCCACTACGTGCTATTAGCATCTATAAGGTTGAAGTTTAAGGTACACCCAATCGCCAACTTGAAAATCTCAAAATGTTCTCTTTTTATCTGCAAAATGCTTCATTTTCTCTTTAGCTAGGACCAGCTTGTCTTCCAAAATCTGTAATGTGACATCTCTAGTAAATAAGGCTTCTTCTGCTTGTTGAACTTTTGCCTTTTTTGGGACAACTTAGAATTATTGGTGGTTTCCTGCCATAAATAGCTTCAAAATGTGTTGTATTTGTGCTCGATTTCCATGTTCTGTTGTACCAAAGTTCTGCTAATGATAACCATTTGTTCCACTCTTTAGGTTTATGACTGCAAAAACAACGAAGATAACATTCCAATATTTTATCTACTGCTTCAGATTGACCATCACTTTGAGGATAATACACCGTGCTAAATGATATTTACATCCTTGAAGTTTACATAATTCTTTCCAGAATAGGCCTATGAAGATTGAATCTCTATCGTTGATGATTGATCTGGGGAGGCCATGATGTTTAACTACATTGTCAAAAAATGTTTGAGCAACTTGCTGTGCAGAATAAGGGTGACTAAGTGGTAGAAAATGAGCATACTTTCAAAGATTATCAACCACTACTAAATTATCAAATAAGAGTGACTTTTAGGAAGTTGAACAATGAAGTCCATGCTTATATCATCCCAGATTTGCTCAGGAATTGGAAGAGGCTGCAACAGCCCAGGGGAGTGCATATTTTCTACTTTCATTCTTTGACAAATATCAAAGCTATAAATTTCTGAACATTGCTTTTAATACCTTGCCAATGAAAAACTTGCTTAATTCTGTGTAATGTTCTTTGAACCCCTGAATGACCTGCAAGTGGTGAAGCATGGAATTCTTGCAGTAATTTATCTTTAAGTTGTGTTTCTTCTAGGCTAACCAAAATTCTTCCTTTGTAAAAAAAATCCATTTAGCTTTTTATACTTAGATTCAGGGTCCTGCACTTTCTGTTCAACTGAATATTAAATGGATCAGATTGATAATTTTTTAATTTCCTCTAGCCATGGGCCTTGCACTATGCAGATTGCATGCAAATGGAGTGCATTTTGAGCGCCGAAATCATCAAATTTCCTTGATAAGCTATCAGCAACAGTATTTTCATTTCCAGGTTTGTATTGAACCATGAAGTCAAATTCATGAAGCTTATTTAACCATTTGTGTTGAATGCTGTGATTCAATCTCTGGTCCAATAAATACTTAAGGCTCTGATGGTCGGTTTTAGTTACAAACTTCTGCCCTAATAAATATTGAGACTATTTCTTTGTAGCAATAATTAATGCTAGTATTTCATGAGTTGATAACAATAAATTTATCCCTTGTAAAGCTTGACTAATAAATGCTATTGGCTTGTTTTCTTGTAAGAGTACAGCTTCTATTCCATTCTCTGATGCATCACACTCTAAAATAAATTCTTTGGAGAAATCAAGCATAGCTAGAACAGGTGTTTGAGTGAGGCTGTCCTTCAGTTGTTCAAATGATAGTTGAGCCATAGAGTTCCACATGAAGGCATTCTTCTTCAACAATTATGTAATTGGTTTTTTTGTGATTCCGTAATTCTTTATGAACTTCCTGTAGTAGGCAGAGAATCCCCAAAACCCTCTAAGTGACTTCAAAGATGTAGGTGTAGGCCACTCTTTAATTGCTTTAATTTTTGATAAATTAACTGCAAATCTGTTGTGAGAGATTACATGTCCCAAATAATCAAATTGTTCTTGTGCAAAATTAAATTCAGAGATTTTAGTGACTAGTTGATTGTCCTTGAAAGCCTACAAGGCCAAGATTAAGTGATGTAAGTGATCTTTCCAGTTTTTGCTATAGATAAGAATATCATCGAAAAAAAACTAGAATGAACTTCTTGAGATAGTTTTTAAAAACTGTGTTCATTAAGGACTGAAAGGTTGCCGGTGCATTGGTCAAGTCAAAAGGCATGACCAAGAATTCATGGTGTCCTTCATGTGTTTTGAATGTAGTTTTATGAATGTCCTTGTCATGCATTCTGATTTGATGGTAGCCTGACATAAGATCAAGCTTGGCGAAAATTTTTGCTCTCTAGTTCATTAAATAAATCATCAATTAGTGGAATAGAAATTTTGCTCTTTTCTGTTATTTTGTTGAGTTCACTATAATCAATGCACATTCTTCAACTACCATCACTCTTTTAAACCATCACTACTGGTGAAGAATAAGGGCCATCACTCTATAGGGTTTCAGGGAAACTGGTTGAGCAGCTGGAGTGAGCGAAATTTTATGGTCAATGGCTCTTTGAGGGCAAGGATGATAGTTTGTGAAATACGGTTGGATATTGAAGGATGATATTTTGGATAGGTGGAGGGACGGGTGGGTTGTGGTTTTGAATTTGTGTGAGAAGAGGTGTTTCTAACTCAGTTTGGGTATTTGATGGATATGTAGGAAGAAACACAGGGAATTATTTGTCATTGCCTTGTCTATTTCTTTTTGCTCCACAATCTTGTTTACTGCTACTTTCATTCCCTGCCATATAATGTTTTGACTATTATAATTAAATTTGAGTTGCAGGTTCTTGAAGTTGAAAATAATGTCATCAAATTGTTTAAGGCACTGAACCCCCAAAACTACTTGGCATCCTTATAATGGTAAGAGTAATAGGTCAATAGGCATAACTATCCCTTGACATTTTAATGGAACATCTTGACATGTTCCAGTTCTTTGTAGTTTTTCTCCACCTGCCATAAAACTTCAAATTCATTAGACTGTGTTATTTACAACCCAATTTTATGTTCCAACTTATCATTAATGAAGCTATGAGTGGAGCCGGTGTCTACTAAAATGTTAACTAGAGTGCTCAGTATGGCTCCTTGTAATCTTATTGTATATGCAGCTGGTAATCTTGATATTGCTTGAAGTGATATTGCTGGAATTTGTTCAAGAGGCGGGTTATGTTGCTCATCTGGTTGTTGATCAGATGGATCATTGCTTTCTTCAGTGGACTAAAATCCTTCCATGATGAATACTTTTTTGTTTGGACATTTGTATCCTGGAAACCAGTTATCACCACAAGTATAACATAGATACTTTTTTGTTTGGACATTTGTGTTAGTTGCTTCCATGGCTTCCTCTGGAGGAAATATTTCTCTTCAAAATTTTTTGCTAAGGTAACTGCATCCTTAAAAGTTTAAGGTCTAGTAGCTAAGATTCGAACTTAATATCCTCTTTTAGTCCCCCTATAAATTTACCAATTAAGTAGCTTGGTTGAAGCTTGTCTAAGAGTCCTTCTAATTGCTCAAACTTGCTCAAATACTCCTTAACAGATGTTGTTTGTTTCAAATTTGCTACTAATTCAAAGGGTCTTATCATTTTTGGCGGTCCAAATCGTGTTCGAACTTCCGAGTGAAAAACTGGCCATAATGCTGCATTTTCTACATTTGTTAAATACTAGTTGAACCATTGTAATGCTTCATCCCTTAAGTGAAAGGCACATACCTGAACCCATTCAGTAAATGGTATTTCATGATAAAGAAGAACTTGTTCAACTTGTCTTAGCCATCCTAATATGTTCCCTTCACCATTATAACTTGGAAACTCCAGTTTTAGGGATTTATGTTGACAAATTTTGGGTATCAATGGATTCCTTGAGTCTGATTGCGCTGGTGTTGGTGTGGAAGTAGGCCAAGGAAAAGATGGGTATGGGTATTGAAACTGAGGTTGAATGTGAGGAAATGGTTGTTGTGGTGAGATTGTGGTTGGGGGAGTTTGAGTGGTGTTGATAACTGATATGTGAGGTAAGTGAGAGGGTTGCGTAGAGAAAATATGAGGAGTTTATGTAGGTAGACTACCTGAGGTATAGTGAAACCCTGAATATTTGCTAATTGATGATGTGGGGAGACTTGTGAGAATGAATGTGGTTGCGGAAATGGAGCAGATTGATGAGTTATTTGTGGATTGTTGACAAGGTTGGAATACTTGGAGGTCTGGTTCTGATGGGTTGTGAAGATGGTGGTGGATGTAGGTTTGAAGTTGAAGTGTATGTGGAAGTATTCAGAGGTGGGAAGGAAATTGACATGGACATTTTATCAAGTTTGATGATCATAGATTTCAATGCATCTTGCATTTTTGATATATTTAAATTCATGTTTGAGATTTCCAACACAATACTTGTACTGAATTCATCCTATTTGTTTTTCCATTCAACAGTTATTTGTGATGGCTCATATCCTTGCTTTAAAGATGATGGCAATGGCTGTTTTTGTTTTGGATCTGGTGGATCTGAGTTGTGTTGCAGAAGTGGTTGTGGATCTATTGGAAAATCTGACACTTGTGAGAGCTCGCTCAAGCTTCTGGTTTTTGGCTTCACCGTGATGATCAGAGTTTGGCTATGGTAGAGAAATACAGAGAGCAAGAGAACACATAGAACAAAATAGGAAGAAAAAGAAAACAGAAATTAGTGCAGTAGTGAAATCTTCTCATATATTTCTCTTTCTACGCACAGCTTATATTTTAGCATTTCTTTTCTTTACATGCAAAAGGAAAAAAAAGTTAACAACCAATTTTATGCTAGCTTAACACTTGTACTAGGACCACTTGCCAAGATTCCTTTCACAATGCAATTCTTTCATGCAGGCCCTCCATTATCTGCTTCTTCTTTGTTTCTCTAATTTGCTATTCACTCCACAATTTGCCTTGCTGCTTGTTGATGTCTTCCTCTCTCTGCTGCGCATCATGCACACTGACACACGCTTTGGGTGTATAACAGTTTCTAAGAGTTTTCAAGTATTCTGCTTTATTAACCATCATCTTGTTGTTCTGTGGGACTTGCTCATGAGTGGGTGGTTACTTTTTCCTTATTCCTGCTTCTTTGCCCTGCAAGTACAATGAAGGACAAGTTATTGATAAATTGAATGATTGTCATCATTTAGTTTCATACAAATAATTTTTTTATTGTCCATCGTCATGCTAAGCTTTCATATTCAATCTCAATAGGACTTGACTTTTATACTTGCAAGGTCTGCATCTTTGTCTATAGTCCATCTCATGCAGTGTTATAAAGCTTAACTACAAGCTTAATTAATTATATATATATATATATATATATGTATATATGTATTATATATATATATATGTATTATATATATGTAGACACACACATATCCCACACACATATATACATACATATGTATGTATGTATGTACATATACATATGTATGTGTATATGTATATATAGACGTACACACAAAGAGACATATTAGTTTCTAGTCAATTGTTCTGTAGTATATGGAGATTCAACTGCAAGTCGAATTTTGAATTTTATACATGTCGGAGCTATATTAGTTTATAGTCCAGCATTATGTTGGACCTTTAGATGCAGCTACAGGCAGAACAAAATTTTACTCCAATTGAATGTTCTATGATCCAATTGTTTCCATTTCATAGAGTTAATTACAGAAAGTGTTAGGAATCAAATGTACATCTTTACTGATTGCCATCAAGTAATGAAAGCATCCTTTACTAAATGGATATCATCATTTTCTAATTGATAGAACGTAAACGAAAATGCAATAACTCCATTATGTATATCATCCATTTACATCTCAAATTCATAGATCACCAAGTATTTACAACGTTGAAAAAGTATGAGAGGGTTACCTCCAAATCCTACATCCAAAGCCTATCTAAGCACATGTATAAATGTATAAGATAACATCTTGACCTTTCATGATTTTCTATGTGTAAATAATGACACGAATGTTCGTTGTTCCATGTTCTTAATAATGGTTCTCCATAAAAATAACTAATCTGTACATAACAATCACCAAGTTCCTTTGAAATTACGCAATGGCTCTTTCCACTTAGGACTGAACATTCTGGTATGTGGAAAGATTGTTTTCAGTATAAGATCCCCCAACTTGAATTTCCAATTTTGAATTTTGGCATTTACATTCCAAGCAACCTTCTATGGATAAGCAGTTAATCCCTTCTCGTTCCTCATCAATGAGGTCTAATGATACATTTAGTACTTCTTTTGATTGAATTGTTGGAATCAGTAGCTACTTCGAATGAAAAATTGCCTCAGAGCCACATTCCAAGGCAAAAGGAGAGAGTCAAATGCAGTTTTTTATGAGGTCTGGTATCCTTGCTAGTGGTAGCTCATAAATAAAACTATATTTTACCTTACACAGCCTCCTTTTATCATCACTAGTTTGATTATTTTATTTACTGCTTCTTTATTGAATTCCCTGTGTAAGGAAATATGACAGTTTTTAAGGAAATTAATACGAAAACATTGTAAGGAAATTAATACGAAAACATTAATGGATTTTCCTTCCTTATTTTGTAAGGAAATTTGACCGTTTCCTTCCTCAAACGTTTCCTTCCTCATTTTATGGTCAATAGAATCTAAAGATTTTTCGTATTAATATGCTAATCAATAAAACGGTTATAATCTATAGCGTTAATTTCTCTTATCTTGATCTTGATGGACGATCAAGACTAAGTCTACAAAGTTGGAAATTTGGTCCTCTCTCTACCTATAAATACTAACCTTTTTCCATCACAAAGTATATAGAAAAAACACAATAAGATATAGGAAAAGGGAGAGAAACCATTTCCTTTATCCATTGAAACAGCTTTCGACAACAACCATTGCCGATTCATATACGAGATGTCTGGAGGTATGTTTTATTGATTCATTACATATGTGATAATCATGTAATTCTAGATCTTAGGGTTTATGTTATTCGCAAGATATAGATTACATGTGGTATCAGAGCATGATTTTAGAATTCATGATTATCCATCAATATATAAAACGAAACTAGCATAGATCTATGATGTGATGTTTGTAATTTTACTATGATGATGATAATGATTATTAGTGTTCATATGATTCAAGTTTAATATTCATATTATTTAAGTTGTTAAGTAATCATGATTATCAATATTGTTCTATTTACTGTATGATTAGATCTGGATCTGGAAAGTTTATATTTCCGCAAAAGTTAATTTTTCTACTTTAATGTTTGACCTACTGTATAGTATGGAACAACTTATTGTATGCGAGTACTTTTCAGAAAGTATACATATTAAAAACAATTGTTTCCTATTTTGACATTAAATTCATGATCTAGAACTTGCAAAATAATTGTTTATATATGATTTACAAAATAATTGTTTATATGTTAAATTCATGTATGGAATTTACTTGGACTACTTGAAAGAATGGTAAATGTTTACGCAAAAAAAAACAAAGGAGGTGACCACTGGTTCGATCCAGTTTCCTTCTTTTCTCTCTTGTTTTAGTTTTTGCTTCCGTGCTTAATTTCCTTGATTCCTCTGGTCTGGTGCATGCAGTCCCATTCACAGGTGGCTGCTGCTTGCACAATAACGCATGAAATATTAATGTTTACCATTCTTCCATGAGTATGGTTCTACTGCCTACCCACAGGAGGCGCTAAACCTAACCTTTTATTATGACATGTGTTTTATTCTAATAAAAAAGCCTACATTTCTTTTATATCTGCAGTTGCAATGCCCTCAAACCTTAATTCGTACGCTACGTCTGTCGTCAGACTCAATGGAACCAACTACTCAAAATGGAAAGAGAAAGTTGAGTTTTCTTTGGGCGTACTTGAACTGGACATGTATCTTCTTAAGGAAAAGTCATCCCCACTTAGTGACACAAGTACGCCTAAGGAAAACAAACTCCATGATGATTGGGAACGATCTAATAGGCTCAGCATGATGTTTATGCGAATGGTGATTGATACCAACATCAAAACCTCCCTACCTAAAACTGAAAGCGCAAAAGAATATTTGCAATCCATTGAAAAATCGGTTCAAGACCGCAGACAAATCCCTTGCTGGAAAAATTATGGCAGATCTTGTAACCATGAAGTTTGATGGTTCTCGCTCAATGAGCGCTCAAATCATTGAAATGATTAACCTTGCTGTCAAACTTAAGAACTTGGGATTGGTTATGGACGATGCTTTTCTCATCCAATTCATTCTCACTAGCTTACCTCCTCAGAATGAACCATTCAAAATTCATTACAACACTATTATGGAAAAGTGGAGTCTAAATGAATTGACTAACAAACTGGTTCAAGAGGAGTCTAGGCAAGGCTCGCAAGGCATTAAAGTTGCTTATTTCACTCAAGGGGTTGGAAAACAAGCAGGAAAAAAGAACAAATCACAGCATAAAAGAGCACCACCCAAATCTGATGACGCCACTCAACCTGTGCAGTTAATGCGCTCGACAGATTGAAGCAACGGAGGTGCAAAAAGTCATAGCGGGGATACAGCAAGGATATAGCGGATGACTCTAAAATAGCATATAAAACTCATACTTAATGTTTTTACAAATATATAAATGGTAATTAAACAAAAAATTATCATTCAATTGAATTATAATTAATACATAGATAATTTTAAACAAAAAACATGTGCGAATATATTTTAAATAAACGTAACACTGTTATATAACATAATTGAATTTAGTAGAATATTAGAGTATTTTCATTTCTGAAAATATATTAAAAATTAAATCAAATAAACTAGTTTCATAATTTTTATAATGCATAAATGCAATTTTTTAATTCATTTTATTAAAGAAGATATAGCGGAAATAGTAAAATATAGTGGGAATAAAGGGATATAACGGAAATAGCGGGGATTAAAGCGAAAAGGCTATATTTTAGGGCTATATGGAAAATTATAGCGGTAGAAATCCGATATGAGATATAGCGGGGTTATAGAGGGGTAATAGCGTATCATTAACTACACATCACTCAACCATCCAAGAAGAAAAAGAAGAATGATGTCTGCAAATTCTGCAAGAAACCTTTACACTTCCAGGAAGATTGCATTAAGCGCAAAGCATGGTTCGAAAAGAAAGGTAACCCAGTGGGTTTCGTAATTCATTTCGAATCAAATCTCACTAATGTACCTTCTTGTACTTGGTGGATTGATACTGCTGCTAACATTCATGTTTCGAATTATATGCAGGGATTCATGACGATCCAAACGACAAACCCAAGTGAGAATTTCATTTTCATGAGGAATAAAGATAAGGCTCCAGTTGAAGCTATTGGAACTTTTTGTCTTATTTTAGATAGAGGTTATCAGTTAGATTTATGTCAAACTCTTTATGTTTCGTCTATTTCCCGTAATTCGATTTCTGTAAGTATACTTGATAAATTTGGATATTTCGAAGTTGGAAATGGAAATTTTAGTTTATTTAAAAATTCTAGTCTTATTGGTTCTGGAATATTAATTGATGGACTTTATAAGCTTCATCTTAGACAAAATGCTAAAATCCAACTCACCCTGCATGGAAAAGAAACTAAAGGAAAGTCATCCAAGAATGATTCTTACTTCTTGTGGCATAAAAAAAACTGGGTCATATATCCAGTGAAAGAATCAAGAGGTTAGTGAAAGATGGTGTCCTACCGGACCTAGAATTCGCTAACATTACAGCATGTGTTGATTGTATTAAAGGAAAAACAACAAAAAACACAAAGAAAGGAGCCACAAGAAGTGCACAACTTCTTGAAATAATACATACAGATATTTGTGGACCTTTTGATGTTCCAACTTTTGAAGGAGAGAAATATTTCATCACTTTTATCGATGATTTTTCACGTTATTGCTATCTTTATCTGTTGCATGAAAAATCTCAGTCAGTGGATGCTGTACAAGTGTTCATTACTGAAGTCGAAAGGCAATTGGAAAGAAAAGTGAAAATCATTAGGTCGGATAGGGGTGGTGAATTCTGTGGAAGGTATGATGAAACGGGACAACATCCTGGACCTTTTGCTAGACTTCTTCAAAAAACTTGGAATTGTTGCACAATACACAACGCCTAGATCTCCATGGCAGAATGGTGTAGTTGAAAGGCGAAATCGTACATACATGGAAATGGTTAGATCCATAATGAGTCATGCAAATTTACATATATCATTATGGATGGATGCATTACGAACAACTGTCTACATCTTAAATAGAGTTCCAAGTAAGGCCGTTCCAAAGACTCCTTTTGAACTTTGGAAAGGATGGAAACCTAGTTCAAGACATCTCCAAATTCGGGTTGCCAGCTGAAGCTAGAATGTACAATTAAAATGAAAAGAAATTGGACTTTAAGACAGTCAGTGGTTACTTTATAGGTTACCCAGAAAAATCTAAAGGATATAGATTTTATTGTCCTAACCATAGTACAAGAATTGTTGAAATTGGCAATGCCAAATTCTATGAGAATGGTGAAATCAGTGGGAGTACAAAACAACAAGAAGTGGTCATTCATGAAATAAGGATACCCATTATCTTACCCTCTATTTCGAAAGATATTGGGAATCATCCCATTGTTGAACCTGTTCACAATGAGGAAAACTTATTAAATGATCAACAACTCCATAATGAAATTATCACCAATCATAATGTTGATGAAGTACCACAGGAACTAGCATTCAGAAGATCTCAAAGACAAAGAAGATCAACTATTCCTGATGATTATATGCTTTATCTAATAGAATCTGAAGGAACTACGGACCCAATTTCTTATTCACAAGCCATTAGGGATGTTAATTCTATTAAATGGATTGATGCCATGAAAGATGAACTGAAATCTATGGATAATAATCAAGTTTGGGAAATCGTTCAATTGCCGCAAGGACATAAAGCAGTCGGTTGTAAGTGGGTCTTCAAGACCAAACATGACTGCAATGGTAAAATTGAACGATATAAAGCCAGACTTGTTTTCAAAGGTTTTAATCAGAAAGAAGGCATTGACTATAATGAAACTTTTGCTCCTTCTTCCAGGAAAGATTCTCTTAGAATTATCATGGCATTAGTAGCTCACTATGATCTCGAGTTACATCAAATGGATGTGAAAACAGCCTTTCTAAATGGAGACTTGGAAGAAGAAGTCTACATGCGTCAACCTGAAGGCTTCATAATTGAAGGACAGGAAGACATGGCCTGCAAACTTAAGAAATCAATATATGGACTGAAACAAGCTTCTAGACAATGGTATCTAAAGTTTCATGAAATCATTACCGCTTTCGATTTCACAGAAAACATAGTTGACCCTTGTATATACCTCAAGTTCAGTGGAAGCAAGTTCATATTTTTGATTCTGTATATTGATGACATATTATTAGCTAACAGCGACCTTGGTTTATTACGTGAAACTAAGAAATATCTCTCAACGAACTTTGAAATGAAAGATATGGGTTAGGCTTCCTATGTGATAGGAATAGAAATATTCCATGATAGATCACAAGGAATTCTATGATTGTCTCAAAAAGCATATGTTGACAAAATTCTTGAGGGATTTGACATGACGAATTGTTTCTCTAGTCCTGTCCCATTGCAGAAAGGAGACAAACTTGTTATTGAGCAGTGCCTAAAGACTCCTATGGAACGAGAAGAAATGACCAAATATCCTTATACATCTCTTGTAGGGAGTTTGATGTATTCACAGGTCTGTACAAGACCTGATATCAGTCATGTAGTTGGTATGATGGGTAGATTTCAAAGTAACCCAGGAATCGCTCATTGGAAAGCTACAAAGAAGGTAACGAGATACCCAAAGGGAACAAGGGATTACATGCTCACCTATAGAAAATCAAGTTACCCACAGGTAACTGGTTATTCTGATTCAGACCTTGCTGGATGTCCTGACACTAGGATATGCACTCTTGGCTATGTGTACCTCTTATGTGGAGGTGCAATATCATGGAGAAGCCAGAAATCTGAGATGCTTTTCGGATCCACCATGATGGTTGAATACGTAGCATGTTATGAGGCTTCAATTCAGGGAACATGGCTGTGTAATTTTGTCTCACAATTTGACACTTTAAGTTTTATCTCTAAGCCACTAACTGTCTAGTGCGACAATGAAGCTTCAACCTTTTTCTCCAAGCATGATGGGATAACCAAAGGTTCCAAACACATGGACCTAAAATACCTACTACTGAAGCAAGATGTTAAACTAAAGAAAATTATTGTTGAATCGATAAGTACAGACTTACAAGTGGCATACATATTCACGAAAGGACTATCTTCAAAGACCTTTCAGAGACATACTGATAGCATGGGTCTTGCAGATAGTTCCTAATTATCTTCTTATTATACCATTTATTTTGTACTTAGCTAGACATAACAATTATTGAGCTCTTAATACTTTGGACATCTTTTATTTCTGCTTTATAATATGTACACATTTATATTTAGATAAATGATAACAGAAATAGTCTTTTGCTTCAAGACATTATGTGACCATTAAGTTATGCTCATCTACGATCTAGTTATGAAAGTTGTCAATGTCATAGTACATGGAAGTAAGCATGTTGCAAAATAACATGTACACGTCATGACTTCCATTGACCACTAGATTAGCCAAGACACTTATGATAACTGACTAAAGAAAAGTTTAGCATAGCATGTGCGCCTTATGACCTTAATATGAAAGATATAGGAAAAGAGAGAGAAACCATTTCCTTTATCCATTGAAACATCTTTCGACAACAACCATTGCTGATTCATATACGAGATGTCTGGAGGTATGTTTTATTCATTCATTACATATATGATAATCATGTAATTCTAGATCTTAGGGTTTATGTTATTCACAAGATATAGATTACACCTTGAAGTTCAATTCCAAAGCATGGACGATTCGACAATTCTCAAGAATGAGTAGTACAGTACCAAGGCCTGAACTGTGGTTGTTGGATGTTCCGCTAATAAACAATTGTAATCCGGATGGTATTTTCTTTTTTTATCATTATATTTGTTGATTCTTCCAATTCATTCAACTATGAAGTCTGCTAAGGTTGACCTTTCATTTTTTTCTTAGGGATTATAAGTGATTTCAAACCGACTTAACTCGATAAACCCTTTTAATAACCATCCAAATGTCCCAAGCTGATGTAATACTTGTCTGAATAGTTGATCAATCAGGACTTTAATTAAAAATGCATGGAAATATAGCCATAATTTTTTGATGCAATCAATAAGTGATGGATTTAAGGGCATATCTAGGGTTGATCATGTATTTGATTATGTAGCTTAACACTAGTGTGAAATCTTGTTTAGTACTAAACTTGCTTTTAGTTCTATTTCTATTGTATGTAAATATACATAACCTGAACAGCATATTAGAATGAACAAGTATAAATTATAGGAGAAAATATTTAGTCCATCATAGTTGTGAAAGAGTTCATATTGCACAAAAATTCTAAACAGTTATCCTCAAATGTTCCTAGTCATTTGGTATTTCGAGAACTGGATATCAACATATATTAGTAAGACTAATGTACATAACGCTATCCACATGGTGGACAAATTATCTACTCATGGTTATCTGAGAAACCAATAGGTTATATACTTGTAATTATTTGTAATGATTAAAGAATAACTCATTAAGAGTTTTCCATGGGTTCTTATCATAGTCAAAGAGGATCTCATATGACAATGGGAAAAAGTGCTTTCGAGCTTAGAGGAACCCATGACTTGTATAGTTGAGTATGAATGGAGAGCACCGAGGATCTTATGAATGGAGATCTTACATTGATTATGGTCAATCAAGTTGATATAGGCTCACTTTATAGTCATAGTTGGATTTGTATCAATGCTCATGAATTGGAATGCTACTTAATAGAGAATCATACTCCTTTAATATGGAAAGTTAGTGTCACAATAATTGGAATATGACATAAAGTCATAAACCTTTGGATAGAGTAATAAGCTTAATCGATAAATATTTTTGAATTGAACCAAGTTACTTTGAAAGTCAAACTTCACAACTAAATAAGGACATTGTTAGAGTAATGACCATTGACCGAACTTCTAATGTCTTAATGACACAGTGTTGATGAGGAGACATAACATCTAGAACATATCATTGCTTAAAGGTGCCACTTTAAGAACGAGTAGAAGTAAACTTCATCTAGATGGTCTATAAACAACTAAATCATGTCAGCCAATGTACTTTTGTAAAGTCAATTCATGAGTTAGCATTTAAATTGTGTAAATATTATCAAGGGTTGAGGTTATCCCTAGGAGTTAATAACCATTGTGCAGTTTTCAACCAAAACAAATTTAATGAACTAATTTATTAACAACATAGCTTAGTACAGAAACAAACTTATATTATAGTTATACATTTTTTTAATGCCAACGGAATTAATAAAATGTGTATAAATGTTATATGCGTTAACTAAATTTATACAATATTATATTAAATTATATGGGCCAAGATTTAATAGTTATTTATTTAAATATTGCCCAAATTATTAAATATCATTATTCATTTGATATAAAGGTGGTTAGCCATATTATAAGGGAAAATGAGTTCAAGTTTTTGAATTTAAAACAGTGTGACTATTTCTTAAAAAGTTGAGAGATATTTGAAGAACTAAGACATCATATAAATTCCGAGTTCTCACTATAAACAAGAATCATGAATCTAGGGATCTAATTTCCATTACACCATTTTACTAGATTATTACCTCTACCATTCCCAAGCTTGGATCTGAAAACCATTGCTAGAATAGAGAAGTAATACTCCATAAGTCGATCCATCAATCCAATATGTACAACCTCAGCTTGATTATTTAAGGTACAAATTTTTATTCAATATTTCAAATATGTCAATTCCATATATATTAATAGTCTATTATATTTTACAAAAAATAAGTTCTAAATAATTTTTGATTTAATTTAAATTAAAATATATTTCATAATTGTATAAAAATTTCAAATGAATTAGATTTTATTTACTAGATCATACAATGTGAAATATTATAAAAATTGCAAAAATAATATTTTTAATATTTAATAATTAAATTTTCATTATTATATGATCGAAATTAAAAACATATTTTAGTTTTAAAATAAATATTAATATATTATATTAATTAACTAATTCAATAGATTTGTTTAAAAAAATTTTTAGAAATAATTATGTAGTATTTAAACAAGTCAATCATAATAATTAAATTATATTACAAAATACCTTTTAAACGGTAGGGAAAAAATAAAAAGTACTTTACTGTTAAGGTCGAAAATCAAAAGTTTTAATATTTGAATTTTGATATATTTTGACTAATTAAACTGTTTCGTTTAATTTAAATTTTGAACTAAAAAATTTATCCTATAATTTTTGGACCATTTATCTAAATTACAATAAACAATTTTTAAATAAATATACCTATCGATCGAAAAATTAATATAGAATATTATTATAATTTTTTATATAAACATCCTATATTTTAAGATTTGATTTTAATTTATTACATAACATTTAAATTAAATTTTAAAAAATATATCATAATATATATTTTCCTAATGTATATACGATATATACTAGGTGTGTGTTTATGCCAAAAGTTAGACAAACACCCGAATAGATTGAAGTGCAGAATAAAATGAAGAAATTAAATGAAAAATGAGATAAAACAACACATAACAACTTATAGTGATGGAATAACACATATAATATATGTTTCCTATCTCTGGCAACCAGATACATGTACATACTACAAAGTATTTGGGCATAAAAGCTTGAATTACCTGTTTTGCCAATTCTAGAAGTGTTGGAAGCTAATGAGTATGATAATGATGTGATACAATATGTAAAGGCAGATGTTGCAAATGAGAAAAAATATAAAAGACCTCAACCAAATGTTGTACAAAAAAGAGTGTGGAAAAAATTAGATTTAAGCAATAGAATGAAAATTGTAAAGAACGGTATAACTTCAGTTGATGAACTCTCAAAAGAAGCCAGATCTAAAAATAGAAATACTGCAATTGGTAAAACTGGAAAGGAAAGGTCAATAGTTCCTAGTCTATTTGCTAAACGATCTGCAAATGAGAATTTGAATGTGAAGGATAAACAAATTAGAAATAAATATTCTGCCCTTAATTTGATAGAGGGTGGAGAAATATATGAGGATGAAGAGAAATGTGTGTTTTTATAGCAAATGCGAATGAAGAAGTGGATGTAATCGTCAGTGGAAAAGAAATAAATGCAGCTGATGGCATAAAGACAAATGAACAAGCAAAAGAAAATATGACTGGTGAATTAAATGTGAATATCAGTGGAAATGTAAAAAGTGCAAATTAAAGCATAAAAGCAAATGCAAAAAATCGTCACTTTAAAACAAGCATTCGTCTAATGAATGCATGCATGCAAAGAAACTAGGCTTGACAGACAAATCTGATAGTACCTATGCTCGCACTATTACAAAAAATGGTTGTTTGAAGTGTTCTCGTGTATTTATGAAATACTAGAGAATCGTTTACAGAAACAAAAACTCCTTATGAAGAAGTGTTCAAACTCAAGCTTCATAAGTCATTTTGAGTGTAATATGTCAATAATAAATAAAAGTTAAGAATATTTAAGTTGCAAGTGTTCCAAATAAAAGGCTAGCTTAATCAATTAAAAAAGGTTATGCACATAGCCTTGAATATTGCCGCAATAAAAATAGTGTATATAAAATTAAAAGTGCGCAAATTTATAACTGAGCCGATTCCAAATGTTGAGAATCTCATGACATAGTTATATGATAACGATGTTGTAATATAGTTCGTAACAGAACTTAGAGCTCATTGAAGTCGAGAGACATACTCTGAATTGTTCCACATGATAAAATAGTTTATCACCGTTGGAGAGAGTTGATTAACGGAGTAAATAATTAAAACATAATAGCATACCCGTTCACAAAGGGACTGACCCAGTTGGTTTTGAGAAAATCGATTGGAGAAGTTGGAATAAGATTCATAAATGACCCCAAGTGCAAGTAGGAGATTGATAGAGTTAGGGATATGACCTAGCGGCAATTATGTAATTTGTTACATATATCTAACTCATTGACCAATCTTATTCGCAATAAAGGTGTTTCTTTCTATTATATACTTGATATAATGTGGTTATATTAATTAATTTAATTAAAAGTATATTTAATAGAAAATCCATAAATAGTATATTTTGTGATAGTAGTTACAAAGTGTTGTAACCGTGAGTAATTTATCATAATAAAACAAATATAGCATTTTAAATGTTCCCAGTCAAGATGCATCGAGACTGGATATCGATGTATTAGTTGAGATTAAAGTATGTAACACTCTCTAAATATTGAATAATGTATTAGTCATGACTGCTGGGGGCATCTATGGGTTACGTACTTATAGGTATTGGATAATTATGGAATGACTCACTCGATAGTTTTTTGTTAGTTAATATAAATAAGATCAAATAGAAAATATCGATGTGACTGATTTACATAGTTCTCTTGACTTGAGAATACTATCGATCTTCAATATGAAAGCTCCGCTTTGATTATAGTCAAATCATGACATGGCTTTCCATCGAGTGACTATAGTTGGATCGAGTGGAAGTATTGGAAGTGAAGCATTATTCAAGAGAGGGTTCGTCTCCTCAGCTATGTGGGATTAGTATCATACTTAACTCAAGTCAACTCAAAGTTAAAGTCTCTGACCAAAGCATTTTGCTTAATAATAATTGTTATTATTAAACCAAGCACTTTGTTTTTGGACTATAAAGTTTAATGTGGATAATATTGGAATTTTGACCATTACCAAATTCCAAAAGTATTAATGTGATATAGTTTTGACGAAGAGAATCAGTGTAAATAATTGTCACTATCAGGTACTGCTTATAATAAGAAAATTTTGATTTTATCGAAAAGACCTATAAATGATGAATTCAGCCAAACAGTCATACCACCTACTTAGTGACATGTGAAGATTAATATTTGAATTTTTCAATATTAATCGCTGACTAAATTCACACCTCTGAGTCGCACAACGCATTTGTGATTCTCCGAAAACCACACAATTAAATTTATTTGTAAAATGTTGCAAACTGATTGAATTAATTAATATTTATGAAATATTAGTTATTATTAGTTTACTTGATGTTTTGAATGTTGTTGGTAATTATTTTAATGCATATATAAAAGTTATATTTACATATATTGATATGCGATATCAGAATAATTTTAAACATGTTTTAAATAATTACATAGAAGTTGTTTCCTTTTAGTTGGAAAAGTTGCATATTTGGAATGTGGTTGGATCAGCCGTATAATGGTAAGAGGATGAAATCAATTAATTAGATTAATTGAAACTCAAAAATAGGAAATAAATAAAGAAGTTTTAATATGAGAATAGGAAAAGGTTCCTTTAATTCTATTAAAAACAAAACTTCCTCATTTTTTTGAATGGATAGAGAACATATCGTGACTTTAATTTTTTGTGCTCTTTTCTTCCTTTTCTCTATCATTCATTCATGGGTAAAGTTTCATCCAAAAAAAGGAAAACAATTTTATGTAGTTATTTAAAACATGTTTAAAATTATACCGATATCGAATATCGATATATGCAAATATAACTTTTATATATGCATTAAATTAATTACCAACAACATTCAAAACATCAAATATAATTAATAGTTCATAAATATTAAATTTAACCAGTTTGCAACATTTTACAAACTAATTAAATCATGTGGTTTTCGGGTAAATCACAAATGCGGTTGTGCGACTCAAAGGTGTGAATTCAGTCAACGATTAATATTGAACAATTTGAATTTAATGTTCACACGTCACTTAGCTGGTGGTATGACAGTTTGGCTGAATTCATCGCTTACAGATCTTTTCGGTAAAATCAAATTTTACTCATTATAAGCGGTATCTGATAATGACAATTATTTACACCAATTCTCTTCTTCAAAACTATATCACATTAGGACTTTTGGAATTTAATAATGGTCAAAATTCCAGTATCATCCACATTCAACTTTATAGTCCAAACACAGAGTCCTTGATTCAATAATAACAATTATTATTAACCAAAATGTTCTGGTCAGAGACTTTGACTTTGGGTTGACATGAGTTGGCCATGATACTAATCCTATGTAACCGAGGAGATGTATCCTCTCTTGAATAATGCTCCACTTCCAATACTTTCACTCGACCCAACCATAGTCACTCGATGGAACGCCGTGCCACGATTTGACTATAATCAAATTGGAGATTTCATATTGAAGATCCATAGTATTATCAAGCCGAGAGAACTATGTAAATCAGTCACATCGATATTTCAGTTTGACCTTAGTTATATCAACCAATAGAAAACTATCGAGTGAGTCGTTCCATAGTCATCCAATAACTATCAGTACGCAACCCCTAGGTCCCTCCAGCAGTCATGAGTAATACACCTTCCAACATTTGGAGAGCATTACATACTCTAGTCTCAATGGATACATCGATATCCAGTCTCGATGCATCTTGACTAGGAACATTTAAAATGGGTATTACATACTATAGTCTCAATAGGATATATTGTACCGACTTAATTTGATATTCCACTTCAATGGCCTTTCGAAAGTCTTGAGTCGGTGCAGTACTTGTCTCGGAGGTTAATCAATTAGCACTTTAATTGAATGTGCTTGAACATAGGGGCATAGTTTTCTTGATGCAATCAACGAGCAAAAAGCTAGCTTTTCAACTTTGCATAATTTCTCTCAACTCTAGTAAACCGCTTGCTGATATAACACACTTGCTTTTGGATTCTAGTTTCTTTGCGCACTAGGGAAGCACTCAATGCATGAACATATACTACAAAATAAACAAATTTATCTTCTCCTTCCAAAGGCTTCGATGGAACCAACGTTTCTTTCCATATGATCAAGTAGGGTCTAGAAAGCATCTTAGCGCTCTTGTATCTAGATAAACTTTCCTTTTTCCTTTTTGAAGGCATTAAAGAATGGAACACATTTATCTGTAGCTTTTGACATAAATCAGCTCAGTGTGGCTACCTTTTTGTTCAAGCTTTGCATTTCCCTCCTTATTTCTGGGGCTTTAACATCTCTCAGTGCCTTAATCTGCTCTTAGTTAGCTTCTATTTCCTTTGAGTTTACTATGAAACCCAAAAATTTACCCTATGCAACTCTAAATGAACATTTCAGTGGGTTGAGCTTCATTCCATATCTTCTGAGTACATCGAACATCTATGAACTGTCACTCATCTGGTTCGTCGAACGCTGTGACTTCATTATCATGTCATCTACATAGACCTCCATTAATTATATATCTGATTTGATTCATGAACAACGAATTAACCAATCTTTGGTAGGTTGATCCGGAATTCTTCAGACTGAATGACATGACATGATAGTAACACAGTCCTAGGTCAGTAATGAAGTTGGTGTGTTCTTAATCTGGAACGTGCATTGGTATTTGATTATAACAAGAATAAGCATTCATAAATGATAGCAATTTGTGTCCAGCTGTTGAGTCTATTAACCTATTGATCTTTGTGTAGCACCCTAGGAAATTAACGGTAATCAATAAATAATTAATAGGGCTTAAAAATGGACTTTTAAGAAAATGTTAGAATTTGGCTGTGAAACATGCACCATTGTGTTCATGGCAATTTTCTAAGAAACTTTTATATATCGAGTTTTGCGATTGAAGTTCAAATGAAGAAGTTACAATGTTTGAAGTTTTCAAAAAGAAAATAATTAAAATGAAAAAAGGAAATAAATAATAATAATTGTGTGGACCCCATTGGTCAACTCTCTCCTTAGGTCGGTCGACCAGTTGTCGAGTGGTAGCTAGATTTAAACCTCGGCCGAACGGCGGATTTAATTAATTTAAACCTAAAGGATACGATTAATTCGAGGCCTATAAATACAAGCCTAGCCCTTCACTTTTCTTCTCATGTTGTATGGTCAAAGCAGCGAAGCTCGGCCATTTTCCTTTCTCTATATTTCTATTAATTATAAAATGTTATATATATATATATATCTCATTGGAGAATATATAAAAGAAAAGAGAAGAAGAGAAGCGAAGGAGCGAATCGATAACACGACAAGGTAAATTTCATAATTATATATCTATGTTCCGCTTAATCCTAAATCACTTCTCAGATCTATAAATCTAACAATATGTATATATTTTTGATACTTTTTTGAATTAGAATGAAAAAGAAGTCAAATTAAAGAAATGGACCATTACAAGAAAAGTAAATTTTTATAACACCAATAGATAATGCTTTATTTCGTAGGGTTATTTATTTTTTAATTTGTTTGATGTACCTTTAGTTTTCGTGGCCGTCGATTCCCTAAATTATTTCAATCCCTACTTATCTCAAACCACCGTAGCCCAAAACCCAAACCCTGCATAGGGGATCAATTTGCCACTAAAAAAAAGAAAAAAAAGATTAAATGCTCTCTTATGATTGACAAATGGTGAAGCGAAGGCGACGGAACCATAACGATAGGAGGAAGTGCGGCTTGGTTAACTCGTGCATGATGAAGAGAGCAATGTTGGGGCTTATAGATTGTCCTCGCGAGATGAGCTAATAGCAGTCGAGGTAGATGATGGCGATGCAGGCAGATTCTGAACGTGCGATAGGAATTGATGATGCTTGTGCATGACAGATGTTAGGAGAGGAAGAGTCAAATGAAGGAGGGGTTAGTATATGATAGACCCATGATCTTTTGCTTTCTTTATGGTAGTGGTCATTGTTTTTTACAGAGAGAAATAGGTGCAGTTTGGTGCACATTTGAATGAGTCTATGCATGTGTCCACGTGCATAGCGTGCACATCCCATGTACATTCATCTTTCTTCCCAAAAGCCAGTTTGCATAATATTATCACTTCATCCCACTTAAGTTGCCATGGTCTCCCTACCGAGCAATTCTAGAGCATTCTCTAGTGATCTTTGACCGGAATCAAATACTGCAGTCTCTCTAGCGTCGATGAAACTGGTGATGGGTTTGGAGCATAACAACTCCCCTTCCCATAAAAAATGGACCTTGTCCCGAGGTCCAAAGTGGGAAATTTCTTGATCACCTCCAAGTACTCTTCCCAAGTAGCTTCCTCATCAGGCAATTCCTTCCATTTTACTAAGATTTGCACTACTGACCGATTATTAATGGGAACAATTCTTCTACCTAGAATCCTTTCAGGCTCTTTGACCATCTCTCCAAAATTACTAGGCATGTCCTCTTAAATTATAATTCTAGATCCCAGTTTCTTTTTCAACACGACACATGAAATACAGGACGGATTTTAACTTCGGGTGGTAGCTTCAATTGGTAAGCTACATTTCTGATCTTCTTCTCTACTTCATAAGGTCTATAGAACTTGGGGGAGAATTTGTGTGTCTTCACTGTTCTAGCAGTTAACTGCCTATATGGCTGTAACCTCAAGAAAACCCGATATCCAACATTAAAATTTCTTTCTGTTCTTTTAAGTTATGCATATTTTTTCATTCACCCTCTGCCATTGTTAGATGTCCTTTAAAATTTGCAAAATAATGTCTCTAGAGAATAATATCTCTTCTACCCGAGGAACCTTTGCTGTGCTAAGGATATATGTTAACAGGGTAGGAGGAGTAACCCCATACACTACTTGGAAAGGTGTCTTCTTTGTGGCAGTTTTCCATGTAGTGTTATAACAAACTCTACAAGTGTTAGCCATTTATACCACTTAGAAGGTTTATGGCATACAAAGCACCTCAAGTAGCCTTCCAATATTCTATTTGTGACTTCTGTTTGGCCATCGGTTTGGGGATGGTAGGATGTGCTTAATTTCAGGGTGCTGCCTTGCAATTTGAAGAGTTATCACCAGAAAATACTAGTAAAGAGTGAATCCCTATCATCGATGATGGATGTTGGCATTCCATGAAGTTTAAATACGCCATCGAAAAAGACTTGTGCTACATCTCTTGCAGTGTATGGATGTGATAAAGGGAAGAAATGAGCAAATTTTGATGGCCTATCAACCACTACATATACAACAGTGTATTCCTGACTTCTTAGAAGGCAAGTTACGAAATCCATGGTGATTCAGTCCATATTTTTTGAAATAGGCAGAGGATGAAGCAATCCTGGTATATGTATGTTATCCCCTTTATTTCTTTGGCACACATCACATTCCTTTATATATTGCTCCATATAGTTTTTCATCCTTTTCCAGTAGAATATAGCTCTAATTCTTTTCATAGTCCCTTTAATGCCAGAGTGACCTCTTAGTGGGGTGGAATGGAATCCATTAATAAGAGTTTTGAGTAAGTCTGAGTTATGATGATCAATGAGTATTTTTCCTTTATAAAAGAGCAACCCATCAACTAGTTTGTATTTACTAAATCTCCCTGATTTATTTTCTCTTTGATTTCTGCGTACATAGGGGAGTTAACCAAGGTATTTTTCAGCTCTTACAACCATGTGGCCTATACTTGAGAGAGAGCCATGCATTGACCCTTTTCTTCATCCCTTTTTGACAAGGAATTTGCCACAATATTTTTTGTGCCACGTCTATATTCAACCGCGTAATCATAGCCATGTAATTAAGCAAGCCACTTTCCTTGAATTCCAATGTGCAGCCTTTATGTCATAAAGTACCTAAAACTTTGAAGGTCAGCCCTTATAATAAATTGTCTTCCCAGGAGATACTTAGACCACTTGTTAGTTGCTAGTATCAAAGAAAGTAATTCCTTTTCATAGGTTGAAAGGTTGAGATTCCTGCCTTGCAATGCTTTGTTCAGAATGCAATAGGTTTATTATCTTGTAAGAGTACCGCCCCTATGCCAATACCACTAGCATCACATTCAACCACTAAAGGCTTACTAAAATCTGGCATGGAGAGGACTGGTGGGGAAATAAGGCATTGTTATAACTTTTTAAATGCTTGGGTTGCCTTTTCACTCCACTGAAAAGAATCTTTCTTTAAGAGGTCAGTGAGTGGTTTGGCAATAATTCCATAGTGTTTTATAAATTTTCTATAATATCCAATGAGGCCTAGGAACCCTCTTAATGCTTTCAGAGTAGTTGGTGTAGGCCATTCTTTAATAGCTTATACCATACTATTTTCCATAGCTACCTCCTTGTAGAGATTACATGTCCGAGGTACTCTATATTTTCTTTAGCAAAGGAGCATTTAGAGAGTTTAATGACTAACTGATTTTCTTGAAGCATCTGCAAAGCAATCTCGATATGCCCTAAATGCTCAAGCATAGCTTGGCTGAAAATTGATATATCATCAAAGAAAACTAAAATAAATTTTCTTACATAAGGTCTGAAAATAGTGTTCGGAAGGTAGAAGGTGCATTTACAAGACTGAAAGACATAACCATAAACTCATAATGCCCATCATGGGTTTTAAAAGCAGCATTCATATGAATATCTTCTTCATTTACCCTGATTTGATGATATCCTGAATCCAATTTCTAAAAATATTTTGCACCATGTAGCTCATCAAACAAATCGTTAACTAGAGCTATGGGATATTTATCTTTGATTGTAATATGGTTAAGTGCTCGATAATCTGTACATAACCTCCATGTTCTATCTTTTTTCTAACCATTACAACTAGTGAGGAATAGGCATTACAACTAGGCCTTATGAGTCCGATACTTAGAACTTCTTGAATAATTTTTTCTAACTCATTTTTAATTTGATATGAGTTTCCATAGGGTTTTAAACATACAGGCTTAAACCCTTGTAATAGTGGTATCCTATGATCATGTGGCCTATTTGGAGGCAGTGTGTTCATGGGAGAAAGTACCTTTGGAAATTCGTCCAATATACTTTTAATTGATTCAGGTATAACAGTCCTTGTTTCAACGACAAGTTGAGAACATAGCATCATGGCTACTTGTCCTTGTGTGTAGTCTTTTTTAATTGTTTTCTTATCTACTATTCTTAAATCTTCTGGGTGCACTCCTTGCCAGATATGAATTTTTCCATTATATTTAAATTTGACTAGCAACTTTAAAAAATTTAATGCCACTTCACCTAATGTTTTCATCCATCGGGCTCCTAACACAATTTGACAATGATCTGGAGGTAACAAAAGAAAATCAATAAACATGCAACAACCTTGACATTTTAAAGGTACCTGACTGCACATTCCCTTTCTGTAACAACCTGATATTTTCAACCATTCGTATCCATAAATATCGGATTTGAATTGCTCAAAATACTAGATTATTAATTTATATTTGGCAAAACTCAGCATATATAGTAAATAAATAAATCACAGAATCACAGATACAGAGTAATATACAATATGCAACGGAAACAAAAATGTACTAGTTCATGAAGCTACTATATATATATATATACATCAAATTTAAATAAGGTACAATAGAAGTTTCAAATACCATAGTCAAAAACAAGATCAGAATACATCACTGGAACCAAATGAATAACTACAAGCTGAAAAGATGTAAATAGATCTCCAAACAAAGCTCCAACTCCAAAGGTGAGTCTCAAAAGCTGTATCACTCAGTCGGACCTGAGCGTAAAGCAAAACACAAAACACTCGAGTCAGGATTAACATTCTTATATCAATAAATCCAACTCAAGTGAAATAACAACTGAAATACAAGTAACTCAAAGGATGTTTGGGATAACCATCCTCTTAGGATCCGTTAAACTATCTACTATGTAGTAATATACACTATTGTAATAATGTCTAAAGTAAAATAAACTTACTTAAAAATAGCATTAAGGCTTTGCATTTTCCACCTTAACACATATATAGTGCCAATAGTCTATACAGTACCGTAGTCCGTCCTGATTGGAAGGCCACCGGAGGATACTTCATAGGTATGACACAAATCAAACTTGTAGTAAAGCACGCTAGTGTAGGTGACACGGCGCAACTAGGCAATGCCAGGGTAGATATACCAATTACACTTTCGGATCGGTGATAACGCATAACCGCAGCTACCGCCCACCTCGAGCCACACTCCAAAAAAAATCAAAAGTTGCACCCAATCAATCACAAAGCAATAGAATGGTATCGAAGGAGTGTGTCCGATCAGAGGAGCTACGTCATTAGCCCATCAATTTCTCCACACTACTACAAAATAGGCCATTTGCATCGGTTGTTTACACCCCTTTTGCATCAGTTCAACATCTGATACATATGCAACCGATGCAACAGGCTTAACAGTTTCGCATCAGTTCCAAAACCGATGCAAAACGGTCCCTTTTGCATCAGTTGTTACTAGTAACTGATGCGAAAATATGGTTGGTTGCTTGAACACAGCCCTCATGTTGCATCGGTTGTAATGAAAACCGATGCAACAAAGGAACTTGTTGCATAGGTTGTTGTAGGAAACCGATACAACATAAGAGTCTTTTGGGTTTAAAAGGCTTTTTTGTTGCATCTGTTTTTTATAACAACCGGTGCAAACTAATCCCTCTATTGCATCAGCTATTTATACCTGATGCAAAGAAGCCATTCTCAGAAATCATTATTATAGACAATGTATATATATTATTGATTATAACAAACAATTATTGTATGCCATATTATAATCATTCAATAGATTTCATGATAAAACATATACAAACAACCAAATTGATCAATAACAGAAGTTGAATTTGCTTTACAACCAGTCTAAAACATGTATTTAACATCATGACCATACTACAACCAAAATATAGTTTAAGACAAAAAATATATTAAAATTCATATTACACCAAGTTAACATTTCTTCTAAAATAGACTACCAAAGTTAAAGTAACACGTCCAACCATGCTGACATCAACTTCAGTAGCTAAATTTCTCCTATGCTGAACAATAAAACATCTTCACTATCCAACAGTTTGGTTTACCTGAAAGAATTTCATATTCAAGCTTCCCTCTCATCTCTTTGATTAAATCTTCACTTATAGCTTTAGCTAAATCAAATTCTTTAACCCTTCTATCCAAACAATGATCACAAAGACACTACAGCCACTCCTAAATGTTAAAACATTTTAATTTAATAAACAAGCAACGAAAGTTTACAATAAACAAGCAATGAAAAGATTTCAGGCATGATTTGAATTTGATAATATCTGTTGCAACTTTTATCCACTTATCAGATTAGAAGCACTTTATTGAGTCGAAATATGAACCATCATATTTGTCTAGAATCCCATTTCAATAATCTAACATAATTTTTGTCAACCAAATATTGCAGTTAGTGTAACCTATCATTAGTGTTTAGGCAACCCAGAATAGCTCTATAAGCACAATGTGACAAGACTAGTGCATTTGATCCATGGATCAATCCATAGAATAGTATTAATGCCATTAACTATCGGTCTTTTGATGCATTTTAAACTGCTTACTCTATGCTTAATCATGTTCTTCATGGTACATGACATATTATTATTGTTCCTCAGTTTCCAAAAGTTTTATTAAGAAAAGTATTTATTAATCATCCACTTGGACCAAAGGTTATTCTTAAAATGCAACTGCCATATGAGTTTTAGACATGTTGTAGTTCTCAAATGAACAAAGTTTTTGTGACCAATACCTCTTTCTTTTTTAGGCCTGCACAACTTAGTCCAAGAAAATTTATGTGATTTGCCGGCCCAAATAAAATCATGCGCGAAATGCATAGTTTGCAGTCTACATTTAGGTGCGAGAAACAGCCTAATCTTGTCAACCTCAGTTGAATGAGAGAACAGTTACTCATTATATACCCAAAGATTTCATGCAGAATAATAGTTTGTATTTACTTCGAATAAACTTTAAGTTCTCTATTTACAAATCTAAACGATTAATAGATACAAATCTGAAAAGGACAGATGGATTGTTGCAGCTGGTGATTATGGTGGCTTCTACTCTTAAGCTCCAACAGAAAACAGCTATTGCAATGATACTCTTAACCTGACATTATAATCACTGACTAACATTAAGAAAAATGCTCATAAGTGAAAACATGATTAGCGTAGTCAATGGAATAATTTTTTTTACCGTTAATGCTTAACATCATCTATATTAGTGATGATGCTCTAATCTTTTTCACAAATATCTATTTTGTAGAGAACTAGTTTTCACTGGGAATACTAAAGATAGTCTTGTCGATTATAGACTTATAAGTGCTGGTAATTGGATATATACCATTAGATCATAACTTAACAATTGGAAAAGATTTGAAATTGAAATATATGTTAGATTAGAAACATACATGCATGCACAATGTACAGGGAAATAAATTCAAAAGGTAAAATAAAAAAAACAATTAGCTCTGAGTTAGTGTAACCAAATTATAAAATAAAATTCCCGAAACCTAAAAAACTAAGGACCAAAATATACAACAAAAACCATAAAATAATAAAAACTCTCTAGTCCATAACAACCAATAACTCTATCCAATTCAGTATGCATGCTGAACCAGCTAAGAAACTATACAAAAAGTATAAGCACGGTATATGCAAAACAAAAATATACTAATCTAATAATAAATGATATAGAAAAATCAAGCAATATAATTGACATTATGCAATAGACAATAAAGAGTACATATCAAGCATATTTCGTAATATCCTAGTAAATGCTACTATCCTAATGAATATTATAAATCTAACAAAGGACAAAGTGAACAAAATAACTTACCTAACACAAAGAAATACAGTCTCGTGTATTCAAAAGTCTTTAAAATTATTCTCTAATTTAAATTAGACCAAAATGGAACAAAGTATTGTTAGTTTAAACTAGAGAACAAAGTGTTTTTGTAATAATATAAGTTCATTTTATGTATGATAACACAATTGATATTTATTGAATTAAACAGGCTAATTACTTGGATATGTGCGAAACCAAAACAGAGAAAGGATGAACAGGCCAAACCTATATCCTTATCAAACAAGTGGCCCATATAGACTCACAAATAATCAAGGCCTTTAAGGCTGTATCCAATCTACAATTAACTGTACCAAAACAAGAAAATGCAACTGTTTGCTCAAAACTGCATTTAAAAATCAAATGATATGTTAAGTTTTCATGTATGTACAGAATATTATACATCTTTTCTTTACTAAAGTCGTACTCCAGTGCTCAAATAAAACAAATATTGCTGAATACGAAATTAAAATGTAATAAAGGAAACAATATCATTGAATAAACTTGGCTTACACAAAGAGCTCTGCATACCAAAGCCATATCAAATGCTCTAAAACAACCGAATTCAGTAATTTAATTTCTATCTCAGACATAGTCAGTTTCGTGTTCAGCAATATGTTTGTTTTGTGTTTAGAAGAGATGCAAGTTGCTTGTACCAAATATATATATATATACATATATATATATGTATATATGTATATATACATATATATATATGTATATATGTATATATACATATATATATATGTATATATGTATATATACATATATATATATGTATATATGTATATATATATATATATATTTGTTTCGTGTTCTGCATTCCAGGAACTATATCATTCTCTAATTTCTTTCCACCACGTTCCTTACAGTGTATAATATTAAATCCAAGAAATAGTGATAATTATAAACCAAAGGAAACCATATATATAGATGTGTAATACAAACAAATTGATCAAACAGCAATGCCTCATTCCCAATATAGCATGAAAACAATTATATGTGCCCAAACATTGATCATAAATTTGTTTCACTAAATAACATGAGGAGTGCAAATATCCGATGCTAGCAAACTGACTTACTCTTTCATGACAAGATAAACATTATCTAACTGATACTATTCCAACCAAGATAAACATTATCTAACAGGATAAACAATTGCGTACTCAAGAACATCAACACTAAATTGAAATCTGATTGCGACCATCAAATAATAGTATCACTTAAAGTAACCAAACATATGTCAACTACATAATATATTGCTACATGATCATCACCTATTCAGGCAATTAGATGCATGGTATAATTCCAAATCATAACCAAATAAATCCAAATTGTCATATATTTATGTAGGCAGCAATTATATGAAGTTATTGTTACGTACAATTTTCAAATATTATCATTGAAGTTATTATCATTGAAATTTCACCTACATATAGCATGACTTTTTTCCAGTACAACCAACATATAGCAATGATATTTGAATCAAAATCAAAGATGATGACAACCAATCTGATGTTCTTGAACATAAAGTAGTAATAAAAAATAATACTGAATTTTTCAAAAGCTAAGGCGAAATGTAGTTAAAATGATTCCCTACAGCTCTAAATAAATAATATACAGCTAAAAATTTATAGAAGCACAATAATGTGGCTAAAAATTCATGTACCTGGCTGAAACTTTATTACTGGAACATACAACCCATATAATCCGGGAATCTTGGAATGAATAATACGACATTAAACTTTATTAATCTAAAAAATGTTACCCATAAACGATTCTTCCACCATCAGTACAAATAACTTGACCAGTGGTATAAGAAGAAGCAGGCATGAATAGAAACACAACTAAAGGTGCAACTTCCTTGACTTGTCCAAAGCGACCTAAAGGGATGTGCGATGTGTGCTTTGTTACCAGCACTTCGTCTGCAGTGGTCACCTATTATAAAAATTTGAAACACGTTGCAGCATAAAGAAACAGAAAAAAGGTTAGGATAAAAGTATTAATCATTTTAAAATATATCCCTTTTGCCTTCATTATGAATTTCTGATACAAACGTAGAAGCTTACAGGTTGGGTCATGAGTGTTACGATGATTCCAGGTGCAACGCTATTTGCTTGAATATTTTCTTTTGCCCACTCACAGGCCAAATTTCTTGTAAACTGATTCATTGCTCCTACAAGTTACATAAGAACATTGTAACCGAAACAATGGCACCGTAAAATTTACATGTGATTTTAGCTATATATAAAGGGATATAAAGGTCGCGCACAAAATTTGACATGAGATTTTAGTACCTAATTAGCGGCTGAATATACAGCCACGGCATTGAATCCAAGCAGAATGCTAATAGACGATACATTAACAATACTTCCATTACCTGATGCTTTTAGAAGAGGATGTGCTAGTTGGCAAATATGGAAGACTGATTCGAAGTCTGTGGTCATGAGGTGTGAGTAGTCATCATATGTGTAGTCTACAATTGGCTTGAACATCAATGCACCTGCACTATTAATCTGCAGGAAAGAAAACCTCTATAAATTTAATTTGGACACTAATTTTCTATACTAAGCAAATTGATAAATCCAATCATAGATTCTGTGTTCCATTTTGGTTGATGCTTACAAGTATGTTGAGTTTCCCGTTGAATGTGGAAGCAACGTCTTCCATTAGCTTCTCCTATTGGGCTCTGGAAGATACATCACAAATGCACCCTGAGATGTTAAAGTTCTTGTTTTTCCACTCTTCCAAGCACTTGTCCAGTTCTACTTGGTTCCGACAACATGTGTAGACAATTGCCCCAAATCCATCAAGTTCTTCCACAATTCCATGCCTTAAGTTCAACAATCATCATAAAACCTTAAGTGTTCCAATTAAGAATACAAGCTAAACCCTAATTAGAATCGGTTTTAACATAAAAATGACAATAATAATGGATTCAAGTAAAATCGAAACAATTTTTTTCCCAGAACCAACCCTAACAGAAAATAGAGAGATTGATGAAACAAGGAGATTAATTGGCTACGAACTTCGAAGAGAATCGGCATGATCTAGGGTAAACAAGAGGATCAGGTTAAAAATGTTGATTAGACAAGAAGAACGATGAGATATTTGCAGAACACGGATGGAGCTTCCATGGAACAGTTTTTGTTTTCGTGACTTGAAATGGAACGGTATGAGAGGGGAAGTAAATGCTTTGGAACACATAGTCAAGGGATGCAAATTAATCTAATTGCATCGGTTGACTTTAAAACCGATGCGACTAAAACTATTTGCATCGGGTATTTTCTTTGGTTGTTGGTGATAACAGATGTAAATTTAATTTTTTTATTGCCTATTGCTTTCCACGTAACAATTGCATTGGTTATTAAGATAGAACTGATGCAAATAGCAGTTTTTACTTCAATCGATTCAAATGAGGTGAAGCAAAATGCACTTTTTGTACTAGTGCCAGTTATAGCCACCTTATGCCAACTCACGGAAGTCGGGTCCACGTATATACCTCATACAGGATCGTCCCCACCATCCTACTTCATTCTGAAATCTCCATCGCATACATAGTTGTTAAAGTAGTTTTTGAAGTTGGCAGAGAGTATGACAACCTCTGATCCCGGTCTCTTTAACAACCAAATGTTATGATAACACCGCGGTCATTTCAAAATAGTTTATACTTCAAAACCAAAATATCATTGCCATTTCAAAACCATATCAATAAGATATCATTTTCATTCACACCAAATATGATATCATTTCCATTTCAAATATATACATTTCCAAAAATCAAAGCACTTCAAATTTATAATACTTCGAAGCCAAACACTTGAAATTATAACACTTTCAAAACCTAATACTTTGTAATTCATAACTTTGAAAACCTAACTTCCACCACTTAAACAGTTTAGATACTAAAATAGTATATAAAATAAAATAGTGTATAAAGTAAAATAATTTATATAAAAGAGTTATAAGTTAAAATAGTTTATATTAAAATAGGTAGTATATTAAAATAATTTATATTAAAAATGATTTATATTAAAATAGTCTATATTAAAATAATTTATAAAGTAAAATATAAAATAGTTTTAAACACAATTTAAAAATACTTTATATAATAAAATAGTTTTCTTAAACTTCACAAATCGATTCCAAATCAACTCGAATTCCAAAATTCAAATTAATCAAATTTCAAATCATCAATTTCAATTCAATTCAGTTTCTCTATAAACCATTTCAAATTATATTGATTTTAAATACAAATTTTAAACCATAAATAATCCATTTAAATTTCAATATATTTCAAAGTTTAAATATTCCACAATTTCAAAACTAAATTTGATAATTTCATATATCTAAATTTAGCTTCATTATTATTTAGTTTGAAATATTTACTTAATAAATTCAATATCATTTAAATAAAACCCCAAATTTCAAATCAGTAAATATTCCCTTCAATTTATTTAAACTTGAAATATTCATTTATATCACCTTAGCCAAAATCAAGTTATAAAATCATATCCTTTACAAATCTCAAATTCCGTAATTTCCAAATCGATTTAATTAAATAAATTTCTAAATTAAATATAATTTCAAATTAATTTCAAATCTATCTTCTCAACCTTAATTTTTTTTTAAATCATTATTAACTCTATATTAAGATATAATTTAAATAAATACTTAACCATATTATATTTTAATAAAATCAAACTTTATTATTAAACTTAATTTATATTAAAACAAATTTATACATAGCTTAAAATCATGAATTTAACTATATATAAAATAACATTTATATAATATCTAAAATCAATAAATATATAAAACCATATATTTCTTTCCAAAACCATAGAAATCAATTTCAAAAAGTTTATGTATAGACCAACGGTGTCTATATATAATTTTCTATACCATGGTCAAGTGATACAGATATTTATCATTTCAATCCGCAATTTAAATGTACACGGGTATATATCATTTCAACCCGCAATCCCTAATTCAATTTAATGAAAATCGCTTGGGTCTATCATTTCAACCCATATCGATTTTCTCCTATTCTAAAGATCGTTCTGATATGTATCATTTCAATCCATAGTGAATTCTGTACTAACAGGAAACTCGCAGAGTGATTACAGATGTGATAATAATGAAACATGGATATATTATCAATATAAATAAAAGATAATGGTGTCAAATGTCACAGGTGAACAGATGCAGATAATAGCATACACAACAATGTAAATAACTAACAGCAGAATATTTCAATTGTCGTATCAATTTAAATCAAATTTAATAAATATAAGAACGTTAATCGTGAGTGATTGCTCACCTTTCGAGGTTAGAGAGATTTGACAAGGAAATGAGCTACGAATTCCAAAGCAATGCTAGAAGGACACGATTGGATGAAGAAATCAATCACGCCGGACAAAGCTGATCAATAAGAATCGATGAAACCAAAACGAATTACCCTGTTAGACGGATAATATGTTTTGAAACAATACTCATAAATATATAAAATATATCCATATTTTTAATATGCATGATACTTATATATATATATATATGCCTATATACTTAACAAATTAATATTTAATTTAAACATATATCTTTATAAACTAACAAAAATACAAATGTAAACTATATATGTTTTAGGAAACCTAATTAGCATATACTTATCTATATGAACTAACATAAAGTATATCTTTACTACTAATAATAAAAGTTCCATCTACATGATTCAACCGTGTCTTTACGGAGTTCCAAAAATGCCCTTTTCCATTTATGTTCGCATCTTCTTTCTCATCTAATTCATCTCGAAACCTACTCATCGCGAAATGTTCAACACACAGCGACCTCCTCCTCCTCAGTTTGGCCTATTCTTACGAAACCCTACCTCAGAAGCCATTGAATTTGCTTCCTCCTCCGTCCTTTCTTTATTTGTAGAAGAATAAGCATAGCGGCTACCTCTGCTTATCTTTTCTCATTTCTCATCGATCGATAATTGTTAAATGTCTTTCCTATATGTGAATTTGTAAGAACAATCGATTGTAAAGAAGATGGTGCTTGGACTTATCTTTCCACCTCAACTACCATCTCCTTCCTGTCTACTCTGGTACTATTTTAGTCTTTTCGTCCTTTTTGGATCTTCCACGTTGTTGCTTCAACAGACCGTAAGTTTGAAAATACTAAAATGGTATTTAGTTTCAGTTTAGTTGAAATAAACGATTTGGATGCCTCTCTTTCGAGCTAGCTACTTTCACATATTTTCACCCTATCCTAATCTTCCAGTCCACTGCTTTAGTAATATGTAACACTGAAACGATCTTAAAGGTATTTGGGATTGATCTGTTTTTTCTCCACTGGGTAATTGTACAGTATTTTGCTTGCTTTGGCTAACAAAAAGGTCCCATTTATATTGAATATTTGCCTACTTTACGATTGTTATTTCCCATGTTTCATTAATGCATCACTTAATTTTGTATAAACCAACTGATATAAAGTAGGATAGTCAAACTTTTTCTAAAATGAACGACATCTTATTATAGAACTAATTATTAGTAAACCAATTAACATTCCAAAATAGGGTCAGTTTACACCTCTTTAACTTCCTTTGCTGTCAATCTCCTCACTAAAATAATTATCCACTCATTTGATTTCATGTATACTTTCATAGCTCATGAATGAATAATGTTTTTCAGTTTAATGCATTCATTTTCTTTCTGAGTTTTAGTATATATTATGTGGGTATGCTCTAGCATCAATGTGCACCAACAAAATATAAGGAGCTTGGATATCCATTGCTTGATTTATAAGAAAGACATCTAACAGTGCATCAATGTACAATTTTACATTTATAATGAATTTGTTAACCAATGGTTTACAACCATGTCACCTTAATTCCTCTTTTAACGTCAACCTCAAATCATACTATTCCTCTATGTTTAATTTTTTTATATGTCTTACTGTTGAATTTCAAATTCTATGCCATGTAATTATGGTTCTATGACTGTTGTGAATGGATGTACAGTTTGTTATCTAGCATGTATCATATTCTTCTGAGTTATACTACTATCTGTATGTTTCGTTATTGATATTGTATTTTAACCATGCACAAATTTATGATGTAGACATAGTTGTAAGATTATATCTTTTTAGTTGTTAAACATAACATTCAGAAATTATAGATTATTTAATTGTCAAAATGACTAGAGAGTCAGAGATGAAGGTCGCTGCAGTATAAAAGCTGAGGTAAGTATTGCATTTGTAGCCAATACTCTGTAAGTTGAAAGCCATAAACTTCAATAAAAGTTATTGCTATGCCCTTTCCCTCTTAATCTATTACATTAGCATAGTCCCCTGCACAAACTGAGGAAAGTATTATGCTCAACGAAGCTTCCGATATAACAATTACAATCACTAGCATCGATGCAGCACGATAGGGGGAAAAAACATCAAAACAGGTATTCTGATCCACTACATAAAGACATATCATACATGCTTAACATTTAATTTGTCTAATTAAGACACCGGAAAACATAAGGTGATGATACGAAGTCCGAAAGAGGTTACCACTCGATAAAAGGATAATTACAGAAACAGAAGAAAGACATAAAGGAAGATTGAGGATCTGCTTAAGTCACCATCAGTCCTACTTCAGAGTACTCTGCTATAAGATCCACCACTCCTTCACTACTAGATCTTTAGTGTTTGTTTCTATCTAATAAATTTTATATACGGTTGTATTTTGTGCTTTCTCCATTCTACATTCTACATTCTACATGTTATGCTGTCTTTTATTTTTTGTTTGTACTTAACATTTCCTGTTTTATAACTTTCATTTTCGATGCTCTTAAAATACATGCACTGTTAGTAAAGGCTTTCACTTATTACTTTTTTTTCTTTCAGTCCTCCATAGAACATATACTTATATTCAGACTGTTTGCTAACTCTCTCATTGGGTTCTTATAACATAAGCTAACTTATACAAACCATAGTGTATAGTCCTATTTATATAAGTTGCAATAAACAATATTTCAAAAAATACATTTCACCATTTACATATTTCCTATCTACGATTACTTTTTGGAAGATTGAATATCCGATTATTATTTATAAAAATCGACAAGGCTATATTGATTTAAGTGAATTTCATAAAATTTTAGAAACTAAGATAATGATTGTTTATAAAGATAAATTTCCATGCTTAAATTGAATTTCTATGGATCCTTTAGGTTTTATAGCAACAACTGCTATCATAATGAATCATCTATCATGTAAACATATGTTCATTAGGCAACTAACATAAATGAATTTCTTATTTGGTTGACACTGATATTCAATGAAACATAATTTATGTCTATGCAGCTTTTATGTATAACATAAATATATGAATTTCCCATATTTTTTATTTTTTTAATTTAAATCATCTTTATAGTCCATTTTCAATCAAGCATGCTAGCTTTATTTTGGTGGATGTTCCCATTCTTCTAAATTGCTAGCTAATGTTCCGTTTTTGAAGTACCTCTTTGATTTACTTTGGGGTGCATTTGTGCAAATTTTCCCACCGTCTTAGCTTCATTCTCAGTTTTTATTTGATTCTCAAGTAGGGTTGTTAGTGGATAATCGAAAAATACAAAATCCGTTCGTATCCGTATCCAAGAAGTGGATAAATTTTTGATATCCATAAAAAAGAATGTGGATATGGACACAAGGACATTCGAATCTGAAAAATTATCCATTCGGGTTTTTGTAAGATTATAGTTTAAATTATGTGTATTTTAGTATAATGAAAGATATTATTATTTTATTAAGTTAAAAGTGTATATTATACACACTAAATCCATATTAAGTGCTCAAAACTATTTAGGATCATTATATTTGTTTATTTTTAACACTTCAATAATCAATGGGATTGAAAAAAAACTTATGTTAAACTAAAATTTTCTATTTATGTTTCTTAGTTTATCGATCGTTAGTGGATAGTATAATAATTCAATATCCGTTTGTATCCATGAATGCAGATATTTGATAACCAAAAATAATTTCGAATAGTGATGCGGATGCGGATACGACACAATCCATATCTGAAAGTGTCCATTGATAGGCATATTCTCAAGTTTATAGAGTCTGAAATGTGATTGAATTTGAAGTTGGATGGCACAGATCAAATTAAATTATGTTGGACTGACACACACCTCAAGTGAACTAAGAGAATGTTGACAAAGTTCAAAGAAGTAAATTATGTTCGTAGTGAAATTATAATGACCTTGGACTGATAAAATTGCGCAAATTTGGGTTTCCATAACATTACTTACACTCATGCTTCCATATGATGTTGATAAGTGGTGCTGAAATAAACTGGCAATTATATCCAATAGATATTTATGCCATTTGACCTTGCTTTTTTATTTTCAAGGGATTTTGACATTATTTCAATGTATTATCACAAAAACAACCCATCATACTACTTTATTTTTAACTTGATTACTATATACATTTTAAAGGCTATAGCACAAGTAGAGTTTGATGTGAATTTTTTTAACTGTTCGTGGAATGCTTTATTTTGAAGTTGTGCTTAGCATTTAATTATTAATATTTAGGTCTTTGTCTCCGTTTTGCTCGCAGCTTGCATTAACTAAAAGTGCATATGCATGTAAAAAACACAAATATAATTTCCATTTCCAGTAGTGTAAAATAAACCCAAACAAAAGAAACGAATGATAACTATGAATGCGTTCAAGTTATTATTTCTGTGGATATTCTTTAATTGTCTCGATCATTGCTTTAGGTTCATTTTATGCTAGCAATGGTACTATCATATCCACTTCCACAAGTGCAACTATAAATACATGCATGTTGTGACTAAATGTAGGTCCATCTGGACGTGCATGTATACTCGTATATATAGGTGAACTTACAAAACATACATATGTAAGCTAACAAAACATATAACTATATCTATTTATATAAAAAATATTATATATACAGTCTGGTATATACATATAAGACTTTTGCATGTACAAATAACAGCACACAATACTGTTATTAAGTAATATATATATATATATATATATATATATATATATATATAGACACTGTACTATATATATACATACAAACAAATAAATCAAATACATATAATATCTCTAGTACAAACAAATATATTTTGAACCTAAATACTAAACTAAAACTGGAACATATTAAATCGAACAGTAAAGCCAATTTTACTTAACTTATTAATATATATATATATATATATATATATATATATATATATATATATAGACTAGTAGATTACTAATATAACTTATGTATTGATAACAACTTAATATATATATATATACAATAAAATATATAAACACAAATAACTTATATGTTATTATATACGTAAGTAACCTATTTCGTTACAAACTCAAACAAAATTTACAAGCTTGTATAAGCCTGTACATATTAACAGCAACCAACATATCACAACACCTATATAGTTCATATTAGATATACAAGAACGAAGGCACGTCCAATAGACGTGTGCAAGAAAAACTTGTGTAAAATTGGTCGGTTAAGAAGAAACTCCGTTGAATGTCTACTGTTGCAAAAAATTACTATGTGAATTTCTTTTGTTGTTCAACAATTTTCTCTTTATCTTCACTGTTCATACACAGATTTTTCAAGGCTTTAGGTAAAACTTTCTGAAACTCATTGACAAATTCACAACCATGACACCTGCTATTTTGCAATATATCATTTGCCAGATAAAGCATGACACTTTTATTTCTTTTCAATCCTATAAGGATTGTTAACTACTTTTCCCCATGTCTCAGTGACCTGATTTGCTTTGTCACGATAAGCAGTACACCAAGAAGACAAATTCGATTATAAAAAACAAAATCTTACTTGGGCTAGTAGATTTCATAATATAAATTGAAGTACCACTGAACCTAAAGGTTAATTAGGCTACTAAGCATGCATCACATACTTTTGGGTTCAGATTTTCCCACTTCTGTTTATTGACAATAGGGTTAATTTGGACATTCAAAAAAGCTTCACCACTTCAGCCTTCACTAAGATTTTCAATATAGTGGTGATAGTGAAGAGATTAGTCGTATAAAAGGTGAACCCAACATATATTCACATGCAAAGCACTATTAATATGCTATTGTCCTTTTGACTGCACTGTTTATGTTCTGTTACAACTTGTAATCCAATACAAAGTATAATATATTATTCCGTGATGTTTTTCTAAGAGTGTCTAGATATAATTAACTTTATGGAAACAATTTAGAACTACATATTACTTGGAATATAAACATATAAAAAAATACGGTAAGAAAAAAGAAAATAAGTCTATTTTAAATGGGAATTATGTATTATTATTTGTTGGCCTGTCTTTAGTTTAGTAAGCAATTTTCAATATGTGGCTCGTTATTACTCATTACAAATGTAAATATATCAATAAATAAATAATTAATTACCTAGTGGATTAAAGCATCTATATAAACTTCAACAATAGATCTGCAGTTGAGTGGACATAAAATGTTGAGAGGATTAAAACAATAGGTAATATAGAGTCATCAACTTCGTATTGTTGATTCAGAATATATCAAGAGTTTTCGAATACTTGCATTAGAAGTATACATTTTTCACCTAAAAACTTTATCATCGTCTCAGATTGATCCAATAATACATGACCATTTTTTAAAGGCATGCCATCTCCAATGTATTTCCCACATCATCATATGTGCAACCTTGAATACTGCAATAGGTCTTTGAAAAAGAATATGGCATATGGTGATATTTTTTGAGGAAGAATTTGCAACGTGATGGTTCCAACACATTTGATCAAACATGTTGTAGACAGTACATGTCAAAGGATAATCTTTCAAGAACATCTGCAATCGAACACAAAATTGCCTTACACCTCCAAGAAAGGAGTAAAATAAAACGACAGAACCGCATTAAAAAAAGAAACTGGAGGTGGAGAAACTAATGACAAAAAGAAGCAAATGGGTCCATTCTCATGAACAGCAAGCCCAAAGTAAATGCATTTATTCGTCTAATATCAGAGGTAATGAGTAAATTAAATTAAATAAGGAAAACCACGTTGAAATTCTTAACAAATGAAATTAACAACGATGAACGTGAAATATTCTTGAACGTGTAAAATGAGAATAGTAAGAAAACTCCAAGTAATATTCCTATATGTTAATTTTCGTACACGTTTTTAATAGCCATAGTAACACAACATTCCAAGTGGGCTTATTACATGTAATTTTCCTATACATTAATTTGGTAAGACCGTGTGTGTATATGTAGAAAGAGGAAAAAAGAGTGAAAAGCCTTCCATTGTCAAAAAACGCCTATTTGTAGGAATCATTTCAACTCCATTTGCAAGAATAACGCCTACTTTTGTAACTCTACAATATCTTCTAATTAGCTTATTTCTATATAATGAAAACATGAAATCATCCAGACTATTAGTACATGGTACCAATAACAACCGCATTTTTGTGTATTAAATATGTACTTACCTACATCATTTATCAACCAAATCCACCATGAAACAATTGTAAAGTATCAAATTCAAAAAAAAGCAGCCCTCCAACCTGAAGCATATCCTTGCAATAGTTGTTGCTATTGGTCAAATTCTTCTGAATATAAAACAAAATGTCAATGAATACAAACTAATTTACTGTTATAAGTGAAATGAAGATTGAAAGCGGAAGCTTTTTACCTCTCGCACGAAAGCCGAACCACTTAACCAATAGAACAATGATGCTTTTCTAAAAGTGGAGTTTACCATAAATGATAAATAGAACACCCTCCATCCTTTAGCTGGACATTTGATAAAACAAATTATCTATAATAAAAACCAAAATGAGTGGGTTGTGCCGTGACTTATCAACAATATCAAAGGCATTGCCACGCCCATCGAACCATTCGTACACTAAGCATTTATAAAAATGTTAACTATACACAGCTATTCAGTAGCAGTTCGCATTTATTATCCACGAGGTGGTTACAAGGTGGTTTATTTTATCGGTAAAAGCAGCGAACACTAGATTCCAAAACAGCATCACGTGACATCATTTCATAACTGCAAACTACACGGATGTGTGTTTCGAGGAGCTTCCAGAATAGCCGCCCACTGTATTGAAACATAGCACCAAAACCACTCTGCGTTATCTTCGATCATCTTCGACGATGGATATCCACCTAGACCATCAGTCGTTGCGGAACATTGCCTACAATCGCTGCTAGCGGGTAACAATTTTGAACTTAAATTGTATGAATAGAAAGTTAAACAACATTTTGCAGTTTAATAGATGAAAATAAAGGTAAACAGAAAAACATTACAGGTGCATTTTGATGGACTGGAAAATTGTAAGATGATAATCCATTGCCATCTTGGATCACATCGCATCATCCAAAGGCTCATTGTAACTTATGTTTTTCAGATTTGAGAACTGAAAATTGATATTTCTTTGTCGAGAAGTTATGGGTAGGTGAAATTATCGTCGAGGTTTTCATCATTTAGGAATATTGTGAAGTTATTGTAGAGCTTGCAGACATGAACGTGTGTGCCTGTAAATGACTAAATCATCCTTGATTAACCGCACCTTTAAACCTATAATAAGGATATTTTAGGAAGTCCTAAAAAGGCTTTACGTGAAATATGGCCATGGGGTGAAATATAAATAGAGTTGGGTGCAGATGGATGCACTTTACGTGAATAGGTGGGAAGTGGGAAGTGGGTGATTGTATAACGGTTCCCGCTAAAAGTTGAAAGTCAAATTTGCCCCCATTGTCAAGTCTGCCTGATAACATAGACTATTTAAAAATTAGGTATAATTTGGGAACTGCATAAAAGCTTCACCATCCTAAGGTATTTGCATAATTGGTAGAGATATACATTAATATATATACATATAACTAATATATTTTACAAGTGCCGTAAAACTATATATATCTATATAAAATCAAACTTCAAAAATCAATATTTCGGAATATATAACACTGTAACAATATATTTATAAACCAAAATCAAAATATAAATACAAGTTAAATATATACATAGTAACATCAATATATAAACCATATAAGTGAATGTAACATATTATATATATTTACACATTACTTATAAATAACTAATACATGAATAACTCGCAGCATATAAAAAAAATGTATTTTTACCTTATGATATAATAATACACGGTCCTTTATAACTGCTCATAAAAATCAAGTACTGATGCATATCATTTTCAAAAGCTTAACAGACTATATATATATATAACTATATACACTTTTAAATATCAAACTAATATACACACACACTATTTTAAACAAAATATGTACATATATAATAAAACTCGAGTTCCCTCATACAAATATATAACTGATAAAATAACAATCTAAAAAATTATAAATAGTATATATTCCTTACTGAAAGATTATAAATATCAGAATCATCCCGATATGTATACCTATAAACTAATATATAAACTTATATTTATGAATATATATATATATATACAACAGAGAAATATGAACTGATATAACTTGATATATGCTAATATATATAAAAATGCAACATGCAAATATATACATACTTTGAAATATACGTATAAATATAAACCTAGGATGTAAAATATACTTAAAGATGGTTTAAATACGTACATCACCCAAAAGCAGAGAGGAGCTGCACGATGGTAGTTTTCTTTGCACGGAGGTATTCACGTAGAAGATTGTACAGGATGGAGCACAATGGGTTCGGGCCGAGCAAAAATATAGAGGAAGGAAAAAAAATACTTGCGTTGGAGAGAGAGAGGGAAGAGAAGATGAAGCAACTGTTATTTCGTTTCTCTTTTTATTTATTTATTTTTTATATTTTGAACGAATAGGCAAAAGAAAATGGAAGAACTAGAAATGAATTGAAACAGTATTAAAATAAATGGTCATGAAAATAAACTTTTTCCGTGGGAATATAAAATTGCAATGGTTATTAGTTTAAAAGACGGTGGAATATAGAAGGACGGATAGGAATCAAAAGTTTGAATTCGGTACCAGTACCATCACCGTTTTCGCAAATTCTGATGTGTACCGTATTGCAAAACACAGAAATTGATATACCGCAGGGATCGGCATGATGAGACGGTCAAAAAGATATGCAGATATCAGTGGTACGACCATCATATCAAAAGTTGATAATCGGTACCCAAAAAATGCTGCTATTTTGCCGAAAATAAGATAAACGGAGAAAGAACAGCCCAAAATTGGAGAAACAAAATACGACGTCTCACTTAGAAGATTTGCAAATTTTCTATAGAAAAATATTTAGGTTTGGAAAACATTTTATTATCATCAAATATTAATTGATTTAAATTTAAATAAAATTACACCATAAAATTAACTTTCATATTATTAATTGAAAATTTACCATTTGCTATATTTAATTGGACATAATCCAAATATCAAATTTACATTTCAAAATTTTATTATTTAAAATTTCATAAAATTTCAATTAATTAAATAAATAAAACCATTAGAATTTACGGGTCGTTACACTCTCCCCCACTCAAAACTTTTCGCCCTCGAAAAGGAAGTAGGTAGGAGAATAGAAACAACCAGAGGAAAATAATATTAGAACAAAATAAAATAATTTATTTAAAACCATATAAATTTCAGTTTAAATTAATTAATATTCAATAATTGATTTAAAATTAAAGGTATTTCAATAAGTTGATTTAATTTCAATTTATTAGTACTTGATACAAAAGATTTCTTCAAAATAAAATCTTATTTAATTTTTCTCATTTACTATTCAATCAACTTATTATTCTATTTATCTCTATTAACATTTTAGAATTAAAAGTCAAGTGTAAAACATTTATTATAACTATTCAAATTTTATTTATAAATTCTATTACTATCATGTTACATTGAAAATTATTCAATTACATATTTAACTTCTGAATGATTTAGGTAAGTTATATTGGAATGTAATTGAGTAATATACAAGTAAAATTTATAATTCAATTTTTTTTTCAATTTTTAAATATTTATTAAAATTTTTGACTTCATTTTAATAATTGAAATCATCCTTTAACATAAAATTTAAGAATTAATTTTCGATTATCTTCAAATAATTTGGAGATATATATATATATATATATATATATATATATATACACACACACACACACACTATATGTTCAAATCAAATCTAAAATCATGTACTAATATATACATATTTTAAATCAAGTCATACTTTAGAAATTCAAATCAATTTAACTTTCCAAAACAAAAGCGCAGCAAAGCTAAAGAATGGTCTCTTCACTTCGAAACTAGAAAATGAATGTCGACGATGCTGCAGTCATCACAGAAATTATTTTTCAGTGACAAAGGAAAGAGCACTGGTTTAAACTTTTAAAATTCTTTGGAATCGATTTCTATTTGAAAATATTTTTAGTAATATGGACTTTAAAACTTAAAAACTAAAGTTTGGAGTCACTGGAAATTAAATTCTCAAATTCCCATTTTTAAATTCATTTAAATTCCAAATCAAATTATAACCAAGTATTATAAATTCATTCATTTATATTATCCAATAGTCATGGTTTACAAAACAATAAATGAAAATCAAATATTATTATTTCTGACAAAAAATTCATTAAAAATTTAATTTCAGAAAAATTTATACTCATATATATATATATATATATATAATATAATCATACAAAATTATTTCATTTACTAAATTTGAAAACAATATTGTGTCAGTTTGCTCTGCTCAAGTGTTCTGGAAATCCTATCGATAGCGTTGATCAGACGAGTCGATCGAAAACCCAAATCAACATCAACAACTCAAACAACACAATATATATATAGAACATTTTTAATATTAACTTACAAATACGCTTCCTCGCTCGACGATAAAAGAATGGATCTCGAAGCAAAGATAGAGATTCAAATTTGATGGACTCAAATCAAAGAGAATTTTGAATCAAAGATAGGTTCGAAAAAAACATAAGATGATTTAAATAACAAATAGGGAGATGGATGCGTTTATATAAATCGCGGGCAACCTTGACCGGGACGACCGTGACTTCAAGAATAAGATCGATGCAGAATTCTAAGGAAAATCGACATTCGATCGTAAGAGATAAAATTAAAGCATAGCAGGAGAAGGATAGCATCATAAACCGAGGATACAGAAATCTCCGGTAAATCAATGCCTATTGTAAAGGAATTTCACCCCTTGCAAATCATTCAAAGATTGGCGAAACCGCCGAGTTATTATAGAGATCATTCGAAGTGGAGTTATTGGATACTCAAAAATCAAGAAGCATGGATAGGGGAAGATAAGGATGGATTTTAGAACTGAAGGGAACGTTCCAAAATTCAAAAAGAATTCGAATCAAAGAGGAAAATATTCAAGCTCGAATGAAAGTGATTCTGTAATCAAATCTACTACATATGTTGAGTTTTACCTAAAACCAAAGCTATAATACCACATGTAACAACATGCTATTTTCAACCATTCACATCCACATATGCCGGATTTGAATTGCTCAAAATACCAGATCGTTAATTTATATTTGGAAAAACTTATCATATACAGTAAATAAATAAATCACAGAATCATAGACACGAAGTAATATACAATATGCAGTGGAAACAAATGGATAGTTGTTCATGAAGCTGCTATATATATCAGAGTTAAACAAGGTACAATAGAAGTTTCAAATACCATAGTCAAATACAAGGTCAGAATACATCTCTGAAACCAACTGAATAACTACAAGCTGAAAAGTTGTAGATGGATCTACCAACGAAGCTCCAACTCCAAAGGTGATCTCAAAAGCTGTATCATTCAGTCTGACCCGAGCGTAAAGCAAAACACAAAACACTCGAGTCAGGATTAACATTCTTATATCAATAAATCCAACTCAAGTGAAATAACAACTGAAACATAAGTGACTCAAAGGATGTTTGGGATAACCATCCTCTAAGGATCCATTATACTATGTGGTAATATACGCTATTATAATAATGTCTAAAGTAAAATAAACTTACTTAAAAATAGTGTCAAGGCTTTACATTTTCCACCTTAACACATATATAGTGCCGATAGTCTATATAGTACCGTAGTCCCTCCTAATCAGAAGGCCATCAGAGGATACTCCATAGGTACGACACTAATCAAACTTGTAGTAAAGCACGCTAGGGTAGATGAAACAGCACAACTAGGCAATGACAGGGTAGATATATCAATTATACTTCCAGACCGATGGTAACGCATAACTGCAGCTATCGCCCACCTCGAGCCACACTCCAAAACAAAAATTCAAAAGATGCACCTAATCAATCACAAAGTAATAAAATGGTCGAAGGAGTGTGTCCGATCAGAGGAGCTACCTCATTAGCCCGTCGATTGCTTATGTTTTAGCCACCTTATGCCAACTCATGGGAGTCAGGTCCATGTATATACCTCATATAGGATCGTCGCTACCATCCAACTTCATTCTGGAATCTCCCCCACGTACACAGTTGTTAAATTGGTTTTCGGAGTTGGCAGAGAGTATGACAACTTCCGATCCCGGTCTCTTTAATAACCAAACGTTATGATAACACTGCAGTCATTTCAAAATAGTTTATTCTTCAAAACCAAAATATCATTGCCATTTCAAAACCATGTCAATACGATATCATTTTCATTCAAACCAAATATGACATCATTTCCATTTCGAATATATACATTTCCAAAAATCAAAGCACTTCAAATTTATAATATTTCGAAGCCAAACACTTGAAATTATAACACTTTCAAAACCTAATACTTTAAGATTTATAACTTTGAAAACATAACTTCCACCACTTAAAAAGTTCAGATACTAAAATAGTATATAAAATAAAATAGTCTATAAAGTAAAATAATTTATATAATAGAGTTATAAGTTAAAATAGTTAGTACATTAAAAGTTTATATTAAAAATGATTTATATTAAAGTAGTCTGTATCAAAATAATTTATAAAGTAAAATATAAAATAGTTTTAAATACAATTTAAAATACTTTATATAATAAAATAGTTTTCCTCAAACTTCACAAATCGATTCCAAATCAACTCGAATTCCAAAGTTCAAATTAATCAAATCTCAAATCATCAATTTCAATTCAATTCAGTTTCTTTATAAGCCATTTCAAATTATATCGATTTCAAATACAGATTTGAAACCACAAACAATCCGTTTAAATTTCAATATATTTCAAAGTTTAAATATTCCACAATTTCATAACTAAATTTGGTAATTTCATATATCTAAATTTAGCTTTATTATTATTTAGTTTGAAATATTTACTTAATAAATTCAATATCATTTAAATAAAACCCCAAATTTCAAATCATTAAATATTCCCTCCAATTTATTTAAACTTGAAATATTCATTTATATCACCTTAGCCAAAATCAAGTTATAAAATCATATCCTTTAAAAATCTCAAATTCGATAATTTCCAAATCGATTTAATTAAATAAATTTCTAAATTAAATACAATTTCAAATCTATCTTCTCAGCCTTAATTTTTTTAATTCATTATATACTCTATATTAAGATATAATTTAAATAAATGCTTAATCATATTATATTTTAATAAAATCAAATTTATTATTAAACTTATTTTATATAAAACAAATTTATACATAGCTTAAAATCAAGAATTTGACTATATATGAAATAATATTTATATAGTATCTAAAATCAATAAATATATAAAACCATATATTTCTTTCCAAAACCATTGAAATCAATTTCAAAATATTTATATGTATACTAACGGTGTCTGTATATAATTTTCTATCCTATGGTCAAGTGATACGGATATTTATCATTTCAATCTACAATTTAAATATATACAGGTATATATCGTTTCAACCCGCGATCCCAAATTGAATTCATTGAAAATTGCTTGGATCTATCATTTCAACCCATAACGATTTTCTTCTATTCTAAAGATCATTCGGGTATGTATCATTTCAACCCATAGTGAATTCTATACTAACAGGGAACTCGCAGAGTGATAACATATATGATAATAATATAAGAGGCATATATCATCAATATAAATAACAAATAATGGTGTCAGATGTCACAGGTGAACAGATGCAGATAATATCATATATAACAATTTAAATAACTAACAACAGCTTATTCCAATTGTCGTTTCAATTTAAATCAAAATTAATAAAAAACGTTAATCGTGAGTGATTGCTCACCTTTCGAGGTTAGAGAGATTTGACAAGGAAATGAGCTATGAATTCCAAAGCAACGCTAGAAGGGCACACTTTGATGAAGAAATCAGTCACGCTGGACAAAGCTGATAAATAGGAATCGACCAAATCAAAATGAATTTGCCTCATAGATGGATAATATCTTTTGAAACAATATTCATAAATATATAAAATATATCAATATTTTTAAAATGCAAGATACTTATATATATACATACACACCTATATACTTAACAAATCAGTATTTAATTTAAACATATATCATTATAAACTAACAAAATTTCAAATATCAACTGTATATGTGTTAGAAAACCAAATTAGCATATACTTATCTATATAAACTAACATATAGTATATATATCTCTACTACTAATGAATAAAATTGACCGAACTAATTTACTCGGTGTCCTTTTGAAATTCCAAGTATGCTCTTTCTTTTAGTTTACATGTTTGCACTCAATCAAAATATCAACGTATGCAATAATACAAACAACCCGTGTGTTACGACCCATTTTTTCATAACGATTTAAACCGACATTATACCACTCTTGTCAGCTGAACCGTTTGGAAAGATGGATAATGAAAGAAAGAAGGTAGAATTAGAAAGAAGATGAAGAAAAAAGAACTAATCAGAACCTCACAGCGGATCGACTAAATTATAATATAAATAGATCTTTACATGAAACCAAACTGTTACTTTATATAACTTATACGGGTTTTACATCAGAGTTACAACCATACAACTTGGACAGTTATATCAACCCTGTCCTTACAAATATCACCACACGATTCATTAGACTGAATATATACAATTACGAGAATACGATGTTGATCCAGCTCCTTTCTTGAACAGCCCCCACTCTTCTAGTTAAACCTGGAATACATGCTCAGTCTGACCCGAGCATATAGGAAAAATACCAAGCCCGGGTCAGTCTGGTAAACCAGCGTGAGAAACACACTCAACTTGATTTTTAAAGTTAGAAAATCCTTGAAAACAAAAGCATCTCGTAAGACCACGCCACAAATAAACATGTCGGGTTTTTACCTTACGATAGTTAATACACTTTTTATAGAAATTGTAACATCCCGCAAATCCGTACCCCTTGAGTCAACACTATTCTAAAACAATCAACTCGAGTTGCACAGAAATACGAACCATTTTGGTTAAAGAAGAAGAGGTAGAAGAAGAGAAAACAAAACAACATCAGAATCTAACCATCGCAGCGGAATAAAATATAATAGATAATAAATGATCTTTACTCAAAACCAAATATCTCTGTTTATATATTACATCATCAGAGTACATCAATCACAGCTCAACAACAACATACAAATGTATACAAAACAACTTAACACAGCGGAATAAATATATAAACAAGTACGGGAGTACGTATCGTCATCCAGCTCGTCTCCTGAGCTCCATAGCATCATATCCTGTATCCTATAATACTCGGTCTGACCCGAGCATTACAGTTAAATAATACCCGAGTCAGTCTGGAATACCAACGTGAGAAAATCACACCCAATTGATTATTAAAGTTTCAAAATCCTTTGAAAACAAAAGCATCTCGTAAGACCACGCCACAAATAAACATGTCGGGTTTTTACCTTACGATAGCTAAACAATTTTTATAGAAATCCTCTGATATTATAATAGGGTCTATACACAAATACTTATAAAATAGCCGAAATTGTTACATTATTAAATTCCAGCTACTAGCCAGAGAGTGGGTAATACAAACAAAACTCATACAAGGCTCGTAGGGAGAATGGATTTCCAACTAATGACTAGGCACTGGGGTACCACCTGTCACAGTACGGGGCCTAGATCACCGTACCGAGGATTACTCCCTTCATCCCCTGCAACACAAGGCCGGAACCATCCCTTACTGGACAGTCCCGAGTGTGATCACCCCGCGGTTGGGATCAGCAACCGCACCACTAAGCCGAAAAATAAAAGGGGACATCTAGACTAGAATGACCTCACCCTACTTGGGTGCTACCCACCTAGCCTTGCTGCATAACCCCTGATTTTCAGTCATTCCCATTTGATGAGGCTTGAGGCTAAGCGTTACCTTTAGAACGTTTCACTTAGAATGCCCATCGCCCACCTGACGATGTTTCGCAAGTATTCATCCATACAAGTCCGTCTCGGGTTCGAACGGAACCGAAGGCACTATTCCTACTACATCCATTTTGGAAATATCCTCAGGATTAGTAACGACTAGCCCTTGCACTTCTCTGCTCCATCTTCGACTCCGAACACGTTTTTCGCACGAAACGTACAAACCGGATCGAAGTGGTTTTCGAGAAATAAATCTCGATCCTGGTCTCTTCGAAAAGATCAACGCAGTTGGCCAATATTGATAGTCGGTTATTTAACTATCAATTAATATTCACAAACATCCATCAAACAATAAATAATTTCCCAAATTATTTATTAAACCCAAAAATATCGTCACACGATATATTTCTATTTTCAATCCTTTGAAAACAGTTTCCAAACTATCTTCCTTTTTACAGAATAAATCTCCCAAATATTTACTATCTCCACTGAAATCACCAAGCACAAAACTAGATTTAAAAAATAATAATTTAAAAACACTTTACTTTGAAATATACTTTAAAACATTTAAGTTAAAACTACTTCCAGAATTTGTTAAGAATACATACGATATTAATATTTGAAAATAGGGTTACTAAATAAAATATAAAACTAAATTTTCACTTTTAAAAAACAAAAACTAAGTCACTATTTAAAATAATTACTACCATAATAGATTTAAAGGAAATACTTACTTTAGAATTTAAATATTAGAAATAGTAAATTTTCAAAACATACTTCTTAAAACTACTTTAAACTTTTAATCTATGTTTAAAAATTTACTTTGAAACGTACTTGGTTATCCAGGGAGAAATCTCCAATCTCAATCACTTAAATCAATTTCCCAAATTGATTTCCAATTTATTCCATCGAAATAAATTCTTTACTTATCAATTCATTTCAAAATTCATTAATTATGGACTTTATTATTATTGTTATTATTTCCCGTTTGATTTTAAATCTTTAACTGAGATATACAAATTTCAGATTTTTCCCATTTCCTCTTTATTCTCCTAGGATAATTTAAATCCTAAATTTAAAATAATTGTTTTATTATTATTTTTATAATAACATTGAAGTTTAAGTTTCATTAACTTTCTGTTTATTTAAATTTTCCTTCCCATACTCACAATATATTTATTAAAATTTTAAAGTCACTTTATTTCCTTTCCAGTTCATTCATAAATTTAATCAACTTTTCTAAAATTATTTTACTTACAACTTCACTTCTTTTATTTTCATTCCCAAACTCAAATTATATATTTGGTAATTCATTATTGCCCGATTATAACAATCAAGCCATAGCATTCAATATTTCCACATAATTCATTACAGACTATCAAATATTCAGAACAGAGAATATTAAATAATTAAATAAAGTTGAGGGGTCCAGTTGGATCCCTCCAACCTGTTTTCCCTGCATCCACAGACGTTAGCACAACATTGTACACCAATTCCAAAATATCATACTATATTACATCAATCAATTCAACCATACAACAATTATTAAGATTTAATCATTTAACTTTAAATTTAACTGAGTGAGATTAACTCACATTTTTATTTTGCAATCCACTCCAATATTGCTTTGAATTTCCTGATGTTTGACCTTGAATAAGCATTATAGGATGTTATTAATATTTGAACTAATCTGATAATTAATTTCTATTTGATAAATTTCATTTAATTAACTAATAATTTATTTTAAAACAATTTTCCTTTAATATTGCTATTGACTAAAATTTGAATAGGTTAATTTAACCTTAAAACACAGATATGTATTTACTTTCTTTTTAAAGCTACGCATATATCTATACATATATAGCCTTCATAAAACCCTACCTTATATAAATTCTGTCAATATCTAAAATCCCTTTACATTTCCAAAATCATATATATTAGATTAAACAGAATGGTTTATATATATCCTATGGTAGATATATCTCTATCTGTATATAAATTTAAATTTTAACAGTAATCTATTAAATCCCAAAATTAAATTGTAAAAACAAAGAATACCTTACTTCCCTCGATACTTCGATCTGCCATCGTGACTTCATCACAACATCGATCTTGACCGTAACTCGAGACCACCGTGTCCCAAACTTATGCGCGCCTCACCAGCGAGCACCAGCTCCCTATTCTGACCACGTCGCCATCCACGCCTTGGCGAACTTCCATCACTTCGTCAGCTCGCACGCGAACCTACCACCAATTCCAGACCGAACAAAGCCCTAGCCTGACTTCGAGTACGACATCCCTCCTCACGAATCCGCCTTTGAAACGCTTAAATGGGATCGCGATGTCACAGAGCAACGCGATTGCCTGAGTAGCAGAAATCGAGTTCGAATTGTTGGATTCGATTTCGAATGAACTGGATTTTAATTTATATTTATATAACTCGGCCATGATTTAAATTGTTTTCGAACTGAATGGAAAGGGGATTTTGGTTTCGTGAATACTGAGAGGATGAGGGAGGGGAGAAAAACTCAAGTCTTGTTTCATATATTTTTCTTTTAAAGCTTCACGGCTAATTGATTATTTAAAAAGGGGAAGAGGAACGTAAAGGAGAGTGAAGCGTATACTACACGATAGGGGACCGTGATTTGAAATAAGCGAAAAGCTGAGAGAGAGAGGGACAAATGTGACAGAATTTCGGCTGTAGATATTAAAAGAGAAGCGTGTTTAAGAAGGCACCAATTGACATTGATTCGATCAACTAAAGTTTATTAAATTTCAATGCGTTTACCTATCGTATGCTCACACAACATCTCCAATCAATACAAAATTTGAAATCCGTTACTAACTAAATATTACGGATCCAATGGAACTGGTTTCGTCGAATTCCGAGACTGTCCCTCGGAAGGCTATTTTTAAATTCAATTTAAAGGATATAAATTTCAAAACTCAACAAAACACTTCCAAATTTAATTCCAACACCTTTGCTATCCTCAGTGTTATCAATATAAATTTTACAAGCCTTTAAATTATTTTCAATAGGCTTTAAAACTCTAGATTCAACATTTTACCCAACTTCAACTTATTTAATTCTAAATTTTAATTATCAAATAATTGGTGATATTTGAATTCGAGTTAAAAATTAACATTTAAATACTCAAAATCAATTGAATATTCCAATTTCAATTGCTCAAAAATTTCGGGTCGTCACATTCCTCCCCCCTTAAAAGAATTTCGTCCCCGAAATTACTAGTTAGGAAGAATGGTCCAATACCCGTTTACTTATTTCCAAAACCAAACAATTCAACATCTAACTAACTATTTTTCATAAAAGACCCATTATCCTTCTTATTAATTTCTCAACTTTCCCATAGTTTCAAACTATACTATTTGTTTAACCATTCAAGTTTCAACTTTAAACCAATTTTAAATTATCAAAATTTTCCCAAAATTTTTCTAACTCCCTAAATTTCCGAAAAATTTCGCCAGCGTCTCCTTTGCGCGGCTAGCTCGGTACAACTACAAAATGGCTCTACGGCCTCCCAAACCCAAAAAGAAAACAAGAAGCCAAGTGGCTCAATCCAAATCCAAGTCCCAATCAAATTTCATACCAAATTTAAATACATACCTTTTTGTCGAGCATTTCAAATTTATCTTCTTGAAATCAAAAACCAATTTTCTTTTCCCTTTTATAATACCTGCATATCCTGTTTAGTACTAATATCAAAACACAATATTCCCAAAACATTATATCAACTTTCTTACTAATGTCAATATTTATTAATCCAAATATTAACTTAGAATGTATTTGTGATATTCCATTTCCAATTAAGAATGCACCATTTCATACTTAAGTTAGTATAAGTATTTTATGTGTTTCTTATATTTATTTTACTCCGACTTTAGTTTATATCTATTTCTATTCAAATCGATTCTTTCATTTCCATATGAATCCAATTTATCTTTAACTCTAAATATATAAATCTTGTTTTTCATTTATAACTAAGTTATGTCATTATTTTAATTAGTTTCACTTACTAATTCAGTTTAGTTTCTAATTTGAATTCGCTAGTCGTTAACACAATTATCCAAAGTTTTTCTAAAATTTTCTAACTCCCAAAATTTCTGAAATTTTTGGGCAGAGTCTCCTTTGTACGGAGGAGCTTTTGCAATTTGACAAAAGATATAAATATATATACATCGACCCACACGGTCGGAAAAACCAAAAACAGTTCATATTTCCTATTTTTATTGCGTAGGCGTACCTTCTTCAGCATTTTAAGCAAGCGGCTTATTATTTTTTTAGCAAATAGCACAACCAAATCCAACCACACTGCTTCCAGGTACCTGTACTTACTCAATTTAAACATGTAAGTACCATATATATGAAATTTAACTACATTTCACTTGTTTACAATAGTTAAAACATATGAATTCTAAAAGAAACTCATACCAAACATTTTCTGTAAGCAATTAATATAGTTTCCATGCTAATTCATCTGTTCTAATTATTTTACAAACCATTTTCATTCAATTTGAAGGGTTTTCAATCCATTCATATACAATCTTATCAATTTGAATGGTTTAAAACTCAATCACTTACTTAATTTATTCTTAAGCAAACTGAACTCATATTTAATTCAATTGCTTCCAAAATCAATTTATTTTACTACTATCAACTCATAGAATTTTTAATTACTTCTATTTACACCAAATGACAATTTATTCTATGCAATTCGACAAGATATATGTGAATAAATAAGTATTTATGTTTATAACCAATTTAAATTGACTCCAACTCAGTTTATACTTAATTCTATTCCATTTTTAAATTTATCCACAATCCATATATTCTCAGTTTCATTGCATTTCAATTTTATTAACCAAACTAGTTCACTCAAAACCATTAACAACTTAGATCCATCTTCATTACCAATTAAATTTCCTTTTTATTTTAATTCATTCACATCCATTTATTTAGCTCGACACATTCCATTAGAGTTCATTTTCAATCCATTTATTTACATTTATTCCATGTTAGTTTATTCCAAACTATTTTATTTAGCTCGAAGGCAATCCAAGCTATTTCATTCAATAACCATTTCTCAACTTATTTAAACCATACTTCCTTTGGTTCTTATTCATCCCATCCATTCACTTATTCAGTATAATTAACTTATCCACTCAATCCATTACGAATTTTCCATTTTCTTAAACATTATTACCACCCACCCAGTTTTATTTCAATCCATATTTATTTTTACTTGATTCAAATTTAATCCAATATCATTAAACTTGGTTTAAGTTCAATATAATCCAATCTCATTTCAAACCACAAATTTATTTAATTAGTTATTATACACTTTAACTTCCTAGATTCAACTCATCCAATTTATTACCTGGCTATTTTCCAGGTTATCTTCACTTATTTGGATTTTATTTGCACATTCAAACCATTGCTATTTTAATCCATTTACATTTTTATTTGATACATTACCAATTATATTTAATTTGTTAATACTTCAAGTTAAATTTTAAATTTATATCTCAAGTTCTGATTCTATTATTCACCTTTAATTTACCATCCAATTTATTAACTCACAATTCAGCTTCATTCTCAATTACTTTGACTTCATCAACAATTTGAATCAATTTTTATTTATAACTTGAGTTTATTTCCAATTTCATCATAACTCACAATTTAATTTCATTAACTAATTTATTATCTAATTAGTTCTTCCCTTATTTATAATCCAACACTTGAATTTTTTTGTTTTATTCCAAGTATCCCTTCATTTATTTTCCTAAGTTCAATATACTTTACAATTCAAGTTTGGATTTTCCTTTCATTTTCCAATTCATCAAAATATTTATTTTGGATTTGTACTCCATTTTCAAATTTATAAGTCACAACTTATTATTTACATTATTCCATTCCTCATAGGCTTGAATATATTATTCTGTTATTTTTAACTCAAGCCTTATGCTTATTTATAACCCAAGCATATTTCATTCCTATGGATTTTTAATCCTCTTATAAGTTATTCTGATTTATTTATTTCAATTCAATCCTTATCCAACTTATTTCCATTTATTCAGGTAAAAATTTAATTTCATTCAATAATTCAGCTGAATTTTTATTCCCATTCAATTTTATTTTAACTGGATTTATTTAACCTCAATTCGATTTCAATTTAATTCGAATACAACTGGATATTCTTTCAGCTTATTCAATTAATTTCAATCCAGTCAAATTTTTATTTTAAAAACCAAGTTAATTTCATTTTCAACTTTCCTTTTTAAATTTAAATTCCAACCCTTAAAGCTTATATTCCATCCCTGATTTAAAAATCATCTTAATGTATAAGCTTACAACTTATCTCATCAGAATTTTATACACCCGGCTTTTGGCTTCAAATCATTTTGAAATCTCCAATATCCCAAATCAGACTTCTCAAATTTTTAAACCAATCCTGGTTTTTATTTTCCAACAAATTTCCTTTGAAATTTTCAAAAACAACTTGTTTTTCTAAACAAATCAATTTGGTAGCAATCCGTCACTTAGGAATTCGAAAATGAATATTGATGATGCGGCCGTCATCATCAAAATTATTTTCCAATAATCCAAGTGATTTCAATGCTATATCACTTTCAAAATCTCTTTAAAACAATTTCCTTTCAGAAATATCCTAAAAACAACAATGCTACAATTTATCTTCAAAATACTTCCAAATCTCCGAGTTTTTTTTTTTAATTTTTTTTTTGTTAAATTTTCCAATCCTGCTTGAATAAATCTTTACTAAAATTCATTTACACAGCTTATGCTCATACAAATTCTCATGTGATTATATTTCAATTTATAATTTACATCTATAATTCATATTTATAAATTTTATTTTATAATGAATTTATTCCCTTAAACTTGGGTTATATTTACAATTTCTAGTTAAATTTTCACTTAACAATGATAATACTTAAATATTATTCATCCTAACATCCAAACAACCATATATTAGCTAAAATAGTTTACAAAACTTTTATTTATATCAAAATACATTTTGGGTAAAATTATTTCATTCACCCACATTTAAAACAATACCGTGTCGATTGTTCTATTCAAGTGTTTAGAAACCCCTTCAATACAGTTGTCCAGACTGTGCCAACGAAGGTTCATATGCCACTCAATAAACCAATCAACACAATATTAAAACAATTTATATTCACTAACAAATACGCGCTCATATTTATTTGTACGCTCAAACTCATTATAGAGTACTACGGACTCTATTTTAAATGAGTAATTTCCCACCAGAGCCAAGGTTATCTCCAACCTATGCTCTGATACCAAGTGTAACAGCCCGCAAATCCGTACCCCTTGAGTCAACACTATTCTACAACAATCAACTCAAGTTGCACAGAAATACGAACCATTTTGGTTAAAGAAGAAGAGGTAGAAGAAGAGAAAACAAAACAACATCAGAATCTAACCATCGCAGCGGAATAAAATATAATAGATAATAAATGATCTTTACTCAAAACCAAATATCTCTGTTTATATATTACATCATCAGAGTACATCAATCACAGCTCAACAACAACATACAAATGTATACACAGCAACTTAACACAGCGGAATAAATATATAAACAAGTACGGGAGTACGTATCGTCATCCAGCTCGTCTCCTGAGCTCCATAGCATCATATCCTGTATCCTATAATACTCGGTCTGACCCGAGCATTACAGTTAAATAATACCCAAGTCAGTCTGGAATACCAGCGTGAGAAAATCACACCCAATTGATTATTAAAGTTTCAAAATCCTTTGAAAACAAAAGCATCTCGTAAGACCACGCCACAAATAAACATGTCGGGTTTTTACCTTACGATAGCTAAACAATTTTTATAGAAATCCTCTGATATTATAATAGGGTCTATACACAAATACTTATAAAATAGCCGAAATTGTTACATTATTAAATTCCAGCTACTAGCCACAGAGTGGGTAATACAAACAAAACTCATACAAGGCTCGTAGGGAGAATGGATTTCCAACTAATGACTAGGCACTGGGGTACCACCTGTCACAGTACGGGGCCTAGATCACCGTACCGAGGATTACTCCCTTCATCCCCTGCAACACAAGGCCGGAACCATCCCTTACTGGACAGTCCCGAGTGTGATCACCCCGCGGTTGGGATCAGCAACCGCACCACTAAGCCGAAAAATAAAAAGGGACATCTAGACTGGAATGACCTCACCCTGCTTGGGTGCTACCCACCTAGCCTTGCTGCATAACCCCTGATTTTCAGTCATTCCCATTTAATGAGGCTTGAGGCTAAGCGTTACCTTTAGAACGTTTCACTTAGAATGCCCATCGCCCACCCGACGATGTTTCGCAAGCATTCATCCATACAAGTCCGTCCCGGGTTCGAACGGAACCGAAGGCACTATTCCTACTACATCCATTTTGGAAATATCCTCAGGATTAGTAGCGACTAGCCCTTGCACTTCACTGCTCCATCTTCGACTCCGAACACGTTTTTCGCACGAAACGTACAAACCGGATCGAAGTGGTTTTCGAGAAATAAATCTCGATCCTGGTCTCTTCGAAACGATCAACGCAGTTGGCCAATATTGATAGTCGGTTATTTAACTATCAATTAATATTCACAAACATCCATCAAACAATAAATAATTTCCCAAATTATTTATTAAACCCAAAAATATCTTCACAAGATATATTTCTATTTTCAATCCTTTGAAAACAGTTTCCAAACTATCTTCCTTTTTACAGAATAAATCTCCCAAATATTTACTATCTCCACTGAAATCACCAAGCACAAAACTAGATTTAAAAAATAATAATTTAAAAACACTTTACTTTGAAATATACTTTAAAACATTTAAGTTAAAACTACTTCCAGAATTTGTTAAGAATACATACGATATTAATATTTGAAAATAGGGTTACTAAATAAAATATAAAACTAAATTTTCACTTTTAAAAAACAAAAACTAAGTCACTCTTTAAAATAATTACTACCATAATAGATTTAAAGGAAATACTTACTTTAGAATTTAAATATTAGAAATAGTAAATTTTCAAAACATACTTCTTAAAACTACTTTAAACTTTTAATCTATGTTTAAAAATTTACTTTGAAACGTACTTGGTTATCCAGGGAGAAATCTCCAATCTCAATCACTTAAATCAATTTCCCAAATTGATTTCCAATTTATTCCATCGAAATAAATTCTTTACTTATCAATTCATTTCAAAATTCATTAATTATGGACTTTATTATTATTGTTATTATTTCCCGTTTGATTTTAAATCTTTAACTGAGATATACAAATTTCAGATTTTTCCCATTTCCTCTTTATTCTCCTAGGATAATTTAAATCCTAAATTTAAAATAATTGTTTTATTATTATTTTTATAATAACATTGAAGTTTAAGTTTCATTAACTTTCTGTTTATTTAAATTTTCCTTCCCATACTCACAATATATTTATTAAAATTTTAAAGTCACTTTATTTCCTTTCCAGTTCATTCATAAATTTAATCAACTTTTCTAAAATTATTTTACTTACAACTTCACTTCTTTTATTTTCATTCCCAAACTCAAATTATATATTTGGTAATTCATTATTGCCCGATTATAACAATCAAGCCATAACATTCAATATTTCCACATAATTCATTACAGACTATCAAATATTCAGAACAGAGAATATTAAATAATTAAATAAAGTTGAGGGGTCCAGTTGGATCCTTCCAACCTGTTTTCCCTGCATCCACAGACGTTAGCACAACATTGTACACCAATTCCAAAATATCATACTATATTACATCAATCAATTCAACCATACAACAATTATTAAGATTTAATCATTTAACTTTAAATTTAACTGAGTGAGATTAACTCACATTTTTATTTTGTAATCCACTCCAATATTGCTTTGAATTTCCTGATGTTTGACCTTGAATAAGCATTATAGGATGTTATTAATATTTGAACTAATCTGATAATTAATTTCTATTTGATAAATTTCATTTAATTAACTAATAATTTATTTTAAAACAATTTTCCTTTAATATTGCTATTGACTAAAATTTGAATAGGTTAATTTAACCTTAAAACACAGATATGTATTTACTTTCTTTTTAAAGCTACGCATATATCTATACACATATAGCCTTCATAAAACCCTACCTTATATAAATTCTGTCAATATCTAAAATCCCTTTACATTTACAAAATCATATATATTAGATTAAACAGAATGGTTTATATATATCCTATAGTAGATATATCTCTATCTGTATATAAATTTAAATTTTAACAGTAATCTATTAAATCCCAAAATTAAATTGTAAAAACAAAGAATACCTTACTTCCCTCGATACTTCGATCTGCCATCGTGACTTCATCACAACATCGATCTTGACCGTAACTCGAGACCACCGTGTCCCAAACTTATGCGCGCCTCACCAGCGAGCACCAGCTCCCCATTCTGACCACGTCGCCATCCATGCCTTGGCGAACTTCCATCACTTCGTCAGCTCGCACGCGAACCTACCACCAATTCCAGACCGAACAAAGCCCTACCCTGACTTCGAGTACGGCATCCCTCCTCACGAATCCGCCTTTGAAACGCTTAAATGGGATCGCGATGTCACAGAGCAACGCGATTGCCTGAGTAGCAGAAATCGAGTTCGAATTGTTGGATTCGATTTCGAATGAACTGGATTTTAATTTATATTTATATAACTCGGCCATGATTTAAATTGTTTTCGAACTGAATGGAAAGGGGATTTTGGTTTCGTGAATACTGAGAGGATGAGGGAGGGGAGAAAAACTCAAGTCTTGTTTCATATATTTTTGTTTTAAAGCTTCACGGCTAATTGACTATTTAAAAAGGGGAAGAGGAACGTAAAGGAGAGTGAAGCGTATACTACACGATAGGGGACCGTGATTTGAAATAAGGGAAAAGCTGAGAGAGAGAGAGGGACAAATGTGACAGAAATTCGGCTGTAGATATTAAAAGAGAAGCGTGTTTAAGAAGGCACCAATTGACATTGATTCGATCAACTAAAGTTTATTAAATTTCAATGCGTTTACCTATCGTATGCTCACACAACATCTCCAATCAATACAAAATTTGAAATCCGTTACTAACTAAATATTACGGATCCAATGGAACTGGTTTCGTCGAATTCCGAGACTGTCCCTCGGAAGGCTATTTTTAAATTCAATTTAAAGGATATAAATTTCAAAACTCAACAAAACACTTCCAAATTTAATTCCAACACCTTTGCTATCCTCAGTGTTATCAATATAAATTTTACAAGCCTTTAAATTATTTTCAATAGGCTTTAAAACTCTAGATTCAACATTTTACCCAACTTCAACTTATTTAATTCTAAATTTTAATTATCAAATAATTGGTGATATTTGAATTCGAGTTAAAAATTAACATTTAAATACTCAAAATCAATTGAATATTCCAATTTCAATTGCTCAAAAATTTCGGGTCGTCACATTCCTCCCCCCTTAAAAGAATTTCGTCCCCGAAATTACTAGTTAGGAAGAATGGTCCAATACCCGTTTACTTATTTCCAAAACCAAACAATTCAACATCTAACTAACTATTTTTCATAAAAGACCCATTATCCTTCTTATTAATTTCTCAACTCTCCCATAGTTTCAAACTATACTATTTGTTTAACCATTCAAGTTTCAACTTTAAACCAATTTTAAATTATAAAAATTTTCCCAAAATTTTTCTAACTCCCTAAATTTCCGAAAAATTTCGCCAACGTCTCCTTTGCGCGGCTAGCTCGGTACAACTACAAAATGGCTCTACGGCCTCCCAAACCCAAAAAGAAAACAAGAAGCCAAGTGGCTCAATCCAAATCCAAGTCCCAATCAAATTTCATACCAAATTTAAATACATACCTTTTTGTCGAGCATTTCAAATTTATCTTCTTGAAATCAAAAACCAATTTTCTTTTCCCTTTTATAATACCTGCATATCCTGTTTAGTACTAATATCAAAACACAATATTCCCAAAACATTATATCAACTTTCTTACTAATGTCAATATTTATTAATCCAAATATTAACTTAGAATGTATTTGTGATATTCCATTTCCAATTAAGAATGCACCATTTCATACTTAAGTTAGTATAAGTATTTTATGTGTTTCTTATATTTATTTTACTCCGACTTTAGTTTATATCTATTTCTATTCAAATCGATTCTTTCATTTCCATATGAATCCAATTTATCTTTAACTCTAAATATATAAATCTTGTTTTTCATTTATAACTAAGTTATGTCATTATTTTAATTAGTTTCACTTACTAATTCAGTTTAGTTTCTAATTTGAATTCGCTAGTCGTTAACACAATTATCCAAAGTTTTTCTAAAATTTTCTAACTCCCAAAATTTCTGAAATTTTTTGGCAGAGTCTCCTTTGTACGGAGGAGCTTTTGCAATTTGACAAAAGATATAAATATATATACATCGACCCACACGGTCGGAAAAACCAAAAACAGTTCATATTTCCTATTTTTATTGCGTAGGCGTACCTTCTTCAGCATTTTAAGCAAGCGGCTTATTATTTTTTTAGCAAATAGCACAACCAAATCCAACCACACTGCTTCCAGGTACCTGTACTTACTCAATTTAAACATGTAAGTACCATATATATGAAATTTAACTACATTTCACTTGTTTACAATAGTTAAAACATATGAATTCTAAAAGAAACTCATACCAAACATTTTCTGTAAGCAATTAATATAGTTTCCATGCTAATTCATCCGTTCTAATTATTTTACAAACCATTTTCATTCAATTTAAAGGGTTTTGAAATCCGTTACTAACTAAATATTACGGATCCAATGGAACTGGTTTCGTCGAATTCCGAGACTGTCCCTCGGAAGGCTATTTTTAAATTCAATTTAAACGATATAAATTTCAAAACTCAACAAAACACTTCCAAATTTAATTCCAACACCTTTGCTAGCCTCAGTGTTATCAATATAAATTTTACAAGCCTTCAAATTATTTTCAATAGGCTTTAAAACTCTAGATTCAACATTTTACCCAACTTCAACTTATTTAATTCTAAATTTTAATTATCAAATAATTGGTGATATTTGAATTCGAGTTAAAAATTAACATTTAAATATTCAAAATCAATTGAATATTCCTATTTCAATTGCTTAAAAATTTCGGATCGTCACAGAAATCCTCTGATATTATAATAGGGTCTATATACAAATACTTATAAAATAGCCGAAATTGTTACATTATTAAATTCCAGCTACTAGCCACAGAGTGGGTAATACAAACAAAACTCGTACAAGGCTCGTAGGGAGAATGGATTTCCAACTAATGACTAGGCACTGGTGTACCACCTGTCACAGTACGGGGCCTAGATTACCATACCGAGGAGTACGCCCGCTACCCTGCAACACAAGGCCGGGACTACCCATTACTGGATAATCCCGAGTGAGATCACCCCGCGGTTGGGATCAGCAACCGCCCACTAAGCCGAAATAAAAAGGGACATCTAGACTGGAATGACCTCACCCTGCTTGGGTGCTACCCACCTAGCCTTGCTGCATAACCCCTGATTTTCAGTCATTCCCATTTGATGAGGCTTGAGGCTAAGCGTTACCTTTATAGAACATATTTATTTGAATGCCCATCGTCCACCTGATGATGCAAGCATTCATCCATACAAGTTCGTCCCGGGTTCGAACGGAACCGAAGGCACTATTCCTACTACATCCATTTTAGAAATATCCTCAGGATTAGTAGCGACTAGCCCTTTCACTTCACTGCTCCATCTTCGAATCCAAACACGTTTCACGAAACGTACAAACCGGATCGAAGTGGTTTTCGAGAAATAAATCTCGATCCCGGTCTCTTCGAAACGACTAGCGTATTGTCCAATATTGATAGTCGGTTATTTAACTATCAAATAATCAACCAATATAGCCAAGTTATTTCCCATTGCTACCATTAAGCCTTGTTCACATTTCAAATCCAAACGAATTAAAATTTACTAAGAAAGCTTATTCCTTTTTGATATATATATATATATATATATATATATATATATATATATATATATATATATATATATATATATATATGAAACCATTTCTGTCTAAAACATACTTATAAAGTTTCCAAATATTATTCACAAGTTTAATAAAATACTCTTTATAAACTTATTTTAAATATTAATTAAACAACGTTTATATAACATAGGTGTATATTAAAGAAGATATACTTGAATTTTTTTTAATGAAAATTATCATTTAAGGAACCAATTTCAATCAATTTAATACTTGATATAATTTAAATAATACATACTTATAGAAATTATACCCTTCAAAAAGATTTTCACAATAATATATATAAACCACGTTTGATTTTTCAAAAGATTATTAATTCTTTTAATATATACTAAAAATATATATCTTTTAACAAACTAGGTTCAAAAATCAATCAAAACAGAATAAGGCTTATCAGTCTCAACGGTACTTATCAATTCACAATTCACATTTCACCATTTCAAATATTCAATCGATCATCTTCCATAGATTGACATTATATTTCCAAATATGATTAACAGGGAAATAGGGAAATACAGGTACATGTATGAACATCAGTTCATAATTTAGCAATGTAGATTCAATTACACAGATAAGATCAGATAGATGGTCTATACAATCAACAAGTGTTAAATTTTTCTATTCAGCGGAATGGCGTCAGTTTCCGCTGTCAGGATGTCAATCAATTAAAAATAATCTATTATTAACACATATATTTCAGTTTGGGTACATTTGGAGAGATAAGCCGTGTAAAATTTCATAACGGCACATAAATTCAAACGGTATTTTAATTCTGTCTGTTAGGCTTATAAAATTTTCTTATTTAATCTACACAACAGATCGTACAACGGCGTAAGATCCAGAGATGGAATAAACTTCTTACTAACACTTTATTATACGGGCAATTATGTAATTATTTTAAAATTACTTAAACAATTGCGTTAATTCAAAAAGTGTAATGTTTATTTAATTTTTTTTATCATTTCACTTATACTTATTCCCTTTTTACAATTAAACTCAAATGTCGTTAAATCATTAAATAAATTACTTATTAAAAGCTTGTCTATTTTGTAATAAAGTGGCTTATTAAATAACTTAAATTAAATTCAAAATGATCAACTTGTTCCCAGACTTTCTTGTTATATTTAAACATAAGCAACACAATTTTTTTTTCCATATATATATATAATTATTATTTATTTTTGAACAAAAGTTTGGGTTAACACAAACACTCAGACCACTCCTTTATTTCAAGCCTGGGAGATAATCTGTGGTCATTACTTCCACCTTACTTTTGATCACTTATTACAAATCTGAATTTCAGTTAACAAAACTAAGTCCAAGGCCGAAACTCAATTCCAACGTCTCATATCTTTCAACTAATATAAACAACGCAAATGGGCCGAGCCCAATCCCTAACAAAGAACAGCAAAAATCCAATTCATCATCTTCTCTTCTTCCTTTATCTCCAGATTTCACACTTTCCATCAAACACTTACATTTCCTTGCCTTGCCGAAGATATCAACTTCGATCGACACTTCGTCGTATTCGAACTCAACTCCCTACGCAACTCGACCCGAATCAAGAACAAACCCAGATCGTGCCCACGCCTCAAAAAAAAATCAGAGTTTCCCCCCTCCCCGCGCACGGTGCGCACGTGTACGAACCACGACATCCACATTTACTTGCCGCGACACCTTAGACCGATCACGCTTCATCCCTAGAAACCAACCACTGCCTCACCGAAGTTCACCGACCCCTTGATCAAAATTTCAATGTTCAGCGCCATTGAAACCTGCAACTAACCCATTCTCAACGCAAAAGTCCCACCGTGACCAACACTGCCCAAAGTTGGATATGCCGGATATCACGACCGAACACCGCATCCACCCACTTATCACCCTCCAAAAATCAAAGCACTCGGTTGCCTTCCCCATCCACAAATCGTCCCGGAAATTCCCTCTGTCAAAACTTCACAAACCCTAATTTTGGTTCGCACAACCAAATTCGTCCCAAAATTGAGAAATGGCCACGGTAGAAGCCTCCGCCATGATCGCCTACCCCTATCAGAACCACCCACGACACCCCTCTTCGCCCGATTCATAGGAAAAATATTTTTAACTGAAAACTGTTCACTTTTCAATTTCTCAACATAGCCACTAAAAATTATGAATTAACCACTAAAAATCATATTTTCATATAAGGATTGAGATTGCATGCTTAAGTTATAAAATTAAAAACATTAAAGTTTTGACTTTAGTTGAGTTCCCACTGTAAAACAGTTCTCACTCGAGTTACACCACACAATTCCATACAAATTTATTTTTCCCACAAACTATACTTATAAATGAACAATTTTCTAGTTTACACCAACCTAAAATATAGCACAGGTGGAAAATTTAGATTTTTGAAGGCAGATGAACACTATATGTCTTTATACAGTATAGAGTAAATTTAAATTCTAGGGTTTAACAAATTAGTTTCTCACCTTTCTCATCGATACCAGAAGCTTCAAAACCTGAAGAAGAGATCTTAACTAAGAGTTGAAATTGAATCTTTAAACAACTTCTTAAAATCGCAGAGTTTTGAATTCGAATAGCAAATATTCCACTGATCCTTCTTGTTAACAGAACACTGCTTCTTCTTAATCTTTCATTGCTTAAGACCTTAACAAGTTTAGTTTTCTTGAATTTATGCTTCTAATTTTCCATAACTTGAATCTGAAATGGTTTAGTTATATAGATGCAGCTGCAACCAAGAACAGGGAACAGAGTAGACAAAATATATGCTGGAGTTGCCATTTTGTTGGTCTGAAATTTGATTTTACTTCTGTTGAAAAGATTGTGAAAGAAATTATAGATCTTGTTAGATATTTTCTTACTTTCCTAAGACAATTTTCTGCCGTGATCTTTGTTTGCTTCATTACTTCTTTTACTCACAGTAATAGGTTAACTCACCTCTAAATTTTTTCTTTCTACTTACAGTAATAGGTTAACTCACTTCTTAACTATGTTGCTGTTTCTTGTTTACACAAACATCTGTACTTAGATTAGAACAAAGGCAGGTATATGTATGTGGTGATGGGAACCATTTACAAGGACAAATACTTGTATATGTATTTAGATTCGAACAAGGACAACTTTATATATATATATATATATGTATGTATGTATATATATATACACTGACAGGAATCATTACAAAGGCATACACAGGTATTGTTTTAAGTATGTAATGGATATATCTCATGGTTGCTGAATTAAGTGTTTGTGTTTAGGGTGAAATAAAATTTTGACAGGTAATTTTAATTAACATTCTAATTCTTCCCAGCTTAAATTAGTATTTGTTATATTATGCTTTCTTGTTTCTTGCTTACTGTAATAATTTACAGCCTCTTCTTATCATATTTTTAGAATAATGTAAATCATACACTATTAAAAACGTATGCAAATATATTCAAAATTTAAACAGTTCATAATTTACATGATTAGTCAAAATAATATTTGTATTGTTTTCTATACGTTTAAAAGTAAAAATAATAAGAAATTATATTGAAATGACATTTCTTAATTTGTTCATCTTAAAAAAATATATGTTAAGTCAAACAAATATTACCAAATAACTAAAGTTTTGCCTTTGCTTTAGACCTAATTAAAATTTGCATGTGCCATTCATACCATGAAGTAAAAGCGGAAACTCAGTAAATTAAAATAACTTCTTGTCTTATTTGTTTTTATAAAGATACAAAGGGTTTTTTTTAAATAGAACGTTACATTCTACATCAAAATATTCATATACATAAGTTATAAATAGAATGATTTCAAAATTAAATACTCGGTGTTATAAAACTTAATAGTAGTATAAAATTATTATTAAATCCTTCTTATATGTATATATATAATTATATTCAAAATTTTATTTGTAATATAGACATATATTATCTATGAATGTTTTAAATTACTTATTATCTAGGTGTATATAGTTTCTCAATTATATATATCCCTATTATACTTAAGTGTTTGTTATACAACTGAATTTATTAATTGTTATAAAATTCCTCATTCAATGTGTATATAGTTTCTTTTAACTTATCAACACACATTTACACTTTCTGATTCAATATATACCATTATTTTAGAAATACTTAATATTTCTATTTAGTAAATACAGACAACATTGTGTGTGTATATATACATATATCGGAATCTCATATTTCACTTTTGCTTTATTACGAATTTATCCGAATTCTATATACATCTCTATTTAATTTAATGTCATAAATTTCCATTCTCATCATGTGTAAATTTGTAATTTCCGATATATATATGACTACTTGATTTTAATAAATTTGCATCCTTTAATATTGTCTATCTTATAGAATATAATATACACATTTAATCTCTCAGACAAATGCATATATGTTTTCAAACAATCTGCACATATAATTTTTTTTCTTTGAAAACCAAATATGTATGAGAAATTTCATTTAAACCAATCAAAAATTTAATACATACTTGAAAATTCAAATTATGTTGATTTGGGAAATTTCATAAGATTATTAATTATTAATTTATGGAAATATTGTATATAAGAATACAATATTATTGAATATTAATATTCACAACTCGGGATGTCTAAAATCCCGGGTTGTTACATTCCTCCCCCTTTAAATGAATTTCATCCTCGAAATTTAGTAAAATTATCTACACAGATTAGAACAGATTAATAACAAGCCAAACCTGAAAATACATAGATTCAAACTATTTATATATTACATTAATGACCATCTAGAACATTTCTACAGCTGTTACCATCATCCATTCAACCCTACATATATACATACATATATATATATATATATATATATATATATATATATTACACTTCCACACATCAAATATCAAACAACCATGACGTCCCTGGGTCATAAACACCTACAAAAAGCACATCCTATTAACAACCCAACTAATTATGGACTCTTACTATCAGAGTCCTCTATTTCCGGTCCCGATAATTTGATAACCTCAGCCTCACTATCAGTTTCCCAAACATCTCCTGGACCCGGCTCTCCCGGAATGTAACCTCCACCATCCTTGTCCTCGAGCTCTTCCTCATCATCTTCGATCTTAAAGCCATTATCAAGATCCCAAATAACTGCATCTTCATTCTCTGATTCGACAAAATCTTCATCCTCAAACTCTTCTTCTTCCTCTTCAACCTCAAACTCCTCCTCCTCGTCGAATGCTTCCTCGGGTTCCTCTTCAGCTTCAAATTCCTCCTCGGGCTCTTCTTCCCGAGGCTGAGGCTGATCGATATGTTCTATTGGCATTTCCCCAGACATTGACGTTTCTCCTGGATCCTCTTGAGGACTTCCAGCCGAATCATAATCGCTATCCCTACTTTTCTTAAAGACTGCCCCACCCCGGCTAATACTTCGAGTTCTCTACAATAAAAATCAAAACCCAATTATGAGATCCAAAGGTTTTAGAATTCTATAAACTAAAGAATACATCAAAGGTTATATTTCAAAATTTATTCCACCTTTAAAATTTCTTTTATCCTAGATTTTTTTTTATAAAACCATTGTTTGAAAATAATTTAAATACATATTTGAAGAAATGATTGTCGGATGGAGAAATATATCTTTATATAGTTAGTTTTATAAACAACTTATTATAATTTTCGATTCATAGATCCATATATACATAACAATTAAATTGTTATAGTTTTTTTTTTAAATTTCAACACTCCCCCACTATTTTAAAATTATTTTTAAAGTGTGAAAAGTTTCCCAAAAATTTCCTAGTTTAAAATTCAATTTTTTTTTAATTCTTGTAAATAAACTTAGCAAATTCTTTTTCTGAAGATTCAAATTTCTAAGGAGTCCTATTTCTAAGGGTACGTTTAAGTCAAGAAGGGCAACTTATGAAAATACACAAGGTTGACAACTAAGGCCACTAAATCTTGGATGATGAATTATTATCATCACAACCAAACCCTCTCATTTTTTTCTTATTTATTTATCCCTTACATATCTAGAAAAACATGTTCTTTATATAGAAAATATATTTTGGGTAAAATTATTTCATTTAGCCCTTTAAAACAATATTATGTCCGTTGGCCTGGTTCAAGTGTTTAGAGAGTCCTATCAATAACGTTAGCTACTCGTATTGACCAGAATCCATATGCCACTTATTCCATCAATTAACACAGTATAAAAATCATTTTTATATTATTAACAAGTACACGCTCTCGTATATGTATATATATATTCAGACTTAACAAGCTGCCATAGACCTTATTCCTTAAGGAGCAACTCGCTCGAACCTAGGTATTCACTCAACCTAGGCTTTGATACCACAATGTCACGACCCATTTTTCCATAACGATTTAAACCGACATTATACCACTCTTGTCAGCTGAACCGTTCGGAAAGACGGATAATGAAAGAAAGAAAGAAGGTAGAACTAGAAAGAAGAAGAAGAAAAGAGAACTAATCAGAACCTCACAGCGGATCGACTAAATTATAATATAAACAGAACTTTACATGAAACCAAAACTGTTACTTTATATAACTTATATGGGTTTTACATCAGAGTTACAACCAAACAACTTGGACAGTTATATCAATCCTGTCCTTACAAACATCACCACACGATTCATTAGACTGAATATATACAATTACGAGAATACGATATTGATCCAGCTCCTTTCTTGAACAGCCCCCACTCTTCTAGTTAAACCTGGAATACATATGCTCGGTCTGACCCGAGCATATAGGAAAAATACCAAACCCGGGCCAGTCTGGTAAACCAGCGTGAGAAACACACTCAACTTGATTTTTAAAGTTAGAAAATCCTTGAAAACAAAAGCATCTCGTAAGACCAAGCCACAAATAAACATGTCAGGTTTTTACCTTACGATAGCTAAAACACTTTTTTATAGAAATCCTCTGATATTATAATAGGGTCTATACACAAATACTTATAAAATAGCCGAAATTGTTACATTATTAAATTCCATCTACTAGCCACAGAGTGGGTAATACAAACAAAACTCGTACAAGGCTCGTAGGGGGAATTGATTTCCAACTAATGACTAGGCACTGGGGTACCACCTGTCACAGTACGGGGCCTAGATCACCGTACCGAGGAGTACGTCCGCTCTCCTGCAACACAAGGCCGGGACTACCCCTTACTGGATAATCCCGAGTGAAATCACCCCACGGTTGGGATCAGCAACCGCCCACTAAGCCGAAATAAAAAGGGACATCTAGACTGGAATGGCCTCACCCTGCTTGGGTGCTACCCACCTAGCCTTGCTGCATAACCCCTGATTTTCAGTCATTCCCATTTGATGAGGCTTGAGGCTAAGAGTTACCTTTATAGAACATATTTCTTTGAATGCCCATCGTCCACCTGACGATGGTTCACAAGCATTCATCCATACAAGTCCATCCCGGGTTTGAACGGAACCGAAGGCACTATTCCTACTACATCTATTTTAGAAATATCCTCAGGATTAGTAGCGACTAGCCCTTGCACTTCACTGCTCCATCTTCGAATCCAAACACGTTTCACGAAACGTACAAACCCGATCGAAGTGGTTTTCGAGAAATAAATCTCGATCCCGGTCTCTTCGAAACGATTAGCGTATTGTCCAATATTGATAGTCGGTTATTTAACTATCAAATAATCAACCAATATAGCCAAGTTATTTCCCATTGCTACCATTAAGCCTTGTTCACATTTCAAATCCAAACGGACTAAAATTTACTAAGAAAGCTTATTCCTTTTTGATATATATATGTGTGTGTGTGTGTGTGTGTGTGTGAAACCATTTCTGTCTAAAACATACTTATAAAGTTTCCAAATATTATTCACAAGTTTAATAAAATACTCTTTATTAAGTTATTTTAAATATTAATTAAACAACGTTTATATAACATAGGTGTATATTAAAGAAGATATACTTGAAATTTTTTTAATGAAAATTATCATTTAAGGAACCAATTTCAATCAATTTAATACTTGATATAATTTAAATAATACATACTCATAGAAATTATACCCTTCAAAAAGATTTTCACAATAATATATATGAACCACGTTTGATTTTTCAAAAGATTATTAATTCTTTTAATATATACTAAAAATATATATCTTTTAACAAACTAGGTTCAAAAATCAATCAAAACAGAATAAGGTTTATCAGTCTCAACGGTACTTATCAATTCACCATTCACATTTCACCATTTCAAATATTCAATCGATCGGCTTCCATAGATTGACATTATATTTCCAAATATGATTAACAGGGAAATAGGGAAATATAGGTACATGTATGAACATCAGTTCATAATTTAGCAATGTAGATTCAATTACACAGATAAGATCAGATAGATGGTCTATACAATCAACAAGTGTTAAATTTTACTATTCAGCGGAATGGTGTCAGTTTCCACTGTCAGGATGTCAATCAATCAAAAATAATCTATTATTAACACATATATTTCAGTTTGGGTACATTTGGAGAGATAAGCCGTGTAAAATTTCATAACGACACATAAATTCAAACGGTATTTTAATTCTGTCTATTAGGCTTATAAAATTTTCTTATTTAATCTACACAATAGATCGTACAACGACGTAAGATCTAGTGATGGAATAAACTTCTTACTAACACTTTATTATACGGGAAATTATGTAATTATTTTAACATTACTTAAACAATTGCGTTAATTCAAAAAGTGTAATGTTTATTTAATTTTTTTTTATCATTTCACATATACTTATTCCCTTTTTACAATTAAACTCAAATGTCGTTAAATCATTAAATAAATTACTTATTAAAAGCTTGTCTATTTTGTAATAAAGTGGCTTATTAAATAACTTAAATTAAATTCAAAATGATCAACTTGTTCCCAGACTTTCTTGTTATATTTAAACTTAAGCAACACAATTTTTTTTCATATATATATAATTTTTATTTATTTTTGAACAAAAGTTTGGTTTAACACAAACACTCAGACCACTCCTTGATTTCAAGCCTGGGAGATAATCTGTGGTCATTACTTCCACCTTACTTTTGATCACTTATTACAAATCTGAATTTTAGTTAACAAAACTAAGTCCAAGGTCGAAACTCAATTCCAACGTCTCATATCTTTCAACTAATATAAACAATGCAAATGGGCCGAGCCCAATCCCTAACAACGAACAGCAAAAATCCAATTCATCATCTTCTCTTCTTCCTTTATCTCCGGATTTCACACTTTCCATCGAACACTTACATTTCCTTGCCTCGCCGAAGATATCAACTTCGATCGACACTTCATCGTATTCGAACTCAACTCCCTAAGCAACTCAACCCGAATCAAGAACAAACCCAGATCGTACCCACGCCTAAAAAAATATATCACAGTTTCCCCCCTCCCCGTGCACGGTGTGCACGTGTACGAACCACGACATCCACATTTATTTGCCGCGACACCTTAGACCGATCACGCTTCATCCCTAGAAACCAACCACTGCCTCACTGAAGTTCACCGACTCCTTGATCAAAATTTCAATGTTCAGCGCCATTGAAACCTGCAACTAACCCATTCTCAACGCAAAAGTCCCACCATGACCAACACTGCCCAAAGTTGGATACGCCGGTTATCAAGACCGAACACCACATCCACCCACTTATCACCCTCCAAACATCAAAGCACTCGGTTGCCTTCCCCATCCACAAATCGTCCCAGAAATTCCCTCTGTCAAAACTTCACAAAACCCTAATTTTGGTTCGCACAACCAAATTCGTCCCAAAATCGAGAAATGGCCACGGTAGAAGCCTCCGCTATGATTGCCTACCCTTATCAGTTGCACCCACGACACCCCTCTTCGTCCGATTCATGGGAAAAATATTTTTAACTGAAAACTGTTCACTTTTCAATTTCTCAACATAGCCATCACTAAAAATTATGAATTAAGCACTAAAAATCATATTTTCATATAAGGATTGAGATTGCATGCTTAAGTTATAAAATTAAAAACATTAAAGTTTTGACTTTAGTTGATTTCCCACTGTAAAACAGTTCTCACTCGAGTTACACCACACAATTCCATACAAATTTATTTTTCCCACAAACTATACTTACAAATGAACAATTTTCTAGTTTACACCAACCTAAAATATAGCATAGGTGGAAAGATTTAGATTTTTGAAGGCAGATGAACACTATATGTCTTTATACAGTATAGAGTAAATTTAAATTCCAGGGTTTAACAAATTAGTTTCTCACCTTTCTCATCGATACCAGAAGCTTCAAAACCTGAAGAAGAGATCTTAACAAAGAGTTGAAATTGAATCTTTAAACAACTTCTTAAAATCCCAGAGTTTTGAATTCGAATAGCAAATATTCCACTGATCCTTCTTGTTAACAGAACCCTGCTTCTTCTTAAACTTTCATTGCTTAAGACCTTAACAAGTTTAGTTTTCTTGAATTTATGCTTCTAATTTTCCATAACTTGAATCTAAAATGGTTCATTTATGTAGATGCAGCTGCAACCGAGAACAAGGAACAGAGTAGACAAAATATATGCTGGAGTTGCCATTTTGTTGGTCTGAAATTTGATTTTACTTCTGTTGAAAAGACTGTGGAAGAAATTATAGATCTTGTTAGATATTTTCTTACTTTCCTAAGACAATTTTCTGCCGTGATCTTTGTTTGCTTCATTACTTATTTTACTCACAGTAATAGGTTAACTCACCTCTAATTTTCTTCTTTCTACTTACAGTAATAGGTTAACTCACTTCTTAACTATGTTGCTGTTTCTTGTTTACACAGACATCTGTAATTAGATTAGAACAAAGGCAGGTATATGTATGTGGTGATGGGAACCATTTACAAGGACAAATACTTGTATATGTATTTAGATTTGAACAAGGACAACTTTATTTATATATATATATATATATTGATAGGAATCATTACAAAGGCATACACAGGTATTGTTTTAAGTATGTAATGGATATATCCCTTGGTTGTTTTTTTTTGGCATGGCCGACGGTTTTATAGTGAACCGACCACTTTTATTACGAACTAATAAAGTTTGAAGTACAGGAGTAAGGTAGAGGCACCTTAGCTACTATGAAAGAAAGAAATAAAATTACAGCACAGGAGTATGACAGATGAGTCACAGCTACTCGATATAAATTACTAGACTAGTTCTCCTCCGCAGAGGAAGAATCACAATCGCCCTCAACAACCCGGGAAGAAACCAGAGAACCATCTCCAAGAAGACCAATATAGGGGCGAAAAAGAACAGCAAGAGAAGGATCATAACTGTCAACGCCAGAAGAGTAGATAAAAGATCGATCCCAGGAAGAATCAGCTAGAATAACAGCATTAGACTGAGCGTGCGAACCATCCAAGTCAAGAACCAAGGAATCACCAGAAATTCTGTAGTGAAGGCATCGAAGGTCCAGTAGATCATCAGATACATATCTGAAATAGGTGTCATCCACTGGGTTGAATCTCATGTCTGAACGGAGATCAACCCAACTATGTTCAGTCTCAGCCCAAACAACAAGATCCGTCTTAGCAGAGGAAACACCAGGAACTGGGGAAGCAGGCCGCGCTAAGGAGAGGGAAGGTCCGGGGACAGAAGACTGAGAAGCAACTAGAGAGACCTTGGGAACCCATTTCCTTAACGGAGGCCTAGGAAGAGGGATCTTAGGAGTAGAAGCAGATATAACAGAGTGCGAGCAGGCAGAGGCAATATGGCCAAAAGAGTGACAGGAGGTACAAATGTCAGGGACCCATCCATACCGAACACGCACATCCGCCACATGTCCAACAGCTAGCTGGACAGGAATAGAGGTAGGAAGAGGTTTATGGGGAGAAATCTCAATCAGAGCCTTGGCGTAAACAAGCTTATCTCGCGCTACAGTGTTGGAGTCAAAACACTTCAATTTACCCACATTGCAAGCAAGCCAATTCAAACCAAGCAGCGGTTGAAGAGCAGAAGGAATTTGAGAGAAATAAACCCAAACAGGGATAGAAAAAACCTGTTCACGTGCTCTAGCAACCGTCGGCGACCAGGGGGTAATAACAAAAGGCTGTCCATCAAAGAAGGTAGGCTCAGACTCAAGAACACGAATACGTTCCTCAGGGGAGGAGAACAATAGGTAGTACAAGGAATCGACCAACTTGACTCTAAGACCACCATGTAGTCTCCAGGCCCTACGACAAACAGCAGCCACATCATGAAGTCGATGTTTAGGGTCCAAAAAGAAACCAACTACGTATTCAGACCAAAAGTCCAAACCGGCTTGGATAACACTGGGGGAGGGATCATTACTCCGTTTTCCTCATGGATTTCGAACTCAACTGGTTCATAAACACCCGCATTACGTGGCATGGAAGTAAAAAGTGAAGACCATGATTTGGGTACCGATGGGCAAGTATCAACAGGGGATTGGGGCACAGGATTGGGGCATTGTGCAACAATGTGAGACTGCATGGAATCACCAGGTTTTAACACATTGTTGAATTAAGTGTTTGTATTTAGGGTGAAATAAAAATTTGACAGGTAATTTAAATTAACATTCTACTTCTTCCCGGCTTAAATTAGTATTTATTATATTATGCTTTCTTGTTTCTTGCTTACTGTAATAATTTACAGCCTCTTCTTATAATATTTTTAGAATAATGTAAATCATACACTATTAAAAACGTATGCAAATATATTCAAAATTTAAACAGTTCATAATTTACATGATTAGTCAAAATAATATTTGTATTGTTTTCTGTACGTTTAAAAGTAAAAATAATAAGAAATTATATTGAAATGACATTTCTTAATTTATTTATCTTAAAAAAAAAATATGTTAAGTCAAACAAATATTACCAAATAACTAAAGTTTTGCCTTTGCTTTTGACCTAATTAAAATTTGCATGTGGCGTTCATACCATGAAGTAAAAGCGGAAACTCAGTAAATTAAAATAACTTCTTGTCTTATTTGTTTTTATAAAGATACAAAGGATTTTTTTTAACAGAACGTTACATTCTACATCAAAATATTCATATACATAAGTTATAAATAGAATGACTTCAAAATTAAATACTCGGTGTTATAAAACTTCATAGTAGTATAAAATTATTATTAAATCATTCTTATCTGTATATATATAATTATATTCAAAATTTTATTTATAATGTAGACATATATTATCTATGAATGTTTTAAATTACTTGTTATCTGGCGTATATAGTTTCTCAATTATATATATCCCTATTATTATGCTTAAGTGTTTGTTATACAACTGAATTTATTAATTGTTATAAAATTCCTTATTCAATGTGTATATAGTTTCTTTTAACTTATCAACACACATTTACACTTTCTGATTCAATATATACCATTATTTTAGAAATACTTAATATTTCTATTTAGTTAATACAGACAACATTGTGTGTTTGTATATATGTATATATATATATATATATACATATACCGGAATCTCATATTTCACTTTTGCTTTATTATGAATTTATCCAAATTCTATATACATCTCTATTTAATTTAATGTCATAAATTCCCATTCTCATCATGTGTAAATTTGTTATTTCCGATATATATATGACTACTTGATTTTAATAAATTTTCATCCTTTAATATAGTCTATCTTATAGAATATAATATACACATTTAATCTCTCAGACAAATGCATATATGTTTTCAAACAATGTGCGCATATATATTTTTTTTCAAAACAAAATATGTATGAGAAATTTCATTTAAACCAATCTAAAATTTAATAGATACTTGAAAATTCAAATTATATTGATTTGGGAAATTTCATAAGATTATTAATTATTAATTTATGGAAATATTGTATATAAGAACAATATTATTGAACATTAATATTCACAACTCGGGATGTCTAAAATCCCGGGTCGTTACACCGTGTGCAGAGCACGAGCTCGTACTAGTATATATAAGTGAACTTACAAAACCTACATATGTAAGCTAACAAAACATATAACAATAACTATTCATATATAAAAATATTATATATACAGTCTGGTATATACATATAAGACTTTCACACATACAAATAACAGCACACTACTTTACATAACTTGGTTACTTCAAACTATTAGAAAAGAGAACCATATAGATTTGTTATTCATATAATATAATACTGTTATTAAGTAATATATATACACACACTACATATATATATACACATACAAACAAATAAATCAAATACATATAATATCTCTGGTACAAACAAATATATTTCGAACCCAAACACTAAAAGAAAACTAAAACATATTATTCTTTATATTACATATAAATCGAATAGTAAAGCCAATTTAACTTAATTTATTAATATATTTATATATATATATATATATATATATATATTACTTATTGATAACAACATAATATACATACAATAAAATATATATACACAAATAACTTATATGTTAGTATATATGTATGTAACCTATTTTTTACAAACTCAAACTAAATTTGCAAGCTTGTATAAGCCTGTACATCTTAATAGCAACCAACATATCACAGCACCTATATAGTTCATATTAGATATATATATATACATTAAATATATATACATATAACTAATATAGTTTACAAGTGTCTTAAAACTATATATATCTATATAAAATCAAACTTTAAAAATCAATATTTGGGAATTTATAACACTATAACAATATATTTATAGACCAAAATAGAAATATAAATACAAATTAAATATATACATATTGACATCAATATATATAAACCCCATACGTGAATGTAACAGATTATATATATTTACACATTACTTATAAATAACTAATATATGAATAACTCGCAACATATAAAGACCAAATATGTTTTACCTTATGATATAATAATACACCTCCTTTATAACTGCTCATAAAAATCAAGTACTGATGCATATCATTTTCAAAAGCTTAATAGACTATATATACAACTATATATACTTTTAAATATCAAACTAATATATATATACACACACACACACACTATTTTAAACAGAATATGTACATATATAATAAAACTGGAGTTCCCTTATACAAATATATAACTGATATAATAATAATATAAACAATTATAAATACTATATATTCCTTACTGAAAGATTATAAATATCAGAATCATCACCATATACCTATATACTAATATATAAACTCACGTTTATGAATATATATATACACACACACACACAACAGAGAAATATAAACTGATATAACTTGATATATGCTAACATATATAAAACTGCAACATGCAAATGTATACATACTTTGAAATATATGTATAAATATAAACCTAGGATCTAAAATATATACTTACAAGATGCTTTAAATACGTACACCATCCAAAAGCAGAGAGGAGCTGCACGATGGTAGTTTGCTTTGCACGGAGGTATTCACATGGAAGATTGTACAGGGTGGGAGCACAGTGGGTTTGGGCTGAGCAAAAATATGGAGGGAGGAAAAAAATGCTTGCGTTGGAGTGAGATGGAAGAGAATATGAAGCAACTGTTATTTCGTTTCTCTTTTTATTTACTTATTTTTTATATTTTGAACGAATAGGCGAAAGAAAATGGTAGAACTGGAAATGAATTGAAACAATGTTAAAATAAATGGTAACGAAAATAAAATTTTTCCCTGGGAATATAAAATTGCAAATGGCTATTGATTTAAGACGGTGGAATATGGAAGGACGGTTGGGAACCAAAAGTTTGGATTCGGTACCGGTATCATCACCATTTTCGTAAATTCTGATGTGTACCGGACTGCAAAACACAGAAGTGGATATAACGCAGAGATCGGCACGATAAGACGGTTAAAAAGGTATGTGTAACGACCCCGAAATTTCGATCCCGAAAATTCCAAATAGTTAGGAAAGAAAAAAAGAGATAGAAGAAGAAACAGAAACAAAAAACAAATTCTCACATTTGCAGTGGATCAAAATATAATATCAAATAATATCATTTATACAAAGAAAGCTGTATCAGTAAATTTACATTTAGTACATCAGGGTTTTCAATATTTACACAAAACACTGGACAATAAATATCACATATTCCAGACAATCCACAATATATTCACAGCGGAATACTCTCCATACGTTCCTGCCATCCAGCTTACCTCCTGAGCTCCAGAACGTCCTAACCTAGAAAGTAACACCCCAGCCAGGCTGGAAACTAGCATGAGTAAACTCATCTATTAAGAAATTCCAATACATAGAATTTAATTAAAACCCGAGGTAACTCGTTTCAATTTACAAATTCTCAATTTGTTATAGACACCACAAATTTCACATATCAATATCTAAGCAGCAAAGCTTAAATTAAATGGTCCAATTCACTTAATCATTCCATTCTAGCTTATTGATTTCACATATCAATTTCTAAAAATCGAAGTGGTTTCGAGCATTAGCTAATACCCGACCCCGGTCTCTTCGAATCCAATGTCATCTCCAATCCACATTGTTAAGGTTTAAATCAATGCAATTCAAATTCTGGATATCACACCACATGACAAATTTAACTCAGATATGTAATCCACATTATTCACAGTTCAATATGTCCATATCACAGCACATCTCAATTGCCCATCGGAGACATCAACAAACCAAATCATCCAAAATCATTCAACTATCCATACTCAAGATTTTATATAATTCCTAATTAATTTAATTAGAGATCAACTTAATTCCTCGATTTACTTTAATCCTGCTTACTTATCATTAATTAATTACAATTCCAATTAATTAATCATTCCTTAATCATCAATCTTAATTTACCATCCTTGGTTAATTAACCTTTAATTACATTAAGTAATTTATCTTGATTATCACACAGTTTAATTAGTCTAACCATTCTCATTAATTATCTTTTAATTAATCTCCTAATTAACACAAATTTATTGCCTTGATCCATAATTAATTACTCTAATTAATTATCCTATATTTACTTACATTGATTAATTATTCCATAATTAATCACACATAAATTAACTAACCCTTTAATTAATTCCCTTAATTAAAACATACTTTCTTATTACACTTAACAACGAATCCTTGATCACTTACATTAAGTAATTATCATCATTGAACAACCACATTTAGTAATCTCCCATTTATTCCCTTTCTTAATAAATGACATTAAGTGATTATCCTTTAATTACTTTCATACTCATAAATCAATTTCATTAACCAACTAACTATCCATTAATTAACTATATTAATTAAATTAATCCTCTAATTATGTGACGCCCCATCTCTATGCTCACAATAACAAAGAGTATTAAAGGAAATACTGTCTGTTATCATGAAGAATAAGGCTTGATAGGAGCGGCCATCCGTAGTTAGGCCTTACACTAGTATTGGTTATTTCGATAGGAGTGGTATACATTTTTAATTTTCAACTTATATTTATTTACTCCCATCGACATATCCAATTCCAGTCTAAAACGAACTACGATGGTTCATAATAGTTTAGGACAATAGATATAATAATAACACAGATAATATAAATGCGGAACACAGATAAAACAAAAAGTCTCATATATATAATAACTGATGTCAGTTACAAAACATGTGATACAGTACATATGATACGACTACAACTGTCGACTCAGGAAGTTACATATACATGTACATTATTGTATATAATATACAAGAATACATATCTTCCTAAACTATGACAATGACTACTTCAAAAGGTATGAAAAGACTTCATAGCTCTAGCAGCAACCCAAAGTAAGATATCAACAACCTGTAAATACTCGGTCTGACCCGAGTATTACATTCAAAAGAAAATAATACACGGGTCAGTCTAATTCAAACTCAGTTATTAATGCACAGAAGCAATAATAATAAATAACAGATTAGACGACAGTTAAAATAAATTTACTTATCCGATTCTTAAATAAAGAAATCGGATAAAGGCAAATATAACACATAACGGTGTTAAACAACAAATCAACAAATTCAAATCATCAACAAAGACAATTGAAAAGGATATCACTGTAGATAATTTAGAAAAACATCAGAATTGCCTAATTGGCAATTAACAACAAAATCTAATTATTAAATAAATAATTAGAAACTCAGAATCTAATTATCAAATAGATAATTAGACAACAACAAAATGATCGAATCAAAACAAATCAATTCAGACAATTGAAATGTCACATAAAAAGTCAATACCGTGTAACTGCAGTATACGCACGCGTATACTGCCTCGCCGCTACAGTAATAAATTACCCAAAAGCTCAATGAAAATTCACAAACGAGCACAAGGTCAAACCCAAGAAAAAGTCAGGTTCGACTCAAATGCAATTCAAATGAAATCGCAATGCGAGCACAAGGTCAAACCCGAGCGTTTAAGGTGGATTCAACTCAATGTACAAGACACAATACAACAATGTCCAGACCAAATACTATCAGTATGGTCGAACAAAGACTCCATGCATACAAGAAGATATGCACAGATCTGAAACAAAGAATGGTCAGACCAACAACGCAATGCAAATGAATTCGACAAAGCATTTCATAAATCAAAGATCACAACACTACCGGCACCAGATCCAAAGACCAGGTACGACCTACACACATCAAGACTACATGATGAACAATATGCCATTGAAGATAACCAAAACCACAAGATTCAACCCAGTGCAATAGTGATCAAAAGAAGATTGTCTGCAATTATCAAAGTACCCAAAGCATGGGTCAGAATCAAACAAGTCCAGACACATACAAGCATCGTGCAACAGTGCAACACAAAGTTAAGGACATTAGCTATAACTCAGATGAAAACTCAATGAATCAAGTGAACACTAGTATACATGTACAAGCAACTGAGGTGAAGCCACATGCGTACACTACAACAGACCAAATGCCATAAGTAAACAAGGCTCAAGACAGTGCACCCCATATCAATATACATGAAGTGGAAGAGAAACAGTGTCAACTAAATGAAACTGGACAGTGCCAGCTTCAAAAGTATCAGATTCCAGTGCATATACAGGAATGCACAGGACAAACTACAATATCAAGTGATACAGAATGGTGTACGTTCATAAAACAATGGTGGACCATAAAACAAGCCAACTAAAAGTCTAGAGTTCCAGTGAACCATGACTGACTCTGACATAAGAGGGAGTAACATACCCAATAACTCGGCTCAATTGTATGCATGCGGAAACACAAATTGTTTAGAGATATGTACAACTCAAAGACATGGTGTAAGATTAATGCAGACATAAGTGCTATCGGATAACAATGAAGACTGTGCTACCAGGTAACAATGAAGACCACAAAACACAAGCCTGCAACACTACTGATACAAGTAGCTACAAACCAAAAACATAGCAAATGTCAGATACCAGAAACCCAAAAGATGCCACTTCAAAAGGTATCAAAATAACCAAAGTCAGAGAAATCATCAAAAATCATAGCGGACAAGATCACGATGGTGGCCAAGGTGATCAATCAAGTCAAAGTAATTTACTTCCAAAATTCATCGGCTACCAAATTCAATGGTCGAGCATCATCAACCAAGTGATACAACAGTCAAAGGCAAAATGGCCAGAGCCACCAAACAGCAGGTAAATTAAACAAGGTCGAATGTGCTACAGGACGCAATAATCAGAGGCGGTAAACATAAATGGCCGAAGTCGAGCATATACATTAACATCAGTGGCTAGGTCAAATTATCACAGCAAAATCATCAAGACGTGGAAATCAAAGAAGACGAACCAAGTCGCAAAAGAAATCAACAGTAGCAAGTTCGACCATGAAGGTCAAATTAATCTCATAACAACATGGCAAGATGAAGTCAAATGAACAATTTCATAGTTGTTTAGTCTGTATTTTTTTTTTCAAACCAAAGACAGTGTAGAAGACAACAAGGCAAACAAAATCAACATCAGAAAATCCAAGCAACCGAGTAAATCACAAAAGCACAAGTTCAAAATCACCAAAATCTTGAATTAGATGTGAGTGAAACTTAAATCACTCACCTTTGCTATCGGAGCAGCCGCGTGTGAAATCAAGCGCCAACCACCAATCTGTGCGGCGATCTCTCAAAGCCCTAGCTTCGGAGCGAAGAGGAAAATGAGGTCGCCATTATCTTTTCTCGTTTATGTTTAGGGTTTCGAATGAATTATAAGGAGAGGGTAGGGTACTGAATATTGTCACGGCTTCAAAACGAATGGAGACGTAGGCCAAAATTATTTTTAAAGCCCACACACTTAACACAATTATTAAAGGAATTTCAAACCGATTCAAAACTCCAAATAACAAACAGCTAGGAAAATTAATCGTTTGACGACGATAATAAAATAATTGCGAAATCCCAGGTTGTTACAGACTCCCCTCCTTATAAAAATTGCGTCCCCGCAATTTTCACAATTAAAGTCGTCAATACCAATTATTTTTCTAACATAAACTGGTTAAGCTAGAAAATAAAGGTCAAGAAAACAAATGCCAAGGAAATCTTTTAATTTCATAAAAGAAATTCACAAATTTTCAAAAAATCTAATTATCAAATAGACACTCAGAAAACAACTAAACTGAATAAAGGAAATTATCAGCAATATTCAATCATCAATTAGATAATTAGAATACAGAAATCACAAAACAGCAATATCTAATTATCAACAAAGATGATTAGAAAACCCAAATCGCAAATCGCAAAACCGCAATTATCTAGTTACCAAAACGGTAATCAGAAAACAACAAAGGTCTAATTATCAAAATGATAATCAGAATTCTCAAATCAACAAATATTCAATTATCAAAAACGATAATTAAATCTCAAATCAACAAATATTCAATTATCAAAAACGATAATCAAATCAGCAATTATTCGATTATCAAAAACGAAAATCAAATCTCAAATCAAAAATTATTCGATTATCAAAAATGAAAATCAAATCTCAAATCAACATTTATTCGATTATCAAAAATGATACTCAAATCTCAAATCAACAAATATTCGATCATTAAAAACGATAATCAAATCAACAAATATTCGATTATCAAAAACGATAATCAAAACTCAAATCAACAAATATTCAATTATCAAAAACGAAAATCAAATCTCAAATCAACAAATATCCAATTACCTGCAGATAATTGGAAACAACAAATATCTAGAATCAATTTAAGATAACTAGAAAATCAACATAAAAGGTGGAACGATCCCAACAAATGGCGAGTTTTAGCTACGCCGCACGTGCATCAACAAATGGCCGAAGCCTACCAAGTACTATATTTTTGGCGCCTAACAAATGACCCGGAGGTCCAACAAATGACCCGAAGGTCTAGTATTGGTATTGACCCGGAGGTCCAACAAATGACCCGAAGGTCCAACAAAGTGGCTCGAAAGCACACAAAAATCATCAAAACAGCAAATATTTCAATTAACGAGTCCGAAATTAACCAAAATAGCAAACGCACATGTCCCATAACCACGAGTTTTACTAAATCGTTTAATTCACTTCATCGTTTCCTTGAAAGTGCAAAATTATGTATTTAAAAAAATAACATTTCACATTCTCAAACGGAAAAGTTCAGAATTAAGCGAATCAGTAAAAGAAAGGGGTTATAGTTCTCGATTTTGCTGAAACGTTTAAATCGCTTTCTCTTTCTTTTGAAAACGCAAACTGCAAAACTTCTAAAACCAAATTCATTTATTTTATAAAAGTAATAATTTACATTCTCAAACGAACAAATCCGGAATTAAGTGAATCAGTAAAAGAAAGGGGTCATAATCCTTGATTTTGCTGAAACGTTTAAATCGCTTTCTCATTCTTTTAAAAACGCAAACTGCAAAACTTCTAAAAACAAATTCATTTATTTTATAAAAGTAATAATTTACATTTTCAAACGAACAAATCCGGAATTAAGCGAATCAGTAAAAGAAAGGGGTCATAGTCCTCGATTTTGCTGAAAAGTTTAAATCGCTTTCTCATTCTTTTGAAAACGTAAACTGAAATTTTTTTGAAAACAATTTTATTTTTAAAACGATATGCAAATCCATGATAAAAACAGCAACATTCGTGATAATTTCAACAAGGAAATTTCACTTCTCAAAATACCCTAAAAACAAACAACAAAATCAGCATTGCGAGATAACCGCTTGAAAATCCACTTTAAAATTTGACGGTTACTGAAGTCAATGCGACAGTAAATTTTTTTAAACGTCAAAATCTCATCAAAATAATTTGCATCAGAATATAATATCAGTGAATTTTCATTCATTAGAAATGTCAACAAAACACCGTACTTCAAAAATCTAGCATCGGTGTAAAATCCCGTTATAAAAATAACGGCGACAAAATACGTTTCATAACGAAACATCGGTTCAACGTAAAATTAATGCAGTAACACGCAACATGAATTTGCACGTAAACCGCAAAATGAACAAAGAAATCATTCAAATATATCTTCAATGAAGATAATTCAAAACAACAAAAATGTAATCAGATATGATTAGCACCAAAGAAAACCAGCAAGAATTTCAATAAATCAAACCACTGGTTAAACAGCATAATGAAATTAAATTCATTTTCATATTTCGATTTTTAAATCAAAATAATTATCAACTGTACTCAGCGAAGCAGTCTCACTATTTTCACTGCGCACTCTGATAAACAGATACAAATCAATCAATAAATCAATCAACAAAACACAGTTTCACTTTTATTTTTAAATAAAGATATTTAAAAATTTCATCAAAATTTCAAAACTTTAGTTTTGACTCAAAGCACAAATGAAACATCGACTAATAGTTGTAACACATGTTCCATCTAAGTTATGTTTTATATTATATCCATAAACCCCAAGCTCTGATACCAACTGTGACGCCCCACCTCAATGCTTACAATAACAAAGAGTATTAAAGGAAATACTGTCTGTTATCACGAAGAATAAGGCTTGATAGGAGCGGCCATCCGTAGTAAGGCCTTACACTAGTATTGATTATTTCGATAGGAGTGGTATATATATATATGTATATATATATATTTTCATACCAAAGACAGTGTCGAAGACAACAAGGCAAACAAAATCAACATCAGAAAATCCAAGCAACCGAGTAAATCACAAAAGCACAAGTTCAAAATCACCAAAATCTTGAATTAGATGTGAGTGAAACTTAAATCACTCACCTTTGCTATCGGAGAAGCCGCGTGTGAAATCGAAGCGCCAACCACCAATTTGTGCGGCGATCTCTCAAAGCCCTAGCTTCGGAGCGAAGAGGAAAATGAGGCCGCCATTATCTTTTCTCGTTTATGTTTAGGGTTTTGAATGAATTATAAGGAGAGGGTAGGGTACTGAATATTGTCACGACTTCAAAACAAATGGAGACGTGGGACAAAATTATTTTTAAATCCCACACACTTAACACAATTATTAAAGGAATTTCAAACTGATTCAAAACTCCAAATAACAAACAGCTAGGAAAATTAATCGTCTAACGACGATAATAAAATAATTGCGAAATCCCGGGTTGTTACAAATTACTTCCCTTAATTAATTAATTACCTTAAGTAATTATCTTAATTAATTACACCAATTAATTATTCTTTAATTTCATTTAGTAATTATACTTTAAATCAATTACATCATTTGAAACCTTCTTAATTAGTTTAAGTTTAATACCACATACCTACTACTTCTTAATTTCATCACTTATTTTATTTGAAATCAACTAGAGATTTTATTAAATAATTCACCCAATATTCAATCATTCAAATCCAAACCAATTTATCTTAATTAACTAAAAAAATTTGTTTAATAAGGCTTGAAACTTGTTACAAAAAATTAATTTTTGCTTTGGAACTTTGAAAATTTAGATGCTTTAAAATCTGAAATTCCTTGCCTTAAAATCTGGTACTACACTTTACCCGCATATTTGTTAACCCGAGCTGCATATCAAAACATTCGAGTCAAAACTCGAGTTATACATGAGCCCAAAATCTTCGAGTCAAACGCAGAAGTGCCACGAGCCAAACACGAGTACGATCTTCTTCCCCAACTTCTTTCAACTTCCAGACACCACATGCATACGTGCACCATGCACGCAAACCAGCCTTACTCCAATCTACTTTGAAACCTTCAGTAAGTCTCCACAACCTTCCTCTACAAATCCGACCACTCGTCTCCACCGATTAGGCCGGGAACCAAAAACGAGCATCACAGCCACATCCAGGAAACCAAACTATAGATTCACCAAACACCAACGCCTCCGTCCATCTGAATCCTCACCTTTGAGCCTGGACATTCACAAGGGTACTACGCTCCATCCTCCATTACTCCGATCATGACCGATGCGTAACCCTGAATTGCCTCGCAAAAGCCCTCGATCAACCCAAACCAAAAACCCTAAATCTCGATCGCCACACCTCCACAATGTCAGATAATTTGAGCCATTATTTTTGCCGTACTTCCCATCTGTTCAGCCATCTTCTGACACAACTCAAGCCCTCGAAGTGGAGTGGTTCACCAGAAAAGCCTCATAATCTAATTTTCGATCATCCTCAAATTACTCGCTCAATCAAGAATTAAAAATATTAAATTTACTCTTAAAATTCATGATTTTCGGTAACAAAATAGATTTTAAACCTGGAAACATAAATTGATTAGACGTGAATTTGGTATGTTGCAATTTCCACTGTCTTCCTATGCTTCCAGATAGTTTTCAAACTAATTATGCTTAATTTTTTTAAATACTTGTTTATGTATAACAAACAAATCTTATTTGAACTCTGCAGCCTATAAGAGATTACAGGAGTAGATTTTGAATTTTTGAATTATATTTAAACCTGGAAATGTAAAACAGAGAGAGTCCTATATGTTTATAGACATGCATTCAAACAATCTCATACAAACATACATGCATTCATATTTAAATCATCATGCAAACATTAATCACACTTAACCTTAAGTAATTTTTGCATGTGTAGTTTACTCACCTTAGATTCAGTTTGAACAGAGGAATTGCCTTTGAACTGGAAACTTGCAAATGCCTGGAATCTTTTGGAAACTTTGTAAGCTGGAAAATTACTTTTTGATCTGACTTAGTTGCCAAAATCTTGCTTAATCGAATCAGGGTTGCTTTGAAACTGATCTTGAATTTGTTTGCCAAATCCAGTTGAAGTTGTTTTTAAGTTGTAGTTTGGATTGCAGTTGAATTTATTTCTTTGATTCTTCTCTGGTTTTAAGTTACAGATTTTTTTTCTTTGTATTTGTTTAGTTTTGAACATAAGAAAAAGAGAAAAAGAGGGGAAATAGTGTTATATAAATATAACTTGTTTTACTTTTAATTATTGTTTTTTTAAAACAAAAGAAGAAGCTAATGACACTTGTTTACCATGCATATTATTATCTTTACAAATGTTAAATTGATGACAAAATTTGACTTACACTTGTTATTAAAGAAAATATGGTTTAAATAGATATTTGTATCATTATTCTTTTGTTGGTATTTGCATATATATGTTTTAATACATCTTTATTAATATATTACCTTATATTACATTTATGTTATATACATATGTATTATTAATTTATATAAAATGAAATCCTCTTAAAGAAAATAGAATAAAACAAATCATATATTAAAAAAAATCTTGTACATATATTTTTAAATCCAAAATAATTTAACGATATTTATCTTTCAAATTTCAAATTTCAACTCCAAATTCATATTCAAATTCAATTTAAAACCAACTCAAATATATATTTAAACACAAATTCAATTTGAAAATAATTATTCTATTAAAATCTATTTATATACATATCTAGATATTCTTTAGATTATCAGAATTCCATTTGTTTGACCAAATAAAACCAGTACCTCAATAGTTAAAAATCAGTTAATTATTCGATTAACAGCTGTTCAAAAATCCGGGTTATCAAAGTACGCAAATATCAGTGGTCATCATATCAAAAGTTGATAACAGGTACCGAAAAATACTGCTATTTTGCCGAAAATAAGATAAACATAGCAATAGCACTCCAAATTTGGAGAAACAAAATACGACATCTCACTCAGAAGATGATTTGCAAATTTTCTATAAAAAATATTCAAGTTTGGAAAACATTTTATTATCATCAAATATTAATTGATTTAAGTTTAAATAAAATTACATCATAAATAAACTTTCATAATATTAATTGAAAATTTACCATTTGCTATAATTAATTGGACGTAATCCAAATATCAAATTTACATTTCTAAATTTTATTGTTTAAAATTTCACAAAATTTTAATTAATTAAATAAATAAAACCACTAGAATTTATTGGTCATTACACTTTCCTTGAAGCCTTTTACCACTAGCTACTTGCACTTCGAATCTTTTTGTATCATCTTCCTCCTACTGCATCCTTTCAGCTAAGTGGCAATCTATGAAATTATGTGTGGAGCCCGAATTAATAAGGATATGTACTGGTTTCCCATGTATTGTCCCACAAATTTTAATGGTGTAAAGGGCTGGTATTCTACACATAGCATGGAAAGTGATAGCTGGACTAATTTCTTCTTCATTGGGCTTGGCAATCTCCTCAATTTCTTGGTCTTCTTGATCTTCTGTCTCATGCACATTATCTGGATCTGTGATTCCTTCCAGTGTATATAATTGTTTGTTCTTGCATTGGTGGCCTGGCTGCCATCTTTCATTGCAGGTGTAACAAAGTCCCTTTTTCTTTTAGTGCATAATTTCCTATGATTCCGTCCCTGGTATTTTGCAAATTCTTCCAATGTTCTATTCTTATTAGTGTTAGGACCATACCCTACTACTTTAGTGTTTTTGGGAGGTAAGTTTCTTGATGCCAGTGGTGGAGAGGCAAAAAATTATTTAAAGGGATTCCTAGATCATCTACTTTCATAAATTTTTGCCAATGCTATGGCTTGCTTGAAGTTATTTGGTCTACTACCTCAACATCTATCCTAATATCCTCCTTTAAACCATCCAAGAATTTGTCAAAGACATATCTAGGTGAATATGTGGTAGAAGACCTTGCAGCTACTCAAACCTTATGAGATAAGACTGAACTGTAGATAGTTGCTTTAAATTGGCAAAGGCACCAAGTGGCTTTCTTAACTCAGGTGGAGCAAACCTCACTACGATATCTTCCTTAAAAATCTTCCAAAACGATCAGTGGACTGGGGAAAACGATCAGTCGACTAAAACTTCAAAAACAGTTTAAAAAATAGTGCATATCTGTGCACTGTCCATTGTTAGTCGACTGGTAGTTTTCGGTCAGTCGACTGACCTGGTTGTCAGAAGCATAATTTGCCTATTTTCTTAAAAAATTGAATCTTGAAAAACTATCTGATTTTGTGTAAACTACTTGAGGATAAATTTTAACAATTTAGGACTAAAACTTCAATTAATAAACATATTATACTCAGATATAAAGTCTTGTCTCCTTTGTAATTCAATAGCATATCTCTTTCTCTTTTTGTCGCTTGATCATATAGTCTCATCACTAATTGTTTAAGCTCTTTGTCATGAATCATAACTTACGATTCAACATTCTCCCCCTTTTGGATTGATGACAACCTTTTTTTAGACGATACTATATATTTTAAGAAATATATAACGGAAGTTATATATATCTCTCCCTGAATATCTGGCGACCAAACTAATCCTGCAAAAAATTGTTAGTTATACAAAATTTCTCCCCCTTTGTCATCGACAAAAAGGAAATAAACAATAATTCCATCATTGCGAACTAACAACATAACAATCACAAAATAATGTTTCGAATTGTACTGAGCTACTTATATAAGCTCATAAAAATAAAAAGTGGTAGAATGGTTGTGAAATAAAAAAAACTTACTACCACCAAGAAATGTCAATATCACTCATAAGAGTCAGACTCTATTTCTTCTTCCACTTTCATTGGTCCTTTGCTTCTTGAAGAACTTTCCACAAATTGTCTACCACCCCCATTCCGCTTGTGTCAGAACTTGTGTGTTCTTCAAATGTAGACCAATTAAAGCGAGAAGCTAGACGTTTATCTGGATCATGATGTGAAGTGTCCGTAGTTGTGAAAGAGGAACAAGAGATTGAATCCCATAAAATCCCGAATAAGTTTTTAATTTTGTCAAACTTCTTGTTGATCTTCTTGCCGAGATTTTTGATGCGAGAATCCAAAATGACTTGATTTCTCATAAGTAGATCAATGGACTCTTGGGTGCTTTGGGATAGGGTTGGTGTAAGAATGTCATTACGTTGTTGCTGTGGAGTAGCAACTTGTTGATGAGGTCGTGATTTCCAGTCTTGGAAAGACATGATAGTGGGAGGTCTAGGAGGCAATTTCATTAGACTAATTGTGCGGCTATTTAGAGTTTTAGTAATTGAGGTATCGAATTCTGAAATAGGAATTTGTAGGTTCATAAGTAGCTGCATAATATACTTGCCGTAATAGATGATGTTCATTCGACCTTGGTTAAAAGACAAGAACTCGTCAAGAATAAGCTTAGGCCAATTGATTTGGACATCTCCCCAAATTGCATATAATGCCCTATAATTTTTCGGATATACAAGCTCATAAGAACCAGTACGAGGAAGAATTGTATGCATAAGGCTCGATGCATAATTCGTGTTGTAGGACGTAAGACGATAGATTTTAGTTCAGTCATGTCATCTTCCAAAAACCTATGACTTACTTCATTTCATTCGCCTATAGGAACATTTAAATCTTCCAACGGAATACCATTAGTTGGTGTGTGGAGAATGTGTCCAATTCTATCTAATGATAAGAATATTTGTTGACCACAAACTAAACTCCATATGCAATTGTCATGATTTCATGGATTTTGATAACCTGAATTTAAATTTGCATAAAAGAGTATTACCATAGTATGATTAATTTTGAGATTGTTATGATTGTGGTCAAGAATAGAATCTAGACGACTTCTTCTTGCAAGCTCTTGAATTCTATATGAAGCAAAGTATGGAAACACAATAAAAGATCCTTCGAGAAAATGAGACTCCTTCATTTTGTTCCATCTTTGAATAGCGGTGGCATCATAAAGCCATTGAGCTATTTGGGTATCAATAGGTTCAGCGAAAGAGGTAGAGTCTTTTCTAGATCGTTTAGGTTGTCTTGGAGCCATATGATGAGATTGAGTAAAGATATTTGAAAATTTTGATAGCTAGGGTATTGAAAATCTGAAGAGGGAAAGTAAAAGTGAAGAGTGAAAAAGAAGATGGTGGGTTAAATGGGTAAAAAGGTAGGTGAAATAGTGATAAATGAACCCAAGTAGCATATTCAGTCGATTGGTCGAATTAGGTCAGTCGACTAAAGTTAAGTCTCGAAACTTTCTGTTTCCACATTCAGTAGACTGACCCAAATCAATCAGTCGACTGAAATTTTTGCAACAAAAATAGCCTTTCGGTTTCCAGATTCAGCCGACTGACCCAAATCTTTCAGTCGACTAAATGCTGTTTTTCAACAATATCATTCTTTTTGAACGTTTTAACAAATAAAATACAATATATTCAATATATGAAACAATGAATCATACAAAGTAGATTGAAATAATTAAAAATAAGGCTTAGTTAGAAGAAGAATAAGTGGAAGAATGTGGAGTCTTGCAATCTTCTGTTTCTACTTTAGTCTTTTCTTTATATGGGTTTAAAGCAGACTTTCCACGTTCCCATAAATTTGGAGACATAGGAGGAGGTTGTGGTGACTGATGATAAGAGGACATAGTAGGTTAATGAACATTAAATGAAGATGAGCGCAAAATTTCTACCAATTTTTTCCAAAAATCTAAGTCATTTTGAGTTTAGCTTTTGTACATAGCACATTTCCCATTGAATTGCTATTGATTCCCTTTGATAATGATGTAAATCATAAATCTTTTGTTTTGTTAATGGAGAACCAAAGAATAAAAAGCGACGTGCCTTCTTTTTTTCTGGAGTATAGCTAGTATGATAGTTGGATGGTCTAGACAATTCATGACATGGGGTAGGTGCAGGTAAATTGGAAGATCCAGAGGAAGGTGTAGAGAAATGACAGAGGAATATTCAGAGCCATGTGGAGAGTTATTTTGGGAGGACATTGTAGTAAGTAGGGAATAATATATGATAATGCAAAAAGATATGGAGAGATAAGCAGAAAATTCTTCAAGTATATATAATAACAAGAAGATTAAAAAATAGTAATAGATAGATGGAATAAAGGATAACCAGAAAATAATAAGAGGAGGAGAAATATTTAGAATTTTCATGGTTGAGAATTATCCATGAGAAGAGTGAAATGATAAGAAAAAATGTATTATAAAACAGTTGTGAAACAACAAATAGTGAAATGATAGAGACATAGGATTTCCAAGCTAGAGGTGCTGAGTTCAAGTACCAGCAAAAAAAAATTTAATTTATTGTAGAAATTTTATAATTCTTTTAAAGAAATTATACCAAGTTCCCTTCTTAATTTTATAAAACGATTTCCATTAAGTGGTTTTGCGAAAATATAAGCTAACTGATTTTCAAAATTTACAAATTCTAAATTTATTATATCCTTCTCAATATTATCACGAAGAAAATGATGACGAATGTCAATATTTTTAGTTCATGAGTGATTGACATGATTTTTAGATAAATTTATTACACTGGTGTTATCACAATATATTATAGATTTACTTAATTTTATATCAAAATTTTGCAATGTTTGTTGCATGTAGATTACTTGAGCACATGCTAAAGCTGCAGATATGTATTCTGCTTCACATATCGATAGTGAAACGCAGTTTTGTTTCTTGCTAAATCAAGATGCTAAGGATCGTCCGATGAAATGACAAGTTCCACTTGTACTTTTTCTATCTGTCCGAGCACTTCCTCCAAAATCAGCATCACTATAGGATACTAATTCAAAAGGACATTCTTTTGGATAAAATAGTCCTAAATCGTCGGTCTTGCTAAGATAACGAATTATACGTTTTACTGCTCGCATATGTGATTCTTTAGGATTTGCTTGAAATGGAGAACATACATAAACTAACTCATCATAATGTCAGGTCGACTAGCAGTTAAGTAAAGTAATGATCAAATCATGCTATGATATAGTTTTTGGTCGACACTCTTACCATTTTCATCTCTGTCGAGATGTATAGTTGAACTCAAAGGAGTTGGCTTGGTAGGAGTGTTTTCCACACCAAAACGTTTAATTAGATTATTACAATACTTTTCTTAATTAATAAAAATGCCATTTTGCAATTGCTTGATTTGTAGTCCAAGAAAATATGATAGTTCTCGCATATGTGATATTTCAAATTCATTTGTCATGATAGTCGAAAATTCCTGACATAAATTTTCATTTGTTGAACCAAATATAATATCATCAACATATATTTGTATAATTAAAATATCTTGTTTAGTTTTCTTAATAAATAAAGTTTGATCAACTTTTCCTATTCCAAAACCAAAGTCTATTAGATAGCTTTTAAGTCGGTCTTAACAGCCACTAGGTGCTTGTTTTAAACCATATAATGCTTTTTGAGTTATAAACATATTCTGGGAATTTTTCATGAGTTAAAAGACGAGGTTGTTCAACATAGACATTTTCTTTTATATATGCATTTAGAAAAGAACTTTTAACATCCATTTGATATAATTTAATGTTATGAAAACATGCAAAAGCCAATAGAATACGTATAGCTTCTAATCTCGCGACATGAGCAAATGTTTCTTCACAGTGCATTCCCTCTTCTTAATTATATCCTTATGCTACTAATCTAGCTTTATTTCTAGTTATGTTACCTTGTTCATCAGCTTTGTTTTTGAAAACCCATTTTGTACCAATGACGGATTGATCACTTGGTCTAGGAACTAATTCTTAAACTTCATTTCTCTCAAATTGATTTAGCTCTTCTTGCATAGCTATAATCCAATAGTCATTAGTGGTGGCTTTCTTAATATTTTTAGGTTTTATATTAGAGAGAAAAGCTATATGACCATTTGATTTATTGATGTCTTGTTCTTACATTTGAATTTACTTCTCCAATTATATTTTGAACAGGGTGATCTCTAAGAATTCTTGGAGGAGATCATACAACATTTTCATTATGAACAATGTTTTCATTTTCTCTAGTATTATCAGTGTTATTATTTTGAAAAATAATATCATCATCTTCTGTATTATTTGTTATAATTTTATTTGAATTATGTTCCAAGTTTGTAATTTTAGACGAAATTTTGACATTTTCATCGAATGAAACATAAAGAGTTTCTTCGATTACTTTAGTTCTTATATTAAAAACTCGATAAGCTTTGCTTCTTTCCGAATATTTCATGATTATTCCTTCATTCGGATTTTGGATCAAACTTGCCAAGCTGATATTTAGTGTTAAGGATAAAACATTTTGAACCAAATATTTTGAAATATGATATATTAGGTTTTCTGCCATTTAAAAATTCATGTGGGGCATGTTTTGTTAGTGATCGAATAGAAACACGATTCGAAACATAACAGGCAGTTGCAACAGCGTCTGACCAGAAATGCTTAGGTAAAGTGCTTCCATTTAATAAACTTCTTGCACATTCTTGTAATGTTATATTTTTCCTTTCTAAAACTCCATTGTTGGTGTTTTAGGAAAATAAAAATTATGAATAATTCATTTCTTGTTACAAAAATGTTCAAAAGCTTCATTTTCAAATTCACCTCCATGACCACTTCTAATATTTTTTAACTTTCAAATTCTTTATATTTTGATTTCTTTTAAAAAAAAATAAAGTTCTCAAAAGCATCACTTTTATGTTTCGTGAAAATAGTCCATGTATATCTTGAAAAATCATTTACAATGACAAACACATATCTATTGTGATTAGTAGATTGAACTTGAGTTGGTCCAAAGAGATCAATATGTAGTAGTTCAAGTGGTTGTATTATAGATATGATTTTCTTAGATTTAAAAGAAGACTTTGTTAATTTTTCTATCTGAAATGCATCACAAATATTATCAATTTCAATTTGATATCACGTAGTCCTTTAACAAGTTTATTTTTAGCTATTTTATCAATAATATTAATATACATATGGCAAATTTTTTTGTGCCATAGCCAAGAATCATTCTCTATAGCTACTGAACACATGTTTGTGTTATAATTTATATTCATATTTAAAATAAAAATATTTCTATCTCTTATACCTTCAAAAATAAATTTTGATTTTTATCAGAATATTACATTTATTTTTTGAAAAGATATATTAAAACCTTTATCACATAATTGACTTGCGCTTAATAAATCATGTTTTAAGTTTTTAACTAATAAAACATCAGTAATGAGAGGTAAGTTAGAGACAGCGTTATTGCTCACATCGCCTTTGCCGATGATCTAACCTTTTGAATTATCTCCAAAAGTGACTGATCCTCCATCTGAGTAGGCAATGTTTGATGACATGTGTCCTTATTACTAGTCATGTGTTTAGAGCAACCGCTGTCTAAAATCCATTTTCCTCTTTTTTAAGTGGTGCCTGCAGAAAATAAAGATTAAGTTAGTGCCCACTTTTTTTAGGGTCCTAAGAGTAGGTCTTAGGAAACCAAACCCAAGAGGGTTCAGAATTCCCTTTATAAATATAATTCTTATTTTTATGAATAGTTTCCATAAATGTTTTGATATACTTATTCCTAATTAAGTTAGTATATGTTTTAGAAATCCATATTTTAATAGTTTTAAAACCTTTAGAAATTGTTTTCTTAATACCTTTCTTAATTTTGTTTTTAAACTTACTCTTAAACTTTCTAGATTTCTTTGGATTTGCAATTTTCTTATATCCTAGTCCCATTTTATTTGAAGTAGACTGAGAATTTTCAATTATTCTATAAATATTTTTTCATCCTTTACCAAAATTAGAAATATTTTTATTAATATCTTCTAACTTAGTTTGGAGGCTGGATTTTTCTAACTCTAATACTTTAGTGTTAGATTTTAAATCATTAATTTCTACTGATAAATCATCATTTTTATTCTTTAGAATTTCTAATTCCTGAATTATCATAGAAATTTGAGATGCTAAATTAGAATTAGATTCTTGAGATATTTCAAGTTTTTCTTCTAGAATTTTCTTTTCATCTCTTAGCATACTAATTTCTAATTCAGATCTATTTAGTTTTCATTGTAACTCTTTGTTTTGCTTTTTGGTTTGTTTTACAAAATCCACTAGTTCTGAATTAATTTCAACCAAATCTTCAAAATTCAGTTCACTTACATCATCATTTGCAGCGATGAAGCATACATTTGCTTGCTCTGTGTCACTATCATTCTCACTCTCTGATGATGAAGATGAATCTGAATCATCCCATGTTACAGAAATTGCTCTTTTCTTGAATTTTTACTTCTTGAATTTTTTTTCCTGTTTATTTGGACAATCTTTCTTCATATGACCCTTTTTATGACATTCATAACATTCCATGACAGAGGATGATGGTTTATTTCTATTATTGTTGTTGTTAGAGTTATTTTTGTAACACCTGAACTTGTTATTCCTTTTGAATTTCAAAAAAAAATTGAAATTTTTAGAATAAGTGCCATATCCTCTTCATCTGAGTCAGAGCCATCTTTTTCTACTTGAAATGCTAGATTCTTCTTATCCTATGCTTGAACTTTCTTTGCTTGCAAATTTACTTCATATGACATTAGATTTCCTATTAACTCTTCTATTTTCTTATTGGAAAGATCGTTTACTTCTTCAATAGTAAGACATTTCTTTCCCATTCATCCATTAAAGAGTTTAGGATTTTTGATCCTATATGAAAGTCAGATTTTTTTTATCATAGTGCCATAGTGAGTGATATATATCTTGAAATCTAGAGTACACGTCATTTATACTTTCGTTTGATTTCATTTTGAAATTTTGGAACTGATTTTTAAACATAGAGATTTTACTTTGTTTGACTTTGTTAGTTCCTTCATGAGTTACTTTTAGAGTTCTTCGTATCTAATAAGCAGTTGTACACATACTGACCCTATTAAACTCATTTTCATCTAATGCACAAAATAACCTGTTCGTAGCTTTAGCATTTGAAGTAGCATCAGTTTTTTGTGTAGTAGTCCAAGTTGAAAAATCTTCTATTGGCATGGTATATTCCTTTTGGATAATATTCCAGGTTTCAAAACCATTAGCTTGCATATATATTCTCATTCTAGTGACCGGTAATTATAGTTAAGACCATTAAATAGTGGTGGTCGAGCAGTTGACTGACCTTCAGTGAAACTAGAGTTAATGTTAATGCTAATGTTGGTGTTATATTCCAACAAAATATATCATATAACCGTGTTATGGTTATAGGATGTCCTTGCTCTGATACCAAATGAAACCGACTACTGTATGACTAGTTATCACTTAGGATCATGTAATATGGAATGTATTAAAATCTAAATGCGGAAACAAATAGTAAAGTAAATAAGAATAAGCATACTAGGAGATTTTATACTGGTTCAAACTTCTCGTTCTAAGTCTAGTCCTACATTTCCTCTGGAATTTCAGTCAATAATCCCTCACTTAACCCGGAGGAATATGTATACAACACTTGAGCAGCCAACAGGTTTTTCCACGTCAACAACCAAAGAGGACTTTTTCGCATGATACAAACTAACAGGACTTCAAAAGTTATAAAATTGTTCGACACTTTATGTTCTTGATAACACTGATTTTTCTTTGATAGTACACCCTTCATATAATTATTTCCTCAAGTATATATCATGTATGTGAAGATTAGAAGAAGATATTGCTTAGAATCGAAGATATGTTAATTAATTCAAAGATTCAAGCAATATATAGATTATGATTGCTGGTAGATTGCAGAGATAGATAGTAGAGAATATAGCAAGCATTCAAAATAAAAATTGGTGATTTGAGAAGTGATTCTAACATGTTTATATAGTAAACAAGTAGTTACAACTATTCACGAAGAGTTTCAACCAAAAGATGCAGCCATATCCCTTGAAATTGAATCTTAACTCTTCGCAGACAAAAATGTCTCTATAGAGAAAATGACTGTTAGAATCGATCAGTCGACTGGGGAAAAATGATCAGTTGACTGAAACTTCAAAAACAGTGAAAAAACAATGCATATCTGTCCACTGTACATGGTCAGTCGACTGGTAGTTTTTGGTCAGTCGACTGACTTGGTTGTCAGTGCTCGATTTGCCTATTTTCTTAAAATTTAAATCTTGAAAAACTACTTTGATTTTGTGTAAACTACTTGAGGATAGAATTTAATAATTTAGGACTAAAACTTCAATAAATAAACACACTATACTCGGATATAAAGTCTTGTCTACTTTGTAATTCAATAGCATATCTCTTTCTCTTTTTATCACTTGATCATATAGTCTCATCACTGATTTTTAAGCTCTTTTTCATGAATCAAAACTTATGATTCAACAATCATTTCGAAACTTTTTGTTCTTTATTTAGAAAGAAATTAAGAATGTGTTTTATTTTCTTGCTTTCTTACCTTTCTTTACTATACCTTGAATGGAAAATAAAACTTCAAATTAGAACGAAAAGAAAGATTTTTAGGGTTCATATTGTTTCTGACATAGAGTATTATGCATCAGCTGACATTTTCCTTTAGGCACATATGTTTGTTGCATTTCCTGACCTATCAATCTTCACACTAAAGGATAAATTCTTCGTAAGCTCATTTGAATTATTGATTTCATTACATAGTAGTACCTTTGTAGTGTAGTTTTTCTTAAATTTGCTACCTGTGCTTTTAATTAAATGTCCTACAAGCACGCTTTCTGTACCTGGATGTGCTTTGTATCTCTACATCCTTAGCCCACCAGCCTATGTTCAAATCTGTACTTGTTGAATATGCTAGTATATGTTTTTTTTATGACAATAAACACACACATATATGTATATATATTCATTTAAATGTGTTTGTTAATGTACTATTTTATTTTCACATAATTAAATAAATATTTGCTGAATAAAATAATAACACAGAATTTAAATTCAGACAGATATTTTATTCAAACAAATATTTTATTACGATTTTGAATAGTACAAAATTTGAGCTCTTACTATATATACAAAATTTCAATTACAATACAATTTTGGTTACATTACAATTGTCATTTACATTTGCACCTCACTACATATCACCCGTTCACTCATATTTATTCTTCAACTATATTCCAATTTGTTTCCAACATCTGAATTATCTGCAAAATAAACACTGACGTGATAAAATTGAAAAAGAAATATTTTGCAGCATATAATAATTTTTTTTTAAAATATTATTTTTCCTCGGTTATTGGGTTTTTCGTCATCATTTTCGTTTGAATCCATCATACACGAACAACTTGTGACATGCATAGTGTATCACTGTACATGCCATAAGGCCGTGCACACCGATATATACTTGATAAAATTGTAGGAACATGTGAGCACAAGGTCAAACCTAAGCCGAGGCTGGATTCAACTCAGGTGCACGCAATACAACATACAACCCTTAAATGTAGTACACAAGTAAACAATAACCAAAGGCAACAACACTCAACAAGACTTCAACGCAAGATTGAGGTGAACACATGTCAGACTACAACAAGCTCCAGACAAACTAAAGTGCACTAGGAAAAATGAAAACTCATAAAAATATGTATCAAGATAGCCACAGCTACAGTTCAAGTCCACAACAACAACGTGCAGTCAAACATCAAAACTAAACATAAAATAACACAAATGGAACCTCAACAGTGAAGACCAGTGAGCAAATCAATCCAGGCATCAAGCATGGAACAAGCTCACAATAACTCAAGCAACCAAACATACATAACCAGACCTGACAACATGAATGCAAAGACCAAATACAACATCAATTCAAGTAGGTGGAACAAAACCAAGTGCGAATTCAAGTGAAACAAAATGGACCAGACCAGCAAACAACAAAAGGTACCAAGACCAGTGAATAATGAAAGGATGCAAATGCAACAGAGGTGACAACAGAGCATCAAACCGAGCAAGACATCACAAGCATACATATATACATGCGCAAACACACATGTATACATGTATATATATGCAGTAATAATATGGGATGCAGTAAAAAAGTAAATAAAATGACATATGTATATGGACATGTACTCAAAGCATCATCAATCAACCAAACCTCAATACAGTGAACAAAACAAAGAAGCTACACTCATATATACATATATACACACACATGCAGTGTCACCAAGAATTCAACTCAAAGCAAACCAGAGATGTATGCATATGAATGAAGACTGCAATATGTTCATGCAACTAGAGTACATGAAGCAATGCTTATGATGTCTTAATGTAACATGTTGCAGTAACAAAGTCAGGGTTCGAAACAAAATGTAGCAGCAGTCATAAAATTTTTTCAAAATGTCAAAGAATCAAATCCATGGCGACCAAGGTAGAATCGAACAAGTCCTGATTATCACAATTTCAAATGCTCGAAGTCAAAGGAGAAAAGAATGAAACCAATTCAGAGAAAATCAAATAATAGTACGAAAAATCAGAAAACCAAACAAGCCGTGATAATCAAGCAAAGAAATATTCGAATTGAACCAGTCAAAACAAATCACATGTATTCAAGTAAAATCGAACGGCCGAGTAAAATTAACAGACGAATTCAAATGATACATTTGAATGATAATTTAGGGTTTTATTCCCTATAAATACCATTAACATCATCGACAATTAGAGCATCGAGTTCGAGCATATCAATGAGAGTAATAAAGCTAAATCACATACCACTTTTATCATTCGAGCTCGACGCGTTGGAGTAGCTGCATGAAAATCAAAGCAAAAAGTTGATTGACGAAGCAAACTAAAGGAAGACCATCATCAATCAATAATTTGAATTGGCGGGCTCAAATTCCAGAACCCTAATTTTCAGAACAAAGAGGAATGAGAAAGCCGCCGAAGACATAAATACAGAAAAGGGAATATACTTAGTTTTTATCACTGTGTTTTTTCTTTGGGCCGAATTTTATTCTATTGGGCTGGATTTTATTCTATTGGTTTTTAGTTTTAAAATTAGTGCTTTTTTGGTGTTTGTTTTTATTTTTTACTTTTAAACTTTTATAAAATTCTAGTCATGTGACTAGGGAACGAACTACGGTGGTGTAGTTCGAGAATTCGCAACTCAGCGGCTGAGTTATGGCAGGGATTTGAGCGTAGAGTTAGGTTAATCGATAGCAGGTATCGCTAGTTTACGTGTGTAAGCATCCGACTACTTAATTTCTAGCAGAAACATTGGGGGCAACACGTAGGCAGGGTTTTGCCGAAGCTGAGTAAATATGTGTTATTCTATTTCTGCTTTTATTTTTCTGCTATTATCTGTGCTGCAATTATTTTATATGTTTCTGCATTAATTTTTATTATTATTAGTATCACCCTATCCACCCCCACATAGGGTGAAATCAATCCTGTTGAATTTGCTAGTATATGATTTTTATTTGACGATAATAAACATATATATTTATTTAAATGTATTTATTATTGTACTATTGTATTTTCACATAATTAAATAAATATTTGCTAAATAAAATAAAAAACACAGAATTTAAATTCAAACAAATATTTTGTTACAATTTTGAATAGTATAAATTTGAGCTCTCACTATATATACAATTTTCAATTACAATACAATTTCGATACATCACAATCTTTCACTAACAATTGTTATTTACATTTGCACCTCACTACAGATCACTCATTCACTCATATTGATCTTCAACTCTATTCCAGATTGAATCCAGCATTTGAGTTACCTGCAAAATAAATACTAACGCAATAAAATTGAAAATGAAACATTTTTGTAGTGTAAAATAAAATGTGTTTTTGAAAATATTATATGCTTCAGTTATTTGGTTTGTTCGTCATCATATTTGTTCTGAATTCATCATACATGAACATCTTATGACATGCACAGTGTATCTCTGTACATGCCGCAAGACCGTGCACACCGATATGCACTTGATAAAACTGTAGGGATAGGTGATCATAAGGTCAAACCCAATAAAAAGCTGGATTCAACTCAAGTACAAATATTCAAGTGCAATACAAATAAAGTCACGATATGAGCACAAGGTCAAACCCCAGCCAAATCTAGGTTCAACTCAGGTGCACTACAAAAACATCACAAAATTGTCGAGCACAAGAATTCAAAAACTAACATAAAAAAAGCCCCGACCAAAAATTCAATGTACACATGAAAAATACTCAACCATTCAAACTCAAGAGAAAACTAGGGATTTAGGCATATGCGCCAGAACTGGAAACAAAAGCCCCAAACAAATGAACACAACATCAATGTAACATGTTCAATGAACTGGTCAGAGCAATCTATACCAAATTACAAAGAAACCAAGGCCAAGACCAGATTCAATTATACAAGAAGAACAACAAGTAGCACATTGGATACAAGTGCACAAGAAAACAACATAGCATGGTCAGATATGGCACCAGATATAAATGGTCACGACATTCAGACTCATGAAGATCATCAAGGATGCAACTCAACTCAAACCAGACTACAATTACAAAAAGCAACAAGCTTGATGATATACAACAAAGAGGACCGCAACAACACATACACACGCATACATACGTATTAATGTACATATATGGTGATAACACAAATATAAACATATCAAAGCATTCAAGAGGAACAAAGCAGCACAGACTCGAAGAAAAGGAATTCAAGATGAATGCAAATCATAATAATGGAGTTCAACATGAACTATATACAAGTGCAGACAGCAAGCAATATACATATGCAGAAATCATGTTAATACACCAACTTAACATATGCAAAAGTGTATCAGAAAATACAAGACCACCAGTAAAAGAGACCAGCTCAACAATCATGTAACATGATCAATATACATGAAGACTCAAATGTATCAAGACTTTAAGCATGCAAATACAAGGCAATTTTTCAAATCAATAATCACAAAATTTTCAGATGAAAACACATGAAAGGTTAACAAAGGCAAGGTCAACAAAGCATCCAGGTTTCAAATTGATGCACATAAGAAGTTCCAAATTAACATAAGTTCAATATGCTCAGTTATACAAAGGTCGAGTGTAAGGACCCTGGATTTTTGGCCCCGTTTATTTTAATAAGTATTTAATCTAATTAAATAAAATGTGAACTGATCATCTTAAAATGAATATGATTTTGGAGGTAATTGCTATTTATTTATATGGATTGGTATTTAAAAAGGGGAATTGATTTGAAAAATTTAAAATAAATTGTCTCAATAATATTTATAATAAAATTCGTCTTGTATAATTAAATTAAAATACTTTACTTTGTTTGCATTAGTAAATATACATACAGATAATAATGTTTGAAAATCTAAAATAAGTTTCTTAACAATATTATTAATAAAATTTACCTCATACAATTAAAATGCTTTATATGATAAATAAATACATATGATCGATAATGTTAAAATTAAAATCTAATTCTAGCGATATAAATTATAAAAGTAAAATATAAGTCAAACACATGAATATAACTTAATAATTGATAGTTAAAATACAAATGGAAATGAATATAAAAATAAGTATAAAATGTAACTAAATCATATTGTACATAATTTGAATATTGATAGTTAAGAATGAAATATAAATATAAATGTAAATAAACCATATGAACCATATTGAATATAACTTAAATATTGTTAATCATAGTCAAAATACATAATAAAATTTAAAAGCAAAGTGTAGGATAAAATGAAGCAAGAACACAAATATTTATGAAGCAAATATTTTCATTTTGGGCTAAGTTTGTAAAATATAAACCTGACACAAATATTACATGAGAAGATAATAGAATAAATATTTACACACAAAACACAATATCTTCATCCATAAACCAAATCTACCTGCATGTATATAAACAGATAGTTACATACAAAAATATCTTCATTTAAAGCCAAATGAAATTAGTCAAAGTATGGAAATAAACCTGACATATATATGTATATTGGAAATTCAGCCTGAAGTTAGATACAATAAACATTTGTACTTTAAGTATCTTCATATATATGTGACAGTGTTACCTGCAAGTATATATTTACACAAAAACATATGTGTATAGTGTTCAAATAAGAATAACAAGACAAATAGCTTCATACACAAGCCAAACTTTGATTTGCAAGATAGTATATATCTTCATACAACTATATGTATACACAGCCGAAATACAATGATAATTATGTAAATATATTATAAAACAAGCATTAATTATTATCTGCTCCAGCCTACATTTTGCCAATTCAGGAATATTTGGCAAATCTTTGTCATTTGCAGTAAATAAGTCTGCCCATATCAGACAAATAATAACTACACCAATAAGCACCATCTTTTACACATCTATCATCTTCTATATATATGTTTACATCTTTTCTTTTTAGTTCGTTCACAAAAATAATGAGAAACTTTGTAACCTAAGAAAGAAAAAGAAGAGAGAATTGTTTTCTGTTCAACAAAAGTTTCAGGTGTTCAACATCAAATTTACACTTTGTTCAGGGATTGTGCAGGTGAGTAAACACAATTTTTAAAGTTTAAGTTAATTGAAATCAGTTCAAACTTCATTGATATTTTGGTTTGTATATACTTCGGTGCATACGATTGTGTGATGTACTGGTTTCTCTGTAATTAATACAGGGTGAATATTTGCCTTCAAAACTTCAATCTATTTGCTGCCAATCATTGATAAGTTTAAATTATTTTCCAAAAAAACAAGAGATTTAAACTTTAAATTTAGATTTTAAAGGTTGTTTAAAAAAAACCAGTTTGAAATTATTCACTGCAACTTCATTTACAGGTAAGTAAGTAAAATTTGATAAAATCAATTGTTCTGAAATATTAATTCGAGATTATATCTTGAATTCATACTACAAGACATGATTTTTAAAATAAAAATAAGGATTTTTAAATTAGTACTTAAAGAGCAGTTTGAATTTAAAAAAAAATTACACTTATACAAATTTCGGACATGTAATCAATTTTAAAAGTTGAAATTTGACATGAAGATAATATGGACATCAGTGATCTCGAGAAAAATATGCTATAATTTTTCCATTGTGTAAATTTGAGAAACAGAATCATTTTAGGGTTTAAGATCACTTTTTGTTAAGGTTAGGAGATGAGCAGTGTTCGGTTCCAATTCGTGGTCGAGTTGCTCGAAACTCTTGTGGGTGGTTGCTTGGAGTGTTGACGTTGGGTGGATGAAGTTTAGGCGACTCCGGTGGTCCATGCGGCGATGGCGAGGCGGTTTTATGGTGAGGGTTGCTCTTTAGGTTTCGAACGAAATGCTATACTTCGTTTTGATCTTTTTAGCAAAGCGAGTTTTGTTTTCGAATTCTTGGATGATTTGTGACTCGCCTATGATGTTGGAGTTCACCACAGTTGAGTTGTGTCGCCGTGCACGTGTACGGCGGCGTATCGTGTCAATGTCACCGACGAGTTCAACGGACGCGAGTCGTGTTCGAGAGAAAGTGGAGGAAGCTTCGGGTTACTTTGCTGAGTTTAAATGTAATTTCCTCGATGTTCAATTTGTGTTTAAATTTTTAACTGGCTTACTGTATCAAAAAAATTTAAGAAGAAGAAGAATGGGTTTCAGGGGGCGACTCGGGAAAGATTGCGTGCAAACCGAAGTTGCACTCGAGACTAAATAAGAGGAGACCCGGGTTTTGTAAACTGCAGTTATGAACTTTCAAGGTAAAGCTAGGTGAAAATCATTTTCATCAAGATTAATATTGAAATCTAAATAACTGTTAAATAGTTTTAAGTTAGAAGCTTGTTACATGTTTTTAATTATCTTTCATTATTACTTAACGATGTTTAAGCCTTGATTTTTATTTTAACCAAGTAATTAACTTAGTTAAGTATAAAGTTAAGTAAAATTTGAAACCGATTTACATTTAAGTTCGCAGTAGTAGTATTTTTGATTCTCAAAATTAAAGAAAATTTCCTCTATAAGTTAATTAAGTTGAATAACAATTGTTAATTATTTTTAGAAGGTAATAAAGAATGATTATCAATTTAATTTTAATTAGAGTTTAGATTTTGGAACTATTACGTGATAAGTAAAGGGTAATTGACTACTTGAGTAAATTAATAAATGATTAGTAGTTAAGTAATTAAGAATAATTCAAACATAATTAGTGATGGATTATAAGTAATAAATAATTGAAATCAACTACTTATGTTAATTAATAAATGAATTAATAGTTAATTAATCAAGTAATTTAATTATGAATTGATAGTTAATTAATTAAGTAACTTGATTAAGAATTAATTATTGATTAATTAAGTAATTAGCAGATAATAATTGGATAATTAGTTTTATTAATAAACAATTAAAGTTATTAATTAATGACCAGGGAATAGATAATTAAGCAATTAAAGTTAAACAACTTGATTAAGGAGTAATTAAGTTAATAGAGTGAAATAATTAAGTAATTAAATAAATAAGACTTAATAATTGATTAAGTTAAGATATTAAATAATTTGAAATGAAATAAGTAATTATTTTTTAATTAATGATTAATTAAACAGAGTTAAGTGGTTAACTCTCAAGTAATTAATTAATTACAAATAAGACTTAAAGGTGACTGCTTACGGACTGTTGTGTTGAATATCTGATTGTGATATTTATTTGATGATATTCTGTGATGCTCTGTGATATACTGTGTTATATCTATAATGCTTGTATATGTTTATCTGGGATAAATGCTATGTTAATTCAAACTGTTTAAGTTAATTAGACAACTTGGCCTTTAAAATGGCGTTTGGATTTTGATGAGACCGGGATCGGGTATCCTATTGATATTCCGAAAACCACATTGATCCAATTTAAATGTTAGGCCGTGAATTTTGAAATGAAGATCGAGATGGGATTTCAGAATGCAAGCGTTATCGTCGTTGACTTTGAGGGTGATTCCAAATGAGTGTGACGAGATAATGCCTTCGGTTTCGATTGAACCCGTAACGAACTTGTATGGATTGAATTCTTTCAGTACATCGTCAGGCGGACGATGAGCATTCTAAGAAATATGTTCTTTAAAGGTAATCGCAGCCTCAAGCCTCATCAACCAGGAATGGCTAAAACAGGGGAGATGCAGCAAGGTTAGGTGGGTCATGCCCAAGCAGGACAAGATATTTCCCCTGTCTAGATGTCCCTTTTTATTTCGGCTATGTGGGCGATTGCTATACAACCGTGGGGTTTATCTTGTTCGGGACTGTTCAGTAAGGAATGGTTCCGGCCTTGTGTTGTAGGGGTCAGAAGTGATCCTCGGCACGGTGATCTAGGCCTCGTACTGTGACGGGCGGTACCCCAGTAGCCCTGCCATTGTTGGAAATCCATTTTCCCTACGAGGCTCTAAGGTTTTGATTTGTATTACCCACTTTTGTGGCTAGTAGCTGGAATTTAATAGATGTAACAATTTCGGCTATTTTCTATTTACTTGAAAACCCTAGACACTATTATAATATCACATGATTTCCTATGAAATGTTTCGTATAGCATAAGGTAAAAACTTACCCGTATTTATTTGTGGGGAGTCTTACGTGATACCTTTGTTTTCAAATGTTTTTCAAAGTTAAACAATTTAAACCGTTTACTCCTACCAGACCCATGTCTGACCCGGAGTTTATATTTTGTTTTTTAATAAACTCTTGGGTACTCAAATTTTTATGAGTAGCCAAGTGATAGGTTTTTGGACTTTGATTTCTGGAGGAGCTTGGAGCAGGAGTTTCCAGACGTATGTAGCTATTTATCTAGTACCGCTGTGTTAGTTGATGTATGATGTACCTCTGATGTATGTAGTGATAGTTGTATGTATAACTGTCATGTGTATTGATATAGTATAACTCTGATATATGTAAAACTATGTAATATTTATGTGAGATATTATATTTTGTTCCGTTTCGCTGTGAGATTCTGATATTGTTGTTCTTTCTTTCTCTTTCTTTTCTATTTCTATCCCTTTCTTTCTTAATGATGATACGTCTTTCTAGTAGTAGAAGGGCGGGTCGTCACAGTTGATATCAGAGCATAGGTTGGTGATAACCTTGGCTCTGGTAGAAATTACTCATAAAATAGAGTCTGTAGTACTCTAAAATGAGTTTGGGTGTATTAATAGATATGAGCGCGTATTTGTTAGTGAATATAAAATTGTTTTTATATTATGTTGACTTATCTTATTGAGTGTTTATGAATTCTGGTCGATGTATGGGACGCCATTTCATCGATAGGGATTTCTAAACTCTTAAACAAGGTAAACCGACATAGTATTGTTTTTAAAAGTGGGGTAAATGAAATAATTTTACCCAAGATTATATTTCAACATAAAAGAAATATTTTTCTGAAATTATTATATATATTTGAATGTTTGGTTGTTAACACTAAAATTAAATAAAAATTTAAAATTTGAGTGGTTTATAACCAAATAAAATTGTTTAAGTATGATTTAAATAAAAAGGTATATAACTAAAACTTGATTAAACTAGAATTTAAGTCCCGGGAATTTAAAAGGTGTTTAAATGAATTTAAACAAAAGGATTTGGGAATTTAAAATCTTGGGAATGTTTGAAATGTTTTTCCAAAGATTTGAAGGCAATATTGGAGTATTGTTTTAGAAAATATGGTTGAATGGAAATTGTTTTGGCAAGAATTTGTGAAAGTAAGAAAGCATTGAACTCACTTTAGTCGCTGGAAAATATTCCTGATGATGATGGCCACATCATCAGTATTTATTTTGAGTTTCTAAAGTGATGGATTGCTACCATGATAGTTGGTCATGGTATTGTTTGGGCTTGCTGGGTATACAAGCGTTTTAGAAATTTCAAAGGGAAAATTTGTTTTGGTGAAAACAAGTGTTTGGAATTTGAAAATTTGATTTGACATACCAAGTGGATATGTATAGTTATCATTTCAAAATGGTTTTGGAAATGAAAACCGGGCAATTAAATTCTAGGAAATTCTATTTAGATAACGTGGAAGTTTAAATGAATCAACTATGGGACTTATAGAGTAAAGTTGATATTAATAAGAAAAATTTAGGAATTTTAATCTAGGAATTAAAATTTAATTTAAGTAAATGAAAGTGAAGAAAATATATTTAAGTTTAACTTGAGATAAGTTAAATAAAATTGAAGTGGAATTTGAATTAAATTGGAAGGTAAAATGATTGTATTGTGAAATGAAAATTTATACCTTAAGGTAGTAAGTGTTATATATAATCTGAAATTGTGATTATAAGATGAAATGACCCAAATGAGTAATATAAACTTTTAAGTAAATAAATAAGCTTTGAACTCATATATTGAGAAATATAAATTTTAAAAATAATGGTAAGTAGCTAAATTTAACTGAAGTTGAGTTGGAATAAAATTGAATTTAAATGAATTCAATCGAGTTATAAATAATATTGAGTGAAATAAAATTCTTAAGCAAATAAGTAAGTATTGATTTGAATTAAAATAGAATTGGTGTGAGTTGTGGACAAATCTGACTCAAGCATAAATTGAATGACCTTATTATAAATAAATTCAATAATGAATTGTTAATGTAAATTAAAATTTAAGAATAGATAAGAATAAACTAATTGAATAAATTAGTAAATAGTTGGGATTTGAATAAAGGAAAATCAAATCAAAAATTTAAATGGAAATGGTGGAATAGAATAAACTTAAGTTATTGGGTGGAACTGTTGAAGAAAATAAATAACTTAAGTAAACTATGAGATGGTTATTTAAAACATTGGTTGTCGTGTTCAATAAAAGGGTTGGAATCAAACCTGTTGAAATGAAAGAAATGCAATGTAAGGATTGTGAATAAATTAATTGGGATGGAATCAAGTGTAAATTGAGTTGGAATCAATTTAAAAATTGTTATAAAACTTAAGTAATTATCTATTCACAATAATATTGTCGAATTGCATAAGAAAATGGGTTGTTTGAAGTAAATGAGATTAGATAAAATTTTATGAATTATTAGAAGCGAAATATAATGATTTTGAAATCATTTGGAATGAATATGAGTTTGTTTTGCTAAAATGGACTATATATAAGCAAGTAAGTTGTAAATCACTTAAACTGAAGAGAATGATTTGAGAATTGGTTGGAAGTAATTGTAATAAGTGTTGAAACTATACATATGTGCTTTTGAAAATATGTAATGCTAAACAAATGGAGACTCTTCCAAAACTTTTTAAATTTTTGAGAACCAGAAATAAAAAAATTTAGCAACAAAACGATTTTAAAATTGGGGATTGAAATAAACTGGTGGATAAAACTAATTTAAAATAATGATAGGAATCAATTATAAATGAAAGATAGTCAATAAAATTCAATATTCAGAGTTAAGATAAATTGAATTCACATGAAATTGGAAATTCAGATTTAAATAAGAGGATACTAAACTAAAGTGGTAGAGTAATAATATAAGAGTATGTATAATGCTTATATTAAATTTAAGGAATGAATGGTGAAATTCTTAAGTAAAATTTGATATTGAGAAAATTATTCCAAGTGAAGAGAAATCAAAATAATGTGAATAAAAGAAAATTGATATAGTTGATAATAAATGGATATAAATACATAGGATGTACGTATATTATTTTATTCGCATGACCATTTGATTCAGATTCGAGTACAGAATTTCGAGATAGTTATATTGATCCAAGTTAGGATTTTTTACTCGATTTTCAACGGCGAACCATGGATATGGATTTTGATTGGTTCTAGAAATTCTCTATCATAGTTGTAGCTATGCAAGGAGAATGACAGTTTCTGATCAAGAAAACCAGATCGGAGTCCGTACTAGGAAGTTGGTTGGACGATACTAGTTCGGAAGAGAAATTGTGTGATCGAGTGAGAGATCGGATTTGGTATTGCGTACGAATGGTATATGTATATCGTACGGGCTTGATTGAATAGAAATTGAATTTCTGTAAAGAAGTCAACAAAATTTGGAAAGAGTTAATACTGTAGATTTCAGAATGGATGTCTGGAATTCATTGTGTATTCCATATATTCCATCTAAGGAAATTTGTTTAAGATCCATCATTTGTTGTAAACCGGTAGTTCAGGGATTTGGAAGTCAAATCAAATTTGACTATGGTCAGGAATCCGGTTCGGATTGTTGGTCATCGAGAGACAACTCTGGATAATTTTAGGAAAGCTTATCCGGACTCGTGTTCGGGTAACTAGTGATGTGTGTTAGGGTAGACTGTTTGGTTATTTGTTAATGCATGAAGGATATCTATGTTTGAATGGTTGGTATAAAAGCTTTTAAAATTATCTTTGTTTTAAATTTCGGGGACGAAATTCTTTTAAGGGGGGAGGAATGTAACGACACTGGATTTTTGGCCCCGTTTATTTTAATAAGTATTTAATCTAATTAAATAAAATGTGAACTGATCATCTTAAAATGAATATGATTTTGGAGGTAATTGCCATTTGTTTATATGGATTGGTATTTTAAAAGGGGAATTGATTTGAAAAATTTAAAATAAATTGTCTCAATAATATTCATAATAAAATTCATCTTGTATAATTAAATTAAAATACTTTACTTTGTTTGCATTAGTAAATATACATATAGATAATAATGTTTGAAATTCTAAAGTAAGTTTCTTAACAATATTATTAATAAAATTTACCTCATATAATTAAAATGCTTTATATTGCTAACAATTGATAAATAAATGCATATAATCGATAATGTTAAAATTAAAATCTAATTCTAGCGGTATAAATTATAAAAGTAAAATATAAGTCAAACACATGAATATAACTTAATAATTGATAGTTAAAATACAAATGGAAATGAATATAAAAATAAGTATAAAATGTAACTAAATCATATTGTACATAATTTAAATATTGATAGTTAAGAATGAAATATAAATATAAATGTAAATAAACCATATGAACCATATTGAATATAACTTAAATATTGTTAATCATAGTCAAAATACATAATAAAATTTAAAAGCAAAGTGTAGGATAAAATGAAGCAAGAACACAAATATTTATGAAGCAAATATTTTCATTTTGGGCTAAGTTTGTAAAATATAAACCTGACACAAATATTACATGAGAAGATAATAGAATAAATATTTACACACAAAACACAATATCTTCATCCATAAACCAAATCTACCTGCAAAATATAAAACAAACTAACATAACCATATGTATATAAACAAATAATTACATACAAAAATATCTTCATTTAAAGCCAAATGAAATTAGTCAAAGTATGGAAATAAACCTGACATATATATGTATATTGGAAATTCAGCCTGAAGTTAGATACAATAAACATTTGTACTTTAAGTATCTTCATATATATATATATATATATATATATATATATATATATATATATGACAGTGTTACCTGCAAGTATATATTTACATAAAAACATATGTGTATAGTGTTCAAATAAGAATAACAAGACAAATAGCTTCATACACAAGCCAAACTTTGACCTGCAAGATAGTATATATCTTCATACCACTATATGTATACACAGCCGAAATACAATGATAATTATGTAAACATATTATACAACAAGCATTTATTATTATCTGCTCTAGCCTACATTTTGCCAATTAAGGAATATTTAGCAAATCTTTGTCATTTGCAGTAAATAAGTCTGCCCATATTAGACAAATAATAACTACACCAGTAAGAACCTTCTTTTACACATCTATCATCTTCTATATATATGTTTACATCTGTTCTTTTTAGTTCGTTCACAAAAATAATGAGAAACTTTGTAACCTGAGAAAGAAAAAGAAGAGAGAATTGTTTTCTGCTCAACAAAAGTTTTAGGTGTTCAACATCAAATTTACACTTTGTTCAGGGATTGTGCAGGTGAGTAAACACAATTTTTAAAGTTTAAGTTAATTAAAATCAGTTCAAACTTCATTGATATTTTGATTTGTATATACTTCAGTGCATATGATTGTGTGATATTCTGGTTTCTCTGTAATTAATACAGGGTGAATATTTGCCTTCAAAACTTCAATCTATTTGCTGCCAATCATTGATAAGTTTAAATTTTTTTCCAAACAAACAAGAGATTTAAACTTTAAATTTAGATTTTAAAGGTTGTTTAAAAAAATCCAGTTTAAAATTATTCACTACAACTTCATTTACAGTTAAGTAAGTAAAATTTGATAAAATCAATTGTTCTGAAATATTAATTCGAGATTATATCTTGAATTCATACTACAAGACATGATTTTTAAAACAAAAATTAGGATTTTTAAATTAGTATTTAAAGAGCAGTTTGAATTTAAACAAAAATTACACTTTTACAAATTTCAGACACTGTAATCAATTTTAAAAGTTGAAATTTGACATAAAGATAATATGGACATCAGTGATCTCGAGAAAAATATGCTATAATTTTTCCATTGTGTAAATTTGAGAAACAGAATCATTTTAGGGTTTAAGATCAGTTTTTGTTAAGGTTAGGAGATGAGCAGTGTTCGGTTCCAATTCGTGGTCGAGTTGCTCGAAACTCTTGTGGGTGGTTGCTTGGAGTGTTGACGTTGGGTAGATGAAGTTTAGGCGACTCTGGTGGTCCATGAGGCGGTGGCGAGGCAGTTTTATGGTGAGGGTTGCTATTCATGTTTCGAACGAAATGCTATAGTTCGTTTTGATTTTTTTAGCAAAGCGAGTTTAGTTTTTGAATTCTTGGATGGTCTGTGACTCGCCTATGATGTTGGAGTTCACCACAGTTGAGTTGTGCCGCCGTGCACATGTAGGGCGGCGTATCGTGTCAACAACACCGACGAGTTCAACGGACGCGAGTCGTGCTCGAGAGAAAGTGGAGGAAGCTTCTGGTTACTTTGCTGAGTTCGAATGTAATTTCCCTGATGTTCAATTTGTGTTTGAATTTTTAACTGGCTTACTGTATAAAAAAAAATTTAAGAAGAAGAAGAATGGGTTTCAGGGGGCGACTCGGGAAAGATTGCGTGCAAACCGAAGTTGCCCTCAAGACGAAATAAGAGGAGACATGGGTTTTGTAAACTGCAGTTATGAACTTTCAAGGTAATGCTAGGTGAAAATCTTTTTCATAAAGATTAATATTGAAATCTAAATAACTGTTAAATAGTTTTAAGTTAGAAGCTTGTTACATGTTTTTAATTATCTTTCATTATTACTTAACGATGTTTAAGCCTTGATTTTTATTTTAACCAAGTAATTAACTTAGTTAAGTATAAAGTTAAGTTAAATTTGAAACCGATTTACATTTAAGTTCGCAGTAGTAGTATTTTGATTCTCAAAATTAAAGAAAATTTCCTTTAAAAGTTAATTAAGTTGAATAACAAATGTTAATTATTTTTAGAAGGTAATTAAGAATGACTATCAATTTAATTTTAATTAGAGTTTAGATTTTGGAACTATTACGTGATAAGTAAAGGGAAATTGACTACTTGAGTAAATTAATAAATGATTAGTAGTTAAGTAATTAAGAATAATTCAAACATAATTAGTGACAGATTATAAGTAAATAAATAATTGAAATCAACTACTTAAGTTAATTAATAAATGAATTAATAGTTAATTAATCAAGTAATTTAATTATGAATTGATAGTTAATTAATTAAGTAACTTGATTAAGAATTAATTATTGATTAATTAAGTAATTAGCAGATAATAATTGGATAATTAGTTTTATTAATAAACAATTAAAGTTATTAATTAATGATCAGGGAATAGATAATTAAGCAATTAAAGTTAAACAACTTGATTAAGGAGTAATTAAGTTAATAGAGTGAAATAATTAAGTAATTAAATAAATAAGACTTAATAATTGATTAAGTTAAGATATTAAATAATTTGAAATGAAATAAGTAATTATTTTTTAATTAATGATTAATTAAACAGAGTTAAGTGGTTAACTCTCAAGTAATTAATTAATTACAAATAAGACTTAAAGGTGACTGCTTACGGACTGTTGTGTTGAATATCTGATTGTGATATTTATTTGATGATATTCTGTGATGCTCTGTGATATACTGTGTTATATCTATAATGCTTGTATATGTTTATCTGGGATAAATGCTATGTTAATTCAAAATTTTTAAGTTAATTAGACAACTTGGCCTTTAAAATGGCGTTTGGATTTCGATGAGACCGGGATCGGGTATCCTATTGATATTCCGAAAACCACATTGATCCAATTTAAACGTTAGGCCATGAATTCTGAACTGAAGATCGAGATGGGATTTCAGAATGCAAGGGTTATCGTCGTTGACTCTGAGGGTGATTCCAAATGAGTGTGACGAGATAATGCCTTCGGTTTCGTTCGAACCCGGAACGAACTTGTATGGATTGAATGCTTTCAGCACATTGTCAGGCGGACGATGAGCATTCTAAGAAATATGTTCTTTAAAGGTAATCGCAGCCTCAAGCCTCATCAACCGAGAATGACTAAAACAGGCGAGATGCAGCAAGGTTAGGTGGGTCATGCCCAAGCAGGACAAGATATTTCCCCTGTCTAGATGTCCCTTTTTATTTCGGCTATGTGGACGGTTGCTAACTACAACCGCGAGGTTTATCTTGTTCGGGACTGTTCAGTAAGGAATGGTTCCGACCTTGTGTTGTAGGGGGTCGGGAGTGATCCTTGGTACGGTGATCTAGGCCCCGTACTGTGATGGGCGGTACCCCAGTAGCCCTGCTATTGTTGGAAATCCATTTTCCCTACGAGACTCCACAGTTTTGATTTGTATTACCCACTTTTGTGACTAGTAGCTGGAATTTAACAGATGTAACAATTTCGGCTATTTTCTATTTACTTAAAAACCCTAGACACTATTATAATATCACATGATTTCCTATGAAATGTTTTGGTTAGCGTAAGGTAAAAACTTACCTGTATTTATTTGTGGGGAGTCTTACATGATACCTTTATTTTCAAATGTTTTTCAAAGTTAAACAATTTAAACCGTTTACTCATACCAGACCCATGTCTGACCCGGAGTTTATATTTTGTTTTTTTTATAAACTCTTGGGTACTCAAATTTTTATGAGTAGCCAAGTTATAGGTTTTTGGACTTTGATTTCTGGAGGAGCTTGGAGCAGGAGTTTCCAGACGTATGTAGCTATTTATCTATTGCCGCTGTGTTAGTTGATGTATGATGTACCTCTGATGTATATAGTGATAGTTGTATGTATAACTGTCATGTGTATTGATATAGTATAACTCTGATATATGTAAAACTATGTAATATTTATGTGAGATATTATATTTTGTTCCGTTCCGCTGTGAGATTCTGATATTGCTGTTCTTTCTTTCTCTTTCTTTTCTATTTCTATCCCTTTCTTTCTTAATGATGATACGTCTTTCTGGTAGTAGAAGGGCGGGTCGTCACATCGGGTATAAGCATGGATGAATAGTGACAGCACAAGTGCACCATACTAGTAAATAGTGATGTGAAACAAGCACAGACCCAACAACAGTGCATATATAAGCTCAAAGACTAGTCCAGTATATACATGATGCAACAAATATACATACATACATACATATGTATATGTGTTTATATATATATATATATATATATATATATATATATGCACATGAATCAAGTGCAAATCACATGAACACACACGTTGAACAAGTCAAAGCCAGATGATAACACATATGGATGAAAAATCCAAACAAGTTGCGGGTCAAAAATTTTCAAACAGAGATATTTATATACAGTAAATTGAACAAGCGGTATCAATCCATATTATCAAAAATTAATGCCGAATTCAAAGGGAATAAAGAATGAAACCAAAGTTAAGTTTAAACGCCAGAAAATCAAAGCCGTGGTGACCAAATTATGGAAAAAAAGAAGAAACGAAAGCCGTGACAATCAAACAATGAAAATATTCGAATTGAACAAGACAAGATTAATCACCAACATTCAAGTTAAATAGAAAGGCCAAGCATATCAATTGAAGAAATCAAATAAAATATATACGAACGAGACTATAGGATTTCAAATCCTACTTAACCCATCATCGGCATTCTATTTATTCAAGTTCAAACAAATCAGAGAGCTAATCACTGAAATAAAACAAACAAATAACTCAAAACTAGGTCGAGCATAATCAAAGTCGAAAAGAAATATCACGTATCAATTTTTAAACCAAGAATACGTGCTCGACAAAGTGGAGCAGCCACAAGCAACGACCAGATCAAAGAAAATTCAACACTGCAATTGAACAATTTTCAAGCAGCGGCCTCAGTTATCACGAAGCCCTAGTTTTTCTTTAAAGAGGAACGAACGAGTAAAAAGGAAGTAGCCATTTTTAACTCAAAGGATTAAAGGTCGAAGTAATAAAAAGAAAAAAGGAATAATTTTTTTGTTTATCACTATGAGCCGGCTTCTTTATTTTAGTGATAATTTAATTTGGGTCTGCTCTATAATTTCTTTGGCTTTTAATTTTTAAAATTAGGGTTTCATTGTTTTTAGTTTTTTTATTTATTTTGTATCTCTTTTAAACTTTTGTAAAGTCAAGTCGTGTGACTAGAAGACGAACTACGGTGATGTAGTTCGAGAATTCGCAACTCAGTGGCTGAGTTGTGGCAGAGTTTTGAACGTAAAGTTAGGTTAGTCAATAGCGGATGTCACGAATTTACGTGTATAAGCGTCTGACTACTTAATTTCTAGTGGAAACCTTAAGGGCGGCACATATGCGGATTTTCGCCGAAGCTGGGTAAATCTGTGTTGTTTTATTTCTATTTTTAATATTCTGTTATTATCTGTGCTGATATTATTAGTGTTGCAATTATTTTATATATTTTTGCATTAATTTTTATAATCATTAATATCGTCCTATTCACCCCATCTAGGATGAAATCGATTCTACAGATCCTACAGTGCTCTCTTTGAACACAAAATGTGTTGTTGGTAGCACCATGCATGTTACATTAACTGCCTACACATTCCATAATGCTTGCACATTGCAATTATATTCAACATCAGTCATTTCTATAATGCTTGCACATTTCAGTTCACTCCCCGATGTGCTGAGTATCTATGCTTCCTCCACTCCCTCCAGTCCACAGCTCTGCAGTTGTCATCTATAAGTTGGGCAGAAATCAACTGGTCCGAAAATGCCGTGGTCCTATAGTCCCGCTAATGAAAATGCTCCATGTGATACACATTTTGCAAAATAGAGCTTTGTTTGCGATAGTAAAATTTTAAACAGGATCACTTTGTAAAGTGCTTTAACATGGATCAAATGTTTATTGAATGGGAGCAGGTGACTAAAGGATTTTAGGACCCCTATAAGTTCCCTTTCTTAAGGTCAAGTTCACCACCTCTTCAACTTATTCTACTTGAATATGCATGCCCTGTTAGATTATGTACAACTACAACCATGCTTCTGTCCACTGCCCAGACGTGCATGTTTCTGTCCAGTTCACATGGACATGCATGCTCTGACTCTTTTCTCTGCTCGGACCTTCATGCTCATTCCAGTTTGTACCTTCCCTCGTTTTGCCGCAACACATTCTGCCATTTCAACAAACACGTCCGGCTGTCATCTATGGACTTGCATGCTTCCGTCATCACTCTCTCAGTGCTTTAATATACTATTTAATTACTTCTCTGTACAACCATCTATCTTGTTTATCATGAGTGTAGAAGTTTGTCTTCTTGTATAGGATTGACATGAGCATTCCTTCTAGAGATTTAATGTATTTTATTCCATTTAGAGATGTATCAAATATAATAAATATGGTAACTTCGTCAACATTGTATTCTCATACATGTATGTTTTTCATTATGTAGGTGTGTACTGTGGTAGTGGCATTTTCACATATATAAAATGCAGTCATAAGGCTGGCTTGGTTCTGCTTTATTAATATAACTTTTCTTTAATATTATATAAGTCATCTATTTGGCTTTTAGGATCAGGCTTTAAAGATGACATTTTCGCGGCCGCAATTGAAGATTCAAGCGCCGACACATACATAGAACTATAGTATGAGATATTCATAATCAAGTACTGTTGAAATGTATACAATTGAATATTAGTAGCCAGTTATTCCTGGAATAGTCTCAAACTTAACCATAAATTTCTACATACTAAAGTTGCTAGGGATATTAACAAAATAAAATGTAACTAAGTTCATGTAGAAGCAGAAGTAGTAGTAGTAGTACTAATAATAAAATAAAATTAGCCATAAATTATATAAAAATAACTAAATTTATGATGACAGTAATACTAATAGTAATAATTTATAAAATATTAAGCAAGACAGTTAAGTATTATAAAAATTAACTAAATTTTTATGATAAAATAATAAAATTGACTAAATTTATAAAAATTAAATAAATTTATATACTTATAACAACGACGACGACGACAATAAATTATGGAATATTAAGAAAGTTAACAAAGTATAATAATATAATAACTAAATTTGTATAATAATTATAATATCATTATTAACTAAGTTTATAAAATTAAAGTTTTATAAAAATTTACAAAGTTTATAATAATAATAATAATAATAATAATAATAATATAAACAAGAAATACTAACCAAGTAAACTGAATTTTATAAAAGTTAACAATATATATATTAACAATAATAAATTAAATAATATTATAAAAATCAACTTCATTTATTAAGTTATAAAAAACGTAAATAAGCTTGTAAATTGATAATAATCATAATAGTTTAGCTGATGTTTATGAAAATTAACTAAGTTTATCTTATATATAACGCAAAACATTGGTCAAATCAATAAAAGTGAAGCATTTTTAGGAATTCCCAAAATATCCCTATTATAGGTCTAATACTGCGGTTAAATAAGGATGATTATGTCATTTACGGGCACATGTTTGCCATGTTGCATTATCCGTAAGCTATGCGATAGCTTCACAATATTCCTAAATGATGAAAACCTCCTTGATAATTTAACCTATCCATAATTTCTCAACGAAAACATCTCAATTTTCAGTCCTCGAATCTAAAAAACATAAATTTGAGCCTTAGGATGATGCAATGCAATACAAGATGACAATGGATTGTCATTTAATAATTCCCAACCCATCAAAATGCACCTGTGGTGTTTTGGTTTGTAATTTTTTTTCATCTATTAAATTGTAAAATGTTGTTCAAATTTCTATTCATATGATTTAAGTATAGGTTTTCTTTCTTCTTATTCATATCTTTGATATTATAGATAAGTAATCACGCAACCTACTCATTTTTTGTTGTTGTAGATAATTTGTTCTATCAAATGTCCAGCTAAAGGATCAAAAGGTCTTTAGATTTATCATTTATGGTATATTCTAATTTCAATCTCCATTTCATTTTTGACAATAAATTAGTCCGTATTCGTTGACATTCTGTTTTATATTGAGGTGAAGTTGACCAATAGCAACAAGTATTGCAAGGATATGCTTTAGGTTATTTCTTCTTCTTTTTAAAATGTTGCATGTAGGTATGTCATTCAGTGCACACTAATATGGTTGTTAATCTTTTAAACTTGATAAATTAATATACACCATATTAGATTTCTTTTACGATGGTGTAGGTTGTATGTCATTTAATACACAATAATACAATTTTTAAAATTTGATACTTTATAATTGTTTCATGGTGGATTTCTTTGAAAATGATGTGGGTAAGTACATATTCAATGCATAGAAATATGGTTGTTATTGGTGTCATGTACTAATACTTTGAATAATTTTCATTATCTAGAATTAAGTTAGCTAGAAGACATTATAGAATTACCAGAGTAGGCTCTAAAATTATGTATTTTTTCTTGCAAATGGAGCTGAAATAATTTCTACAAATAGGCTTTTTTGTTGATGGAAGGCCACTCTTTTTCCATCTTTCTACATATAATCAACTGTATACACAGTCTTACCAAATTATCATGTAGGAAAATTACATGTAATAAGCCCACTTGGAATATTGTGTTACTATGGCTACTAAAAACGTATTCACTCTTTACCAAATTGTAAATGTTGATTCCCAAACTCAAACGCTTTCTACATTGAAAGCCAATTTTGTATTTAATAAAGTTGTAGATTAATATCACTGTTGATCAAACTTTTGTGATGGGGGAGATCAAAGATAAGGCATTGATGGTCCCATTTAGTGATCATTACCAACTTAACATTTTTTTTGCACATGTCCATCGGACGTGCATGCATAGCGGTAATAATAATACCAACAGCAACAACAATTATGAAATAAGCCTACATAAAAAACAACTAAATTTATATGATGACATGTGACGACCTCGGTTCTTGGAAATTGACACTAATAGATTCTCGGTATTCCCGTGCTGCAAATCCAAGTGTCGGAAAGGCGGATCGATCAAGAGTAAAAAGAAAAATAAAAACAGAACAGAATCTCATACAAATGGAATAACATATATTATTTTAATATATAATCTTTACATCGGAAATTTGGAATACATACATCAGAATCTATCCTAATCTCAGCCTGAACAATTATAAATCTTGTTCCCTACTAGTGCTAAATACAAACAGTAAAAAATGCAGCGAAAATGGAAATGGATAACCATATACTGAGGAATCTTCAGCTCCTACTCCAAGCTCCTCTAAAATGTTCTAAACAAGACCTGAACTATTTGGCTGCCTGGAAAAAATAGGGCACCTAGAGTTTAAGGGGAAAAGAAAATAAACTCCGAGTCAGTCATAGAACTGTTATGAGATAACTCAAAGCATGTGCTTTTGAAAACAAAGGATATCTTATAAGACCGCATCGCACATAAACACGGATAGGCTTTTGCCTTATCATAACCAAACCATTTGCTGTGAAAAATTAGAGATATTTTTTTTAGTGACATTCTTCGAAAGCTTTTTTGAAATAAATATATATAATCTTAGCCAAAATTGTTACATTAATTAAATTCCAACATACTAGGTTCTACAACTAAAACTTTAAAAGGCTCTTATTGGAGAATGGATTTCATACAATGACAAGGCAAGGGACTACCTTCGAACAATACATCTCTAGAAGAATGTACCGAGGCTCCAACTACCAACACAATACTAGCCTATCTTTACCATATTAGTACAAAGTATGCCATTACCTCGGTCGTCCTGACTTATCCATGTCCGCAGCATACACAACAAAATTTGAAATATAAAGGGTAATCTAGAAAGGTGATGACTATATCCTAATGGGAGCGACCCACTTAACCTTGCTGCGTCTATCCTGTTTTTGTCATTCCTATTGTGCGAGGCTTAAGGTAATGTTTTACCTTTCATAGAACAAATCCCACTTTGAATGCTACAATGTCATTTCTAACAACACCCTATTGATTTCTATAAAAATACAGCCTCTAAGCTCATACATCTCAGAGAATGGTGTTAAGTTTAAGAGGGACTACCTCCTACACCACCAAAAAGATGTACGTTTGTAAATATCAATGTACGTGGTCTGAGAAACACAATGTCAGACCGTCGTCCATACAAGTTGTCCAGGCAAGGACAAACCGAAGGCAATCTCCTACTACATCCTGTCGGGAATTAACCCTATGATTAGTAGCGAACAGCCAATCGAAGATTTTCACAATGCAGCACTATAGCCACCACATATATATAATATGGAATCGAAGGGCTATTGGCAAGTAGCCCTACATCATGAAGATCTTCGTTTTCAAAAATCATGTTCAACATGTTTTCACTTTCGAATGTATATAGGTTCAAATTGGTTTTTGGATAGGAATCACCCAAATCCGATATCAGTTTCTTCCGAACCAATTATCGATAAAAGATGTTCAGTGTATAGATGATTATTATTCAATTAATCAATATCTTTTGTCCAAATAAAATATCTCTTTAGAGACATACATCTTTTAAATCATATTCTGTTTCATCATATACGGAATAATTAAACCTCTTTTGTCAAATCCTTTCATTAATTAAAAACCTTTTTAACTTTCGAAATTCCAAAACATTTAATCTTTATTTACTTAGGAAAATTACAATTCAAATCTTAGCGAAGATTTCACATTTCTAAAACATATCTTTAATGGGTCAAAAAAAATGTTATTTAAGACATTGTTTACTGTAGACCCAAACCAGTTAGTATTGAATAAAAGTGAATCATAAATTTTAGGCTGATAATACCAAATTAATTTCCGTATTCAACCTGTACTATTCGTCGAATAACGGTGAAATCATCTTTTAAATTCATACGGATAGTATGAGTTCCCTTCTAGAAATTTAATATGGATTTTAACAAGAATGTTTTCTTTAAGAACCAAAATCCTATTTTTTAATCTTATTTAACTTTTGGTAAGCTCCAAATCTCTTTTTATCTTAGGAAAATATGGTCTGAGTAAATCATATTTACTATCCCCTTCGTCGCTCAAGTCCAGATAGCTAGAGCGGAACCCAACCACTGGTTGTCTAAGCTCGAGTCCAGAGGCTATCTATTTGTCGCCAATAAGGCGGTCAAATTATTTGGTCAACTCTAAACTCTTTAAAATTCTTGATTTATTATTTGATAAATATTTGCAAAAGATCTAGGAAGAAAATCATAGGCTTAAATCTTAATTTCAAAATTTACCAAAAAATGATGCAAATGTTAGTTTCTAAGATGATGGTTTTGATGACAACAACCTTAGGACTTGTTATAAAATGTAAATACTAATATCTTTGTCAAGATATCTGTATATGTATGATATATATATATATATATATATATATATGCAGGTACTGAGAATGAAGACTGTACAGTATAGAGATTCAAGGCCGACGAATTCAAGATTGTAGAAATCAAGAATGAAGACTCATGAGTATCAAGATTATCAAGAGTATAAGATATCAAGATAAGTAATAGAGTCTAGATTTAAGTTAAAACTTCATAATAACACTAAAATCTTTATTTGGATTTTAATTGTCGAATGGAATCCATCTTCTTGCTTTAATAGTGGGGTGGAACCCATGACCTTCTCTAGTGGAATGGAATCCACGAAATTTTAAAAATGACTTATTTTTAGACTTTTCTCAAAACTATCTTTTAAAAAAAGACATCTCTCTCTCAGTCTAAATATTTTAGCCTTAATGCAAAAATTACTATTTTTAATCATATTGGTTTCAAAATCATTTTTTAAGCTATCTCCTAATTTTAATGTTTTAGCTTTAATCTCAAAATATTTATATATTTAGTTTTTATTACTTTTATATTTCGTAAGATCACTTTCTAAAGGTTTTTATAATCATAAAGTATATTCAAAATAGCTCATAAAATTCTAAGATTGTTTCGACAAACTTTAGAATGAAAATCTCCTTTAAAACAAAAATAAATTTTCAAAAAGTACCAGGAGATGTCGACATGCTTATACCCCTCATATCGACATGGTAGACGTAGATTTTAAAATTCGAATTTACAAAAGAAGTCTATTCGTCATAACCTTTCACGAATGGACATGACCGTTATTCTCTTACATATACCAGTAGCTTTCAATGAATTTTCACTTAAGATTTCTTTGTTTACTCTACTCTTTCTCTTCCATTCTTATTTTCAAACATTCATAACAAAACTCTACTGAAATCCTAAATGAATCAAACTCAATCGTCTCTAGTTTGATTCTCTGTCATTCTCACTCAAAAATCTCAGTGCTGTCCAGAGTTATAAGATCATTTGTAATCAAAGATCGAAAGATCGAAGTGTATCGAATCTCTCTCTATCAAAGTGTGATTGGAAACGGTGTGATTGTGGCCGTAAATCAATTGGGTGTCATTGTAGCCCGTAAATCAATTAGGTAATTTTATAGCCTGGTTAAATAAATAGAGTTTTCCCTGGACTCGGAGACAGGAAGATGTATCTTGTGGCCTTGAAATTGAGGTTGTAATATCGACATTATATTTGAAAAGAAATCTACACAAGAAGTTGTATGGGTTTGAATGTAGGGTAACTCCAAACCAGTAAAATTTAGGTGTGTTTTTTCCTTTACTGCTTTTATTTACTATTTGCATCTGTGTCTGGTTCTGTAATTGTCTCTATGTTTGTGATTTGCATCTGTTTGGGTTTAATTTGAAAAGATTTCAAAATGATTCATAAAATTAATTAAACACGATTCTCCCCCCTCTAGTGTTAATTCTGCCTTAAGATCCGTAATCTGCATTTCCTACATTTGGTATCAGAGCAATGGTTTTCAAATTATCATAATCTGAATTTTTAAAAATTTTAAAATGGCAATTTTTGATGATTCTGTTAACGCTAGTTTAAAACTGTCCAAATCATCATTGTCTCATAAGCCTGCATATTTTTATTATAGAAAATCGAGTTATCCACCAAATTGGTGTGTTGTGTAGGAACATATGTGTAATTTGGCTTTTGAAGAATCAACACTCAATGGACAAATGGTGTAAATAAAGAAAAACAAATGGATACTTGATAGTTGATGTTCAAGAAACATGACTGGTAATCTGGAGATACTGAATGACATAATTTATGAAGATGGAGGAATGTTCAACTTTGGAGACAATTCAAAAGGATATGTGATTGGCATCGGCAATATAAGTTATTCTAAAACTCCTATTATTTTTAATGTTCTTTTAGTTAGGAATCTAAAAACACAACTTACTTAGCATAAGTCAACTATGTGACAAGGGCTATAAAATTAAATTTGAAAAGGATAAGTGTCACATCGAAGATAATAAATCAAATATCATCTTTAAAGGAATTAGGAAGAAAAATATTTATATTCTCCGTATGAAAATCTCAAATGGTAACCTATGTCTTTTGGCTAATACAAGCGACCCTTGGATTTTGCACAAAATATTTGGGCATTTGAATTTCAAATTCTTATCTAGACTTTCAAAACTTGATCTAGTAAGAGGTCTTCCTAAAGTGGATTTTAAAGCAGATAGTATTTGTGACGCTTTTCAATTAGGAAAACTTAAGAGTTCATTCAAATTGAAAGATATGATTTCAACTTCAAAACCTCTTAAGTTAATTCATTTAGACATGTTTGGTCCATCTCAAATTCGATCAATAAATCACAATAAATATGTTTTTGTAATTATAAATGATTATTCTCGATTTACATGGACAAATTTTTTGAAACATAAAAGTGATGCTTTTGATTATTTAAAACTTTTGCAAAAAGAATTCAAATTCAACTTTCTTTAAAAATCAAAACTATTCATAGTGATCACGATGGAGAACTTGTAAATGAAAATTTTGATAATTTCTATAATAAAAAAGGAATAACTCATAATTTTTCTTTTATAAGAACTCCACAACAAAACGGAGTGGTAGAGCGTAAAATTAGGACGATTCAATAGTGTTCAAGAAATATGCTTTCAAATAGTAAATTACCAAGAAATTTTTGGGCTGAAGCAGTCGCTATAGCCTGTTACATTTCGAATAGAATTTTAATTAGACCTCTAACCAATAAAACACCATATGAACTTTTTTTCAATAAGAAACCAAAGGCATCTTATTTTAAAGTTTTTGGAAGAAGATGCTTTATTCTAAATACAAAGGACTGTTTGGATAAATTTGATCCTAAATCCAACAAAGGAATCTTTATCGGATATTCTAATAGAAGTAAAGCATATAGAGTTTCCAATTTAAAAACTAACACCATTTAAGAAACAATGTATGTATCTTTTGATGAAAATTTCAAAGATTTTGTTCAAATAAATGATGAATATGATTTTATTACTTTAAATAATGAATCAAGTGAAACAAATTATGAAACTGTTCATTCTAATAAAAGGATTAGGCTTTTAAAAGGTCATCCTATAGAAAATATACTAGGAAATACTGAATTGTTGTTAGAACTAGAAATCAACTAAACAAGATGAGTAATGCAACTTTTATATAAACTATTGAATCTTAAAATCCGAAGGATGCATCATCTAATGATTCATGGATTCTTGCTATGCAAGAAGAACCGAATCAATTTACTAGAAATAATGTATGGCAACTTGTTCCTAGACCTAAGGACAAAACTATAACAGGAACTAAATGGGTTTATAAAAATAAAATGAATGAATAAGGTGAGGTCGTTAGAAATAAAGGGTTAGTCGTGCAAGCTTATTTTCAAAAAGAAGGAATAGACTTTGATGAAACCTTTGCACCCGTGGCACGATTAGAAGCATTAGAATTCTACTTGCTTTCACAAAGCACAACAATTTCAAATTATTTCAAATAGATGTCAAAAGTGTCTTTTTAAATGGTTTTGTTAAGGAGGATGTTTATGTTGAACAACCTCCACTTTTTGAACAAGAAAAGTTTTCAAATCATGTTTACAAATTAATGAAAGCTTTACATGGTCTGAAACAAGCTCCTAGAGCTTGATATGACAGACTAAGATCTTACCTATTATAATCAAAATGTGAAATTGGTAGAGTAGATAATACTCTTTTTATTAAAAGAAACAAAACTAATATCCAATTAGTATATATTTATGTAGGTGACATCATTTTTGGATCAACAAACAATGAAATAAACAAAGAGTTTTCTGAAGAAATGACAAAAGAGTTTGAGATGAGTCATATGGGTGAACTTACTTTCTTTTTAGGATTACAAATAAAACAATTAGATAGTGACATTTTCATTAGTCTAGAAAAGTATGCTAGGGATTTAGTTAGTAAGTTTGGTATGACCACTGTGAGTGAAAACCCACACCTATGGCAACCAATGAAGCCTTGAATAAAGAAGACATGTCAAAAGATGTTGATAAAAAACTATACAGGGAAATGATTGGATCGCTACTCTACATAAACGCGAGCATGTCTGATATCATGCATAGTGTTTGTCTCTGTGCAAGATACCAATCTCAACCCAAAGAAATCCATTTCAAAGCTATTAAACGTATCCTAAGATATGTTAAACACACTTTAGACTATGACCTATTTTACCCTAAATGATTCATTTGATTTAATCTCATATTGTGATGCTGACTATGCTGGTTGTAAACCAGACTAGAAAAGTACAAGTAGGACTTGTCGCTTTTTAGGACATTCTATGGTTTCCTGGTTGAGTAAAAAGTAAAATACCGTCTCACCATCAACAACCGAAGCACTTTGAATTTCAATAGTTTCATGCTGATTAGTTTCCTCTCTGTGTTTAGGGCTAGCATTCTCTACATGCCTAGTGGGCTTAGAGATAGTGAAATTTTCTATGGTATTCATTGGTGCCATTGTCTTGGTTGATCCCATGATAGACTTTTTGGGAAACCAAAATAATCTCGGACCCTCTATGTAGAGCTTGCAGATCTACTTTCTAGGCTATAGCAATCTAATGGTCAAAGTTAAATCCAAACAATGAGAAAACCAGTATTTTCAGTGAAAGCACTAAAATGTTTGTGCCAAAAGTTAGACAAACACCAGAATAGATTGAAGTAGAGAGTAATGTGAACAAATAAAATGGAAAATAAGATAAAATTACAAACAACAATTTATAATGGTTAGGCTAAACTCTTGTCTATGTCCACTTGAACTTTGTTAATGATTTCTAGAGATTTTACAAACTCGCCGCTTATAATTCGTGAAATTCCAGCAGGGTGATAGAGTAAAATCAAAAAAATTCAAAAGAAGGATGTGAGGGTTTGTTTCTTTGACTCTTAAAAATCGACATTAATACATCCTCGGTATTTACGTACCATAAATCCAATGTCGGGGAAGCGGATTCTCAAGGGTAAGAAAGAAAATAAAGACAGAACATAATCACATATATATTATTTCAATATAAACTTTACCGTGGAAATTAAAATACATTTATCAGAGTTAAACATGGATAGTAATAAATTAATGTCCTTACAAGTGCGGAAAATATTATGTGAGTGTGGTGGAAACAGATAAAAATCCTCAGAAGAATCTTCTAACTCCATGCTTCGAGCTCCATCTCGATTTCCTCTAACTAAACCTAACTACTAGGCTGGCCAGGAAGATTAGGGCACCCAAAGTTTAAAGAAAATGAAAATAAACTCTGGGTCAGTCATGAGACTAGTGTCAGAACTCAAAAATACACGTTTGAAAATAAAAAGGGTATCTCATAAGACCACGCCGCATATAAACATGGAATGGGTTTTTGCCTTATGACAACCAAATCTTTATTACATAAAAATAACGGATATTATTTTTAATGACATTTCTTTGAAAGCATTTGCAAGTAAACTTATTAATCTTAGCCGAAATTGTTAGATTATTAAATTCCAGCGCGCCACCTTGTGACACAAGGCTTTCTACATCTAAAATCATACATGCTCTTATCGGAGAATGGGTTTCCGTACGAATGACTCGGTGAAGAGACTACCTTCTGACAGTACATCTCTAGATGAATTTACCGAGGCCCAATAGATGGTCCTCTACCAATACAAGAACGGCCTACCTGTTCCTAGATAGTATCAAATATGTCATCACCCTGGTCGTTACCGACCTTTCCGAGCACTCGGTCACCATACAACACATTAATTTAAACCCAAACATCATAGCAGGTAGAAATATATCTAGAAGGAGATCATCATACCTAATGGTTGCAAATTACATAGCCTTGCTGCATCTACCATGTTTTGGTCATTTTCGGGTGTGAGGCTTGAGGTAGCGATTATCATTATCATATCACATCATCTTTCTTTGAATGCCACACTACCATTCCATCGATCCCTATTGACTTCCACAAACGTACAACCTCCGAGCTCGTATGTCATAGAAAAGGGTGCTACAGATGTGTATTTATAAAAGTCAACGATGAAACCTCAAGAATGCGATGTCAGACAACCATCCGTACAAGTTCATTCTAGGACTAAATGAAACTGAAGGTACTCTTCTACCACATCCTGTCGGGAGTTACCTTAGAATTAGTAGCGAGAAGTCCTTGCAACGCAAAGAGTTTTAGAAATGAAGGGACCACTGCTACTTTAGTATTTGGAGCTAAAAAGAATTATCAACAATCAGTCCTTTCTTCTCGAAGATCTTTGGTCTTCGTCCTTCATTCTCTCTATCAGGTCTTCATCTTTTGAACGCATATATCGGTTTGAAGTAGCTTTCGAATAGCAATTTCCCTAGATCCGACCTCGGTTCCTTCGAACCAATCATCGATAAAAAGAGGTTTTATGAATAGGGAATCATTTTTTAATTGATTAAGTTCATTTTATCAAAAAATCTCTTTTAGAGATGTACAACCATTAAAACACCTTTTTCCGGTATATACGGTATTATTAAACCTCTCATATCAAAGCCTTTAATTTATTTAAAACCCTTCTTATTTTGAATAATTCAAAATCATTTCATTTTATGCTTAGGGAAATATTCCTAAAATCATCTCATTTAAATCTTTATAAAGATTTCTTAATTCAATATTCTCAAATTTTTTTGAGTTCAAACCATGTTATCTAGGATATAAATCTAAAACCAGTAAATATTAAGTGAGCAGAATTTATAGAAATCGTCTAATTCTACACAATATCAATTCTCATATACAACAAATACTATGAGAAGAATAATGATGAAATCACCTTTAAATTCCATGAATAGTATGAGTTCCCTCTTTGGGCCTTAACATTGAGTACAAGAAGATCATCTCTATAAAATCCAAGTTGTTTGAATAGTGAAAAAATAATTTTCTTCATCTTTTTGAAATTTCGATTCGAGTAAACCAAATTCACTCCCTTCTCTGTCAGGCCAGCTTCGATACTAAGGAGAGCAGGAAATTGGGTTTTCAAACTTAAGCCAAGACACTATCTCTTGGACACCCAAAAGGCAATTAAGTAATTTGATTGAATCTAATCGTTAAAACATTTTATCATTTCATAAATCTTTCAAATTACCTTTAAAAGATTTTATTAATCATTTAAAAACATCTATAAAAATTAGGAAAAGAATCGTTAAGTTCAAAACTATATTTCATAAGTTATAAAAAAGTGCTATGAAAAGTGCCTTTTTAGCTATATTGATCAAAACGAATTTTTATTGAAAATCCATTTTTCATTACTCAAATCTTTTAAAACATTTTAAAAGATTTATAAGATTTATTCCATATTTTTAAACAATTTTAAAACATCATTTTCAAAGAAATCCATTTTTGGATTATGAACTGCAAAAATGGGATTTTTCCAAAACTTGCTTTACTCATATTTCAAAACATACTTATCGAATTCTTGATTTTCCTTCTTCGTTGGAAAACTATTGATATTATAGTTTGGAAAATACTTATCTCGAAAATTTCCGAGCTATTTTCCATCTTTTATACTCATTTGACTTTTATGGCGTGAAATCTTGAACTACCATTACGCAACGTGCCTATTTTTAACTAAATTTTCAATTTTTTCTAAAACTTCACCAAAACACTTTTAAATGTTTATAAAACATTTCAAATACATTTTATTGTTAAGGTTTAACAATTCCATGCACACCATTTCATTAATTCAAGGAAAGTGATTTCCTTTGTGCTTATCAACATGTATATTCACGACTTGCATATATATATATATATGTATATATATATTCAAAAACAATATTTAAATAAACAAACTTGATGAACAAAGCATATTAAACATCCATTTGCAAATATCATATCATCATCCAATATATAGTAAAATAGTTTAGGAGTTCTCACGTGATTTCCTATCGGAAAAAGGCTATAGCTTCACTAACTCACGATCCGAGCTCACGAATAATAACACCTTGCCTCTTAGTGTGCTTGGCCAGTCCATGCCAAAAATGGTTCTCGGCCAAGCATGGCGAATGAGGTGTACGACTTTGGATTATTATTTAATTTATCGAAAACTAGATCTAAAAATAGGTCATTTTCTCTCTAGTTTTTGGACATACAACTCCTTGAATTTGGTAATATGGTCCACATAAAAGCTGTAGGAAATTATTTTCTCTACGGTTTTAACAAAGGAAGCAGCTAATTTGGATTAGTTATGAGGAAGTTTTGGCCAAGAGAAAAAGGGTATTCTCGGATTTGTAAAAACGAAGTTCTAAAATACGCTATAACAAAGTGGTATTTTGATGCAGTTAGAATTAAAACCGAAGTAAGTGCTAAACACGAAATTTGTGGCCACAATAATTTAACATGGTTTGAAAAAAGAATTATTTCATTTGGATCAATTTGGAGAAGTTACACTCGAATGAAAAAGAGGTATTTTCAGCCATTAAAACTGGGCTCGAAAATGCATTGGAGAAAATGGAGTTTTGAGCATTGGTAAGCTTCGAATGGAAGAAGTTGTCAACTATAAAGTTGTAGCCACTTAAATTTTGAATGGTTTTATTGAAATAATTTCCTCATTTCATTCTGATATGAGGAAGTTATGCTGGAGTGAAGAAGGTGAAAAAATGTGATTGAGAGGTTGGGATATTTACAGCCAAAGGAAGAGTGTAAAAGAATCCTTACACACATCATCACTTCACGGATTCTCCAATGCACCTTCCTCCTTCCAAGGCCAGCAAAAGCCTTCACCCAATGTGCCCGCCACTTCCATCCGCTTCATGTATGCATAGTTTGACTTTTGAAAGCTTAAGGAGGAAGCTTACTTAAAATATCTTTGATTTTTGTATTATGTATGTATTTTTAAGTATATAAGTATATATGTATGTATAAACATGTTCATGTGCATGTTAGTGGATGCATTTATAGGATATATATGTGCACATGACATATAAACAATGTTGCATTTATTCCGAACAATTTTCGTTCAATAAATCGTTGCCAATCGAAGAACCGATTCCTGATTACATTTTCACTTCTTAGTTAACATACACATATTTGTAAACAAACTTTGAAAATAAATTTAATATCATTTATAACTAATTAAAATGAGCACATTTCGTCTGTAAAACCATATAAATAAATTAATAATTATTTACAAAAATCGCTATTATATCGATAGAGCGAGATCGACTTTTTCTTATATTTTTAATCAAATATATATCTTTATATATTATATAAATGATTTATTATCACTTTATAACTATTCAAAATGAATTATCATCATTAAAATAATTACTTGAATAATTAAAATAATTATTAAATCATTAAATCTCAAATTAAATAAATCAATTATCATAATTAAGGGTATTACTTAACAATTATCATAATAAGGGTATCACTTAACAATGTCATAAATAAATTTTATTTTCAAAAACAAATCAATTGATTTCATTTCATATTCTTGTTAAATTATTAAAATAAGTGTATGTATACAGCACCATGCGCGACGTTTCATGATTATAAAGCTGGTTATCGATAAAAAGATTTTCGGCCATTTTATCGATTTTAATTTCGAAGAAAATATTTTTGTAAATATTTTATTCAAAATAGGATTACTATAATTTATTATCACCCAAAACAATATTATTTGTATTATCAACATTTTATTTGAATAAATTTAAAAATAAATATGATTTATTAAAGAGATAAATCTGTGGGTCGTTACAAAGGATTTGGAAATAATGCCGCTCTCCTCCTAGTTATAGACGTAGATCGTTAAATAGGCTCCGATATTGGCTACATACATTCTCCATATAAGGGAGGACTTTAAAAAGAAGATCATAGCCACGTTCATAAGCCGCGTGTCAACTCGGTACCAAATTGTGCTTCACAACTCGGTGCCGAGCTGTCACTTGTTGTAATTTTGTTCTTCTGGCGTTTATCTTTTATTTGCTTTGATGGAAAGCACCTGATCAAATCTCCTCTTGTTCAACGTTATTTTTATCTCAGGTCCATGCTTTGGTCACCTTTGAATTTCTTATTTAATTATCTTCAGGGATCGGTATCGAGTTGTGTGAGTCAACTCGGTGTCGATCTAGCACTTCACATATCCTTTTCCAATTTTTATTCTATACCACTTAGCTTCTTTAGAATATGGATAACTTCTCTTGGCTTACTAGTGAATTCTACACTATTCTTCAAGCATTGGTTGAGGATATTTGGCTTACTATCCAATCATTTGATGGTTCTGACTCCGTAAGATATGAACTGGTTCAAAGACAGGATAATAATAATACACACACACATATATTCAATAACAACTATATGTGTATATATAATGCATGCAACTAACATATGTATATTCGTAGTTATATATATTAATAATAATGCATGTACACATACGTATGTACGTATATACGTATACACGCACACATCACAAGGATATTAGTGTAATATAATATATATAGATAAACTCATATAAATTATTGAGTATATTGATACCCATAATACTAGTTCAAAATTTCAGAACAAATCCAAACTACATTGAATATGATTTAATGTCATTAATAGTTTATTCATACTAACATAAATGATCTTATGCAACATTAATTGAAGGAATTTTTCTTTGAAATTCACCCTTTCTACTCCCTAAGCACTTAACGTGATCCAACATTGGTATGACAACCATGTGTTATTGTAAGTAAATTAATCAACATGCAAGGTAACCTAATTTTTTAATTAGATTGATGTCTAAGACAAGTGTATTTAAGACAGAGGGTTATTGAATATGGAATGTTCTTATAATTGGGTAATCTCCTACTCCATCTAACACTTACCTAATCAGTCTTGTAGTTTAAATACGTATGTTTGCCCTTAATGAATGACTCCAAAATATTCATGTCTTGGGTTCATTTAAATACGCTATTTTAATATTAAAACAACCCTAATTTTTAATAGTAATCAATTAAAGCTAACACTAGTAATTTAGTGATTTAAACAAAATTTGGATATTTGTTTGATAAATTGGTTTTAAAATTATTAAATAAAAGGATTTAAATTATGAAATTATAATATCTGAAATTTAAAATAAGTTAAATTATGGAAACTATATTTTATAATAGTGATGTCATTAGAATATAATATTAGTTTGATAAAGAAATGATTTGAAATGTAAATTGTACGTATTAATATTAAATAAGAATTTTGGTTATAAGTAAAAGAGAAATATAAAATGAAGTATATAATTATTTATTTTTGCAAGGCCCTAGCCCAAATACCCAAATCTAATTCTTCTTATTAGTTTTATCCTCCCTTTGCCATATTAACCACGTACACACACTTCACCATACCGTCTTCCATCTTCTTCCTGAAGCCATCAAAGCCAACTACCTTTACTTCAAAAAATGAAGAAAAAATAATTTAAATTAGAATAAATTAAAAACTCATATATGAAGTTCTATACATCATTTTTCATCTATATTGTGAATTTTTTGGGAGCGATGTTGAAATTGTTGGGAGTGTGCATGCAAATATAAAGAGGAACAAGAGGATAACGCACGTATAGGTGAGGTAATCTCACAAACCTATGTCTAAACACATGAATTCCCATGTGTATATGTTCATTTATGGATTATTTCTATGGTTATGAAACATTGGATTGCAAAAGATTAGGCAACATAATCGATAGAGGAACACATAGCCTGGAGCGTATTTGCTCTAACCACCTCCGACTGGTGGACCAGTCAAGAATCACCGGTACATCGGTGGAGCTTTTTTCATTGGCATCCATGCGTGTGGGATAGCTTATGCATGAGTTTTCTTACATGTTGTGATGTTTTGTAAGTGCGCTTGTGCCTATATATGTGAAGGGTGCATGAGTGAATATATATTTTCAAGCTGTTGTGTTTTAAGTGCGTGCGTGTGTTTATAAATGTTAGTCTGTGTATGTTGTGTCGGTGTGTGTTTTCATCTCTGCTTGTGTGTATCCAAATAGGGAGTGTATGTTTGTGTTCACTTATGTCTGTCTATTCTCTTGTATATATATGGTTTCCTATGTGAGTGTCAACCTGTGTAAGTGTGTGTGGTCATGTGTTGTGTGCTTATGTTTTTGAGCGGTCAATTATGTGTATCTGTGGGTTATTTCTGTGCATAGGGGTTCGGATTGTTGTGTATGCAGGTGTAAGTATTCATTGAATACATTTTCATATAAATACATAACTCTAATTTATATTAACATATATATTATATATATAATATAAATGTAAATATATAAGTTTAATAATTTATTATAGTGAATTCTATTGTTTTTTTGAATGGATTGTATGAATTGATCTTTAAATGTTATTTTATAGATTTAAAGTGTATGAATTATATTTTAATACAATTCAAGATTAGGACATGAATTCAATTGTTTAGAATAATTAAATTGAATTGGAAGATAATAATTAATTAAAAATAGTAATTAGTTTTATAAACTATTTTTGGGGTTTCGAACGAAAGAAATTTGTTATTTACCAAATAGAATATATATATCGTATTTGGGTTTAATTAATTATCTAGTTTATTTTAGTATAAATATTTATTTCCTATTTTTAGTAGTTGTTTGTTATATCAGATATATATATATATATATTATGTTTTATTTGTTGATTGTTTGTCCTATACATATATGTAGCTATAGTTAACCTATTTTATTTTTCTAATTTTACTTCTTTTCATTTATAGAATTAAATTATATGAATGATTCACCATTGATGTTGATTTAGTTAACGATTTTAATATAATTTGGAGATGGCAGACGTTGGTATGATGTTGTGATATTTTTATTCTGTATGACAAGAAACTTGAATAAACAGAGTTATAATACCGTCTGATATAGGACTTTCGATAACATTACTCTGGTTATTCTTTGGATTGTTATGCAGAATACCACATAGTTTAAGTGTAGTTTATGAGTAGAGTTTATGAGCAGTGAAATGAGTATCATGCAGTAGTATACGATGCTATTGTGATATTTATTCGGTTATTCATTGTAAGTAGAAGACACTCACGTGACAAAATAGAGTGGATAGTATGAGGTGATACACGTAGTGTTATATGACTTTGTGCCTATATTTAGCGAGTATGGCTTTGTACCTAATGATGAGCTTAACTTCATGCCTATATGTATTAGTTCTATATGCCATTATTATGTGTACGCCTATTATGTTTGTTGGAGAGGATAGATGGCCAGTATCCACCCTAGCGGCCTAATCGTGGGTCGCTCCCTAGGTCTGTGACACCTTATATATAGCTTAGTTGTTTTAGCTTAGTGCTTCAGCTTTATTCTATGCTTATGTGTGCATTATCCCCCTGTGTCACATAGGCCAGCAGTTTATTACCTGTAGGGGAATTTATAGTGTTGTGACTTATGAGTCCTTACATTGATGAGCATACCAGTGGATATGTATCACGATGACTATAAGGTAATTAAAGATTGTAGAGACTTAGTGTCTTTGGAGCTTGCTTTGTGCTATCAATCTCCTTTTTGGTACTAACGGAGTGATAGATTGGCATATAAGATTGATACACCTCACCGTAGCATTAATATGAGACAGGTGCCATATATTATTATATATATGGCTCTATTTAGGACTTTAGGTCTGTCGTATAGCCGTTTCCCATCATGATACTTTTAGATTGATATTATATAAGGTGATTAGATTATACGTGTGATACATATCTAGAGTACAGCGGATTCTCAGTATTTGATAGGCAGCCTATCCTATTTTATGTGTATTAATGATGATGATTTATATATCGAGATTGAGAGATATATTTGGGCAATGCTTCGTGCTAGCCTAGTTATACTTCGTAATATCACATCTATTGATATCTTTGGATTTGATGATGATTTGGATATTTATGATTCGCCCATTTATATTTATTTAGTGATTTCTGATTAACTGTGTTTCTATATGGGTGACGACATCTTTTAATATCAGTATTGATTGTTTTGGGTTATTTGGATGATGTTATGCCTTGATAATTATTTATGACATTATATATATATATATATATTCCAAAAATGCATCACTATATTTATATGCATCCGTTGACATGTCATTTGATGATTCATCGATGTTAAAGTTGTCATATTATTGTCAGTGTTTATATTGTGCTACCTTTATTACATACCCTTGGTTATATATAATCCGACCCATGTGTTATTTTATAATATTTGGGTCAATACGAGACATTTCAGGTACAGAAATTACTTAACCAACATTTGTTTTATTGAGCTTAGAAGAGATTTATGTTAGGATTGTGATATGTTATTGTATGACATTGATTCATTGTATATATATGATATTCATTTGTATGTTGATTGTTTATTACATTATAGTTAGACGGACAACATTTGAGATGTTTTGTATTTATACAATCCTTTATGTTACATATTATATATTATCGCTATGATAGACTCTATGTTCTCTACTATTTACTATAAATTTTGTATTGTTCTTCCTAGAGGCACATATATTTATTGCTTTATACCGATACTATGTAAATATCGATGAGTTATTTATTTGATGTTTTAAAGCGTATCAGTGTTAATCCAAGAGAATATTCAGGTGTGTACCCTATATAGCCTCATTTTTCATATTATCTTACTGTATTACTCTATAATACTCTTGGATAATATAGGTATAAAGGTAGGGTGCTTACAAAATGATATCATAGCAGGTTTAGAATAATACGTCATATATTAGAGACAGGAGTCGAAACCTTAGATGAGAATTAGAGTCCTTGACTCTATATTATATAAATATATATAGGCCAATTCCTAAGGTAACCATCAAGGGACATATTTGTGATTTTATAAATATAGTATTTCAATACATAATTAATTCATTTATTTTCAAGTATGAAATAAAATGGTTGGAGTAGCAAGGACAAAAGGAGTTAATCCAACCGTAGCACTTGTATTTATGATTTTGGATGGTTTTACATTGTATTGTGGTGTTTGATTTGATATTATAGTTGATTTTTTATTTGATTTTGATCAGAGTGCGTAGCGGAAATCTATTCATTAGTTTCAGCTGGGTATATTTACTTGGTCTCTTATATTTATTTGATCTCTTATATTTATTTGGTTATTTGAAATTGTTGGTATTGAATTTAATTGTGGAATTTATATGTGTTTAAAGGTGGTTTAAAAGTTGTTTTGAAGTTACTAAAGATTAGAGAAAAGTAAATACTTTTTATATATATGCATACATAGTTTATTATTATTATATGATTTTGGAAGTCAAGTGTAAGGAGTAACCTTTTGACAAGTGCATATATATTATAAGAATGGTATTTAGATAAAATGTAAAGTGAATTAGTAAAGAATTTATTCAATAATTAAAGTAAATAATTTTTGAAAGTGATACTTATGGAAATTTCTAAAATGAAGTTGTGTTAATTTGTCTATTTGGTGATTTAAGAATTCTAGGCGATATACCTGATCAATGTCATCGATATGGATTCCTACATACTAGAATGACGCATTTGGACACAATATTTTGGAACATAAAAATATTTTAGAAATATATATATATATATATATATATATATTGAGTAAAGTTAAAGGATTTTGAAAAAAATATTATATAAATTTTTGATACTGTATTGAAAAACTTAAAGAAATATGAAATATTATCGAGTTTAGGATTTTTAAATGTAAGCAGAGTATAATCTAAGCAGTTTTTATTTTCAATTATGTAAAGGCCAAAATTCACTAATAAATGTAAGTAATATTTTTGTATATTTGGATGAATTTTAATTAAATTGTTTGAAATGCTAAAACATAATTTAATAAATGGTTTAAAGTGTATAAATGAGAGTAATGAAGTCGAGGGTTAAAATGGATTTAGAAATTTATTTGATGGAAAATTTAGGTATATAAATTAATTTAAAAATTATTACCATTGAATATTTGAAGAAGAAAAAAAGAATGATTGTATTTTGGTTATATACATTTTTAAATAATAAAGAATGAACTTTTTGGTTTCAGAATGTAATGGAGTATTTAATTGCGAATTATTTGATAAGTAATATATAGCTAGCTTTGAAACGTTAAATTTCTGAAAGTAAATTTAAAACTTCCCTCTAAGTATCAACTTGAAAATGTTAAATATTTTTATAAATTTATGAAAAGAGTTTGTAAATAAAGTTTGAAAATAATTTGTTATAATAAGATGTTTGGAATTAAATAATTACTGAAGAAAATTTCATTACATAGACAAATGAGATTTTAATAGAAAGCTTATTAATAAAATTTTGGTTTTTTACATTATTTGGAAAATTTTAATTTAAATTCTGTAAACTAAATAAAATGAAAATTTGGAAATAATTTCTTGTTATTTAATGTTTAAAAGCGGATTGTTTAAAAAAAGTATTTTGAAAACTCATAAAGCAATTTTTCTTTTGTTAAAACTTTGGTAAAATTGGTTTATTATAGATTCTTCCTTATGAGAAATTACGAGGGCACAATTTTGTTAAGGCGGGAAGTCATAACAACTCAAATTTTAAATAGTAATTAATTAAAGCTAATACTAGTAATTTAGCGATTTAAATAAAATTTGGATATTTATTTGATAAATTGGTTTTGAAATTATTAAACAGAAGGATATAAATCATGAAATTATAATATTTAGAAAATGTTAATATGTAGAAAATATATTTTATAATATCGAAGTCATTAGAATATAATATTAGTTTGATATAGAAGTGATTTGAAATGTAAATTGTATTTATTTAAATTAAGTTAAAATTTGGATTATAGGTAAAGAGAAATATAAAATGAAGTATATGATAATTTATTTTTGCAAGGCCCAAACCCAAATATCCAAATTCAATTCTTCTTTCTTGAATTATCCTCCTTACACTGTATTATTCACATACACACACTTCGCTACACCATCTTCCATCTTCTTCCTAAAGCCATCAGAATCAACTATCTTCATATCCAAAAATTCAAGAAAAAATCATATAAATTAGAATAAATTACAAAACTCATATATGATGTTCTATACATCATTTTGCATCTATGTTCTGAATTTTTTTGGTTGCGGTGCTGAAATTGTTGGGAGTGTGTGTTCAAATATAAAGAGAAACAAGGGGATAAAGCGCTTATAAGCAAGTTGATATCATAAACCTATATATAAATACTTGAATTCCTATGTATATGTCCATCTGTGGATTGTTACTATGGTTATAAATAAAAATTACATTAGATTACAAAATTTTAAGCACCATAATCGTTAGAGGAACACATAGCCTGCAGTGTATTTACTCCAGGCCATCTCCGATCGATGGACTTGTTAAGAATGATCGATGCACTGGTGGAGCTTTCTTTAGTAGCCGGTGTGTGCGATAGCTTGTGCGTGAGTTTTCTTGCGTGTGTTGTTGCTTTGTGTAAGTGTATTTGTACTTGTGCATGTGAAGGGTGCATGAGTGAATATATGTGTTCAGATTATTGTGTTTTAGGTGCATGCCTGTGTTTTTAAGTGTTAGTGTGTGTTTTTTTCATCTCTTCTTGTGCGTGTTCAGGTCGGGAATGTATATGTGCGTGCACTTATGTGGACCTGTGTGTGCTTTCTTATATATAATTTTTTGTATGAGTGTCAACCTATGCAAGTTGTGCATGGTCATATGTGGTGTGCGTATGTTTTTGAGTGGGCAGTCATGTGTATTTGTGGATTATTCCTACACATGGGGGTGGGTATCGTTGTGTATGTAGGTGTAAGTATTTATTGAATACATTTTCAAATAAGTACACAATTCTAATATAATTTAACTTTTATATTATACATAATATGAATGTAAATATATGTTTAATTAATTATTATAGTGAATTCAATTGTTTTTTTGAATGGAATGTATGAAATGGTATTTAATTGTTGTTTTATAGATTTTAAAGTATATTTATTATATTTTAATACAATTCAAGTTTTATAGATGAATTTAATTGCTTAGAATAAATTAAATTGAATTGGAAGATTATAATTAAATAGGAATAGTAATTAGCTTTATAAACTATTTTTAGGGTTTAAAATGAAAGAAATTTGTTATTTATTGAATAAAGTATATATATTGTATTTCAATTTAATTAATTATCTAGTTTATTTTAGTATAAATATTTCTTTCCTATTTTGTTTAGTAATTGTTTTTTGTATCAAATATATGTATATATATTTAATGTTTTATTTGTTGATTATTTGTCCTATACATATATGCATTTGTAGTTAATCTATTTTTTATTTTTATAATTTTACTTCCTTTAATTAATAGAATTAAATTATACGGATGATTCACCATTGATATTAATTTAGTTGATGATTTTAATATGATATGGTGATGACATCCTTTGGTATGATGTTGTGATATTTTTATTCGATGTGACGAGAAATTTGAATAAACGGGGTTATAATATATCTGTTATGAGACTTTTAGTAGTAATGTGTTCGTTATTCTTTGGACTCGTTATACAGAATACTTGTTAGGTTGATTGTAGTTTATGAGCAGTGAATAAATGTTTAAGTATCATTCAGTAGTATAGGACGCTGTTGTGATATTTATTCAGTTATTCATTTTAAGTAGGTGACACTCACGTGACGAGAATAGAGTGGATAGTATAAGATGACACACATAGTGATATATGGCTTTGTGCCTATATTTAGCGAGCATGGATTTGTGTCTAATGATGAGCATGACTTTGTGTCTATATGTATTGGTTCTATATGCCATTATTACAATGTGCTCCTATTATGTTTGTTGGAGAGGACTAGATGGCTGGTATCCACACTGATGGCTCGATCGTAGGGTTACACCCTAGATCTACGACATTTTATATATAGTTTAGTGATTTTAGCTTAGTTCTTCAGCTTTGTGCTACCCTTATGGACGCATTAGCTCCTTGTATCACCTAGGCTAACAGTCTATTACCTGTAGGGGCATTTATAGTGTCGTGACTTATAAGTCCTAGCGTTGACGAGCGCATCGGTGGATATGTGTTACGATGATAGTGAGATAAATAAAGACTATAGAGACTTAGTGTCTCTGGAGCTTGTTTGCTGCTATTAGTCACCCTTCTAGTATTAACGAAGTGATAGATTCGCATATACGATGATACATATCATTGTAGCATTAATATGGGCCAAGTGCCACATATTGTTATATCGATGGCTCTACTTGAGACTTCGGGTCTGTCATACAGCCATTTTCCATTATGATACTTTTAGGTAGTTATTATATGTGGAGATGAGAGTATACCTATGATACATATCTAGAGTATAGTGGATTCTCAGTATTTGATAGTCGGCCTATCATATTTTATGTGTATTGATTATGATTTATTTATCAAGATTGAGAGATATATTTGGGAAATGCTTCATGCTAGCTTGATTATACATGATAATATCTCATCTATTGATATTTCTAGATTTGGTGATGATTTGGATATGTATGATTCATTCATTTATGTTTATTCAATGGTTTCCGATTTAATGTGTTTCTACATGGGTGATGACAATGTTAACAAGAAATCTTATCAACACCCCAATCACGCTTGAAAGTCGTAATTGACTTGATAAGGACCCCAACGAAAGGGCTTATGAAATGGTTGAAAATAGCTGGATTAAGGTTAGTTGCAATGGTATTGAAAGGTGACCAATAACCTCAAAGTTTACTCCTTCGAATGGGCTAGCTGAATAAATATGTTTAGAATGCAATACATGACATTTAATTAAGATAGAAGCTGCTATCAATGCTATTGATGACGTTTATTAATACAAAAGCTTAAGTGTTACAATGAAGTGAAATCCCCAATTCGATTTAGGAATTAGGGTTTACAATCAGAAATAGCATAAGACCAAAAGAATGAAAAATCAGATCCTCAAAATAGCACCCCTAGGGTCATTATAGGCGTAGGCGGGACCCTCTCGCATCCGTCCTTTCGACTCAGTCGGAAGGATGCCTTTATGACCTTCCACCACTGTTGACTACAAAATGCCTCTCTAATGTTGCTTTCACATAAGACCTGGAAGCCTTCAACTCCATCGAAAGGTATAGAAGTACTTATGTTGCTGTAGTTGTCTTAGATAAGAATGAAAGGGTGTCCCAAATTGCGTGGAAGGTATATAAACAATACTTGTGAAAGGTGATGTTGTATATGGAAGCATCTATTTTGGGAGGAATGACTTTGGCAAGTAGGGAGTTGATACATGTGCAAAGGTCCAATTGATTCGGAAGGGATCATACTTGCCTTACGATATGATAGTTTGTCTTAGTAGCTTGATGACTGTGGAAGGTGATCTTTCAACCCCTTTGGAAGGCGGGGATTCAACCTTTGTGGAAGGTGGAGATTCAACTTCTTCAGAAGGTAAAATGTAAGTGGAAGTATTCCATTTGATCTACGCAAAGGCATCCACTGTGATATTTTTAGAAGCTCCTTCAATCATGATTAAAGTGTCTTCTTAATATTTAAGAGGCCTTTCAAACCCCGCCTTTCCAACCCCGTCAAAAGCCTCACTTATCTTCTTGATGTCTTTAAAGGTGCCACTTCAACATTTCAGAAGCTCCTTAACTCTTACGAAAGCTTCTTTGATGCTTACGAAACCCTCTTTAATGCTTACATAACCCTCTTTGATATTTGCGAAAGCCATCTCAATGCTTATGGAAGCTTCCAAATGCCACATTATAACTCCTTCTTTCATACTCTTAACCTGGAGAAGATTTTTTTGGATAACATATTACCCCCTCTCTATGTATGAAAGAAGCTTTTGTTCGTTACAACCAAAATCTCAGAATCTCTTTTAGATTACTCAAGCCTCAATGGAATTTCTTTCTTTGTTTTTCTGTAAAATAGATAATAGCTTCTGTTAGGATTATAACCTTATTATGAGATTTTGATGGATAACTCTAAACTCTAAAACTGAAATTCAAGAGAAATACATGAGAAAAACCTTTCTAGCATTCATGGTAGAAATGTGGAATAATATCACCTAATCAACAGATGTTGGTTTACGTGAAAGGACCTTTTAAGAAAGCTATCATACACTCCAAAGCCTTTTTTCTTGGGTTAAGTTTTCTTTGACCATCGGGAATTAATTTCTTGCTTTAGGTGGTTTTGTCTTGTCTCTTTGCCATAATTTTATCTCCAACCCTGCACTATATGTTAGTAATTGTCATTCATTCATTAATAAATTAGTAGATAGTTTGGTATTAAATTTGAAATTCGTCTAATAATAGGAAGATCCGAGGGCTCATTCCCATTACCATCATCTTCTGACAAAAAATAGAAGTTTGTCTAGTATTAAGAGACTCTTTTTCGAAATTCCCGCCTAATGATAGTGTCTAAACATTGAATTTTCAGAAAAACCTCAATTTCAGTACAAAATCTCAAGACTTATCCACAAAACTCACAAATCCAAAAATTCAACTGAAAGTCCACATATCATCATGAAAATTCAATAGGGAAATCAAGAAATCTAGAATTCATAAAACCAGAAATTAAATAAGAAATTATCACAAAACAAAACCAAGAATGAAATCAGGAATTCAATCACAAACTTGTCAGGAACTCATCTGACAAACAAATTGCTCAAAATTTTATCTAATATTAGCACAAATCTAGAAATTCAATAGGAAGTCTATCAATCATCATGAAAATTCAATATGGAAACTAAGAATTCATACAACCATAAATTCAATAAGAAATCATCATGAAAATCCAATAAGGAAATTGAGAATTCATAAAACCAAAAATTCAGTGAGAAATCATCACGATAATCCAATAGGGAAATTAAGAATTCATAAATCCAAGAATATGAAATCCGTAAATCATCATAAAAATCAATAAGGAAGTTTAGAATTCCGAAATTCAATAAGAAATCATTAGGAAAAGGAACAAGGGAATTGAATATTCAAAAAATTAGGAATTCAGCCAGAAACTTGTCAGGATCTCATCAAACGAATAGACTGTTCAAAGTGTCATCCAATATAAGTACAAGGTCTGAAAACTGTCTAGTAATGGTGGCCTGGGCAGACTTAAGCAAAACATACTTAATCCTATCTGGCCCTCATTCTAAAGTTCTACCTAATATCTATGCCAGAGATTTATATAGAACTCATGCCTTGAATAGCAACATGGATTCCAATTATTCAAAGGAAAGTATCCTATTAATAGATAAGTAGCTCCTAAAGTTCCTATAATTTTGTAGTATTATTGTTATATTGGAGCCGAGTAGTTCCATAAAGCTATGCAATCATTTGGAATAGTAGTTCCATAATACTAGTCATCCATTTGGAGTAGTAGTTCCGTAAGACCAGTCAACCGTTCAGCAGATAGTTTCGTTCAACTGTTCAGCTTTTCAGCCGTGCAACCGTTCAATAGGTAGTTCCATTCAGTTAGCTAGTCCTTTTGTAATGCAACTCCGTTTGACTAGTTGAAAATTCAATTGTGAAAGTTCCATCCTACTATTTGGTCGTTCAGCCGTGCAATGGTCCAAATAACTTATTAATGTATATAATATATTGACCACTTATCCTAAAGGGTCACCTTATTTCTAAGGATCTCGAAGTGGTTTACTCTATTCAAGTAAAGTCACTTTTATCCTTGTAGTAAAAAAAAGTTATCTGTTCCATTCCATTAGTTTTTGTATAGATCTTAGTTTTCCATAAATTATGGATCTCTTTATCCATTTACTTGTCTAGTGTTTCCTTTTAGGATGCAAATTTCTTAATTCTTTGTTGTGGAAGCCACTTTTCAGGCATCAGACGTATTGAAGATTACTAGCTAATACCGTGTCCTTTTCTATTATGGTTTTGGATATCTTATCCATTTCTGTCTATAGCGCAGGACATCCTCATCCTTTTCTTTTTGTTTATACCTCTTTTTTAGGCTTCATCTTTGTTTTAGATGGCGGATAACTTTATTCCTTTGACCCTTTATTCCCTTGGTTCTTGACTTTTATTCGATTTGCGGACGTCTATGTCGTTCTTTGTCTATTTGGTTCCCCCTCTGGGCTTTCCTTGATTCTAAGGGCTATAGTATATGTTAGATTGACCTTCCTCTAAAAGGTTTGTGAGTGGATGCTACGTCTGACCCTCCCTCTAAGAGGTGAACTGGACGTTAGAGGTTTTAACCCTCCCTCTAGGAGGTGTTACGGATTTGTCGTAGGCTTTCAATGTGTATAGGACACCCCTCCCTTTAGGAGGTGCTATGGATAGGCCGTAGGCTATTAGTGGGTACAGGATCCATCCCTCTAAGAGGTGCTATGGATTGGTCGTAGAACTGTTGGTGGGTGCTGGACTCCTCTGTGAGAAATACGGATTACAGATCTTAAGGCTAAGATTAACACTAGTGGGGGGGGTGAATAGTGTTAATAAAGAATTACTAAATCTTTTTAATTTATTTTAATTTAGACACAAAAGTATGCAATATACAGACACAGTTATGATCACTGAAACAATGACAGATGCAGAAATAAAATAAAGCAGTAAAGGAAAGAACACACCGGATTTTATACTGGTTCGGAGTTACCCTACATCCAGTCCCGCAACACAAGTATGGATTTTCTTTCAAAAGAAATTGTACAATTACACCCTCGGTTTCAAGGCTACGAGGTACACCCTCCAGAATTTCGATTCTCTGGGTAGAGATACTTGATTTTCGGGCCACAAGTTTACCCAATTGATTTACCAAGGCTACAATCACACCTTTTCCCTTTCGATTGATTTCCAAGGCTACAATTACACCGTTTCTTTCTTAATAGATTACAAAGAAGTCTATAACTCTGAATAGCACTAAGAATCTTGTAGAGATAGTGATAGAGAATCAAACTAGAAGTAATCGAGTATGATTCAATGTTGATTTCGACAGAGTAATGATAAGAATATGTATTAAGAAATGAGGAAGAAGAAGAGGAGTGAAAACCAGAAAATTATGATTGAAAGTTCGTTGAAACTGACCCCTACTTATAGAAGAACAACCGCCATGACCATTCATGAAGAGTTATGGCGAATAGACACTTCTTTTGAAATTTTAATTTTTGAGTCAAACTGTCACCATGTCGACATGGTCATGCTTGGCATGTCGACATCCCAAAGGATATTTTGGTGTTTTTGATTTTCTTTGAAAATAACCTTTATCTTATATAAAAACTATTTTAAACTTTATAAATATACTTGACTATAGTTAAAATTCATAAGTAAATATAAAGAATAATATATATATAGATTTTAACTATAATTTTATATTTAAATCTAAGCATAAATATTTAAAAGTTAATTGTATTATTTAAAAAGATAGTTTAAAATCAGGAGTAATTTGACTTTGAAAATAAAGATGTTTTTGAGGCTAAAATTATTTAAAATCAAGATCGAGGGTTTTGAATCTTTTAAAAGGAAAGTTTTGAAAACATTTTGAAAACATGATATAATTTTGAAAAATCATTTTGAATAAAAGTTAGCGGATACAAAACAATGTTCCACTAGATTTTTCGTAGGTTCCATCCTACTTAGCGTTCCATCCATTTAACGGGCTCGAAGTGGATTCCATTCCACGAATAAATTGGATTTTAAGATGCCAGTGCTTTTCTATGAGTTTTAACAAAAATTCCTAATAATAATAAAAAATACTTATCCTTGAAATCTTGAACTCTTGATAATCTTGATACTCATGAGTCTTCTATCTTGATATTTTATCTTAATATCTTGAATCTCTATACTGTACAGTCTTCATTCTTAGTACCTGCATGGTTAAATCCTGCATATACATATATATCTAAACTTATAATGTTAGTATTTATATCTTATAATCTATTCTAAGGTTGTTGTCATCAAAACGATCATCTCACGGACTAACAATCTCCCCCTTTTTGATGATGACAACCTTTGTTTATAAAATATTATTTCTATTCTAATAACTCCCCGTAAAACTAACAACTGCCCCTTAATCTATACCTAACTATCCTATTTTATATTTCTCCCCCTTTGTCATCAACAAAAACTTACTCCCCCTCATTCTTGGACTTCAGTACCTGCATTGATAAACCATACAACGGAATATATAGAGTAGGAAATAATTATACTTCTAAGCAAGATAACTAATTTAAAGATTATATACATTTCAATGTGTGTGTGTTTATATATATATATATATACATGTTTTACACACCAATCTTCAAATCAATAAGAAATTAATCCACACAAAGTATCAATTAAAACCAAATCAATTCAAACAAATCAAACGAAGTAAATAAAAAACAAACGTTACGTGAAACTTCCACCCATCCTTCTTCTCCAAAGATTGAGTCTGCCTTAATAGCATCCCAATTATCATTGTCATTGGTGAGAGAGACAGGAGGATGTGCTTTGTTATCATCCTTGTGCAGAGAGGACATCATCCATCGTATTGCATCGAAGTGCCTTTCTTGTTCCTTTATCATCTACATTTGACTTAATTCTAAATGACGCTGGTTTCGTAGAATAAATGAGAGAATATTCTTCAACGAATTAAGAGTTTCTTCAAGATTTTCGAATAAATTGTGTAAGATTAGCCATAGTTGAATTTGTGAAAGAAATGGAGGATATAGATGATAAGAAATAAATGTCAGTGAAGATTTCTGGAAGAAACAGGTATAGATAGGTGTAGAAATTCGTTTGAATTGAATAGACATGTGGTAGTTATTCAAATTTCAAATTCAAAATCAATTGCCATTTCTGACCAGTACATGTCGACTTGGTCACATAGGGGATGTCGACATGGGTTAGTGAAATGTTATGACTAATTTGATTTTGTGAATAATTGTGTGTGTGTGTGTGTGTGTGTGTGTGTGTGTGTGTAATATACTAACATTTATTCCAGAGATAAGACAAGGTAGATAACAGAAAGGAAATTTCATTTCATTGCATACTAGGATAATATAATGATTAAGCACACAACAAACTACATGAACATTCGAAATAAATCAAACTAAAACAAATACAACAAGATACGAAAAGATAAAACTAGTTAGAAGATGAAGATGATGAAGATAGTCCAAGTTTCTTGCTGACTTTGGAAAAGAACTTGTTCATCTTCGAAGAAATGTTATCCAACTTTTTACTAACAGATCGTTTTAGAATCCTTTGATTCTCCACAATTATCTTTTGGTTTTTGAGAAGGGTTTTGTTGGATGGATTGGAAGGATATTCAATGCTTTCCAAAGACGTTTCACCTTCTTCTTCTTCTTCAATTTCCATTTCATCCCCTTCTTCTTCTTCATCAACTTCCTCTTCTTCCATTTCCTCATGAGTCAAACGCTTTTCCTTTTCAGTAAGTTTCTCATAAGGTTGAAAAACAAATGGAATTTTCATAAACGAAATGTTGGAATGATTGAAAACTTTTCTAGAAAAAAATTCTCCGCCTTTGAAATCCACTCCAAAATAGTTAAAAATCCGAGTGAGATAAATTCCATGGTATAAAGTATTCTCACCCATTTCAAGATTTTTAGGACGAAGTTCATCCAAAATAACTTGTGCCCAATTTATGTCATAGTTTTCGAAAATAGCAAAAGGAGCTTTGCAAACTTCTGAAGTAGGATTGTTAAAATTTCCCGATCTTGGGGTCAAAGTATGTCGCAAAAGAAGATTAACAATTCTTACTTTTGGTCGAAAATTTCTATTTTTAAAATCAAAATCGTCATCTCTTTCGAAAATGTGATGAAATTCTCACGATCATGTTCATCGATTTTAAAGTTAGAAAGATCCATTCTCGAACTCTTGCAATTGAGAATGGTACCCAAAAGATCACACTTCAAAACAATTTGAGTGCCTTTGACACTACTCCAAATTTCATCTTCGTTTCCAACATAAAATCCGCAATTTAAATTTGCATAGAAAATTTTGGCAAGATTAGGATAGCAAACAAAATCATTTTGAGAAGCATCAATAAGACTAAGAACACCATTGTTTGCAAAAAGAGAATCTATTTCATAAGAAGAAAAATCTTGAAAAGTAGCAAATTTTATGGGATGGACTTTGGCATAGTTAGCATAATTGATGTATGCTTTAATTGCCTCTGGATCATTGAATAATTGCTCTTTGATTTTTCTGGAAATTCTCATGGTTGAGGGGTTGCTTGAAGAAACCATTAGAGTAGAGAGTAGAGAGCTTGAAGTTATGAAGAGAGAGTTTGAATTTGAAAATGAAAGTGAAAAGGTATGATAAAAGATAGTGAATAAATAGATTCTTAAAGGACATATTCTCTGGTCAAAAGGTATCTTTTCAGAGAATTGAATAAAGTTAAAAGGTGGTGGGAAATTCAAACATTTGAATTCAAATTTATAAATTCAAATTCAGGTAGCCGTGTCGGCATCATGGTAGGGACCATGTCGACATGTGCTTTTGAATTTTCATGAGTTGATTTTTCCCAAGGTCTCTAATATATATATTATTATTATTAATGTCTATTATATATTTCTGAAATATTATTATACTTATAACATATTTCAGATAGTATTAAAAATAATAAAAATAATAATAAAAAATAGAAAATACATTTTAAAATTCAAGCAACACACCAATTCAAAATCAATCAATCAATCAATCAAGCAACTAATCTTAAGCATGCAATTTCAACCAATTGTTTTGTAAATGTGTACCTTTTTCTGAGTCTGTTTCTCTGAATTCGTCGGAGTCGTGAACAGCTGTGTAACACAAATTCAAATTATCCGTCTTTTGATCATCATCACTCGAGGACGAGTCTGAGTCGTCTAGAGTAGCAGTAAATGCACGCTTCCGTTTCTTTGCTGGTTCATTGTTCATAGGAAAATTCTGCCTTTCTGGATACGGACAGCCTCTTTTGAAGTGGCCTGGTTTATCAAAGCTATAACACTTGTCATTATTTGGCACTATATTCTGATTTCCAGAATTCTTATAGTTGTTTCTCTTGAGATTGTTCATCTTTCTGTATTTCAGGAATCTCCTAAAATTTCTGGTCATAATGGCTATCTCTTCATCATTATCGCTGTTTGAGTCTGATCCATCGGTCAATGCATTGAATGCCATTGATTTCTTTTCAGATGCTTTACTTTATTTTCTCCCGATCATTTGAACTTCATATGACATTAGATTTCCAATTAATTCTTCTATCTTCAAAATACTGATGTCATTTGCCTCTTCGATCGCAAGTGTCTTTTAATCCCATTCTGGAGTTAGAGAATTTAAAATTTTTCTGACTTGATCTTCTTCAGAAAATTCCTTTCCCAAAGATATTAGAGAATGCACAATATCCTGAAATCTACTATACATATCTGAAACAGACTCATTAGCATTCATTTTACATAATTGAAACTGATTTGTGAGCATGGAAATTTTGGTCTGTTTAACATTGCTTCTTCCTTCGTGAGTAACTTGCAAAGTTTTCCAGATTTTATTTGCAGACTTAAAAACTGACACTCTATTGAATTCATTTTTATCCAGTGAACAAAATAGAATATTCATTGCCTTAGAATTATTTTGTGCAACAGTCTTTTGCTCAGCAGTCCACTGTGCAAAATCAATTGTGGGTTCAGAATATTCAGTTTATGTGATATTCCAAGTGTCTAATCCTATAGATTGAAAATATATCTTCATCCTACATGCCCAATATGCATAGTTACTGCCATTAAAAAGTGGTGGTCTGACAGTAGACCGACCCTCTACAAATGAACTAGTGACAGTGATACTAATGTCAATAACAGTACCGGTGTTGGTAGCCATTTTGAAAACTTTTCAAAAATCAGATTATGAAACTTTGAAAACCTTGCTCTGATACCAATTGTGAGAAATGCGGATTACGGATCTTAAGGCTAAGATTAACACTAGAGGGGGGTGAATAGTGTTAATAAAGAATTACTAAATCTTTTTAATTTATGTTAATTTAGACACAAAAGTATGCAATATACAGACACAGATATGATCACAGAAACAATCATAGATGCTCAAATAAAATTAAAGCAGTAAAGGAAAGAACACACCGGATTTTATACTGGTTCGGAGTTACCCTACATCCAGTCCTGTAACACAAGTATGGATTTCCTTCCAAAAGCAATTGTACAATTACACCCTCGGTTTCAAGGCTACGAGGTACACCCTCCAGAATTTCGATCCTCTGGGTGGAGATACTTGATTTCCGGGCCACAAGTTTATCCAATTGATTTATCAAGGCTACAATCACACCTTTTCCCTTTTGATTGATTTCCAAGGCTACAATCACACCTTTTCTCGCTTAATAGATTACAAAGAAGTCTATAACTCTGAATAGCACTGAGAATCTTGTAGAGATAGTGATAGAGAATCAAACTAGAAGTAATCGAGTATGATTCAATGTTGATTTCGGCAGAGTAATGATAATAATATGTATTAAGAAATGAGGAAGAAGAAGATGAGTGAAAACCAGAAAATTATGATTGAAAGTTCGTTGAAACTGATCCCTATTTATAGAAGAACAATAGTCATGACCATTCATGAAGAGTTATGACGAATAGACACTTCTTTTGAAATTCGAATTTTTGAATCAAACTTTCACCATGTTATGCTAGGCATGTCGACATCCCTAAGGATTTTTTGGTGTTTTCGATTTTCTTTGAAAGTAACGTTTATCTTATATAAAAATTATTTTAAACTTTATAAATATACTTGACTATAGTTAAAATTCATAAGTAAATATAAAGAATAATATATATATATATAGATTTTAATTATAATTTTATATTTAAATATAAGTATAAATATTTAAAAGTTAAATGTATTATTTAAAAAGATAGTTTAAAATCAGGAGTAATTTGACTTTAAAAATAAAGATGTTTTTGAGGCTAAAATTATTTAAAATCAGGATCGAGGGTTTTGAATCTTTTAAAAGGAAAGTTTTGAAAACATTTTGAAAACAGGATATAATTTTGAAAAATTATTTTGAATAAAAGTTAGCGGATACAAAACAATGTTCCACTAGATTTTTCATAGGTTCCATCCTACTTAGGGTTCCATCCTTTTAACGGGCTCGAAGTGGATTCCATTCCACGAATAAATTGGATTTTAAGATGCTAGTGCTTTTGTACGAGTTTTAACAAAAATTCCTAATCATAATAAAAAATACTTAACCTTGAACTCTTGATAATCTTGATACTCATGAGTCTTCTATCTTGATATTTTATCTTGATATCTTGAATCTCTATACTATACAGTCTTCATTCCTAGTACCTGCATGGTTAAACCCTACATATACATATATATCTAAACTTATAATGTTAGTATTTTATTTTATAATCTATTCTACGGTTGTTGTCATCAAAACCATCATCTCACGGACTAACATCCTCCTTCTAGGAGGTGCTATGGATTAGCCATAGGAAGTTGGTGGGTACAGGACCCCCGCCCCCCCCTGGAGGTGCTATGGATTGGCTGTAGGCTAAAAATTGTATATGAAAATCATTTTTGGCCAATTGAAATACTTGTGAAAATCCTTTTGAATTTCAATTTTTTTGTCATAGAGTCTCTTTTTGAGTGAAAGAATTCTCGAATATGAACCTTCTAATATATTAAGGGATTACTTTCTAAAAAAGAGTTCGGATACGTGAATCCTTTTGATAAAAGAACTTTTTCCTAGTGCTACCTTCTACAAGGTTTTCAAACCATTTTCATAGTAGAGACACGAATCTCAAATAGGAGACTGGGAGTTCATGATTCATGAACCAATAGTCTTTTAATCAAGAATAAGATTCTCCAATCTGTGTTTTTGTCAATGAACTTTTGATAGCTTTAAAAAATTTCCTAAAAAAGTATGAATAGGCTTCTCCTCGCCAATAGTTTTATAAAAATTTGAAATACTAGAATACGCTTAGTTAGAAATCACCGGTGCACATTTACTAAAGCCAAATAATATTCTTTGAAAACTGTACAAATTCACCCTTTAAATAGATGAGTGTTTATTTTCCCTTATTTATAAGGTAATTAAAAATAATACTTCTTGACTTTTGAAAGTGATTTTCTTAAAAAAATATTTACGAAAATTTTCTCTAAATAGTAGGATAATCAATTGAAAATATAATCAATGTATATAGTATATGTAGCTATGCCTCCTCCAGTTTTGCTTAGCAAAAAGAAATATTTTCTTCATGAGCTTGAAAAGCCATGATTCACGGACTAATAGACTTTTATGGACAAGAGCAAGCTTTTCCCCAAGAATTTCCTCTTTCGGGAAAGTTTTAGGTATTCACCTTTCATTAGGAACAAGTTTGTAGTAGAAGATTGTTGATAATTTGTGGTTCCATTGGTGTAGTTCTTTACATCACACTAATCCAAGCTTTAAAATAAGGATGAATCATTTTGTCATTGACATTTGAGTAGTCATTCTCTTAAAACAGTTAAAAATTTGTTACGCTTCAAGAAAATGTTGAATGCCATGGACTAGTTCTCTTTTTACCTGCAAAGAGACTCGAATTTTGTTTTAATACAACTAATTCAAAGTATAATTAAAATTAAAGAGGTTATAAGAAAAGAAAATTTGTAATAGATGGATGCTACAAGACTTCATAGCCTGATCAGAGTTTGAAGATGAAGTTGTAAAACTGATTATCTATCGGGACTTTAAGTGATTAAGTTGCTCCTTTCAAGGTAGAAAATCCTCTAATCCTCTTTGAAAAATTATTTTAAGAATTTAGACTTCCAATTCTTACGATCCTGACTCGACCTTCGAAAATCGGCACCCATACTTCACTTGTACTCGAATGTCGCAGATTCAAATGCCGAATCTGGCTCGCCGGAGCTTATAACACATTAAGTATAACAACACAACGGAAGAAAAAGATAATATCATTAATTAATTACTTTTAATTAAGTAATCATCTTTAAGAAATTAATTACCTTTAATTTCTTTCATTAATTAGTTTTCATTAATTAATCACGTCAATTAATTAATCCTTAATTATAAACTAATTAACCTTATATTAATAATTAATTATCTTTAATTAATTCCAATAATTAATTAATTAATCCTTATTTAAAAATCATCCCTTAATCACTTTCACTAATTAATTAGCCTTTAATTATTTAATTTTTCTCAAATTAATTACCTCAATTAATTAAGATCAGGTTCTGAACTATTTTTGCTAAAACATTCCAATTGTCGGTTTCATGTCTATTCACTTTACGTTAAGCACAGTAATTCCTTCCTTCTTTAGGTTCAGCAGGAGTCCTTGTCTCATAGGAAAATGGAGAAATTCTCATCATCTTTTGTCATGGAAAAGATATAGGAGGGAGGTTTGTGTAATTCCACTGGTCTAGATTTGGATGTCACCATTCGGTTGTCCTTTTGTTTTCCGTCCATCTAGATCTTTTGCTGGGTGGTTGTAGTCAAACTTCTCTTCCTTCTGTTTTTACTGAGATTTCTTCATGGCATGATGAATTTCTTCCATTTAAATAAACTTCTCAGCTTGGAAATAGAAGTGTTGTAGATCTTTACACCCATGAATATGAAGTTCCTTCCAAAAAGGTGTTTTCTTGATTAGCCCAGAATGAACTGAAGTCAGTTTTTCGTCATCAGTCATGTTTTCTACCATTAATGCTTCCACATTGAATCTCTTTATGTATTCACCATGCGATTCCTCTGATCTCTACTTGATGTCAACTAGCATTTAGGAATTTATTATTGGATCTTTACATATGTGAAATTATGCTACAAATTCATAGGAGAAGTGTTCCTAGGAATGGACAGTTCCTTTCTGATAATGCCTATACCATTTGACAACTGCTCCTTGGAAAGTTATGGTAAAGAGTGTACAAAAAACTAGACCAAGAGAATTATATAGGTCCATCCAGCTTTTAAAAGCTACAAGGTGATCATCTAGATCAGTAGTTCCATCATACTTTAGCGGAGGGGCTTTGATGTGAGGGGGAATTGTAACTGGCATTATCTTTTTTTGACAAAGGAGCCTTTTGTAGGATAACTTATTTCTCCAATTCAAGGAGTTCATTTTTTACCGTACCTTGGTGATTTGGTTGAGAATGTTGTTGTGGTGATCTGCATTGTCTTCCAAGGTTAAACTATTTGATTCTCAAGAGACCTCTTAGCATGACTTCCTTAGATTTCATATTTGGTCCTTATTTGGAGATTGTGATTCATCTTCTCCTTCCACAACCGTTAATGATCCTTGAGATGAACCCCTTCAAGATGTTCTCGCATAGCCATCACGTGCTGTAGTTGATTTCCGAATTTAATCTCATTGTTTTCAAACTTATTAGGGTTGAAGGTTGTCCAATTTCCATATTCTCTAAGTTAAAATTCAAGAATATATTATCTTCCAAAGTTGATTATGATGCAGCTTCTTCATTTGGGATGTCGTCATTACTCATTGCTCTTACCATTTCTACTTTCGAGTGAAGAACTTTATGCAATTAACCTATAGAGAAGGTTATTGGGAATCAGAGGTTCAAGCCTTCCTTCTAGCGCTAAAAATGTTAACAAGAAATCTTGTCAATACCCCAATCGCGCTTGGAAGTAGAAATTGGCTTGGTAAGTACCCCTTCGAAAAGGCTTTCGAAACAGTTGAATTTAGCTGGACTGAAATTAGTTGCAAAGGTATCGAAAGATGATCACTAACCTCGAATGACACTCCTTCAAAAGGGGTAACTAAATAAATCTGTATAGTAATGCAATACAAGACACTTAATTGAGATAGAAGCTGCCATCGATGCTAAGTATTCACTTTATTAGTGATGTTTATGAATACGAAGGCCTAAGTGCTACAATAAAGAGAAATCCCAAATTCGATTTAGGAATTAGGTTTTGCAAATCAAGAATAGCATAAGGGTGGAGGAATGAAACAGATCCTCAAAACAGCACCCCTAGGGTCTTATTTATAAGGGCAGGCTGGACCCTTCCGCATCCATCCTTTTGACTCAGTCAAAAGGATGCTTTTATGACCTTCCACTGCTGTTGACGACAAAGTACCTCTCTAATGTTGCTTTTGCATAAGATCTAGAAGCCTTCAAATCCATTGAAAGGTATAGAAGCAGTACTTATTTTGCTATAGATGTCTTGGATAAGCACGAAAGGGTGTCCCAACATGTGCGGAAGGTATATAAACAATACTTGTGAAAGGTGATGTCATATACAAAAACATCTACTATGGAAGGAATGACTTCGGCATGTAGGGATTTGATACATATGGAAGGGTCCAATTGATTCGGTAGGGGTGATACTTGTCTTACGATATGATAGTTTGTCTTGGTAACTTGATGTTTGATGAAGGTGGTCTTTTGAATCCTTCGGAAGGCGGGGCTTCAACCTTTATGGAAGGCGGAGATTCAATTTTTTTGGAAGGTAACAATGTTAGTGGAAGTATTCCATTTTACCTATGCAAAGGCGTCCACTTTGTTATTTGCAGAAAGCTCCTTCGATCATGAAAAAAGTGTCTTCTTAATGCTAGGAGGCCTTTGCAACCCTGTCAAAAGCCTCACTTCATCTTGATGTCGGTGTCACTTCAACACTTTCAAAAGCTTCCTTAAATCTTACGAAAGCCTTATTGATGCTTAGGGAACCCTCTTTAATACTTATGGAAGCCATCTCAATGCTTACGGTAGCTTCCAAATCCCTTATAGCTCCTTCTTCCATACTCTTAACCTGGAGAAGATTTTTATGGACAACAGACATCTTTCGATATCATTTTTGATCGTTTTGGATTATTTGGACGAAGTTATGCCTTGATAATTATTTATGACATTATATATATATACACGTTTATATGTATATATATTCGAGACGTATATCATTATATTTTTCATGCATCAGTTGACATGTCATTTGTTGATTCATCGACGTTAAAGCTATCATATTGTTATTCAGTGTTTATATTGTGCTACCTTTATTACATTCCCTTAGTTAGACATAGTCCGACCCATGTGTTATTTTATAATACTCGGGTCAGTCCGATACATTTTAGGTACAATAACAACCCGACCAACATTTGTTTTTTATTGGGCTTAGAAGAGATCTGTGTTAGGATTGTAATATGTTATTGTATGACATTGATTCATTGCATATATATGATATTGAGTTGTATATTAATTGTTTATTACATTACAGTATGGCAGACATCATTTGAGATGTTTTGTATTTATACAAACCTTTATGTTATATATTATTGCTCTAATTGACTCTGTATTCTCTATTATTCACTATATATTGTGTATTGTTTTGTCTCGGAGGCGCATGTATTTATTGCTTTGTACCAATACTATGTATGTATTGATGAGTTATTTATTTGATGTTTTAAAATGCACTAATGTTAGTCCAATGGAATATTCACATGTTTACCCCATAAAGCCTCATTCTTCATATTACCTGACAGTATTACTTTGTAATACACTTGGATAGTATGGGTATAGAGGTGGGATGCTTACCAATATTGTACATATAATATAAAAAATTTAAATAATAATTTAAAATTATTTTAAGTTAGAAATAATTACAAATTTTGTAATTAAAATTCAAAATTTATTTAACTAATAAGGATTATACTTTCTATACTGAGTTATAATATTTATCAAATGATTTTAACTAATATATACATATAGACACACACATATTTAGGGCTGAAGTTAGATTATAAAAGTTATAACCAAATTAGTCTTGTATAAATGTGTACAATAAAATTAAGATTTTGATCGATAGAACCAAAAATAAAAAACCCAATTAGATAGAAGGAATTTAGGTAGGCAATGTAAGATATTGTGTATACGTAGTGATAACTGATGTCATTTAGTACTTAGAATATCCATAAACCCTTATTATCATATGATTTATTTAATATTTTAAATCAAGAATTTAAAATTTTAAGTTGTTCTTTATTATTGACATTCAAATGTAGATACTAGTCCTACTTGTGGTTGTTAAACATCCTCAAGCTATACACTAGGTGTAGTGATGCTTTGAATGTTTATAGATGGGTATGAAAAACTACATACCTTTGTTGAACATCTTTAAGGATATATACTTGTGCTTACATAATTGCAAAACGATGGATAACAAGTGTTTAATTTACTTTGTATTATCAACCATCCTAATTCTCGCAAAGATGATTAGGAGAAAGTGATAAAACAAGGTTTTGAGTTACATATATACATAGATGTGTATGTGTGTGTACGAAGAATACAGAGTTATTCATCAGTTATAGGAACCTAAATTTCAGATCATCCTCACGGTTTGGTATCTTGATAAATGGGTCTTAAAATCTACTAAAGAAATTTCAAAAAAAATATCTCCTCTTCTTTTGAGGTTTTAGAAGATACATAAAATCTTGTGAAACCCTTATAAGTAAAATATAATGAAATATTTTTTGCAAGGCTTATAGTGTCCTGTCCATTTTTCAATAAAAGATCAAAACAGGTTTAAGGCTGAATGTCGTAGAAGTTATAACTCATTTATACCATACTTATTCAACTCAATATAGAAAACAACCATAACTCACTTAATACAAACTCACACATCTCAATACTAACATCAAGACATAGTGTTCCCTCGTAGATACTATGGTCGTGAGAACATTAAACCTTTGAGCTTCATGGTTGCTTAGGAATAATATCCTCAGTGTCAAACTCAATACCATCATGTCATCATCAGAGTCATTGCAACCAATTCCAGTGACAAAGGCCAGGAAAGCCAGAAGGGGAGGTGAGAGAGGAGGAGATGGAGGTGGAGGTGGGGATGGAGGAACAACTGGAACCTCAAGAGTGGAGGGAGATGTAATGCTGGAAGAGGAACTTATCTCAATAACTTTCTAAGACTATCATAGTTAATTGGATTGGCTTCACTCGCATGTTTCTCTAAATGGGAGGGATCTTCAAGCACTTATCTCTCCATTCTCTAGGAAGGGATTTTGAAGATGAATCTTGGAGGTAGTCTCGGCCAATAATGAATGCGAAGAACGGGAGCATGAGGGAGCTAAACAACCAAATGAATAGAAGGACGATACTTTCTTATGGAAGGATGACTATTTCGAAGGTTTAATGATTGCAGCAGAGATGACTTTGGCAACAATCGTGGAAGGGAATATTTTTACACTTCCGGAAGGGATACTTTGATAGAATAATTGTCTTTTGCGGAAGCATCTCCTTTGATGCTTATGGATGCATCTTCTTCGACGCTGCGGAAGGAACCAACTCTCGTATTATAGCTTATTATTTTGTACTTTTCCTCTTAAGGGAATTTTGTGCATAACATTTTGCCCTTCTGTATGAAAGAATATTTTATTCTATAGGACAAAAATCCAAGAATTTCTTTACTTTCCAGTAGAACACAATGCTAATAATATTTCCTGTCATTAGTTTTGCAATCTTTATAAAAATGTGTTCAGTAATACCATTAGAAGTTCCTGATAATAGAAGTCCGAGAACTCAAAGTAAAAAATAATATAAGTCCAAAAATCCAAATCTGGGAATAATAGAAGTTTAGAGATCATGATCCTGAAATAATAGTAGATATCCAGTCATCTACAACTGGAAGTAATAATAAAAGACCAAAAATCCATATATGATGATGGAAGATGAGAAATCATCATCTGATTATGATAATAGAAAACTAGAGATTTGGATCAGGAGGTAATAATAGAAATCCAGAAACCCCTTTCTAGAGGTAATAATAGAAGACTAGCAATCCCAAATAATAGAACACTAGAAATCCACATCTAGCAATCATAGAAGACCGGAAATCCATATTTGGCAATAATAATTAAATACCAGAAAACCATATTCGAATAATAGAAGGCCGAAAATCCATATCTGGTAGTAATAGAAGAAGTCAGGAAAACCATACCCGAATAATAGAAGATCAGAAATCGATATTTGACAATAATACAAGACATCTAGGAATCATCATTGGAAATAACAGATGTCCAGAAGTTCTTATATGGAATTAATAGAAGAAGACCGAAAATCCTTATCCAGTAATAATAGAAGTCCACAAATAATTTATTTGGATATAATAATAGAAGACTAGAAATCCCCTATGGTAATAATAAGGGAAGTCTAGAAATCATTATCCACAAATAATAAGATAAGTCGAGGAATCATCATCTGAAAATAATAAGAGTGTCCAAAAATCATCATCTGGAAATAATAAGAGATCTTTTATCTTGTGCCACCCTTCCATCCTTTTAATGTCTGAATTCTTGATTTAGTGCCACTCTACGGGATTTGAATGTTGGATGTCTTAATTTTTTGATTTATGCCACCCTCTGGTCATTTGATGTCTCAATCCTTTATTTGTGCCATTCTTTGGACTTTAGATGTCTTAATCGTGTATTTTGTACCACTCATTGGGCTTTGGATGTCTTAATCCTTTATTCTGTGTCACTTTTGGGCTTTGGATGCCTTAATCCTTTGATTTGACCCCTTACCACCATCTATGGTGATGCATCAGGTCATCCGATGCGTTTAGTTAGCTTTTATCAAACAGGACCAAAGACTTACCCGACCTTCCTCTAGGAGGTGCATCAAACAAGCCTTATAGGTGGAAATAAAGGCTGGTTCGGTGCTTTGACCCAACCGTCTTAGGCAAGTACCAAAGTCTTACTCCATCCTCCCTCTAGGAGGTGCTTCGGACTAGCCTTATAAGTCGGAATGAAGGTTGGTCGGTGCTTTGACCCGGCCATCTTAGGCGGGGACCAAATGATAACTCCATCCTTCCTCTAAGAGGTGCCTTGACCTGGCTATATAGACATGATCAAGGGCTTACAGATGCTTTAGCTTGGCTATTTCTAGCATGACTAAAGGCCTACTCTGACCTCCTTATAGGAGGCACTTTGACCTGGCCATCTTGGCATGGATAAAGGTTTTCTACCATCTTAGGTAGTTTCCAAATTTAAGGAGAATCTTACTCGTAACCATTTAGATGCACTTAAAGATTATCACTTTATTCATAACTATTGGGAAGTATGGTCACAAACACTCTGCATTCCATGTTCTAGGGACCATGTTGCCATCAGGTAAGCATAGATGATAAGCTCATGGGGAGTCTCTTTGTTTATAATTAAGGGACCTTCCAAATTTGGTCCAAGTGGTCCATCCAATGGATTCTTAGTATTTTCCATTACTCTTTGGAGGACTAGGTCTCCTTCTTGAAATGACCTTGTATTTACTTTAAAGTTGTAATACTTTGGTATCCTCTTTTGATATTCACCACTAAAGATTGTTGCTTTGTCTCTTAGTTCATGTATTAAATCCAAAGATTCTTTCCTCAATTCTTGATTTGGATCGAATGCATATGCGATTCTCCGATGTGAAGGTATCTCAACTTCAACCGGTAGCATCACCTTACATCTATGTGTAAGGAATAAGGGAGTATGACCCATTGCAGTTTTGGTGGACATTCTGTACACCCATAGCATAAGTGGTAACTCTTCCACCCAGCTTCCTTTAGCTTTGTTTACACGCTTTTTGAGAATAGTTCTGATAGTTTCATTGGCTTCTTCAACGGATCCATTAGCCCTTGGATGTGCTATAGAAGAGAACTCTTAATAATTCCGTTCTTGCAGTAGAATCGGGCAAACTCTTCACTCTCTTATTGCATTCCATTAGAGGATATGATTTTATATGGAATTCCAAATCTTGTAACAATGTTCTTGGTCATGAATTTGAGTGCCTTCCTTGAACTGATATTCGAAAGTGCCTCTGCTTCCACCTACTTAGAAAGTAGTCAATGGCAACTACAGCATATATGGCCCCTCCCTTGGATATTGGCAAAGGTCCTTTCAAATCAATTCCCCATGCATCAAAGGCCATGGACTTGAAATTGAAGTTAATTGGTTTAATGGTAAATGAGGAATTTTGGCATACTTTTGGCATCTTTTACATCTCTTTACAAAATCCGTAGCTTGATTGGTCATTTGGGGCCAATAGAAGCCTTGTCTTATGATCTTCTTAGCTAATTTTATACCTTGGAGTGGTCTCCGCACAACCCCTCATGTGCTTCCTTTAATAATCTCGATCTGTTTTCTGGATTCACACACCTTAAGTAAGGAAAGGCGTAGCCATTCTTATAAAGTATTCCATTCATCACAGTGAAGATTACGGATGATGTCTGATTTTTCTAGCCTATGTCTTATTAGTTGGTAGTGTACCTTTAGTAAGATATTCCACTATTAGTGTATTATTTTTATAGTGGTCATTTGCTTCTGAATTAATGAGTTCTTCCTAAAGATTTTCATTTATAGTTTCTTTCTTTTATCCTTCATGCATTAGAGCTTGAGATCTAGTTAACACCAGTAACTCTCTTTCTGGCTCAATTACCTTATCCTCAATACTGGGATTTGCTTGATAACCCATCGGTACAATTCGAGTTTATGGTGCTCCCCTTGATCTGGCCTATTTTTTCCAATGAATTTTCTTGTGAATTCTTTTCTCCTGTGGACTTGACGTATTGAGAAATCTTCATATTTAGTGATCTTCATATTTAGTGAACATTTTTAGTATCTTCCTTACATACTAAACTAATTTGGCATCTTCAATATGATATGTCTGCATTGGTTGGCTTTCCATCATTTGAGAGTCATTGAAGGTTTCAATCCTTGGATTTTTAAGCTGGAAAGCCAGAGTGAGCCCTACTACTATTGATTCATACTTTGCCACATTATTTGTAGATGAGAAACCTGGTTTCATGGCATAGTGCAAGCGGTGTCCGTCTAGTTTGATTATGACATATCCTGCTCTAGCACCATGTTCATTTGATGCCCCTTCCATGAATAATTGCCATTTGGGATTTTGATCCTTGTCTTTCTCTAGCTGCTCTTTGACAAAGCTTATGCATTCATTAATGAAATCGACTAAAGCTTGTTCATTAATTTCCATCTGTTGTTCGAATTTACTGTCATATTGGTCGAGTTCTACTCCCCATTTCACTTACCTTCCATAAGTTTTCATCTTACTAAAGACTTGCTTAAGTGGATAATTCGTTAATACTCTAATCGGATGTGCCTGAAAGCAGGCTCTCAGTATTTGCACTACGAGTATCAAGCAATAAGCCAACTTTTCTATGACTAGATATCCGACTTTAGCATCCTTCAATCTGCTGCTCACGTAATAGGTAGGAATTTGAATTTCGTTTTCCTTTTTGATTAGTACTTAGTGCACTGCATGCTCGGAAACAGTCATATATAGGTACAAGTTTCCCCTCCCATGAGACTAGATAATATCCATGGCTTTTCGAGATGCTCTTTCAGTTCTTTAAAGGATTTCTAACAATCTTCTCCCCATTAAAAATTCTTTTTCCTCTTGATTACATCAAATAATGGAATGCACTTATCAGTTGCTTTGGAGATAAACCTACTCAATGATGCTACCCTTCCATTTAAACTCATACATCTTTGCTAGTTTCAGGCTCGGCCATGTCCTTTATAGCTTGAATTTGGTCGGGGTTGGCTTCAATTTCTCAAGTGCTAACAATATACCCCAAAAACTCCTAGACCGAACTCCAAAAGTGCATTTTTCTGGACTAAGTTTCATCTGGTGTTTGCGTATCACTTCAAACATTTCTTCAATATCCTTCAAATGACTTCCTTACTCTTGTGGCTTTACTAACATGTCATCCACATAAACTTCAATATCTTGAACGATATGCTCTTTAAACATTCTATTCACCAGCCTTTGGTAAGTGGCGCCTGCATTCTTAAGCCCAAAGGGCATACCTTATAGCAATAGGTTCCCCAATCTGTGATAAAGCTTATATTCTCTTCATCTAGCTTGAACATGGAAATTTGGTTATATCCTGAATAAGCATCCATGAAAGACATAAGCTTGTGTCCACTGGTTGCATCAACTAATTGATCTATTGGGGGAAATGGGTAACATTTTTCGGACATGCTTTGTTTAAGTTGGTGTGGTCGACACAAGTCCTCCATTTGCCATTCGACTTCTTAACCAATACTGGATTAGCTAGTTATCTCGGGTATAATACTTCTCTAATGAATCCGTTTCCACATAACTTCTTAACCTCTTATTTTAAGGCATCAGATCGAAATTTTTCAAAATGCGTTTTCTTTTGTCGGATGGGAGTTATACTCAGATTGATGTTCAAAGAATGGCACATAATTGCTGGGTTGATTCCGATCATGCCCGAATGAGTCCATGCAAGTATATCGTTGCTGGCTTGAAGGAATTGAGTTAAGTCCACTTTAAGTTTGCCTTCTAACTCTTTCCCAAGTTTTACCTTCTTTGTCAATTCAGCCAGATCTACACATATTTTTTCAAGATATACAATAGTCTTTATTCTCTCCTTTTCTCCATAGCGGTCTAAATCAGTGACAATTTCTTCATTATCCACTTCCTTCTCTACCAAGTTAGTATCTCTTCTCTTCCTTTTCCTTTCAAATGAATTGTACTTCTTAATCTTATGTTTAGTCGTATTATTAGGTCTTGCTTTCGCTTTGGATGGTAGATGTAAAAATCCATTATCCAAAGGATGAAAAATAGTAAACGAATTATAATAAGAAGCATGTTTCCTTATGTACTATTCTAGGATAAGAAAGTACATATCATGAGAGTTGAACTGATCCCCTTTAATAGTTCCCAACCTCTCTGGGTCAAGAACTTGACCATAAAGTATTTTGGTGAGACAAAAGCATCCATCTCGTCCATAGGAGGACGACCAAAGAAAGTGTTGTAATATGAGGGCTAATTGATAATCATGAATAGTGTCTTGAAAGTCCTGCACCATGGTGGCAAGTCCATTTGTACTGGCATCTTTAATTGTCCAACTGGAGTAGACCTTTGTTGTTGAACGCAAAGATAGGCTCAAGACTCGGCTTTATCTTTTCTTTAGTGATCCGCATTTGGTCGAAAGCATGTTTGAAGATGACGTTGATATGACTTTTAATGTCTACAAGGATCTTGGTAACTATGGAAAGTCCAATTTGAGCAGTGATCATAAGCAGGTCGTTATAAGGGTGATTGATTCCCTTTAGCACTTGTAAGGTGATGGTAAGATTAGGCATTTGGATGTCATATCAAGGGATTTTGATTGGGTGCCTCTTGAATACAAAACACTTCCTCTTTAGCTTATCTGATATACCTGTTTCTTGCTCCCTTGTCGATTCTGGCCAGGTGCAGCCCTCCATGGATCACATCAATGCTGTTGAGAGGCAGGATTAGATTTAGCTGATCTTCCTCTTTTAGGATGTCCACAGCATTGTTAGAGGCCCGTTGTCAATTTGTGGAACTTTCTATCGTCCTTTATGACTTCTCTAAAATGTCCTCCACGTACCAGCTTCTGAATTATACCGACCAACATAAGGGACTCGTCCATCTTGTGGCCATTTGCCTTTGTGATAGGCGTAATAGCCACCTCCTTTCTTTTGCTTAGGAAATGTCTTTTCTTTTCATGAGGTTGGAAAATTAACTTTCTCCTTAATCATAGCACATATGTAGGATAAAGGCTTATTCAGAGCAATAAAGTTGGTATTCAAATTATCTTCCCACAATGACCTCTTATGATCGTGATTGAAGCTATCTCTCCCCACCTCTCCCTTAGGCTATATCTTTCTCCTAGCATGGTACATTTCATCCATTCGAATGAATTTTTCAACTTGAAAGTGAAAGTCTTGAAGGTTCTTACATCTATGGAAGTAAAGCTCTTTTCAGAATGGTGTGCGCTCTATCAATCTAGAATGCACCGCAATTAGCTTGTCCCTGTCGTTCATGTCATTGGCCTTTAATGCTTCTACATTAAGCATTTTAAAAGAGTCTCTTAGTAGTTCACCCGATCATTGTCTTTATCATATGTTTTCCAGCATAATATAGGTTATGGTCAGATCCTTATAGACACCGAATTAGGTAGAGAATTCATAAGAGAACCGCTTCCAAGAGTAGATAGTTTTCTTACGGTATTGGTCATACCATCTAGCAGCTACTCCTTGGAGCGTCACAGGAAAGAGTTTGCATCGAACTGCACTGGATGCAATATACAGGTCCATCAGGCTCTTAAATGCCATTAGATGATCATCAGGGTCCGTGGTTTCGTTATATCTCAAAGACGGAATCTTGACATGTGATGGGATTTTTGTGGGCACAATCTCATGGTGAATGGAACTTCTCAATGATCATCGTTAGCTCTTTCATCCAAGGTTTTCTTTCCCTTATCATTTATGATATCTTGGTTATTTTCTTTGCCATGTCCTTTAAGTAAGCTTCTTTATCTTGATAATTGTGTCTAGCAAGTTGGTACTCTCTAAAGGTTGAGCTTCCAAACTATTCCTTAGACTTATCATCAGCTTGTCCTTGGTAATTCAGCTTAGAAGGTTTATTATCTTTCATATTCTACAGGGGTTATTTGAGCTTACCTTTTCTTTTGAGTAGAGAGGTGTTTAAGTTTCTTCTTAGTGAGTTCAGTTCTTCCTTGATAGTAGGTCCGGCAGTTTTGGACGACTCCCGAGGAGCACCGCTTCTAATAGCTGCTTATCTTCCATTAACTGTTGTTCTAAGCTCTTTATTTTTGCTTCATTGTCGGTGAATTGTGTCGGTTGCGATGGTTGATTGAGCTCTGAGCATGTAATATTGAAATTAGGAGCCACATTTTCCTCTTGATTTGTTGTATGCATGACTACTTCTTCGTTTGGAGCACCACTTTCTTAGGTCTCACCATTTTCCAACAACAAAAGTTTACATGATTAGTTTCTAAATAAGGAAATAATGAGTTGGGGGTTCGTGCCCTTCTTCTAGTGACGAAAATGTTAAACCAAAATATGACCTAAACCCGGATGCTATTTGTGATAACTTACCCTTACTTGATTTGATCATGTATAAAGTGCCAATTTATCATTTGGGCTCCAATGTGTGATTGAATTGTTAAAGCATGGATTCATGGCATCATAGACTCCTTTATAGATCAGCCTCCTTAAATTCATAGGACTTAAGGATACTTTGTCCCTATAACTATATAAGATGAAGGCTGTAGGGCGTTCATGTGGGTATAGATCACCTTAAGGCTCCAACATCCAAATGGATTCTATGACACAATATATGTTTATAAAGAGTTAAGGTGATAAGTATACGTCTTGTTCAATGGTCATTAAGATGCTAATGGCCGTGTAGATCATTTTTATGCTCGAAGTCAATATTCATATATATGTGTGTGTGTGTGTGTGTGTATGTTCATCCATTCCCACAACATTCAAAGAAGAATAAGTGAGGAGACCATAAATGATCAAACTCGTATCCTTGATTTTATTAAGTGCAGAATGGTTATAAATTAGTAGGTTTTGTCCCTAAATCAATTTAGGGATATAAGAGTATGAGATTAGAAAAGAAGGTTGGAATGGAAAAACCCTCCCAAAACATGACCCCTATCGTCCTATTTATAGATGCGATAAGAGTTCCTTCTGCCTCCATCATTCTATCACCATCAAATGGAATGCCTTCATTGCCTTTCGCTATTCTTCTATCCCTGCCTCCATTACTGTCGGTGGCAATCCTTTCGTTCCATTGATGTTGATGCTAAAACATCTTTATTATTCTTGCGCAATGCTTCCGCCACACTTAAATGGATGCTTTCATCACTATCGAAAGCAAGATCTTTAAGGATATTGGCTAAGCATTCCTTCAATGCCGCTTTTATATGTGAACTGGGCACTTCCAACCCCATTTAAGGAAATCTTTTGAGAAGTGAAAGGGAACTAATTCGGCACCATGTTGCTGAATGCACATTGAATACCTTCATTATTGTTGAGCCATGGCTGCGCCGTAGGTGGAGTATTCTTTGAAGAACTATGGAGGGCTAGTAAGGAGTGTGACGGAAGGACGATACTTGCTTATGGAAGGATGCTACTTTTAAGGTTTAATGATTGTGGCAGGGAAGATTTTGGTAACACTCACCGAAGGGAAACTTTCAACACTTGCGGAAGGGATGGCTTGAGTTGAAGGATTGTCTCTTGCGGAATCATCTCCTTTGATGTTGTGGAAGCATCTCCTTTGATACTTGCAGAAGTGTCTCTTCTACCCTAACGAAAGAATCTCCTATATAGGTCATCTAAGTATCATCGCACCTTCGATCGCTTCCTAACCATTGTACACTGTAATACAAACCAATGAAGTCGCGACCATGAACCATATGCTCCTATGCTAGAAAACTCAAAAATGTCACTCCACAATAACATCGGACCCTACAAGCCTCGTCTGATCCTCGAATTTGCAATTGAATGCCAAAACCTGAAATAAATCCATTTCTCCAATATGCAATCGATCAGTACATCGAACCATATGGGTCAGTCGACTGAACTGCTTTAGCCAAAATTGGCTCCAGCCAACAAGCCGACTGGTCAAGGTGAAATAGTCGACTAACTGCCTTGATAGTCAACTGGTTGAACATGACCAATCGATTGCCATAGGCCAAACTTGGCATATTTCTTTTTACCCATTAAGTCCTACATTTCTCACTTTGACTAATTGAGAGATGTCACCTGACTAGTCGATTATTCACCTATAAAGATGTGGGTTTGAACATGAATAGGGTAAATTTACCTAAGAAAATTTATGCCACCATTTAAATTTCACCTGATCATCGCCCGACTTCCATTGCTTGGATGTCATACTTCATGGCATTATGACCATGTGCCTACCTACTACACCTCAAGCTCAAGTTTATTTCAATGATAACCTGCCATGGGATGAATAAAACTAAAAGGTAATTCGATGAACTATCCCAAAATCTCTTATGCTTTACAAACCATATGAGTGTCAGATACACGTCTTTGCGACAATACCATTAAACAACAACAATCATTCTCAAACAATAATAATAAGCAATTCTATCATTCGTTGATTTCATTCAAGATAACTCATATAATTATTTACAATGGTTTAGGTTCATCATTTTAATAACATATATTAAATATACTTAAAATACTTCCAATCCAACAACCCAATAATCATCATTCGACAAGAACCAAAGTACTCAGGGCCAAGCCCTAATCCAACATAGCAATTAGCAAGCATATAAGCATAAAATAAACCATATTGGGTGAAGAATCATTCCCACTCACCCAAATTAGTAGAAATCCCCTAAATTTGCTTGAAATCAACCATTGAAATCCATATTTTTAAAAATTCCAAAACCAACTCTTCACTTCTACCTAATTCTAGCATATGGATATTGTAGAGGACATTCCAACTTGAACTTAGAGTACTTTTGTGTGATTTTTGGAGAAGGAACGGAGACTATAAAGAGAGGAAGAGAGGTAGGGCTTGAGGAAGTTGGAGGAAGAGGAAGAAAAAGAAAATTGAAAGAAATGAGGAAGGGAGGATCTAATTTCAGAATGTAGATCTATGTAGGCATTTTCCCTTTTTAATTCCAAGTTTGCTACTCTCCATCTCAATCTATTTCTTCTCTTCCATACCCCATTTAAATTATGATTTACATATTTTTAAATGTATCCAAACATAATGAAACTAGTTTTGGATCTTAATTCCACTGACAATTTGTCTTTTATGCCTAAAAATCACCTTTATCCTATTTACCCTGTTTTGACCAACTAAAATGACTTAAGTCGATTCATTATTCTTATCTAAAGGTTCGGGTCGTTACATTCATCCTTTTTAAAAGATTTTTCCCTCAAAATTATTAAAATAGGAATAATATAATTCTTGACATAAACATAACTAACATAAAACAATAATAAGCAAGAATAATTAAACAAGTTCAACCCTTTCTCATGAGTGTGTTAGAAGAAAACAAGCACTACTAAGTATGGTGAATCTACTGGTAAATAGCAGTTGATGGGAACCTCTAACTTCTTTTTCATTTCCAAAGTGCTATCATCAACATTGTTACACCATTGAACCCATAAAAGGTTGACCATTTTCCATTTGTGCCGCTTTGACTATGGCGAACAATGTAGATAGGCCCTATTAGCCTAATTGTTTTAGGTTCAATACTTTCAACTTCAAGTTGATTTGACTCTACGATGACATTAGAATCATATACGCACTTGCGCAAATGAGATACATGTTACATCCATAATTTTTATGTAACATTATTTAGGATATTTAATTGGACAGATTAATAAAGTGATGTGATAAGAAGAATGAGATTTGTTAATTAATTAGGTCATGCCTTAATTAATCAATAATAAGATTGTTTAAAACATAAAATAGAAAAGAATTTATGAGAGGGGCATAATGAGAATAATCCCTTAGTTCACTCCATACACTCTTCCTCTCTCATTCATTCCCATTTCATTTTTCAAAATATGAAAACGTAACATAAAGAAACCGACCATTACTTAGAAGACAAGGGTGAGGAAATCAAAGGGAAAGCTAAATGAATTAATCAACATCAAATCTCAATCTCCCTTTTTAAGGGTAATAATAGAATCCATCTCATTTATTTATGCTTGTTTTCAGATCTACGTTTGATTTTCGAATTGATGTGATAATATGTCATGCTTGTATGGTTTATATCATTGCTTGATTGAATGAGGATTTATTAGAATTATTCTTATGGGTTTTTAAAAGAAAAACCAAATTTTTTTATCTACATTTGACTCGAAATTTGTATATGTTATGTAAAACATTATTTGAAGATAGGTTTTAATTTCATAATTTTCCAAGTTCATATGAATATATATGAATTTCCTACGAGGAAAAAGGTGTTTATTTTGGGTTTTAATAGTTAAAACTAATTAAATAAATATTTTGGTGCTAAAATTTTTATATATGAAAGAAGCAGGAAATTTTGATTTTTGGTAAATTTTCCCTAAAGGTTATGATTTTCCACAAATTTATTATGTTGGAAAAGCTTTTAATTAAAACTAATTATAACTGTTTGCAAATTATTTCAGAAGGTAGAATGAGATCTACCAGCAATTTTTGAACAGAAAAGGAAACTATTTTGTTAACCAATGATAATATGACAAGAGGCAAGAGTTAGTGGAAAGTACTACCTTTAAAAGACAATAAAACATTTTTTATTTTAATTACAGAAATTCCATTGTAGATACTCGACACCCCTTCTATTTCAATATTTGATAACTATAATAGTCGATACTAGGAATAACTACTTGGTAGTTATATGACATATCTGCTTTATAGACTTGATAACCGCATTGGTTAATGCATGTGATAGCTACTTAGAAGCTATATGAGTTATCGTCTTATTAGAAACTCGACACCTTCTATGTTTTAGGGGTTCAGTATCTCAGAGCTGTAGAGGCTTGGTAACCAATGGTTCTGAGATCTAATATTACGCTTTTTGAAGTTCGACATCTTTATGTTTTTAGGGGTTCGGCACCCATAAGTGTAAGAGCTTAGCATCCTTAAATGTTTTAAGCTAGACACCTCCTGTCTTTTGTTCTTCGACAGATACCAGGCAACTGCTTAATATCTACCGGAATAATAGTCATAAACTTTCTAACTTAATACTTCTGCTTTATTGGCTCAATAGCCTTATGTTTTCAGACCAAAAAGCATTGTTTTAGTGCCTCGAGAGCCTGTACTTCGTAGAAACACGATAACCATGTTTCTGCGGTATCTAAGCTGTATGGTTATAAACCAAGCAACTATGTTTTAGAGGCTTGACACAGAATCTCGATATTTATATTTTAGTGGCATTGTAGTCGTGTATTTATAGACAATGGCTTTGTTTAGAGGTCGATAGCACACAGTCTCTAGAGGTTCGAAAGCCTTATTTTGATAACAAATGTTTCAAAAGCCATGTAAAGATTTTGGTTAAGTATTTTGGCTAAGTTTTCCTTGCTATTAAAGAAGAGTTTCAAGTGATTTATCATTTTAAAGATAAAATGTTACAAGAAAATGAAATAATGTTTTAGCCCGAATTTATGTGGATTTTTCCAATGAGAATTATTACTTAAACCCAAGTAATTTTGTGATGGATCTGCCTATTGATCGAACATATTTTGATGAATGATGTTTTAAGTTCTTATTATCATTTGATCGGTTAATTATGTATATTTATCATTGTTGTACTCACATCATGACCCAACATTGCACCTTGGGGTTTGGGGACATAATTACCATTAGGTTGTTCCAGTAATGTATGGACAAACTAAACTCTTGAGTGGGTAAAATTGCATCCAAGAGATCAGACAGACTAATTATATTAGGATGTTGTGAATTGATCTTAATAGCCAGATAGGTTATTGGTTGCCCTGCAAAATCATTGGGTACATAGTAACCCTAAGAATGCTATGATATATAAGACAGATAGTTTATATGCTTTCAGATAGGTTATTAGTTGTCGTGTGAAAACCAATCTGTTCGTATTAACCCTTGAAAAACTATGATATATGAGACAAATAGTCCGTATGATTTTGGATAGGTTTTTAGTTGTCTTGTGAAACTAATAGGTTCTTAGTTTCCTTAGGAATACTATGATTCAGGGATAGATAGTCCTTTTATTTGGAAAGACGGACCAGTTTCCTCCTAAATGTATTTGGAGATTTTGGTATACTTGGTTATGTTTTGGCCCGAGTCAGTCCAACAGTTTATTGATTGGCCTGCAAAACCATTAGGTTTATAATAACCGTAGTAAACCTGTGATGCAGGGATATATGATCCTCTGATTTGAGACAAACAGCCCACCGAAATTGAGATAGACATTCCATTTTATGAGATCGATAAACTTTGGGAATGCATAACCTTAGGATGACCGACTAGTCAGACTCACCCATGTTGCATCATGTTGCATGCACACATATGACCGTATCATGTTTTATTTTAACCATTGTTGTTGAAAGTGCATGATTTATGTATAGATTGACATATTTTAATAAGATACTAGTGAGGGAAATACCTATTTCGCTCAGTAGCATGGTTTCACTGGATTTCTATTCGGTTCAAGATGGTATATTATTATTAGCACTAGACTTTTTGTTTGATTTGAAGTTTTTTTTTTCTCCTTATACTCTTAAGTACTCATTTGAGTAGGTCGAGAGTTGGGTTTTCAAGTTAGACTATTAAGCTTCTGGAGAGATGCAACAGGGTAGCTAATATTAGAAGTTTATTTCCATTGTGTTGTTTGATGTTTTATTTTGTTTGAATGGATGTAATGGCAGGATTAATAAATGTCAAGTAGTTAGACTGTGATCACCTAAGAGGGCATCTTCATATGTCACTCTTGGATTATAATTGTAATTATTATTATATTTTCTCTGAATTTGGAAATGATGGGATTATGTAATGGGATGTAGTTAATATGAAAGTTATTAATGAAATATGTTTTGAAATGTTCCATATTCATATGCTATTATGTTATAGATACAATTAACCAATCTCATTTTGTCACCGAAAATTAATACTATAGATGACTGTAGCACTCGTAATGCTTAGTTTTAGGCCTCCAAATAGCGGATGTTGCAAATTAGTATCCGAGATAGGTTTACGTAAAACTTAAAAGATTTTGATGAAATAGAACTTAAAATATTTTGAAACCATAATCCAAATAAACAGAGAATAAGATTGGTGTATGGGATAAGTGTATTGCAATGTACTTGTTATTTGCTATTTATGAGTATGTATTCTATCTCAATTCTCCTCTTTCTCTTAGATCATTTTTCTGTATCTTACAGAGACTCGTGTGCAGATTATGAAAAAGTGAGATATAAAAGTAGGAAATAGAAGAGTGAATCTAGATGGAAGAAGCACCACAACAAATGAAAATGTTCGACCCAATACTAGAAGGAATCCAGGTCAATAAGAAAATGCTAATGTGAGTGCTAGAACCCCACTAGTAGATACGAGAATTATATATCAGTTCTCCTTGAATATGATATATGTTGGAGTTACTGCAGGATTGGCTAGAGGAATTGTTGATATTGTGGGAAGGGCTAATTCCGAGGAACCTGCTTGTAATAATTATGCTAAGTTGAGTCTTGATTATTACAGTCTTGTTAGAAAGCCTTTTCTTCGAATGAAAAGTGCTATTGAAGTTGAGAATTGGCTGTTGCACTATGAAAGGATCTTTGCTGAATTAGGCTTAAATGATGAGCAAAAGAGGAGGTTAACATCTAGACAATTGCAAGAAGCCACTTTGTATTGGTGGAACGGTGTCACATTAGGAGCACCAAAGGAGAATTTTAATTAAGCTGAATTTAGAAGGAGATTTGAAGAAAGGTTCTTGTTCGAGATAGCCAAATCAACTTTGCTCAGGAAGTTCATGAAATTGGATCAAGGGGGGTTTTTTTTGTAAAAGTTCAAGTAAGTTTGATGAGTTGTCTAGATGCAGATAACTACTATTGATACTGTGATCAAAAGGAATGAGAAGTTCGTTCGTGGATTGAAGCCTGAGATCGCTAGCGCTATCACCCGTATCTCAAAGATCCATGTAATGTAGTGGTGGAGATGGTGTTAAGGATTGAGGAAATTCTTTCGAGCTTTGGAAGTGTTAAACCCATGGAGACTCAAAATTTTCAAGGCAAGAAGAGAAAGTTTTTAAGAAGAAGGAAGCATAGAGGGCATGGGTACCAAGAATGGGAAAGCTAGCATTGTTTCCTATAAGTGCAATAAGAAAGGACACTTTGCTAATGAGTGATCTAGTGATGGAAAGAAGGCTACAGGAAAGAATGGCATGAAGTGTTATAACTGCAACCAGATAGGGCATTAGAAAAATGAATATCTAGAATCGGCTAAGGATGATAAAGTAAAGTTTCTACTCTAGAACAATCAAATTCTGGACTGACTGTAGAAGAGAAAGGAAAGTCTGTGATGGGATGTACGCTTTTAATTCATGGCATACCTATTAAAGCACTATTTGATACTGCATCACATTTTTCTATCTCGCAATGTTTGGTAATAAGTTAAATCTAGAACTATCATACTTTATTACTTCCTTAAGGGTTGCGAATCCAATAGTTGGGATGAGATGTGACCATTTAGAATCCGAGCTGTTAGGTCATGCATTTACCTACAATTTACATGTGTTTGACTTTGTGGGATTTGGAATTATTTTGGGTATGGATTGGTTAAGTATGCTAGGATATTTTCTTGGGACATGGAGATATCATTAAGGTACCCTAATAGCTGTGATCAAATAATATACTATAGATATTTCAAGTTTAGATGTATGGGAATTTTTGGATGCAATGGAAGTGGAAGTTGAGGTGAATTAGGTTTTCATTGTAAAAGAATATGCAGATGTTTTTGAGCCAGTTACAGGACTGTTACTGAGAGGAACTACTGAGTTTTGAATAGATCTTTTACCTAGAGCCAAACCCTAGTAGAATGGCACCTACTGAGATGAAAGAGTTAAAGGTGTAGATGTTAGATTTAGAATGAAAGAATTTTTTCGACCAAGAAGTTTGACTTGGGGAGCATCCATGATGTACGTGAAAAAACCGGACGGGTCATTGAGGATGTGTATTGACAAGAAGATGGTAAAGAATCAGTATCCTTTGCCAAGAATAGATGATTTGTTTGATTAGTTTAGTGGAAGTGGGATTCTATATCCAAGGACTTTGTTGATGGGTTGCCAAGGTCGAGTGGGGGAAATGAAAGCATCTAGGTTGTAGTAGATAGACTGACCAAAAGTGCACACTTCATTCATATTAGGTTGATAAGGACGGCGCCTACTTTAGAACAGTTGCTTATAAAGAATATCGTAAGACTTAATGGTATTTCTAGTAGATAGTTAGTGATAGAGATACTTATTTACTAGTGAATTCTAGAAGAGTATGCAAGAAATGTTAGGAACCAAGCCAAAGACGAGTACCACTTATCATCCACAAATGGATGGGAAAACGGAAAGAGTTAACAAAGTTCTCGAGGATCCGTTGAAAGCTTATGTACTAGACTTTAAAGGGTCATGGGAATACCATTTTCACTTAGTCGAGTTTTCCTATAATAATAGTTATCAAATAAGCATATGAATGGTGTCTTTCAAAAATATTTATGGAAGGCCGTGCAAATCATCGGCATGTTGACTAGAGACCAGAGACATGTTGGTTCTTGGTCCAGATATGGTAAGAAAATGTAACGATCGCGATTTTTCGTTGTCGAAAAACCGAACCGTTTGGGTTTAAGAAGAAGAAAGAGGTAGAAGAAGAGAGAAAAAAAGATAGAAGAAAACAGAAACAGACAACAGAAACAGGAAACAATATCAGAATCTCACAATCACAGCGGAACAATATATAATAGATAAATGTACATTCATTTAAAACAAAGAACTATACATTTTATATATCACATTACATTACATCAATCAGAGTGTACAACAACAACAGCGGAAAAGAAATACTATATACAATAAATAATAGACTACGCTATCTGGCTCGCCTCCAGATCTGCACAGCAACTCCCGAATCCAGAATAACCTGATAACCTAACTCTAGACTGCCCGTGTGGAAAATAGTGGGCACCCAGAGTTTAGGAAAGGAACAATAAACTCCAGGTCAGTCATGTGACTGGTGTGAGAACTCAAAACAGTTTATCTTTAAACACGCAACAAGAAAGTTTAAATTTTGAAATCCGCAATGCTTTTTGGAAAATGAAACTACCATAAGGCCTCCCGGCACACACACAATGCAAACGCACACATGGGGGAGATTTCTCCTTATGATAGTCAAACATGCTTACTACGAGAAAAATTCTTTGATATTATTACTAGTGCATAGTGGAAAATATTTCGAAAGTATAATATAAATCCTAGCCAGCATAGGTACCATGATACTATGCCTACTATAGCTGCCATGTTAAATGGCAGGTTCTACAACTAAAACCGTACAAGGCGCGTATTGGATGAATGGATTTCCAACAAATGGTCAGGCTAAGGAACTTCCTACTGCCACATGGGATCGCCTCTGGCGGGACGTCCCGAGAACTAACGTTACGGTTAGATCTCTGCCAACACAAGGCCGGGTTACCTCTGTAACTAGGTAACTACTACACGAATATGTCATCCCCCGGTCCTTTGGGACCTTTATCCGAGCGCTCGATACCAACAACACCACACAGAAATAGATATAGTGTTTCCACATGAGTAAATATCTGGGCTCCATACCATGATACCACCCTTTTCCAGAAGGGAATGACATACCCTAAAGGGCGCGACCCTCATAACCTTGCCGCATATTCCTGTTTCGACCATTTCCGGGGAGTGAGGTCCTGACGAAGTCTCGTCCACAAAGCTACGCTTTGTGTAACAAAGCCATGCTTCGGGTCCACAGATGACCAAAGCAATAATCACAAAGATAAATGATCAAACAAATGATCATATCACAAATGACCAACCAATGATCATCACACAGCAGCACTCAGCATGCCACATTACCAGATTGGGAAATATCGCTGATAACCTTCAACTACATAACCTCTGAGCTCGTACGTCTCAGAGAAGGGTGTTAAGCTAAGAGAATAAATTCTCCGCCACCAACAGAAATGTATTTGAAAGAAATCTGCTCTATCTCTCAAAATGTAATGTCAGACACGTAACCATACAAGTCTGTTCCGGGTTCGAACAGAACCGAAGGCACTTCCAAAGAAGCCCTTGCAATCCGGGTATTCACAATCCCGATAAAATTTCCCATCACAAAGGAAATCTCCATATCGTAGCTAACGATGCGGAGACAATCGATAGGTCATCCTATCGTTTTCACAAATACCCGGTCTTCAACACCGGTCTTCAAATGCAATCCAAACGACGTATCGCATATTCGGAATGGGATATATGACACAAAGGTCCTCTCCCGGCTAAACCGAATAGCGAGCGCTTATTTTAAAAATAAGTGTGCATTCAATTCCAAACAAACACAATCAATACCATCCAAGGGTAAATATTGATAGTCGGTTATTTAACTATCAATAAAGATGCGCCACATCATCAGATTCCAAATAATTTTTCCAAAATTATTAAGTCCCAAAATATCTTTACAAGATATATATACACAATTTCCAAATAATTGCCCAATTTATTTGCTTTACCAAAACACCTTCACGATATAATTTCCACACTTAACCATTTGAAAACCCATTTCAAATTAAACACCTCAACCATTTGAAAACAAATTTCAAATTACACAACTCAACCATTTGAACACAATTTCCCTTCCTATTTATAAATTCCAAAGTGAATTTCCAATTTCCCAAATATCTACACATACACGATTTCAAATCAATTTCAAACTATTCACTTCGATTTACCTTTAAAAGGTGAATCCTCAAAAACGTTCCTTTTATATTGGAAAAAAAACATTCCCATACTTATTTAATAATAAGTAATTCACAATTTAACTTATTTTCAACAATTTGGAAATATTCAATATACTTAAGTTACCGTTAAGTATTTTATTCCATTCTCTTTAAGAAAACATTCTTTTATTCACATTTATTTGGGTTAAAAACGAATGTTGCGTAAAACATCGTTACGACAACCCAAAAACACTAGTATATGGATTTGAAATTAAAAATAGATATATAAATCCAATACTATACAAATTATCCCCTTCTGTTTCTCGAAAACGTCTATTTCAACAATCAATGTTGAAATCTATGTTTTCAATACTCAATACATTTTAAAACACCTTTAATTCGTTTTAAATTCCATTTAAAACATTCCTTTCCCAAAAACAAACCCATTTTATTTAATAATCTATTCAATATTCAAAATAGTGAATATAGCCCACTTAACAAATTCCCATATTTCAATTTATCAAATTCGATGAATTTCAAATTTATAAACATAGTTTATAAATTCCATTTCTATTATAAACCCCAATTTTATAAATTCCTTTATTAATCCGATGCAATTTACATAACCCAGTTTCATACCCAAAAGCCATATTGTAAGTTAAATACTTATAATATTATTTATTTACCAAATCGTTCCTTTGAACTTCACCAATTTAAAATCTTATCACTTACAAGATTTCGTTATGGTTTATAATAATTTCAACTAATGAAATCTTCATTTATTAACAATTTCTATAAAATTCCCCTTTTTAATGCCCAAATCCATTTCTATAAGTTAATAACTTATAAACTTAAAATTTTCCAATAACCATTCGTTTTATAAATTTCACATTTATTAATCTATAAATCCTAGTGAAATTCATGTTATACATCAACTTAACACTTTATAAATTTATTCTATAACTTCAATAATTTTTATTTAAAAACATCCATTTATAAAATCCTTTATATAAACCATTAATAATAATAACTTCCCAAAAACCAAATTTAACTATTTTATAAAAACCTATTATTGTTAAAAATTTCTTTTAAGTTATATTTTATAAAAATATAAATTTTTAAAACATAAAATTTTATCCATCTATTTATTTTAAAATTTAAATCAATTCAAATTTTTTTTTTATAAACCATATTCTTTGAGAAATCACTTTTAAACCCCTTTTAAATTCAAAACCGTTATTTTTAATTTTTAAAAATTTGAATCCGATGATGCAACAACATCAGATGGTCAATCACGGGAATAAGTGTCATATATCAATATGATTATCAACAATCAACATAAGATTTATAAATAAACAAATATGTGAGGAATCCAGTTGGATCCCTCCAACCTGTTACCCTGCATCCACAGACGTTAGCACAATACCAATTCCACTTCAAGGTGGAATATCGCGGTATATGGGATTTTATAAATATCCGCTTAATAACGGCGCAATAGGGTCTCATCCGCTATACGAGGCGGGAAATCAAATCCGATATATACATATGCCAATATATATATATCGCTATATATAGTATATATCCTACTATATCTACTAGCACAATCAAACAGCAATCATCAATCAACACCAACTATTTAAAATTTTAAACAAAACCTTTCGATTGAGTGAGGAGTTCTCACCTTGATTTTATTTTCGTTTTCGGCGTTCGTTTCGAATAAAATTAAACGAACGTTTAATTTTACCCGAAATTCAAACGACCTCCAATCGACTCCAAACCAGCTGCATTGCGAAGAGCTCGGCGATACGAAGCCAACGCAAAAAATCTCGTTCGAATCCGACCTCGCATGCAAAAGTTATTGCGGTTTAAACATTGAACGTTTTAATTATAGAACTCAAATTTTAAAATTAAAAATACTCTCACCCTCCATCACGCACGGCCCCACCACGTGCTTCATCTTCCCTGCGCGTTTCATCTCCAGTAATATACGAATGCAAAAACCCATAGTGAAGCTAACTAGGGTTTAGGAAACGCAACCATTCTTCGACTTTGACAACGATCGGGGGCCGCCACTTCGAAGAGCATCGCCATCTCCATGTTCGGCTGTGGTATGGTGGAACTCGGCTGCACCCTCAGCGCGCATCACAAGGCCGAACGCATGAAGGACGCGCCACCCTAGCAACCTCCCTGCTTCGCTAAACATGATCATCTCCGTATGGATCGGAAGATCTCGCGAATCTCTTTAATTTTGTAGTTGGAAATTGGTTGAAATGTTGCACGGATTGGAGGAGATTAATGGAAGAAAACGGAGTGATTTCGGCCATGGAATATATCAGGGCCGGCTGTAGCTTTGTTAAGGGTTTTGAGAAAATAAAATAGTATTTATAACCATATTATTTTAATATTAAAATCTCAAATTTGTCACTTTTGCAAACGAACTCCAAACAACACGTGCCGCCAGGCGATCCTAAGGTTTTTCCGCGTTCCGGACGCAATGGAACAGGTTTTGGAAGCTAATTCCATCGTATGTGTGAGATACGGCAATAAACAGTCGATTTAAATTAAAAACGATTTAAGCGATTTCTAGGCGTTTTGGCTTGTACCGGACAAACGACAAATCCGATCGACTTGAAATTTGAAATCTTGCAATAATATCACATTATGGATCCGATGAAACTGGTTTCGTCGAAATCCGAGACCGTTTGAAAAATGGCTATTTTAACTCGCCGAATTAAAATTAAAACGATATCGATGCGTTTCGAGCTGCCACGGTCAAACGACAACTCCGTTTGCTACGAAATTTGAAATCCGATAATAACTAACTATTACGGATCCAATGGAACTCGTTTCGTTCAATTCCGAGACTGTTCAAAAATTGGCTATTTTTCAGTCGATAATTAAATATTAAAATATTCAATTTTTTACAAATTAACTCCAAATTCAGTTTTACAAGTTCTAAAATATCTCTATAACTTTAATATGATAAAATAAAATTTTCCAAATCATTTTCAATCATATTTAACCCAATATCAAATTATTTGTGGAATTTCACTATTAAATAATCGATTTAATTGTCCAATTAAATCCAAATATTCGATAAATAAATTATTCGACTTAAAAATTCCACTTATTAATATTTAAAATTAATTAAATACTCAAATTTAAATTACTAAAAATTCTGGGTCGTTACAATCTTCCCCCCTTAAAAGAATTTCGTCCTCGAAATTGCAAGTTAAGAAAACGATTCCTTAATCCGTTTATTACTCTTCCAAAACTAATTAGTTTTATTAACTTTTCAAAACAATCCTTTTTATTAAAGATCCACTATCATTTCAATTAACTTTCCAACTTCAGTTATAGGTTTCAAACAACCTTGTTTACTTAACAATTCAAATTTAAATTTAAATTCTAATTCTAACTTTCAAAATTTCTCAAAAAAAAAAAAAAATTCTAACACCCGAAATTTTCGAAAAATTTCGCCAGAGTCTCCTTTGCGCGGCTAGATCGGTACGACTACAAAATGGCACTACGGCCCCTCAGAATCAAAAAGAAAAGAGAAAGCCAAGTGGCTGGAGAAGGAAATCATCAATTCTCATACTAAAAGTGAAATACGTACCTTTTTGTCGAGTCATTCAATTTTTAACTTCAAAATCAAAATTCCAATCCATTATATACCTGTATATCCTGCTAGTAGTATCTTTCAATACCAAATACAATATCCAAACCAATTTGCCAATTCTATTGCAAAATTTCGATATATGCTTTTTATACCACTTTTAGCTTTATTATTGAAGTTATAAATTCAATTTCACTCATTTTCAATCAATTTTGCATTTCAAATTTCATTTGAATTCAATTTACATCTTCTAGTCTATTCAAATTCATTTACTTCACTTTCGATTTGAATTCAATTACATAGTTTTCAAATGCGCTAATTCAATTTCATTAACACTTAATGAATTTACATACAATCAACCAACAAGCAAATAACAACCAATGTATATCCAATAAAACCAAATTATTAGTTTTTCTCTCACTACATTCAATTTGGTTCAACAGTTTTAATTCCAATTGATTTAACATTCAACTGATTTTCATTCAATTATTCAACTAGCTCGAAATGAATTTACACTTACATACATCATTTCATATCAACTTATTCACATTCGATTAATTAACATTCAATCCATACTTTAATTCAGTTGCCAATTCTTTTTACATATAAAAATTGAATTTCATTTATATAACTCAAGTTCACATCATTTAACGATTTCATTAATTCACTTTATTCATTTTATTTTGATATCAACATCAATTCTTTCAATATTACTTAAGTTATATTCCATTTCAACTTTATTTACCTCATTTAATTCACTTGATTATTTAACTTTGATACAAAGATCAATTTTTTTATTCAACTTCACTTAAGTTATACTCCATTTGACATCATTTGTTCAAATAAACTTAAGCTTCAACTTATCAATCCAATTCGGATTTCAATTCTAAAGTAAATCCTATTTAACTTTTACTTAAGTCAAATTCATATCAATATTCAAATTCATATTCCATTTTACTTAACTTAATTGTTTAACCACTTCAATAACTGGTTTCACTTACATTTTCCCATTCTATAAGTCATGCAACTTATTATTCAACTTCTAACTTATATTATAAGTTCAAAACTTATTTCGCTTATACTTATCAACTTCAAGTTGAATTTTAATTTCAAATTGATTTATTACAACAAAACTTCAATTTTAAATTCTTTATTGTAGCAAATCCATCACATAGAAACTCGAAAATGATACTGATGATGCTGCAGTCATCACCCTTATTATTTCCCAGTGATAATAGTGAAATCAATGCTAATTATTCTTTCAAAAAGTTTTCTTTCTATTCATAAATCACTTTTATAAACCTTTTACTTATATAATTTTACTTCTTATATACATACATGATTATCTTACAATTGTAAATCATTATTAATTATAATTTCATCTTATGATTCATTGGTTTATACCATTATTCTTTTTACAATAGTTGCTTTTATTAGCTTATTCAAACAACTTTTAATTATTTTTTTTATATATATATATATCATTTACAACAACCAAGCAATCAATTATATACACACTTCAATAATTCTTGAAAAATTATTTTCTTTTTATATATAAAATATAATCGAGGTAAAATTATTTCATTTACCCAATTTAAAACAATATTGTGTCGAATTGTTCTATTCAAGTGTTTAGGAACCCCTTCGATTCAGTTTTCGAGGCTGCGCCGACGAAGGTTCATATACCACTCAATAAACCAATCATCACAATATAAAACAATTTTATATTCACTAACAAATACGCACTCATATCTATTATTACACTCATACTCATTCTAGAGTACTGCTGACTCTTTCTCTAATGAGTAATACCCAACAGAGCAGGTTGTCGCTTAACCATATGCTCTGATACCAAATGTAACGATCGCGATTTTTCGTTGTCGAAAAACCGAACCGTTTGGGTTTAAGAAGAAGAAAGAGGTAGAAGAAGAGAGAAAAAAAGATAGAAGAAAACAGAAACAGACAACAGAAACAGGAAACAATATCAGAATCTCACAATCACAGCGGAACAATATATAATAGATAAATGTACATTCATTTAAAACAAAGAACTATACATTTTATATATCACATTACATTACATCAATCAGAGTGTACAACAACAACAGCGGAAAAGAAATACTATATACAATAAATAATAGACTACGCTATCTGGCTCGCCTCCAGATCTGCACAGCAACTCCCGAATCCAGAATAACCTGATAACCTAACTCTAGACTGCCCGTGTGGAAAATAGTGGGCACCCAGAGTTTAGGAAAGGAACAATAAACTCCAGGTCAGTCATGTGACTGGTGTGAGAACTCAAAACAGTTTATCTTTAAACACGCAACAAGAAAGTTTAAATTTTGAAATCCGCAATGCTTTTTGGAAAATGAAACTACCATAAGGCCTCCCGGCACACACACAATGCAAACGCACACATGGGGGAGATTTCTCCTTATGATAGTCAAACATGCTTACTACGAGAAAAATTCTTTGATATTATTACTAGTGCATAGTGGAAAATATTTCGAAAGTATAATATAAATCCTAGCCAGCATAGGTACCATGATACTATGCCTACTATAGCTGCCATGTTAAATGGCAGGTTCTACAACTAAAACCGTACAAGGCGCGTATTGGATGAATGGATTTCCAACAAATGGTCAGGCTAAGGAACTTCCTACTGCCACATGGGATCGCCTCTGGCGGGACGTCCCGAGAACTAACGTTACGGTTAGATCTCTGCCAACACAAGGCCGGGTTACCTCTGTAACTAGGTAACTACTACACGAATATGTCATCCCCCGGTCCTTTGGGACCTTTATCCGAGCGCTCGATACCAACAACACCACACAGAAATAGATATAGTGTTTCCACATGAGTAAATATCTGGGCTCCATACCATGATACCACCCTTTTCCAGAAGGGAATGACATACCCTAAAGGGCGCGACCCTCATAACCTTGCCGCATATTCCTGTTTCGACCATTTCCGGGGAGTGAGGTCCTGACGAAGTCTCGTCCACAAAGCTACGCTTTGTGTAACAAAGCCATGCTTCGGGTCCACAGATGACCAAAGCAATAATCACAAAGATAAATGATCAAACAAATGATCATATCACAAATGACCAACCAATGATCATCACACAGCAGCACTCAGCATGCCACATTACCAGATTGGGAAATATCGCTGATAACCTTCAACTACATAACCTCTGAGCTCGTACGTCTCAGAGAAGGGTGTTAAGCTAAGAGAATAAATTCTCCGTCACCAACAGAAATGTATTTGAAAGAAATCTGCTCTATCTCTCAAAATGTAATGTCAGACACGTAACCATACAAGTCTGTTCCGGGTTCGAACAGAACCGAAGGCACTTCCAAAGAAGCCCTTGCAATCCGGGTATTCACAATCCCGATAAAATTTCCCATCACAAAGGAAATCTCCATATCGTAGCTAACGATGCGGAGACAATCGATAGGTCATCCTATCGTTTTCACAAATACCCGGTCTTCAACACCGGTCTTCAAATGCAATCCAAACGACGTATCGCATATTCGGAATGGGATATATGACACAAAGGTCCTCTCCCGGCTAAACCGAATAGCGAGCGCTTATTTTAAAAATAAGTGTGCATTCAATTCCAAACAAACACAATCAATACCATCCAAGGGTAAATATTGATAGTCGGTTATTTAACTATCAATAAAGATGCGCCACATCATCAGATTCCAAATAATTTTTCCAAAATTATTAAGTCCCAAAATATCTTTACAAGATATATATACACAATTTCCAAATAATTGCCCAATTTATTTGCTTTACCAAAACACCTTCACGATATAATTTCCACACTTAACCATTTGAAAACCCATTTCAAATTAAACACCTCAACCATTTGAAAACAAATTTCAAATTACACAACTCAACCATTTGAACACAATTTCCCTTCCTATTTATAAATTCCAAAGTGAATTTCCAATTTCCCAAATATCTACACATACACGATTTCAAATCAATTTCAAACTATTCACTTCGATTTACCTTTAAAAGGTGAATCCTCAAAAACGTTCCTTTTATATTGGAAAAAAAAACACTCCCATACTTATTTAATAATAAGTAATTCACAATTTAACTTATTTTCAACAATTTGGAAATATTCAATATACTTAAGTTACCGTTAAGTATTTTATTCCATTCTCTTTAAGAAAACATTCTTTTATTCACATTTATTTGGGTTAAAAACGAATGTTGCGTAAAACATCGTTACGACAACCCAAAAACACTAGTATATGGATTTGAAATTAAAAATAGATATATAAATCCAATACTATACAAATTATCCCCTTCTGTTTCTCGAAAACGTCTATTTCAACAATCAATGTTGAAATCTATGTTTTCAATACTCAATACATTTTAAAACACCTTTAATTCGTTTTAAATTCCATTTAAAACATTCCTTTCCCAAAAACAAACCCATTTTATTTAATAATCTATTCAATATTCAAAATAGTGAATATAGCCCACTTAACAAATTCCCATATTTCAATTTATCAAATTCGATGAATTTCAAATTTATAAACATAGTTTATAAATTCCATTTCTATTATAAACCCCAATTTTATAAATTCCTTTATTAATCCGATGCAATTTACATAACCCAGTTTCATACCCAAAAGCCATATTGTAAGTTAAATACTTATAATATTATTTATTTACCAAATCGTTCCTTTGAACTTCACCAATTTAAAATCTTATCACTTACAAGATTTCGTTATGGTTTATAATAATTTCAACTAATGAAATCTTCATTTATTAACAATTTCTATAAAATTCCCCTTTTTAATGCCCAAATCCATTTCTATAAGTTAATAACTTATAAACTTAAAATTTTCCAATAACCATTCGTTTTATAAATTTCACATTTATTAATCTATAAATCCTAGTGAAATTCATGTTATACATCAACTTAACACTTTATAAATTTATTCTATAACTTCAATAATTTTTATTTAAAAACATCCATTTATAAAATCCTTTATATAAACCATTAATAATAATAACTTCCCAAAAACCAAATTTAACTATTTTATAAAAACCTATTATTGTTAAAAATTTCTTTTAAGTTATATTTTATAAAAATATAAATTTTTAAAACATAAAATTTTATCCATCTATTTATTTTAAAATTTAAATCAATTCAAATTTTTTTTTTATAAACCATATTCTTTGAGAAATCACTTTTAAACCCCTTTTAAATTCAAAACCGTTATTTTTAATTTTTAAAAATTTGAATCCGATGATGCAACAACATCAGATGGTCAATCACGGGAATAAGTGTCATATATCAATATGATTATCAACAATCAACATAAGATTTATAAATAAACAAATATGTGAGGAATCCAGTTGGATCCCTCCAACCTGTTACCCTGCATCCACAGACGTTAGCACAATACCAATTCCACTTCAAGGTGGAATATCGCGGTATATGGGATTTTATAAATATCCGCTTAATAACGGCGCAATAGGGTCTCATCCGCTATACGAGGCGGGAAATCAAATCCGATATATACATATGCCAATATATATATATCGCTATATATAGTATATATCCTACTATATCTACTAGCACAATCAAACAGCAATCATCAATCAACACCAACTATTTAAAATTTTAAACAAAACCTTTCGATTGAGTGAGGAGTTCTCACCTTGATTTTATTTTCGTTTTCGGCGTTCGTTTCGAATAAAATTAAACGAACGTTTAATTTTACCCGAAATTCAAACGACCTCCAATCGACTCCAAACCAGCTGCATTGCGAAGAGCTCGGCGATACGAAGCCAACGCAAAAAATCTCGTTCGAATCCGACCTCGCATGCAAAAGTTATTGCGGTTTAAACATTGAACGTTTTAATTATAGAACTCAAATTTTAAAATTAAAAATACTCTCACCCTCCATCACGCACGGCCCCACCACGTGCTTCATCTTCCCTGCGCGTTTCATCTCCAGTAATATACGAATGCAAAAACCCATAGTGAAGCTAACTAGGGTTTAGGAAACGCAACCATTCTTCGACTTTGACAACGATCGGGGGCCGCCACTTCGAAGAGCATCGCCATCTCCATGTTCGGCTGTGGTATGGTGGAACTCGGCTGCACCCTCAGCGCGCATCACAAGGCCGAACGCATGAAGGACGCGCCACCCTAGCAACCTCCCTGCTTCGCTAAACATGATCATCTCCGTATGGATCGGAAGATCTCGCGAATCTCTTTAATTTTGTAGTTGGAAATTGGTTGAAATGTTGCACGGATTGGAGGAGATTAATGGAAGAAAACGGAGTGATTTCGGCCATGGAATATATCAGGGCCGGCTGTAGCTTTGTTAAGGGTTTTGAGAAAATAAAATAGTATTTATAACCATATTATTTTAATATTAAAATCTCAAATTTGTCACTTTTGCAAACGAACTCCAAACAACACGTGCCGCCAGGCGATCCTAAGGTTTTTCCGCGTTCCGGACGCAATGGAACAGGTTTTGGAAGCTAATTCCATCGTATGTGTGAGATACGGCAATAAACAGTCGATTTAAATTAAAAACGATTTAAGCGATTTCTAGGCGTTTTGGCTTGTACCGGACAAACGACAAATCCGATCGACTTGAAATTTGAAATCTTGCAATAATATCACATTATGGATCCGATGAAACTGGTTTCGTCGAAATCCGAGACCGTTTGAAAAATGGCTATTTTAACTCGCCGAATTAAAATTAAAACGATATCGATGCGTTTCGAGCTGCCACGGTCAAACGACAACTCCGTTTGCTACGAAATTTGAAATCCGATAATAACTAACTATTACGGATCCAATGGAACTCGTTTCGTTCAATTCCGAGACTGTTCAAAAATTGGCTATTTTTCAGTCGATAATTAAATATTAAAATATTCAATTTTTTACAAATTAACTCCAAATTCAGTTTTACAAGTTCTAAAATATCTCTATAACTTTAATATGATAAAATAAAATTTTCCAAATCATTTTCAATCATATTTAACCCAATATCAAATTATTTGTGGAATTTCACTATTAAATAATCGATTTAATTGTCCAATTAAATCCAAATATTCGATAAATAAATTATTCGACTTAAAAATTCCACTTATTAATATTTAAAATTAATTAAATACTCAAATTTAAATTACTAAAAATTCTGGGTCGTTACAGAAAAGCTACATAAAAGATTGATTTAATCCGAGCAAGGATGAAAGAAGCTCGATCTAGGCAGAAAATTTAAGCAGATAAAAGGTGTGAGGATTTAGAGTTCTTATTTGGAGACCATATTTTTGTTAAAGTATAACCAATGAAGGGTGTGGTACCATGATGACCCACCTTTTTGGATGATTCAAGTCGACAATAAACCACACATATCTGATTCAAACCATTCAAAAGGGAGGATTGTCAGTGGGGTTTAATAAGAAAATAAGACAAAGGAAGAAAAAAAACATAGAATCCTATAGCGGAATGACAAAATATAATAATCAATTAAACAGTTCATGAAGCTATTTATAATATACATTTGATTACACAATTTTTACAACAAAATTAGAGTATACTCAATAAACATATGAAAATAATGCAGTGGAATGATGCCCTAGCAAACTCCATCTTCATCTTAAAGGAATAATGTCTTCAACACTGAAACACTCAGTATGACCCAAGCATAATGAAAATACGAAACACTTGAGTTAGAACTAAACGGTCTTATGTAAGTTTAATTAATAAGTAAATATGAGTGTAATAGCTTCAGAGATGTTTATGGGATTTTCCATCTCCTATCAAGTGTACAACGTGGGTGCAATAACTTAAGAGATGTTATGGGATTTTCCATCTTCTAAGGATCCATTAAACTATCTATATGTAGTAAGATACGCTGTATATGTAGTGTCTATCAATAAAGTAAAGTATCAAAATAGCATTAAGTCTTTACATTGATCCCTCTCAACACATTTTTAAGCATTGTCCTACAGTTTTCCTTTAAAAAAACCAATAACGTCGGTAGCTAGGGAAGCACCATGATAAGAAAACACTAAAAAAAAGTCGTAGTGGTCGTGTATAAGGATAAAAGTATGGCAAGGCACGTGAGGCAATACCCAAGGTAGGATTCTACTAGTTTATCCTTTCTGGCTGGTGGTATCGTAGCCACGACCGCCCATTGAGTCCACTACCCCCAAAATCAAATAAAGGTGCACCAGTCGAGTCCAAAATCAATATAATAATACGAAGGGATGATGGCCCATAAAGGTTGCGAACCCCTTGGCTAGACATAGGCTCATGTTTTAGTAATTTTCAACTAACACAAGTGTCGGGGTCATCCATCATCGTTCTCTTTCTTCAAATCCAACCAATGCCTCCAATTCAATGACTTCATTCTGGATTACATCCATCACATGCATAGTTGTTAAAGTGGTTCCAATATTGACAAAGAGTATGCCAATAGGAGGCCCTGGTCTTTTTTAACAAAAAATTGCCATTTTACACACCGATTGGTTCTTTTACATTTCGAAAACAATTCACATTTGATATCAATATATCATATTCACTTCAAAAATACCACTTCATTTCAAAATACCATATTTACTCAAAATATGTCATTTTCACATGAAAATTGCATTTCAATTCCATCTTAGGTTATAACCTCAATTAACCACATTCGCCTTTAAATCAATGATTTAAATATAAACATCCAACTTTGTACAGTTTGAAATTTTAAAAAATAGTTGAATTGTTATAAATATTTTAAAATAGTTTAAATAGTTTATATAATTAAAACAATTTATTATATAATGGTTTGAGTATTGAAAATGGTTTTGTAGTAAAATAGTTTGAAAAAAAAAAGAAAATATGAGTATTAAAATAATAGATTTTAAATAGTTTATATTAAAATAATTTCTTTTGAAAAAACATCAGATCAAACTATTTCTTTACATTTCCACAAACCTAGGCCCATGTCTAAATATCAAATCCACTAAACTCAATTTTCAATCTTTCAGTACAATTGATTCAATTTCGATTTAGTTTCAAATCAATATGAGTCCGATTTCAATTCGACTTAACTTCAATTTTCGAAAAGTTCATTTTTAACATCAAATTCGATTCAACAATTCAATTTAATGATTTAAATTTCAATCCAATTCTTATTTTAGACCATTTCAATTCATATCAATTTCGAGTCCAATTTCAGTTTACCGATTTAAAACACTTAAATCAAATTAAACTTCATTGTTAAATTTAAGGTTCGAATCTTTTAACTGATTCAATTTTCCGAATTAAAGTCATATATCGATTATAACTTCACATTTTCAATTCAATTCTTTAAAACAATTTCTTTTAACCAATTTCAATTTCAACTTTTTAAAGCTTGAATTAGAAATAATTCAATTCGTATAAAATCCACAATTTATTTCCTTTAAAACAATATCATTTAATAAAAATCCAAATTCAATATTTTAAAACTATTTAATTTAACCAATCCAGTATCCGTATATAATTTTCTACCCTGAGGCCAAGTGATCAGTTATTTTAATTTTAATTTCAGGGATGGATACATATCATTTCAATCCAAATCAAAGTGTTATAGGTGTATATCATTTGAACCTATTTCGTAATTCATTTCCAATAGTTCAAATGATAATATAAATGATGTCAATAAGTAAATAGGTAATAACAGGAATATGTCAAATAAATAAACAACCATACATCCATCATCAATCAATAGGCATACAATAACCATTAATATTCAAATCAACCTATATATCACAATAGTTACTGATTATCAATTGTCAGTGTTAACTAGAAATTAAATTCAATATTAATTTAATGTCAAATTTAATTCAATATAAAATTCAATTTCAAGTAAGATGTCAATTTAAACTACCAAACAACAACCAATAAAATTCTTACCAGTTCGTAAATTTAATTCGACTAACATAAGAAGATTTAGTATTGCATGAGTGAGTTAAATCACTCACCTTTGACTTATAGTCCATTAATATCCAATAAAAGCCCAAAATTCCAACAGTCTCCAAATTCAACCAAACCAGATCCATGTTGTTTGGAATTTCAATACAAACCAGTAGAAGAAACCACGTGCAAATGTGAGTTCGTATTTAAAAGTTATTGATGTTAGAAGGTTGAAATTTAAATAAAAATAGAAATAAAATATAATGGAAATACGCACTCTCTCAACCCTAACGCGACATCGAACAAACTATAACACCACATATTTTTTTAACATAGGATTTTTAATTAGCTAAATTAAATAAAATAATATGAAGATTAATGGGTTGAGATTTGATTAAGCTAAGGGTAGTTGTGCCATGTTAATGTGTAGAATCAAATGAGATAACATAAACTGATATATTAGGAAATAAGTAAGGGAAATATGGGAAATAGTATAGGCTTATACCATGAACCCTTAGGAAATGATACTTATGTTCATTTCATTTTCACTCAAACTATAATTTCACCAAGGCCGGCCACCATTATTATTCTCAAGGAAAGGTTAAAGCTAGGATACAAGTGAAGGAAGATAATCAACAACAAATCTCACATCCTTAATCTCAAAGCTAAGGTGAATAATTAATAGATCCCATTTTCTTATGGTTTTAGGTTTTTCGATTAGATCCGAAATGTTTTTGCAAGTATATGCTATGTTTTAATGATTAAAGTTATATATATATATATATATATATATATGCTTGTTGGTGAATTATGCATGTTCATGTTAGTTTTAATGATATGTTTAAGGTGAAAACCCTATTAAATGACTTCTAAATTCCTTGAAAATTTAAATATAGGTTAGAAATAATATTTTAGAGGGGGACTTCAATTTTCATAATTTTCCAAGTTAATATGGATTTTATGTTAGTTTTCTAGTGAAGAAAATGATTTATTGGGTTATAAATTGTTTACGGTTAAAATAATGATTATTTGGGTTTGAATTTTTATAAGTTGGAAAACGTATTAAAATAGATTTTCTGGAATTTTTCCACATTTTTTCTAATTGTTTCGATGAATATATAAAATTATTTAAATATGGGATATAAATGTTTTATATATTTAATTAAGAAGAAGGGGCATTTTTAAAAATAAAATGATTAATTAATTCTAAAAATAATGGAAGCACTTTTCTAAAAAATATTTGTTAACCAATGAGAATTTGACAAACAAAGGCAGGTTAGTTGAAAAGTTTTCCTTTTTAAGTTGAAAACAAAGAAATCATACTTTTGGCATGTTTCAGCCTTTTACGACATTAACCTTCCGATCTAGATCTTTCGACAAGATCGAGAGGTTTATAGCTTCCCATAAGGCCATACCAATGCATATGATCAAGTTACTTGGTATGTAGTGAATTGGACAAGGTTGAAGGGTTCTTAGTCGAAAGGTTGATGGCCAAAGAGGTTGGAGTATGTTTGTGTTACAAACCAAAAGCTTTCACCTGCTTGCTTTCAGAAAGGAGCTTTCGAATTGATTGCTATTGACCATGTCGAGTATCTAAATAAACGTTTTTAAAACCTTTCAACAAAGTCGAAAGGTTACTGCCGCCCTATTATCATTTTGTTTTGAAACCATCTGACAAAGTTAAAAGGTTTACTTGTTTTAATACAGCCGCTTCTCCATGCTTTCAAAAGAAAGCGTTTGACTTAGGTGACTTATCTATATTTTTCTAATTGAAGTATAAACATAGCTTCTGAAGGAGTTGTTTTAAAGGCCGAAGCGTATTGTTTAAAAGTTAAGTTTTAAAACTTTCGACGCAGAGCTTTCGACAAATTCGAAAGGTTGCGTCCAATAAAGTCGAAAAGATTCAAAAGTAGATTTTCCACTTGTTATAAATTGAACCCAGCAAGTCTTCGAAAGTTTTATGTTTTAAAAGGTTTAATGACTTCGAAAGGTTTGAGTTTGCTGGTTATGAAAGGTATGTTTATTGAATGATTTCGAAAGGTTTGTTTATCGAATTACTTCAAAAGGTTTGAGTTTAATGGTTTCAAAAGGTTTTAGGTCAACGATTTCGAAAGTTTTTAGTTCAATGGTTTCGAAAGGTTAGATTTCAATCGTTCGAAAGGTTTTAGTTCAATGGTTTTGAAAGGTTATATATGGAAGGTTTTCCAATGTTTTACAAAGGCAATGTTTTAAAGTGAATTTTAAAGAAGGACGTCCAAAGTTTTATTGCTTTCGAAAGGTTTGCTTTTTAATGGTTTCGAAAGGTCTGATGAATGGTTTCGAAAGGTAAGTTTTTGGCAATTGGCCTGGATAATTAAAAGGTTTTCATTTGGTTTTGGAAAGAGGTATTTTCAAAGATTTAGAAAGGAGAACTTTCAAATGTTTAAATATTTTCATCAATTAAGGCTTGAGTAAAGAGTATAAATATATTACATGATAATGTGATTTTGAGTAAAACATAAAGAACATATGTTTTCCTTGTATAATTTTGATTTAAAGCTTTTAAATAACTTTGAAAACATTTTCAAGGTAAAATATGGGAGGGGATCCTAAAGTGAAAATGCCACAGATAATAGAAAACCAGATGGGACTAGTATGGGGTCGTGCCTTATATTAGCTATTAGCTCTAGCTAATTGTGGTCCAAAATTCCAGTGTTTAGGGCTTTGTCATAGGTAGCCTAAATTATGATTACACACAAAAAGGAATATATGTTTATATACAGGTAGGTTATTGGTGAGCCCGAAAAACTATTAGGATTAGGAAGACTTGGGAGATGATTATGTTAGGGAGAGACCGTCCAGAAGTGAAGTATTTAACAGATAGTTAAGGACAAATAGTCCAGAAGTGAATTATTTGACAAATAGTTAAGGATAGACAGTCCAGAAGAAGAATGGTTAACAGGTGTTAGACTAATTTTGATTATATTGTCTGGTAGGCCGGAGTCAGCCAAACGTTAAAAGTTATCCAAACAAAACTTATGTGTTTGAACAAATAATTCATTATTACCTGATGTTTATGTATGTCCACATATTGAATTGCTTTGCAGTTTTTAACCAGTTTTGGTTGCAGGAAAAGGTTTTGCAAAGATAAGTTTTAAAAGTATGTTAGTGAGGGGAAACCCGTTCCGCTAAGCGGCATGGTCTCACTTAACTTACTAAACCGAGATGTATAGTATTATTCATACCCGACTTTATGTCTGACTCGAAGTTTATATTTTCCCCTTAAACTCCCGGGTGCTCAAAATTAATTTGAGTAGGCTGAGGGGTTAAGGTCCTTTTTAGGTTTAGTAGGATGATGATAAGGCTACCAGAGGCTTATAGGAGGCATACAGATAGCTATTTAAGAGTTGCATTTCTTGATTTATATTTTGATGTATTTCCACTGTGTTTTGTATTAAGTCTATTATGACTCTATGACTCTGATCATCCAAGGGGGTATCTTTATATATCACTCTTGGCATATTTTGTATTAAGTATATTTTATCTATGCTTGGGAACGTATTGGGATTATGTAAGTTGAATATAAAATATCCATTTTAAATATAATGAAGTAAAAGTTATTTTGAAATCTATGTTTTGTTTCATATTCAATTTCTTCTGATATTATAGACACCATTAACATATATGTATTTAGTCGTCGAAAGCTAATAGTATAGATGACTACAACATTTGTATCATTTAGTTTGGGCTCTAGATAGGGGATTTTATAGCTTGGTATCAGAGCATGGTTTATGAAATACTTTAACTAAAAAAGTGTTTTTTTAAAACATAATCCTTAGTAATTAGAGTTAAGATTGGGGTATGGAATAATACTATAGCAATGTACTTGTATTTGTTATATATATTTATATAAGTATATGCTCTATCTCTAGACTTCTATCTTAGTTAGGCTATTCATTTGTATCTCACGAAGCTCGAATATAGATATGGAAGGAAGAAGAGGCAGTGTTAATCTTGGAGGAGATAGCATCATCACTAATGGAAATGTTTGACCAAATGCTAGAAGAGGTCTTGGTCAGGCTCAAGCTGAAAATGTTGGTGCTGGGGTTCCCAAAGTGGATATGGGAGCCATGTATCAGTTTTCGTAAACATGATGCAAGTTGGAATTGCAGCTAGAGGTATCGGAGGAAATGCTGCTAGAGTTGGAGTTCAGGAAGCTTCAATGGTCAACTAGTATGCTAATTTGAGTAGAGTCTATATTAGGCTTGGAGGGAAGCCGTTCATTTGAATTGAAGATGCGATTGAGGTTGAAAACTGGTTGTTGCATTGCAAGTGGATTTTTGCTGACCTTGGATTAAATGACAAGTAGAAGAGGAGATTAGCTTCAAGGCAGCTTCAGGGAGCCGCTCTATTTTGGTGGAATATTATTGTAGCCGGCGATGATGAGGAAACTATGACTTGGGCAGAGTTTGGGAGAAGGTTTCAAGAATAGTTTATGTTGATGATGGTGTAGTCGGCATTGGTTAAGATGTTTGCTGAACTAGAGCAAGGAGAGATGTTTGTTTTAGAATATGCAAGAAAATCTAAAGAGTTGGCCCGATACGAGTATGCTTTGGTTGATGTGGTGATCAGGAGGAATGAGAAGTTTATATGAGGCTTGACGCCGAAGTTGATAAGTGCTACCTTGCTGCACTTAAGAGATCCAAGTGATGTAGTGGTAGAAATGGCACCGGGGCAGGAAGAGGCATTAGCTTGTTTGAGGAAGAAAATGAAGGATTTCCATGTGGGACAAGGCCAAAAAAGAAAGTTTTTCCATAAGAAGAATGCTCAGAAGGGAGGAGCGCAGAAGAAGAGAAAAGCTGAGGTGGTTTGATATAAATGAGATAAGAAAGGACACTATGCCAATGAGTGTCGTACTAGAAAAGGAAAAGAGAAAAGAAGTAGTTAGCAAGAAGAACATCCGATGCTTTAATTGTGATCAGATCGGCCATTATAAGAACCAATGCAAGGAGCCTGCTAAAGAAAGAAGGGGGCAAGTTTATGCATTTGAGCCCGCAACTTCAAGGTCAGTCGTGTAGGAGAAAGGGAAGGCTGTTATGGGAGGCTCGCTACAGATTCACGATATGTCTGTTAGCATTCTATTTGATACCTGTGCGTCATATTCTTTTATTTCTAAATGTTTAGTGGATAAGCTTAACCTAGAGCCCTCATACAAAGTTACTTCCTTAAGGGTTGCAAATCCAATAAGAGGGTATGCGACACTTGGGATGAGATGTGACCATTTATAGTTTGATTTGCTAGGTCATACTTTTGATTGTTGTTTGCATGTGTTTGATTTTATGGGCGGTATTATCCTTGGGATGGATTGATTAAATAAATATGGTGCTATGATATTTTTCCAACATAGGAATATATCACTTAGTCCCCCGGATTGTAGTGATCGAATAGTTTATACCATAGAGAACCCTAGTTGTGAAGTAAAGTATTCACTGGATATAATGGAGTAAGAGGATGAGTTGCATCCAGTTTTTCTAGTTGTAGAATTTGCTGACATGTTTGAGCTGGTAGTTGGAATGCCACCGAAATTCAAATCGAAATGAGCCATTGAGTTTCGGATTGATTTGGTTCCTGGAGCTGAACTGGAGTTTGCCACTAAGCAGGATTAAACCTACGGAGATGAGAGAGTTGGAGGTGCAGTTGGTGGATTTGGAAGGCAAGAATTTTATTCGACCGAGTTGTTCGCCATAGGGAGCTACCGTGGTGTTTTCTAAGAAGCCGGACGGATCGTTAAGGCTATGTATCAATTATGGTAAGTTGAATGAGAAGACGATAAAGAATCGATATCCATTGCCGAGAATTGACGATTTGTTCGATCAGTTAAGTGGAGCTAAAGTGTTCTCTCAGTTGGATTTAGCAACTAGATTTCACCAGCTTAAAGTAGTAGAGGATAGTGTTCTTTGATGGCATTTAGGACAAGGTATGGATCGTATGAATGGTTAGTTATGCCATTCGGACTAACTTATGCGCAAGCATTCTTTTTGGATTTGATGAACCGAATGTTCCGAAAGCACTTGGATAAATTTATGTTGGTCTTCATAGATGATATTCTGATATACTCTAAGGATGAAAAGCAGCATGAAGTTCATCTCAGAGCTGTGCTTGAGACGTTAAAGGAGCATCAATCGAATGCTAAGTTTTTGAAGTGTCATTTTTGTAAGAAGGAAGTGAAGTTTCTTGGTCATGTAGTCTCAAACAAAGGGTTGTTTGTAGATCCAACTAATATCGAGGCGATGAATAATTGGTAGAGACCCGAGATGGTGACTGAGATAAAGAGTTTTCTTGGATTGGCTAGATATATTGAAGGTTTATAAAGGATTTTTCGTGGATAGCTGCACCGATGACTAAGCTTATGCGAAAAGATATGAAGTTTGTATGGAATGATAAGTGCAAGGAAGAATTCCAGAGCCTGAAAGACTTATTGACCCATGCACCAGTGTTGGTGGTTCCGGAGGAGAATAGGGATTTTGTTGTTTATACTGATGCGTGTAGAACTAGATCGGGAGCTTTGTTGATGCAAAGAGGTAAAGTGATTTCTTATGCTTCTAGACAGCTCAGAGCACATGAAGTTAGGTATCCAACACATGATTTGGATTTATCTGCCATTATATTTGCTTTAAAGTTGTGGAGCCAATATCTTTTGGGAGCGATTTGAGCTTTATATAGATTATAAGTCGTTAAATTACTTGTTCTCTCAAAAGGGGCTGAACATGAGACCATAGAGATAGTTGGAGTTTATTGCTGCTTATTATTTTGGAATTAAGTACACACCTAGAAAAGGAAATAAGGTAGCGGATGCACTTACTAGGAAACATCAGAATGTCGTATTGGCTATGATTGCTTAGTGGAAATATTTAGAAGCATTATCAGCTTGTAGAGTGCAGTTTAGATCCAAGGAAAGATTTAGAGTAATACATGATGTACTGTCTTGCTTAGAAGTTCGACCGGTAATGATTGAGAAGATAGCTTCTAAATAGGAGGAGGATCCAGTTTTGGCTGACGGATCAGAAAGTTAAGGGAAGGAACAGAGAGCGATGACTTAAAGGATTTTAGTCTTGACCAGAATGGGTGGGTGAGAAATAAAGAAAGGTTGTGTGTTCCGAATGTAGGAAACATAAGGAAAGAAATTTTGGACGAATGCCATCGTTCGAAGTTCTCTATCCATCCAGGAAGAACAAAGATATATCAGGATAAGAAGACAAGTTTCTTCTAGGAAGGTACGAAACGGGACATTGATTTATTTGTTAAGAAATGTTTGAATTACCAATAGGCAAAGGCTGAACAACAGAAACAAAGTGGATTGCTTTCAACCGTTAGAAGTTCCATTATGGAAGTGGGATTCTGTCTCTATGGATTTCATTGATGGGTTGCTATGGTCTAGTAGAGGAAATGAAAGCATATGGGTCATAGTGGTAGACTAACCAAGAGTGCCCATTTCATTCCTATAAAGTCAACTAGGATGGCCCCTGTTTTGGCGAAGTTGTTTATGAAGAATATAGTTAGACTTCATGGAATTCCTACTAGTATCATCAATGATAGAGATTCATTGTTTACTGGTGATTTCATGAAAAATCTATAAGAAGCATTAGGAACCACACTCAACGTGAGTACCGCTTACCATCCACAAACCGATGGGCAAACGGAAAGAGTTGACAAAGTCTTGGAGGTTTGTTAAGAGCTTAGGTATTGGATTTCGGGGGATCACGGGAGGACCAACCGGGAGGACCATCTTCTTTTAGTTGAGTTCTCGTATAATAATACTTACCAGACTAGTATGGGGATGGCACCATTTTAAGCTTCGTATGGAAGACCATGCAAATCTCCCGTATGTTGGTTAGAGAATGGGGATAGGTTGGTTCTTGGTCCAGATTTGGTGAAAGAAGCCGCAGGGAAGATTGAATTGATCGGGGCTAGGACGAAGGAAGCTCAATCTAGACAGAAAAGTTATGTTGATAGAAGAAGGAAAGATTTTGAATTCTCTATTGGAGACTATGTGTTTATTACGGTTTCATCGATGAAAGATGTGAATAGATTTGAAAAGTCAGGGAAGTTAGTAACTAGATTCATTGGACCCTTCCGTATTGTTGAGAGGATTAGGAAACTCGCTTATAAAGTGGAGTTACCTAGTTATTTAGCAGGAGTCCTTGATTATTTCCATATTTCTCATCTTAGAAACTGTGTTAGAGACCCAGAGACTACTATAGCAGCTACAATGTTAGAAGATATAGTAATAGAGCCGGACTTGACTATAGTTAGAAAGCCGATTCAGATTGTGACTAGGGATGAGAAGAAGTTGAGGAACAAGAAAGTCAGGTCAGTAAAGGTTCGGTGGAGTGACGATGTTAGAGACTGTACTTGGGAGACTGAGAGTAGAGTTAGAGTCGCTTATCTAGAGTTGTTTGATGGTATGTTTTACATTTGATTGTTTTGTTGTGTACCTTACGTAATTCAAGGACGAAATTCTTTAAGGTGGGAAGTCTATAACACCCCATATTTTTATAACATTATTTAGAATATTTGATTAGTTACATTAAATAAAATAATGTGAAGATTAATGGATTGTGATTTGATTAAGAAAATGGTAGCCATTCCATGTTCATATGTAGAATCAAATGGGATAACACCAACTAACATGTTAGGAAATGACTAAAGGCAATAAGGGAAATAGGATAGGCTTATACCCTAAAACCATAGGAATTGAAACTCATGTTCATTTCATTTTCACTCAAACTAAAATTTTACCAAGGCCAGCTACCATTATTGTTCTCAAGGAAAGATTAAAGCTAGGATTCAAGTGAAGGAAGATAATCAACATCAAATCTTACATTTTTAATCTCAAAGCTAAGGTGAATAATTACTTCATCCCATTTTCTTATGCTTTTCGGTTTTAGATTAGATCTGAGATGTTTTTGCAAGTATATGCCATGTTTTGATGATTAAGGTTGTATACATACATACATACATACATACATATATATATATATATATATATATATATATATGCTTGTTGGTGAATAATGCATGTTCACGTTAGTTTTTATAATATGTTTGATGTGAAAACCCTATTAAATGACATCCAAATGTCTTAGAGATGTTTCAATTTTCATAATTTTCCGAGTCAATATGGATTTTATATTAATTTTATAATGAAGAAAATGATTTATTGGGTTATAGATTATTTACGGCTAAAATAATGATTATTTGGGCTTGGAATTTTTATATGTTGGAAAACATATTAAAATAGATTTTATAGAATTTTTCCATATTTTTCCTAAGTGTTTTGATGAATATATAAAATTATTTAATGTATGAGGCTTTAGTGTTTTACGTATTTAATTAAGGGAAGAGGCATTTTATGAAATAAAATTATTATTTAATTCTAAAAATAGTGGCGGCGCTTTTCTGAAAAATATTTGTTAACCAATGAGAATTTGAAAAACAAAGGCAGGTCAGTTGAAAAGTTATCCTTTTTAAGTTAAAGACAAAGAAATCATACTTTTTGCTTGTTTCATCCTTTTATGGCATTAAACCTTCCGTCCTAGACTTTTCAACAAGGTCGAGATGTTCATAGCTTTTGATATGGTCAAACAAATGTGTATGGTATCGAGTTACTATGTATATAATGAATTGGACAAGGTCGAAATGTTTTTAGTCGAAAGATTGATGGCTAAAGAGGTTTGGGTATTTTGTTTTATAAACAAAAAGCTTTCACCTGCTTGCTTTCGAAAAGGATCTTTTAACTTGGTTGCTTTCGACCAGGTCAAATATTTTAAATAAAGGATTTTAAAACCGTTCGACAAAGCAAAAGGTTACTGTTGCCTTGTTATCGTTTTGTTTTGAGACCTTCCGACAAAGTCGAAAGGCTTACTTGTTTTAATACACCGCTTCTCCATGCCTTCGAACGAAAGCTTTCGTCTTATGTGACTTATCTTTATTTTTCTAATTGAAGTATAACCCTAGCTTCCGGAAGAGTTGTTTTAAAGGCTGAAGCCTGTTGTTTAAAAGTTAGGTTTTAAAGCTTTTGAAGCAGTGCTTTCGACGAAGTCGAAAGGTTGCTTCCAATGAAGTCGAAAGGTTTTAAAAGTAGATTTTCCACTTGTTATAAATTGAACCCAGTAAGTCTTCAAAAGGTTTAAATCTTAGAAGGTTTAATGACTTTGAAAGGTTTGAGTTTATTGGTTTCAAAAGGTATGCTTATTGAATGATTTTAAAAGGTTTGTTTATGGAATGATTTCGAAAGGTTTGAGTTTAATGGTTTCGTAAGGTTTAAGGTCATTGATTTCGAATGGTTTTAGTTCAATTGTTTTGAAACGTTTGAGTTTAATAGTTTCGAAAGGTTTTAGTTCTATGGTTTCGAAAGATTACAGATGGAAGGTTTTCCAATGTTCTTCTAAGGCAGTGTTTTAAAGAGATTTCTAAAGAAGGATGTCCAAAGTTTTATTGCTTTTGAAAGGTTTGCTTTTTAAATGGTTTAGAAAGGATTAATGAATGGTTTTGAAAGGTAAGGTTTTGGCATATTGGCCTAGATAATTAAAAGGTTTTCACTTGGTTTTGGAAAGAGGTACTTTCAAAGATTAGAAAGGAGAACTTTCAAATGTTTAAATGTTTTCATCAACTAAGGTTTGGTTAAAGAAGATATACACACACACACACATACATACATATACATATACATGTACATACATAAAAAACGGTAATGTGATTTTGAGTAAAGCATAAAGAATATATATTTTCCTCGTATAATTTTGATTTAAAGGTTTTAAACCATTTTGATTATGTTTTCATGGAAAACTATGGAAGGGGATCCTTAAGTGAAAATGACTTAGATAATAGAAAACCAGATGGGACTAGTATGGGGTTGCGCCCTATAGAATAGCTATTAGCCCTAGCTAATTATTGTCCAAAATTCCAGTTTGCAGGGTTTTGTCATAGGTAGACTAAAATTATGATTACACACCGAAAGAAATATATTTTTGTATACAGGTAGGTTATTGGTGAGCCTAGAAAACCATTAGGATCAGGGAGACCTGGGAGATGATTAAGGTAGGGACAGACCAACAAAAAGCGAAGTATTTAACAGATTTTTAAGGACAAACTGTCCAGAAATGAAATACTTAACAGATAGTTAAGGATAGATAGTTTAGAAGAAGAATAGCTAACAGATGTTAGCTTAATTTTGATTATATTGTCTGGTAGGCCCGAATCAACCAATGGTTAAAAGTTATCCAAACCAAACTTATGTGTTTGAAAAAATAGTTCATTATTAACTGATATTTATGTATGGCTACATAATGAATCGCTTTGCAATATTTAACTGGTTTTGGTTGTAGGAAAATGTTTTGCAAAAATATGTTTTAAAAGGATGTTTGTGAGGGGAAACCCATTCCGCTAAGCAGCGTAGTCTCACTTAACGTATTAAATCGAGATGTGTAATATTATTCAGACCAGGCTTTATGTCCGACTCGAAGTTTTTGTTTCTCCTTAAACTCTCGGGTGCTCAAAATTAATTTGAGTATGATGAGGGGTTAAGGTCTTTTTCAGGTTTAGTAGGATAACGAATAAGACTACCAGAAGCTTGCAGGAGGCAAATAGATAGCTATTTAGGAACTGCGGTTCTTGTTTTATGTTTTGATGTATTTTCGCTGTGTTTTGTATTAAGTCTATTATGACTCTATGACTCTGATCATCCAAGGGGTATCTTCATATACCGCTCTTGGCTTATTTCATATTAAGTATATTTTATTTGTGCCTGGGAACGTATCAGGATTACGTAAGTTGAATATGAAATATCTGTTTTAAATATAATGAAGTAAAAGCTTTTTTGAAGTCTATGTTTTGTTTCATATTCAAGTGCTTCTGATATTATAGATACCATAAACATAGCCATATTTATTCGCCTGAAGCTAATACTATAGATGATGCAGCATCTGTAGCGCTTGGTTTTGGGCCTCTGGATAGGGGATGTTACACAAACCCAAAACACAGCATAGCCGCCACCCTCAAGCTCGAAATCCCCGTCACCTCGATCGCTTCCAACCCCATCAGACCTCACCATCTTGCATGCCACCTACGACAGCACCCACCAGGCCATGCTCGGCATGCTTCAGACCCACTAGAGCATCCATGGCCACTTCTTTGCAATTTTCTAGCGAACTTGAGCCATTAGAGGGTGGTTGACCACATGGGTCGATAGCCCCTCGTCTCCTCTACATTGCAGCGCTTCCCGGTCGTCGATTGGTTGACGATCCACCATTGATTTGCAAACCTTACAACATAAGGCCAAGACTTCTTTACTGCATTCTAGACGTACAGTGCCTCTAATAGAAAAACGAATTGCATATGCTGATTCCATTCGTCGAGAGCTTCGCGATGATATATCATATGATAGGGTTTGAGAAGTTTGAATTTTTTGATTTGACTTGAAATTGTAATTAGGGTTTTGCGATATCTGCCATTGAGAAGCAATGGATATGAACAAAAAATGTACGTACAGAAAATAGAATAGAAGCTGCTAGGGTTTATAACAACATATATATAGGCATAAATGGATAAGAATGGATGGAACAGATCGAATGGGTCGAAGCGATAGCCAAGAACCGAAAAGTCGTCCAATATATCAAAATATAGGTTTTCAATATTTTTAAACTCAATGAAACCAATTTCAAGCCCTAATTCTATCGTATATAGAATTTAGTTTTAAAATCGAATTATATTCATTTAAATTCCTTCAATTGATTTCCACGCGTTTCAAGCTCACGCGATCGAACGATAAGTCCAATAGCTACGAAGCTTGAAATCTTATAATAATTCACTATTACAGATTCGGTGAAACCGGCTTCATCGAAATTCAAGACAATGCCCAAAAAGACTAATTTTGCACGTTAATTAAAACAATGTAAATCAATTTAATCACTTTTAAATTCAAATTTAAAAGTTAATAATTTTCGTCATGCTGATTACACATAAATCAATAATATTTTTAAAATTAAATTTTCCATGTTAAATCCAATATTTAAATACTACATTATTTTCAACAATTAATTACAGTAGAAATAAAAGCTAATTTGTTATAATTTAAATTCCAACATATTCTTTTATTTTGATTCACTTATTCTTATTATTAAATCAACAAATATCTTATGTTTTATTTAATCATAAGTTTTCATTTTATTACATTCATTCTTCTACAGTTAACGTCTTTTCTTATATTAACTGAAATATTACAATTGCATTAATTTCAATGATTTCCCAATTAATTCCAAAATAGATTAAATAATGAAATTAGAAATAAACGATGGTTACATCTTAGTAATTTAAACACAATTACAAATTTATTGTTTACAAACAAAGGTAAATAAATTAACGTACTAATTAATCGATTTCATGTTTTATATTAGAACCAATTTCAATTAAATAATATACAATTTCACCATCAATACATCATTTATTTTATTCCTCATTAACTTTATTATTACCAATAATTGAAATTACATTAAACAGTTGTCAATTACATTAAACAGTTGTCAATTACATTCAATCAACATTATTAAATTATATTCTAATAATTTTTTTCATTAATAAATCATAAAATGTAAAATTTTGACAATACTAAATTCCAATAATCTTATTAAATTTAATATTTTTAATTATCAAAAATACGGTCGTTACAACCTCCTCCATTCAACTCTTTTGGTCCCCGAAAAGGAGCAAGGAAGAATTAAGAGGTTTGATACATTTTTATTCAAAACAATCGATTTATAAACATATGTTACATATTTAAGCTTATATAAAATTCGAAAATAACTCAACTTCCAAAAAAAAATTTGATTCTAAATCCACAAAACAATTCGATGGCTTCTCCTTTGCATGATTAGGTCTGGAAAAATAATAATATCAATTATTACATTGTATATATCGTATTTCAATAAATAAACATCCCAAACCACGAAAAAATAGTAAAATATAGTTATAATAACCGTAACTCGAAAACATACCTATTTATCGGGCAAACAAAACTCTATTTATGAAACCAAAAACTATTATTGCTTCCATAAACCTACATCTTACTTACACAATCCAAAAGAGCAAAAATTATGCAAAAAGAGCGATATATCAGTCGTTCCAATCAATAACACAAGCAACACAACATATATAATAATCAAATGCAAACAAAGCAGTACGACCATTATATAAAGCCAAAGAAACCATCACACATCTATAGCAACCAAAATAATGGTTTGTTCAGGTTCAGAAACTTTTCGTCCTACAAAGTTGATAAATAAACTACCAAGTATTCCTTACGCTTAACAGCCTTAGATAATTACTAAATAGATTATTAATACAACCTTAAACAATTTGAAATATCATTTCTCAAACTTTTCATAAGTTAAACAATATTGAAATTAAATATTATCTACTTGTACAGTGTACATAAATCATTTGTTCACAATATCAATTCTAATCGCTTGCTTAAATAAACATATTTCACTTTTGACTAGTATTGATAACCCGTCATTTTAGTGCGGACCTTGATCCGATTTCTTAACTAGAAATGTCTACTTTTCTTACATAGCCATAAACTATGATAGAAAACTTAAAAGTCATATCAAAAATTTGTATCAAATGTTCGTCGTTAAGAATCGAGCAAAAAACCTATGTCGGATTGGTGTGAATTTCCATAAATCGCGTATTCAAATCTGGATCAAAACTGTTATGCGAATAAAATGATCTACGCAAGACTTACATATTTTATTCTATTAATTTCCTTAACACATCTTTACTTTCCGTTTATTTTCATTCATTCATACAAGGTCATCTTTTATTAATTTTTACTCATTTACTTTCACAAATTGTTTCCCATTCAATAATTAAAATCAATTCTTAAAATATTACTTAAGTTTCTTTGTAGTTTAATTCACATTTATTATTTTCTTATATGCTTGATTTCCATTTAATATTAATATTCATTAATGAATCATTTCATATTTAAATTTTTCTACCTTTTTAATTCTTATTTATTTTCACAATGGTACTTTTCTAATATTAAATATTTTACGAATCATTTCAACATTTCCTTGAGTTTATAATCATTTACCTAAATAATGTTCACTTTTTACTATTCAATTTAATTATTAAGCATTTCTAAACATTAACTTGAGTTTATAACGTTTCTTGTACATCTTAATTCTTTATTTATAAATAAATTTTCATTTCAAAATGTTATTGTTACTCAAATTTTTACTTGTTGGATATTCCATTATCATTTAATTTACAAGTTATAAAAAACTTCAATTTATTTTTATTTCGATTAAACAATTATCTCTTAATTCAAGTTTCAATTCGGAAGTTTTCGATCATTTAAAATCGTTGAAAATTCCATCCTATTACAATAATTGAAAATCACTAATTAACAGAAAACTTAAGAACTAAATGCCGGGTTACATTTTAAGTCATCTTGAAATAATATATACATATATATTTTTTGTATATCAAATCATATTTAGGAAACTAAAATTATTTTTTTTACGAAACAACTGCGTAGCAAAGAAATTATTGTAGTGTTTCCACTTTTAAACTCAGATATGAACGACGATGATGTCGTGATCATCTCCTAAATTATTTTCCAGCGACAGAAGAGGGGATTACAGAACTTATTTCCTTTTCATAATTCTTTTGAAAGCTTTTCTTTTATTATTGGAAAATATTTCTATCCGAAAATACTTCTAAATAATGCTGATATTATTTTTCTAAAATCTTAGAAAACCAATTTCAGAGCATTGAAACTTAAGTTCTCAAATTTTCAATTTAAATTCATTTTATTTGTAAGTCATAATTTATAAACCATATTTATAGGATTACATTTTTTTATAACATATAATAGTTGATAGTTTTAAGAACCTTGACTAACCAACAATAAATGATAATAAACAAAATTATCATTTCCTAACAAACAACACACAAAAATAACACTATCAATTTATGAAAAATTATTCTTTTAAATACAAAATAAAACATAATATTAGGTAAATTATTTCATTTACCTATTTGAAAATAATATTATGTCGGTTTGCCCTATCTAAGTGTTTAGAAATCCCTATCGATGCAATAGCTCCTATGTACCGACCAGAATTTATAAATACTCAACATAACTAATTAACACAATACAAAACATTTTTATAGCACTAATAAATACGATCTCCCATGTATATAAATGTATGTATATATGTATGTATAAATGTGTGTGTGTATATATATATATACATCTTAGACTCTTTCTAGGACATTACTAACCCTATCATTAACGAGTTTAACCCTCAACAGGCTAAGGTATCTCTAAAACAAAGCTCTGATACCAAGTGCGACAGCCCACATTTTTGGACGATTCAAGTCGACAATAAACTACACATGTCTAATTCAAACCATTCAAAATATAGAATTGTCAATGGTGTTTAGTAGGAAAATAATAGAAAAGAAGGAAAACAAAACATAGAATCTCACAGCGAAATGACAAAATATAATAACCAATTAAACAGTTCATGAAGCTGTTTTCAATATACTTTTGATTACATAATTTTTACAATTAAATCAGAGTATACTCAACAAACATACCAAAATGATGCAGCAGGATAATAATAGTAAATATGATCAAGAAAACTCCATCTTCATCTTCAAGAAATATTGTCTTTACACTAAAATACTTACGCCAACCCGAGCGTAATGAGAAGTCAAAAACTCTATTCAGAACTAAAAGTTCTTATGTAAGTTAAATCAATAAGTAAATATGAGTGTAATAGCTTCAGAGATGTTTACAGGATTTTCCATCTCCTACAAGTGTGCAATGTGAGTGCAATAACTTAAGGATGTTACAAAATTTTCCATCTCCTTAGGATCCATTAAACTATCTATATGTAGTAAGATATACTATATATGTAGTGTTTATCAATAAAGTAAAGCAATAAAATAGCGTTAAGGCTTTACATTGATCCTCCTTTACACATTTTTAAGCATTGTCCTACAGTTTTCCTTTAATGCAACTAGTAACATCGGTAGCCAATGAGGCGCCATGATAAGACAACACTAAAAACAAAGTCACAGTGGTTGTGTATAAGGATTAAAATATGACAAGGCACGTGAGGCAATGCCCAAGGTAGGATTTTACCAGTTTACCCTTTCTAGCCGGTGGTAACGCATCGTAGCCACGACCTCCCACCGAGTCCACCGCCCTAAAAATCAAATCAAGGTGCACCAATCGAGTCCAAAATCGGTACAATACTACGAAAGGGTTATGTCCCCTAAAGGTTGCGAACCCCTTGGCCAGACATTGGCTCTTGTTTTAGTTATTTCCAATTGACACAAGTGTCGGGGTCATTCATCATCGTCCTCTTTCTTCTAATCTAGAAAACGCCTCCAATTCATCCACTTCATTCTGGATAATATCCACCACATACACAGTTGTTAAAGTGGTTTCAATATTGATAGAGAGTATGCCAATAAGAAGCTTCGGTCTTTTTAACAACCAAAAGTCATTTTACACATCGATTGGTTCTTTTACATTTCAAAAACGATTCATATTTGATATCAAAATATCATATTCACTTCAAAAATATCGCTTCATTTCAAAATACCATATTTACTCAAAATATGTCATTTTCACTTGAAAATATCATTTCAATTCCAACTTAGGTTATAACCTCATTTGACTACATTCGCATTTAAATCAACGATTTAAATATAAACATTCCAACTTTGCATGGTTTGAAATTTTAGAAAATAGTTGAATAGTTATAAACAGTTTGTAGAATTAAAATAGTCTAATATAAAATAGTTTGAGTATCGAAAATGGTTTATATGGTAAAATAGTTTGGAAAATCAAGATAATTTGAGTATTAAAAAAATAGATTTTAAAAAGTTTATATTAAAATAATTTATTTTGAAAATAATATCAAATCAAACTGTTTCTTCCCATTTCAGCAAATCTGGGATTAAGTCCAAATTTCAAATCAACAATATTCAATTTCCAATCTTTCAATTCAATTGACTCAATTTCGATTTAGTTTCAAATAGACTTGATTTCGATTTCAATTCGAATTAACTTCAATGTTCGAAACGTTCATTTTTAACTTCAAATTCGATTCAATAATTCAAATTAATCATTTAAATTTTAATCCAATTCTTGTATTAAACCATTTCAATTCATAATGATTTCATGTCCAATTTCAATTTACCGATTTAAAGCACTTCAATCAAATTAAACTTCATTGGTAAATGTAAGGTTCGAATCTTTAAAATAATTCAATTTTCTAAATTAAAGTCATATATCGATTATAACTTCACATTTTCAATTCAATTCTTTAAAACAGTTTCTTTTAGCAAATTTCAATTTCAACTTTTTAAAGCTTGAATTAGAAATAATTTAATTCATGTAAAATCCATAGTTTATTTCGTTTAAAACAATATCACTTAATAAAAATCCAAATTCAAGATTTTAAAACCATTTAATTTAACCAATCCGGTGTCTGTATATAATTTTCTACTCTATGGCCAAGTGATCGGTTATTTTAATTTTAGTTTCGGGGATCGATATGTATCATTTCAATCCAAATCGAAGTGTCATAGGTGTGTATCATTTCAACCTATTTCTTAGTTCATTTCTAATGGTTCAAATGATAATATAAATGATGTCAATAAATAAATAGGTAACAACAGGAATATATCAAATAATGAACTACCATACATCCATCATAAATTAATAGGCATACAATAACCATTAATTTTCAAATCAACCAATATATCACAAAAGTTACTCATTATTATTTGTTAGTGCTAATCACTAATTAAATTCAATAATAATTTAAATGTCAATTTAATTCAATATAGAATTCAATTTCAATGAAAATGTAAATTTAAACTACCAAACATCAACCAGTAAATTTCTTATCACTTCATAAATTTAATTTAATTAACATAAGAAGATTTCGAATTGCATGAATGGGATAAATCACTCACCTTTGATTTATAGTCCATTAAAATCCAATAAAAGCTCAAAATCCCAACAGTCTCCAAATTTAACTAAACTAGTTCCATGTTGTTTGGAATTTCAATACAAACACAATGGAAGAAACCTCATGCAAATCCGAGTTCATATGCAAAAGTTATTGATGTTAGAAGGTTGAAATTTAAATTTAAATTAAAATAAAATATAATAGAAAAATTGTAAATATGCACCCTCTCAGCTATAATGCGACATCGAACAAATCCAAAACACAACATGGCCGCCACCCTCAAGCTCGAAATCATAGTCGCTACGCTCGTCTCCGACCCCATTAGACCTCACCATCGCGCATGCCACCTCCAGCCGCACCCACTAGGCCACGTGTGGCACGCTCCAGACCCACCATAGCAGCCATCACTGCTACTTTGCCATCTTCTGGCAAACTCGATTCACTAGACAATGATCAGCTACCATGGATGTAACGACCCGTAAATTTCGAAGATTAAATTTGTTAGTGAAGTAGAGATTTTGTAAGTAAATTTAGTAGAAATATAAAGGTGATAAATTAATATGTGAATGAACGCTAAATGAAAATATAACAATGGTAATTTAAAATCTATTTATAGTAATTTGAATAAAATTCAAATGAATTAAGTAGTAAAAATATTTTTACCTGGGTATAAAATTGAATATGAAGAAATAGGGTAGGCATTGGATTAGTTAATGTAAGAACACGTTGTTACAGTAATAGATTGTAAATTTAGGAAACATGTTAATGCAAGTTAACAATTAATGCCTCGAATGAAACTCCAATTCAACAAAATAATTTAAATGTTATGATTTGGTTTTAATGGAATATGAGAAAACAAATGGAAGTATTGAATTAATATATGTTATTTAATTAGGGTATTAATAAAATTGGTAATCCAATTGTAATGAATGGTAATAATGTTGATATTAGCTAATAAATTAAATTTCAACGCAATACCCATTAATGAATGGAATGAAATGGAATTTATGTAAATGTATACTAGGTTATAAATCAAATAGAGGGAAACAAACGTAAATATCGAATTGATTTAATGAATAAATATACATTGAATAGTAATTGAATGTAAAGTTAATGGTAATTGTATAAAATCAATATAAGGTAATGAATTGCAATAATTATGAGTTATATACTTAGTTCATTCAAATAAATTGGAAATCTTGCAATAAATATAAATTAAATGTTATGTTAAATAAATTAAGGTAATAAATGGGGAATAATGTAAATGTTCTTCATAATATGATGATTTGTGAATAAAAAGAATGGAAATAAGTTTTATCAATATATCATAATTTAATTTATGATAAAAAAGTTAATTGCAATTAAATGAGTTAATTTTTTTAACGGGAATCAAGCTTTATTTATTTATTTGGATTTAAAATATGATAATTTGGATTTATTGCTATTAATTGAAATTAAATATAAATTTTTACGTTAATTGAAAATTAAGTTGAAATTGGAAAATATTTATGTAATAGCTTTGAACCAATGTTAATTTCATCCATTTGAATATAATGGAATGAATAAAAAGAATGAATAGTGAATTCAATGGACTTGTTGAAAAGATAATTTATAATTGATAAATATAACGAAATTTGAATTTACGCTGAAATTTATGATTGAATCAACAACTAATTGACATCTAAATTGGTTTAAATCACTGAGTTTGTTTAAGAAATCAAAACTGATAAGATTTTTAAATTTTGGAAGTGAAATTGGAAAAGAGATTTAATTAATGAATTTTTAATTTATTTAAAAGGTATAAAAATAGCCATTTTGGCCACGGACTCGGATTTCGACGAAACAAGTTTCAGTGGACCCGTATCGGTAATTATTGTAGGGTTTTAAGTTTCGTAGCGATCGGACTTGTCGTTTGATCGTACGAACGCGAAACGCCTTGGAATCAATTTACTTAAAATCAATTGAAATCAATTTGAAATTATTGATTTCAGCATAACTTCGTTATACGATAGAATTTGTACGCGAAACTTTTTCCATCGCGTTCAGAATATTTTAAAGCACCTATTTTGATATATGGATTTAACCAATTTCGTTCCGGGGTCAGAACGGGCTTTTTGGGTCACGTTAGCGGTAGCACGTATGTCTATCAACCCGATCCATCTATTTTTCAACTTTATCTATAAATACCTTACTAAACCCTAGCCTCCGCCTATTCTCATTTGTCTACGAGTAAATTTCATCAGTTCCTCCTCTTTTTCCAATGGCCGCAAACCCTAGATCCAATTTCAATTTCAAAAATCAAATCCAAACCCTAAAAATCAAAGTCCTTAGAAAAATTCCAGAAAAATACATATCGTAGTTTTCATCATTATGAATCTACGCGTAGCTTCTGTTTTTGCAATGGACGATCGAGTCAACCAGAAATCGCGGTCAAACCCTTGCATTTTCGAAACCCTAGGACAATTTGGGGTTTTTGATTTGGGGCTCTAATTGATGAAATCGGCATATGGGTTTTGAAGAGGGTAGCATGGGGATTCGTTTGGTGGTGGTCGCAGCATCAATTGATGGCCGAGGCGTCTGATTTTGGGCATTTAGGGTTTGGTAAACCCTAAATTAGGGTGGCGGTGGCCATAGTGGGAGGCGATCGGAGGGGGTCGGCGAAGGAGAGGGCGTCATTGCGAGTTGAACGGGAACGCTGCCGTGGGCTGCAGTGGCATAGGAAGGCGGCGCCTTTGTAACGACCCAATATTTTCAACCATTCGCATCCGCACATGTCGGACTTGAATTGTTCAAAATACTGCGTTGTAGAATAAATTTAGCAAACTCAGAATATACAGTAAATAAATCACAGAATCACATACACAGATATCAGAATCTCGCAGCGGAAATTAAAATTTAGTGGTTCATGAAGCCACTGATACATCTTTAACAAAACAGAACTTACATTGTCTATAATCCTCAATACAAATTTTAACATACACAGATAGAGAGTCTTCAAAGTCTTGAATTCCAGAAAGGATAAAGGCTGAAACAACTTCCAATAGCACGAATGATCTATTGAGTGTCCTAGCTACGGAGAAGAAACTGAAGCTGCAACTCAGGCTGACCCGAGCGTAAAATAAAACAAACACTCGAGTCAGGACATACATACTTATATGATGTAAGCTAAATCAAGTGTACTGTAATATAGAGCAAGTAACTTAAAGGATGCTTGGGACCGCCCATCCTCTAAGGATCCGTCAAACTATTTACTATGTAATATATTGCGCTATTATAATAGTGTCTATTTATAAAATAAACATACTTTTTTCTTAGCATTAAGGGGTTACCCATATAGCCCTTAACACGTAATAGTCCCAGTAGTCCATCCAATATCATAGCCCCTCCTGATCGGGAAGCCACCAGAGGATACCACACGGGCTACGGGAGAAATCCAAACTCGTACAAGGCTCGATATGGTAGGTGACACGGCACAACTAGGCAATGCCAGGGTAGATATACCAATTACGCTTCCGGACCGATGGTAACGCGAAGCCGCAGCAACCGCCCACCTCGAACAACACTCCCAAATCAAAGGTGCGCGCACCAAACAATCACAAGAGTAATAGAATGGCAACCGAAGAAGTGTGTTCGATCAGAGGAGCTACCTCATTAATCCGTCGATCGCTCCTGTTTTAGCCACCTTAAGCCAACTCACGGGAGTCGGGTCCACGTATATACCTTTCAAGAAACCGTCACCACCATCCTACTTCATTCTGGAATCTCCACCGCGTACACGGTTGTCAAAGTGGTTTTCGGTATCGACAGAGAGTATGCCCATATCCGATCCCGGTCTCTTTGCCAACCAAACGTTATTATAACCCGTGGTTATTTAAAAACAGTTTATACTTTAAATCAGAATAAACATTTCCATTTCAAAACTATAGATACGATATCATTTTAAAACCCAAAACAATAGGATATCGTTATATTCAAATATAATTCTTTCCAAAACCATACTGTTTATAATATCTGGAGACCAAATATTTGAATTATATCTTCAAAGGATAATGTTTTGGAAACTTTACTTAAATCCATAACTCCCAAACACAATGGTTTGGACATTCAACGGTATATATATAAATGGGTTAACTTTATGGTTACTTTGTAAAGAAGATAATTTACATAGCTTCACAAATATATTTCTTTATTTAAAGTTTAACCATAATTTAAATATCCCTTTATGTTCCCAAAACCATTTAAATTTTTATATATATCCAATTGGAGTATTTACTATTCAAAACTTAGTTTGGGTTTTATTCTTTCACAAATCAATGTTTTATATTTTTAGTCTTGAATATTCCCATAATTTCCATAAATAAAACTCCAAATTTTAACCATTAAATTTTTCCCAAAATTTACTTAATACCAGAATATTTATCTTTAATTTATTTAGGAAAATACAGTTATAAATATTATGTCTTAAGTTTTTCCAAAACTTAAGGTAAAATAAAATTTATCACATTCCATAAATTTTAGAGCAATCAAATTCTAGATTCCATAGCACTTAGGAAATGCTACCTAAAGTTATGGGTAAAACTAGTCAAATTTCAAAAGACAGCATTTAAATGCTGTAATAGATTGTTTAACTTGATAAATATTTCCAAATATAACCTATTTATTTATTCATTTATTAACTGAAATCTTATTCTTTCAAAATCCCGATTTACCAAATAAGTTATATTCCATAAATTTATTCAAATATTTATTTATTTCTTTATTTATAACTTATTAAAAATCAATATAAATTCCTTTAAAGATATAAATCAAATATTTAACTTCCAAAATAATTTTAAATATTTCAGAAAATATTATAAGGACCACGGGCCTGTATATAGTTTTCTAGCCTAGGTCAAGTGGTACGGATTTATATCATTTCAATCCGTAGTTTACAAATATCCCGGGTCCTATCATTTCAAACCCGCAATCCCAAGTTTAACAGTTTAACAGTTAACAGCATAATTTAACAATAATAATCATTTAGGCCTATCATTTCAGCCCATAACAATCTACGTATAACAGGGAACTTGCAGTGTGATTTAAGCAGTAAATAAACAATAACATAATATAACTGCAGATATAATACAACAGATAATAACTGATGAGGTGTCAATTTAAATGGGGTTCATCATTTTATATTACACTACAGACAGATAATAGTGACATAAAATTTTACACATACACTTGCAATAATTTACGAAATATAAATACGTATGTCTGGTGAGAAATACTCACCTGAAAGTTGCAGAAAATTTGAATTCAAAACGACGATTCACCGGTAAAGACCGACAGAAAATAACGATCAAATTTCTTCTGATGTCGCCTAGATTCAAATCTAGAACAAATTCAAATATTTTGAAACGCGACTTTAGAATGTATGGTCAAGAAAGGATTAAAATAGAACGGAAATTGTTTTGACTTGCTCGACCACTCCACCGTATAATGTGACCTAAATATACCCAAACGTGAACCGTGCTAACACAAAAATTACGACAAAATTTCCTAAAACAAAAACGGCAAAATGTTGAATACGCATACACGTGCACACTTGCATTCCTATGTATTATGAAAATGTTGTTGCTTAAATTTTCCTCAAACTTAGAGTCAATTTTTCAAATCCAGCTACTATCTTACATTTTAAACTTAATTTGCATCATTGCTTTATGACTTCATCCATCTTCAATCTAAACTTTCCAGGCTTAAAAACTGTACAGACACACCTCATCCTATCTTCAACTATTACTAGCATCCCCAAACTCCAGCCTTTTACTAAACACTCAGGTTAGATGAATTCACTCACAAGGCTTGGTCATCATATCCAAAGCAAGTTTTTACTGATCCATTCGTGCACCGTGTGATACATAGATATGCACAGCCTATGAATTTTATAAATGCAGACTACCACTCAACTACGTTTTTCTTAATTCACTCATATATGCCTCTATGCTCTTTTCTTCTTCTATCCTCTTTTGCAATGACTTACCCAAACTAGAACCCAAACCTGGTCTAAGTTTACAAATACAGTTTGTCTGAAAGGAGAAAAATGAGCAAATTCCTTATTATACCCCTAGTCGAACCCATGATTTTGAAATCAAAAGAAAACTCAGGTTAATGAGATGTTTGATAGAACTTGGTTTTACATATGTAAAAATTTTTTTCAAAGTAACCTCTCAGTTCTATAAAGTTAGTACCTCTGACTTAATTATGTATACAAAAAAAAAAAAAAAGAAAAAAAAAAAAAGAAAACTCTATAAACCCAGATCCATATGTTTCTCAAGGCATATGATAAGATTCTTAGAGAAAACAAAGTGGATAAATGGTAGTGTGGCCGAGCAAGGCAGAGATAAAACAAAATTTTCGAGGAAGAGGAAATATCTGAACAAAGAAAAGAAAATGACATAGACCATTTACCTGATAAGAGTTCGAGCCCGAGAAGAACAGACAAGAGAGAATGAAACTAAAGAAGATAAAGCAAAGTATATATAGATGGATTTTGCGAAATAGTCAGATATGAAACGTACGAGTATTAATGTAAGCGTTGATCTCTCCTACCACTCCTCTGTTAGAACGTTATGAGCGTGATTTACTGATCAGTTTGCAAAAGGATAAATCTTCGAAATATACAGGGGAAGCCAAGAGTTTCACAACGTATAAAGCTTGATGATAATTTAATGCCAGATTAATTTCCTGCGTGATTTGAGCTCATACCAGAGAACTGGTATCTTGGCAGGTATACATTGTTATAACTTCAAATTTATGTGATGTGTGATTAAATGATAAAACGGCAAGGCACATAAATTTGAACTGATGCGCATTTGAAGGGTGCTTGATTTATATTTTTTTTCTTTCCAGATGATATGTGTGATTTTAAACTGCTCATTATGAATATATTTTGATTTCACAATATGTTCCAATTAAACAGTTGCATGGTTAAAGCAAACATGCTTTGAAGTAGTTGCAGAGATTTATGGGGAAAATGGCAAGAATAGAAACGGAGCATTGCTTTGAAATCTGAACGTTTTGCATATATGCGTGATTTCTCCTTTCAGTTTCAAAGAAATAAAGGTTTCAATATTAAGAGGAAGAGAAATCAAATCTGCTGCCAGTTATACACAATTGATTGAATGCATCAGTTTCTTATGTTAATTGTTTACTCACGTGATTAAAGCAATGGGATAAATATATAGGGCTTTGAATATAACTGACGAGCTAAATCAGAGGAGATAAATCAATAGTTATCAATTATACAAGATGTCAGGGAATACGTTCACATTTCAAGCATTGATTTGGTAAATATTTGCTTTAAATCTTCGTATGAATTAAAGGAGAGATAAATGGGAATGAAAACATCAGTTTCTATATGATAAATGCTTATACGTGATTTAGTTTATACATTGATTTATAGGCAAACAAACGGCAAATAGTGATACAATGCAATATTCCCTTGGTCTTAAGAAACGGCAGAGGTGCTGATACAACTAGTGATTCAAGCAAATACATATAGATTTGTTTTAACTGTAGGTTGCGTGATTCATTTCCAGTTTTAATGCATGCGTGATATATCTTCCAAATATAAATATTTGCACGTTATAAGAATTTTTTTTTCAAAAGCATGCGTGCCTTATAAATTTCCAGATTTGATGAATATGGACTGTGTAATTTCCTTCCAGGATACTTTGCTTGAATTATATGTGTGATTAGGAACGGAAAATTTTATTTATTTATTTATTTATTTATTGCACAATAAAGGTGAAATAGAGAGATATACATGGGAATTGAGAAGTTGAAAAGATAGGCAAGGTTAAGTATGAATGCGTGATTTAAAACTGCCAATTGAAATCTAGATTTAATGCATGCGATAACTGCAATTTTTATGAGAAGCTTTGATTTCAAAATCTTATACTATTTAATGTAGGCATGATTTTAGATTGATGATTTGCAGATAAAAGGATTTGTTTGAGGCGGAATCAAATGGACAAATGGGGAGAAAAGGGCAAGCAGCTTAAATGGTTTAAAGTATCAGTTTTATATATATAAATATGTAAATATGAATACGTGTGTGATGATTCATTTATATTTACATAAATTTTGATTTGTATTAAATATGTTTACAAATGTATTTGGACGTTCGCAGATACCATACTAGATCATAGGCAAAAACACAGGGGAAAAAGAGGAAGCTGTAGAGATTTAAAGCTTTCAGTTACAAAAGTTATAAATATGTTTACGTGATATAAGATTTAGGCAGTTACACAACATATAAAGTTTGAAAATATGTAAATATGCATGCGTGATTTCAGCATGCTTTGATTCTCCTATGTTTGATTTAATAAACAAACTGGCCAGACTTAATGCAAAACTTTTTAAAAAGAAACGTACAAAATGAAAAGTTGCGTGATATAAGCCTGGATATAAAGTTTGTACGTAACTTTATGTTCTTTTTTTTTTTAGTTCAGTTTGCAAAAATTATAAGTTTTTGAATTTACTGGAAGGCCGAGAGATTTGCTTCAGTTTTCTCTTTGAATAAATGCTTAAACGTGATTGAAGAAATAAACAAGGGAAGTTATCAATGCATGATTTTATTTCTGAGAAAAGGAAAGGCAAACTCATATTCAATTCAGTTTTGATTTACAAAAGGTTTAATTAAGGCATACGTTGATATGGGGAGAAATAAAGGTAAGTATACATCAGAGGATGAACGAAAGAGTTGATATGTATCGTATCAATTTAGGCATGTACAAATTTCTCCTTGGATTTTTGTCTCACACGTTACTTCCATGTTAAGTTTTTACTTCATTTTATTTATTTGATTTTAGTTTGAAAACAATAAATGGAATGGCAAGAATTTATGCAAAGCTTAGAAAAACGTATACAAATTTATTTAAAATCAGACTGTCAGTTAATGCAACGTAACGTTTGTTATAAAATCTCTGACTGATATTTTTCTCCAAAATTTTACGAAAACATGATTTTTACACTACGCTAAACAGACGCAGTCCAAAACATCAAAAATTTTCATAAAAATAACATTTTAAAAACACACGTTTTATTACGTCACTTATACCCTATAATTGACGCGTCCTTTAAACGCGAAATTTAACAGTTCAAAAATAGCTTAAATTTTCACAGTTATTATTTAATTTTATTGACATATACAAATTTTATAAAATATATCTCCAAATAAAATAATTAACTATTTTGATAAACACAATTTATATAAAATATATTTCAAAGTTAAATAATTAAAATAAAATAAATAGCTAAAACTAGGGCTGTTACACTCTCCCCCACTTAAAAACTTTTCGTCCTCGAAAAGGAACGAAAGGAAAAGAATCAAAAGAGGATAAGCTAGACAAACAAGAATCTTAAACGAATAGTTCCGGATTTGAAACACGAAGAAGATCCTCCAGAATCGGTTCTACTCTTCAGTTTGACCGTCAGTCCATGGGTGATAAACGGTGCTTAGGTCTCGATGAGTAACAAAGGTTTCAAAGAATATTGAAAGATTCCTAAATAGGCTGGTAGAAGCAATCGCCTCCCCATTCTGTAGCAGATAGGGAAACCAAGGACACTTAAAAATAGTTCATAAACAAAATAAGATAATAAATTTGAAATCATAATGCTTTTGAGATTATAATACTTTGAAGGTCGTTAAAATTTATAGATATCATCATCTGGAAATCATATTACAAAAATCATAGCACTTTTTAAAATAATCTTCATTTATACCTTTTAAATTCAATGCCAAATAATACTCATTTCAAAGTTGAAATATTTTAAGGTTCATTTATTCAATTATAAAATTTTCAAAACATTTTATTTTTAAAAACAGCAGCACTTATAATATGTTACGGTAGATATAATAGTATTTTCCAATCAATTCATTATTCTACTTAACTCTTGATTTAGCAATAACCTAACACTTTATTTAAAATACCTATTTTATAATTAAGATATTCCTTTAATAAGTTACACTTGAAATTTCCATTTGAAAACCAAATTCTCAATTATCAAATTTTAGTGATATTAAAATACATCTTAATCATAATTATCCATTTTTCAAGACATGTCTATTTCCAAAACAAGGATAGAAATTCAAATTTGATGAACTCAAATCAAATAGAATCCAAGCTAGTTAAAATCAGAAGGTCCGATGATTAAATAACAGAATAAGGAACTGGGTAAGTCTATATAAATCGCGGACAACCTTGACCTGGTCAACCGTGACTTGAAGAGTCGGATCGATATGATTGGGTAAATCTATATTTGATCCGAAGAGATAGAGTTCGGAATAACCAAAGATACTGGCATATAAACCGAGGATAAATATAAATCTCTGGTGAATCAATGTTAATGGTAAAGGAGTTTCGCCCCTTTATTAGAATAATGGCGAGACCGCCAATTTACTATAAAGATCATCCGAAGTGGAGTTATGGGACACTCCAGAATCTAAAGTAGATGAAAGTGAGGGACACGGATGAACTTTGGAACCACAGGGAATGTTCCAAATTCGAAAAGGAAGAGGTTCAAGCTCGAATGAAGGTGATTCTATAAATCAATTTACCATACATTCTAAGTTTGCCTAGAGCCAAAGCTCTGATACCAAATGTAACGACCCAATATTTTCAACCATTCGCATCCGCACATGTCGGACTTGAATTGTTCAAAATACTGCGTTGTAGAATAAATTTAGCAAACTCAGAATATACAGTAAATAAATCACAGAATCACATACACAGATATCAGAATCTCGCAGCGGAAATTAAAATTTAGTGGTTCATGAAGCCACTGATACATCTTTAACAAAACAGAACTTACATTGTCTATAATCCTCAATACAAATTTTAACATACACAGATAGAGAGTCTTCAAAGTCTTGAATTCCAGAAAGGATAAAGGCTGAAACAACTTCCAATAGCACGAATGATCTATTGAGTGTCCTAGCTACGGAGAAGAAACTGAAGCTGCAACTCAGGCTGACCCGAGCGTAAAATAAAACAAACACTCGAGTCAGGACATACATACTTATATGATGTAAGCTAAATCAAGTGTACTGTAATATAGAGCAAGTAACTTAAAGGATGCTTGGGACCGCCCATCCTCTAAGGATCCGTCAAACTATTTACTATGTAATATATTGCGCTATTATAATAGTGTCTATTTATAAAATAAACATACTTTTTTCTTAGCATTAAGGGGTTACCCATATAGCCCTTAACACGTAATAGTCCCAGTAGTCCATCCAATATCATAGCCCCTCCTGATCGGGAAGCCACCAGAGGATACCACACGGGCTACGGGAGAAATCCAAACTCGTACAAGGCTCGATATGGTAGGTGACACGGCACAACTAGGCAATGCCAGGGTAGATATACCAATTACGCTTCCGGACCGATGGTAACGCGAAGCCGCAGCAACCGCCCACCTCGAACAACACTCCCAAATCAAAGGTGCGCGCACCAAACAATCACAAGAGTAATAGAATGGCAACCGAAGAAGTGTGTTCGATCAGAGGAGCTACCTCATTAATCCGTCGATCGCTCCTGTTTTAGCCACCTTAAGCCAACTCACGGGAGTCGGGTCCACGTATATACCTTTCAAGAAACCGTCACCACCATCCTACTTCATTCTGGAATCTCCACCGCGTACACGGTTGTCAAAGTGGTTTTCGGTATCGACAGAGAGTATGCCCATATCCGATCCCGGTCTCTTTGCCAACCAAACGTTATTATAACCCGTGGTTATTTAAAAACAGTTTATACTTTAAATCAGAATAAACATTTCCATTTCAAAACTATAGATACGATATCATTTTAAAACCCAAAACAATAGGATATCGTTATATTCAAATATAATTCTTTCCAAAACCATACTGTTTATAATATCTGGAGACCAAATATTTGAATTATATCTTCAAAGGATAATGTTTTGGAAACTTTACTTAAATCCATAACTCCCAAACACAATGGTTTGGACATTCAACGGTATATATATAAATGGGTTAACTTTATGGTTACTTTGTAAAGAAGATAATTTACATAGCTTCACAAATATATTTCTTTATTTAAAGTTTAACCATAATTTAAATATCCCTTTATGTTCCCAAAACCATTTAAATTTTTATATATATCCAATTGGAGTATTTACTATTCAAAACTTAGTTTGGGTTTTATTCTTTCACAAATCAATGTTTTATATTTTTAGTCTTGAATATTCCCATAATTTCCATAAATAAAACTCCAAATTTTAACCATTAAATTTTTCCCAAAATTTACTTAATACCAGAATATTTATCTTTAATTTATTTAGGAAAATACAGTTATAAATATTATGTCTTAAGTTTTTCCAAAACTTAAGGTAAAATAAAATTTATCACATTCCATAAATTTTAGAGCAATCAAATTCTAGATTCCATAGCACTTAGGAAATGCTACCTAAAGTTATGGGTAAAACTAGTCAAATTTCAAAAGACAGCATTTAAATGCTGTAATAGATTGTTTAACTTGATAAATATTTCCAAATATAACCTATTTATTTATTCATTTATTAACTGAAATCTTATTCTTTCAAAATCCCGATTTACCAAATAAGTTATATTCCATAAATTTATTCAAATATTTATTTATTTCTTTATTTATAACTTATTAAAAATCAATATAAATTCCTTTAAAGATATAAATCAAATATTTAACTTCCAAAATAATTTTAAATATTTCAGAAAATATTATAAGGACCACGGGCCTGTATATAGTTTTCTAGCCTAGGTCAAGTGGTACGGATTTATATCATTTCAATCCGTAGTTTACAAATATCCCGGGTCCTATCATTTCAAACCCGCAATCCCAAGTTTAACAGTTTAACAGTTAACAGCATAATTTAACAATAATAATCATTTAGGCCTATCATTTCAGCCCATAACAATCTACGTATAACAGGGAACTTGCAGTGTGATTTAAGCAGTAAATAAACAATAACATAATATAACTGCAGATATAATACAACAGATAATAACTGATGAGGTGTCAATTTAAATGGGGTTCATCATTTTATATTACACTACAGACAGATAATAGTGACATAAAATTTTACACATACACTTGCAATAATTTACGAAATATAAATACGTATGTCTGGTGAGAAATACTCACCTGAAAGTTGCAGAAAATTTGAATTCAAAACGACGATTCACCGGTAAAGACCGACAGAAAATAACGATCAAATTTCTTCTGATGTCGCCTAGATTCAAATCTAGAACAAATTCAAATATTTTGAAACGCGACTTTAGAATGTATGGTCAAGAAAGGATTAAAATAGAACGGAAATTGTTTTGACTTGCTCGACCACTCCACCGTATAATGTGACCTAAATATACCCAAACGTGAACCGTGCTAACACAAAAATTACGACAAAATTTCCTAAAACAAAAACGGCAAAATGTTGAATACGCATACACGTGCACACTTGCATTCCTATGTATTATGAAAATGTTGTTGCTTAAATTTTCCTCAAACTTAGAGTCAATTTTTCAAATCCAGCTACTATCTTACATTTTAAACTTAATTTGCATCATTGCTTTATGACTTCATCCATCTTCAATCTAAACTTTCCAGGCTTAAAAACTGTACAGACACACCTCATCCTATCTTCAACTATTACTAGCATCCCCAAACTCCAGCCTTTTACTAAACACTCAGGTTAGATGAATTCACTCACAAGGCTTGGTCATCATATCCAAAGCAAGTTTTTACTGATCCATTCGTGCACCGTGTGATACATAGATATGCACAGCCTATGAATTTTATAAATGCAGACTACCACTCAACTACGTTTTTCTTAATTCACTCATATATGCCTCTATGCTCTTTTCTTCTTCTATCCTCTTTTGCAATGACTTACCCAAACTAGAACCCAAACCTGGTCTAAGTTTACAAATACAGTTTGTCTGAAAGGAGAAAAATGAGCAAATTCCTTATTATACCCCTAGTCGAACCCATGATTTTGAAATCAAAAGAAAACTCAGGTTAATGAGATGTTTGATAGAACTTGGTTTTACATATGTAAAAATTTTTTTCAAAGTAACCTCTCAGTTCTATAAAGTTAGTACCTCTGACTTAATTATGTATACAAAAAAAAAAAAAAAAGAAAAAAAAAAAAGAAAACTCTATAAACCCAGATCCATATGTTGTTCAAGGCATATGATAAGATTCTTAGAGAAAACAAAGTGGATAAATGGTAGTGTGGCCGAGCAAGGCAGAGATAAAACAAAATTTTCGAGGAAGAGGAAATATCTGAACAAAGAAAAGAAAATGACATAGACCATTTACCTGATAAGAGTTCGAGCCCGAGAAGAACAGACAAGAGAGAATGAAACTAAAGAAGATAAAGCAAAGTATATATAGATGGATTTTGCGAAATAGTCAGATATGAAACGTACGAGTATTAATGTAAGCGTTGATCTCTCCTACCACTCCTCTGTTAGAACGTTATGAGCGTGATTTACTGATCAGTTTGCAAAAGGATAAATCTTCGAAATATACAGGGGAAGCCAAGAGTTTCACAACGTATAAAGCTTGATGATAATTTAATGCCAGATTAATTTCCTGCGTGATTTGAGCTCATACCAGAGAACTGGTATCTTGGCAGGTATACATTGTTATAACTTCAAATTTATGTGATGTGTGATTAAATGATAAAACGGCAAGGCACATAAATTTGAACTGATGCGCATTTGAAGGGTGCTTGATTTATATTTTTTTTCTTTCCAGATGATATGTGTGATTTTAAACTGCTCATTATGAATATATTTTGATTTCACAATATGTTCCAATTAAACAGTTGCATGGTTAAAGCAAACATGCTTTGAAGTAGTTGCAGAGATTTATGGGGAAAATGGCAAGAATAGAAACGGAGCATTGCTTTGAAATCTGAACGTTTTGCATATATGCGTGATTTCTCCTTTCAGTTTCAAAGAAATAAAGGTTTCAATATTAAGAGGAAGAGAAATCAAATCTGCTGCCAGTTATACACAATTGATTGAATGCATCAGTTTCTTATGTTAATTGTTTACTCACGTGATTAAAGCAATGGGATAAATATATAGGGCTTTGAATATAACTGACGAGCTAAATCAGAGGAGATAAATCAATAGTTATCAATTATACAAGATGTCAGGGAATACGTTCACATTTCAAGCATTGATTTGGTAAATATTTGCTTTAAATCTTCGTATGAATTAAAGGAGAGATAAATGGGAATGAAAACATCAGTTTCTATATGATAAATGCTTATACGTGATTTAGTTTATACATTGATTTATAGGCAAACAAACGGCAAATAGTGATACAATGCAATATTCCCTTGGTCTTAAGAAACGGCAGAGGTGCTGATACAACTAGTGATTCAAGCAAATACATATAGATTTGTTTTAACTGTAGGTTGCGTGATTCATTTCCAGTTTTAATGCATGCGTGATATATCTTCCAAATATAAATATTTGCACGTTATAAGAATTTTTTTTTCAAAAGCATGCGTGCCTTATAAATTTCCAGATTTGATGAATATGGACTGTGTAATTTCCTTCCAGGATACTTTGCTTGAATTATATGTGTGATTAGGAACGGAAAATTTTATTTATTTATTTATTTATTTATTGCACAATAAAGGTGAAATAGAGAGATATACATGGGAATTGAGAAGTTGAAAAGATAGGCAAGGTTAAGTATGAATGCGTGATTTAAAACTGCCAATTGAAATCTAGATTTAATGCATGCGATAACTGCAATTTTTATGAGAAGCTTTGATTTCAAAATCTTATACTATTTAATGTAGGCATGATTTTAGATTGCTGATTTGCAGATAAAAGGATTTGTTTGAGGCGGAATCAAATGGACAAATGGGGAGAAAAGGGCAAGCAGCTTAAATGGTTTAAAGTATCAGTTTTATATATATAAATATGTAAATATGAATACGTGTGTGATGATTCATTTATATTTACATAAATTTTGATTTGTATTAAATATGTTTACAAATGTATTTGGACGTTCGCAGATACCATACTAGATCATAGGCAAAAACACAGGGGAAAAAGAGGAAGCTGTAGAGAT